>JANAVB010025198.1:3648639-4248639 GCA_029216955.1 Iris pallida
CTTTAGGAACTTTTAGTCCCACATTGGAAAACCACTATAGTGTACATCACAATATAATAGCTATGCTTGTGTTGGTATATGCACATGGGGTGAGGTGGCCCATGTGGGTTGATTTTTCTAGAGAGTTGAGTGTAAATCACAATGAACAAACCTTTGTTTTGTCACTCACTATGGGAAACCATAAAACTAAAACCCGTAGGGGCTTAGCGACTCGGACTCAGGCGCGGACGCAAAGTGGCACTTTGATGGCGCACTTTGCACAGTGCAGAATAAAGTCAGATTCATTTTAGCCCAAGCGTGGTTTGGTCTGTTACTATGTTGGATGGAGAACTATTTGAAGGAGGATGGCAAATCCTATTTCTAACCAAAATAGCAAGGTATGGCTAAACTTGGTTGTTTTGATTACTTAACTTGGTTTCTATTGTTGCACAGGTTGAGTTATCTAACATGGTTGCTGACTAGTGGACAAACACTAGTGCATCTGGCCACGTGTGCTCTTGATGGAGCCGTTCACCGAGGACGAGCCTTGCTATGATAAGGTCTCTATGGCGAACAATATCTAGCAGAAGATCCGAGGATCATGATAGTAGTTCTGGACGTTCATCTGGCTAGTAAGGACACTAGAGTGCGAGTAGCATGTTCCAGAGATTTTCTAGGACCTGATCTCAAGAAGTCTGTTGTCCGATACATACTTGAAGATGGACGTCCGTACTAGCCAGATGGTGATTTCTTGGCGACGAACATGCTTCGAAAATGTGTTCAGTACTGAAGGGATGTTCGAATTTCTACTGATGTCAATGAAGTTTCTCATTGAGTTGTGAAAGAATGAACTGAGAGTTGTGTTATGTAATAGCAGTCTCAAGATGTCTAGTCTAGACCTTATCCCAAGTATGTGGGGGTAAGGAGGTGGAGGGATACGAAATCTGTGCAGGAACAAAGGCTGTCAGGAAGCTGCTCAAACAATTGAACCAAAGTACAGATATCCTGGAGTTGGTACACTGAGATATTTGTGACTTTTATCAATTCTTCACAGAGGCCGGGTTGGAGTGTTTCTCGAGGTACACGTTCGCATGTCTTCTCAAATCGAATGATGGAGCGTCCGAGAAGTTCAGGGACTTCAGGACTAAAGCTGAACATCGAACTGGTCGACAACTCAAGAGACTCGGAAGTGATTGAGACACAGAGTGTCGTTTTTTTAGATTCGCATCGTTCTGCTATGAACATGGAATTATCTACGAAATGACTGCTTTGTAGTCTCTTTATATACTCAGGATTGATCAAGACGGAGAGTGTCATTTTCTTGGATTCGCATCATTCTGCTATAAACATGGAAATGAATGCTCCGTAGTATATTTAATCCAAAGGAGTTTCAGAAAGAAAAATCGGGACGCTGTCAGAGATGATGATATCTATACTGTGGATCTTCCAATATGCTTATGGAGATGGATTGTGTATACGGCTACGTTTATTACTGAATAAAGTATCGTTCGCATATCTTACTATAATTCTCATTAATACTGGTTCAAGGCCAGACCTGACTTGAATATCATTTGTGTGTGTGTCTGGTGTACGTAAAGTTTTCGAATTTCAAGATTCAGAAGTTAGGGACGAGGACCAAGAAGACCGTATTTATGGGATAAGCTGTTGAAAGCTACGGTCGGAGATCCCTTGATATTGTGTCAATCATATTATTGTGTCTCACAACGCGGATTTCTTTTAAGACAAGTTTGCTAGGGACAAGAACATTATTCTTGTAATGTTTCCGAGAACATTGTTGGTGCCAGAAAAGCAAGTACTTCCAAAGAAGGAGTAGTCCAGGAGAAGGCTGTCCTTGCGAGACAACACTTGAACCAGTATTCGTTGAGTTGCTAGCAAAGCGAGTGAGAAGGCCGAAAGATTTCGGAGATGACTTTATCATCCATTACGTGGAGGCTGATGAGACGATGAAGACCAGTAACGCGATCTTCTGGGAAGAGTGAGTCAATGATGAGATTGACTCCAGAACATCCAATTCAATTGGGTGTTTACTAATCTGCCTGAAGGAGCTAAAACCATCAAATCTTCTAGAAGACGAAGATGAAGGCCAAGGAACCGTTGATAAGTTCGAGGCTAGGCTGGTAGCCAGGAGGGAAACAGGAGATTGATGAGTTTGACACGCATGCTCCAGTAACTAAGGTGTCAACAGTCATGATGATAATGGTCGGAACTTTTATTCATAAATTTGATTCTTCATCAGATGGATGTCAAGACAATATTTCTGGATAGGAAAATGATAGGAGGGATTCTCACGCAACAACTGGGTGGATTTGTCATTCAGGATCTTGAAGACAAAGTCTGCAAGTTGATTGAATCTATGTACGTCCAGATGCAAGCTCCCAATCTGTGACATGAGATTGAGAAGTTTGACCTAGTCAACAGGTCAAATGGCCACAGGATCAGTGGAACTGATAAGTGTGCTTACATGAAGTTTGCTGGCGATAGAGGTATCATCATTTGTTTCTATGTGGATGACATGCTAATCATGTTCAAAGATGTAGATGTGTCACTAGCAAGGTAGTCAAAGGTGCAAGGCGCACTCGAGGTGCAAAGGGTCCATATTGTCTGAGGTGCAAGGAACACTTAAGGCGCACACCCGAGCGAAATGAGGAACAAAATAAAACTTAATAAAAATATACATAAATAAATTAGTGATGTAAAACCAAATAACATATTAAAACCCACAAAAATATATTAAAACATAACCAAGTGAACTAGCAGAGCAAGAGCAAGAATAACACTCAATATAACTAACAAGAATTTTATTCTCCCTACCATGCATTTAGTATATTTTAGTTTTTCAAGTTCAATTGTAACCAACTTTGACAATCGTGAAAAGGGCTAGCTCCTGTCACACCCCGCTCCCGTAGGAGCGATCGTCATCGCTAAGGCGTGATGCCGCACGAGCCTAGATTGCGCTCGTGCAAGGCGGGTTCCATAACGGCCGATTCCAGTGGCTGCGACGGGGTCGTCGCACAGAAGTTCCATGCAGAGACATTGAACATGCTGCTGAAATTTAGAACAAAACACAAGTTATCCAAAGAAGCTCTTTTATTGATATTGAAATAACGGTTACATTGGGGGCGCAAGGCCAAGATTACAATTCTCTCATGCTCACTCAAGCTCACATTACAAGTCACTCAGCTCTCTCTCATCTCTCAATATATTTGTCGATCCAGCGGAAGCTTCGAAAGGCGACGCCCATACATTATGTCATGTATAAGTCTTTACTCCATGCGGCCGCATACTTCGAATCGCCAAGGAACTCCGTGCCTCGACGCATCTAAGCGAGCTCCGCGCCACGAGCATCTACCTGTGCCTGCACATAGAAACTATGTGGGTGTCAGTACTCAACTGTACTGGTAGAATGAGCTCCTCGCCCACCCATGCAAAACCCGCACGTTATTTTACTTTGTGCAACATAGTCCCTTCTTATCAATTGTCTTTCTAGTCTTGCCTTAGGATCAGTTTTATGACCGACGCCTTGCTTATTTTGTGTCTTTAGACCATCTCGGGCTTGCAACGAATGTTAACTCATACCTTGCCTCAAGACCCTTCTCGTGCCAACAACGTTAACCTATCGAGTCGTGTTTGCCTTATGGCTTAAAATTAGATACGCAACTACGCGATTAAGCTCCATTTTCCGTGTGAACCGTGCTACAAACCCTTGCTGAGGCCGTGCCTCGCAATTCAGTAAGACTTAACCATATCGCCGCTCCGCGGCCCTTGCTACTTTGACCACCAACTGACCCAATCAAGACTTGTGAATGTTAGTGTCACTCAACCAACTTTGCCTTGCGGCGGTTTCCCGACTTAAACTCAAACAACTCAACCAACTTAAGCAACTTATATGCCGACAACTCAAGACTTGATGCCACATCTCGTGCCGAAGCACGACGCCTATGTTGAAATCCAATCTTAGGCCCAAACTTTGTGTTTTAACTGTACACACCTTCAACTCAACTCAATCTAAAGGCATACGTGCGGATAGCCGCTATTTGCCGATATCTATATGAACTTGGCCACTAGCATCACAAGCTATACCTTGACGTATAGTTTTGTTAATCGGGATCCTTTCGACGCAAGTAGCTAGCCCCGTCGCAAGTCTCCGCTTAATCTATGCCAAAACCTTACGCACGACTATACCCTGTTCCCTCCTAGGCCGAGTCGGCCCCATGGCCCAGGGTTACCGCTTGAGGGTTCATCGCCCTTGTCGACAAGTTGTCAAATGACCATGCAAGACTCGACACAAATTGACGTCTCACACAGTCATTCCTCTACCAAAACCTATACTTCTATCCTTGAGACCCCTCGACGACCCACGGTCGCGAGCATTTCCTTCCTTGTTACCCTATCATTGGTTCAACTCATGAATGCCTATTTGATATCCCTTTCTCAAAACTTACTTTGAATCACTTATAGTCCTTGCCTTAAACATTCAGTTCGTGCATCGTGCCTTAAGCCAATCGTGCTCTACGCGACACTCCTGCCCGAGTCGATGGACCTTGAGATCGTAGGACTATTTAACTTGACAAACCGTGAAGGAGCGGGACAGTGCTTGTAACATCTTAGGTCGACCGGCATAACTTTGCCTAACTTAACTTCGCAACGACTTAACAAGCAAAGGCTACGTCAAGCTTTGCCTTAACGGATCGTGCCATGCACGCATCCAACTTGAACGACCAAGTCACTCGGGTGCCTAGACTTAGGTCACAAGCCGTTCAACGCAACTTAACTCATGGGCAAGCCAAGGCTATGCCAAGCCTTGGACGACGGAACCGTGCATACTTTATGAAGTATTCATGCGGGCGACGCCTATGACTTAGGCTACGTTCATACTTCGCCTACTCGACCAACTTTCCTTCTCCCAAGCCACGGGACGAAGGATCGAGTGTCATTTTCAAAGCACGCCGTGCACTAACTCTAAGACGGCCGTTGGACCTTTCCATATTCTAACTCAATTCGACCCGTCGGGATTATTCCCTTTAGCTATGTGGATTCGTCTCTTTTATTATCAAGCCTACTTGTGCAAGTTGAAAACACACGATTTATTATGTGAAAGTTAAGATGAGGCAAGTTCACCGAAACTACCCCACCTGAGCAAGCGGTCGCCTCGACCGAGCGATGTCTTCTAGCAGCCGTTGCAAGGCTAAGGCCGAACGCCGTCGGCGTTTCGATTTCCTCCGATTGACTGAGCGGGACGAGGCACTACATCATACACCACTCAGAAAAAGTTTTGTCCTCGAAACTAACTGAGTACTTACTCCTTGACTTACCACTCGAACGTTCAATGACTCTCGCGCACACTTTTCCTATGCGTTCCCTCAAATCCGAGCCACGCTCGTGCTACCCACAATCTTTTCTCCAAAACTTACAATCTCAAAATCCTCGACACTTTCCCGTTCCTCAAATCTCACTTGAATTCAACGTATCACTTAGTATGGATCGTGCACATATCTTAGGCGTCCCCAAAATACATATATTTCAACCAAGCCTCGTGATAGCGAATCCCGCCATCACCACTCGAGTCGGATCGTGCACGCATTCAAGCGTCCTTGATATACATGCATGTCAACCGAGCCTCATGAGTGGTGCCTTCACCATTCCTATTGCTCCGCACCGGAACGTCTGCCTAACCGCTAGGCTATGTCTTTCCGTCAGTATTGGAATCATAGTTCCCAAACAACGATATCAACACTGACCCCATCCTAAGGTCAAACCAAGTTGATAGTACGGGTTTTCTACCCAAGCTCGCATCACTCCGATTTCTAAACATCGAGCATCGATTTCCTACGCACATTCCAATATTTCGTCGTATGGGGTCCGAGTCGTTCAGCAAAGCCATCCTACAAATAACTCACATTTCAACCAAATCCTTGACGTATAGATATCGCTCGTCCATCAAGCCATTTCGCATAGTCTATTTATTCGAACTAATACGCTTATCAATCCTTCTCGAATCAAGCACGCTATGACACAAATTGTCGCTAACCAAAATTTCACATTCTTCTATATTCTCTAAGTCATCTATTCCAATTCACGTAATCGATCACAAGGTCGTCTGACTTAACAATACGTTGCGCCCCGATCTCACGCGAGTCAGATTATCCACGGTGGGCATGAATCACCATGCACGCTCCCGCGGGATAATTATCCTCATCGGAAAGTAACTCTTGTTTTGCGTCTAGACTAATTCATTTTCGATGTGCGGATTGGACCTACTCAATCCTCAAGTCTATTCAATCATCAATCGCAAGTCCTACAAATCCTCGAGTTCACCTTCGCATCAAGCCAACAAGTCGGGACAATCAAAGTTGTCGCGTCCTGATTTTTTGAGTTCGATCATTCCTGCGACATGAATCACCATGTCAGCGCTCACGCGGAACGATCGCCCCAAATTCGACGCAACGCATGTGCGAGGCTAGAGTTGCGCTCGCACAAGACAAGATCGTCGACGTTGTGGTTATCCGCGTAACCATCAAGACAATCATTTTTATCCAACATTCATCACCATCAAAATCCTAAGTATAGCATCCAACTGAACAATAACACTTGCACGATCGTCATTCGCCTAGTCAGAGTACCTCCGAGTTATCGTATATCGATCTTTGATACACCTCAATACCATCGATGATATACGTAACCTGACGATCTTCTTTTGCAACAAGTTCCGAGTCGTGCGAATGATGTTATCGTCCGACTGGATAATCTCCTCGACATTCAATTCAAGTTCGATCATTATCCCTCGAATCATTCACAACATCAATTTCCTCAAATAGCATTATTCCTTTGCTAACTTAAATCATCGCGCAACATTTAATCCAATCCTTAGAGTCATTCGCGTAACTTCAAAATCAAACCTTTCATGCACACTATATACCTGTTGTGCTAACTTTTCGTATACGATTCTTATCGATTTCCTCGATCAAGTCATCCATTCGCACACCTTAACTTTTCCTCGATTTGATTTGCCTACTCTATTATTTTTGCGTTTCATACTTACGCAATATTCAATCCCGTGTGTAGTGCCCCGCTCCCGTTGGGGCGAAGCACTATGTAATAGGCTCATGCCAAGTTAGACATAGTCGGGAACATAGATGGCTAGTCTAACTCGGTGACGAGTTTGATATACAAAAACCATGGCATCAATAAAATCGATTTGGACGAGTGATATGAGTACCGTTCCAACTAATGGATCGACTACTGTTGGAATAAGTCCTAGATGCGGTAGGCGGCGTCTTGGCGAAGGAACTCTAAAGAGAGCGACGCAACCCGTCTGCCGTGGGTTTTATTGGTTTTTTTGGCTTTCTGAACGAATTGTTGCGTGGATTTGATAGTGTGCTTTCGCGTCGATTTCTGAATGCATCTTTGGGAATTTCAAAGGAAGGATTGCAGGAAGGGTTCTAATTCGATGCTCGTGCCATTGCAGGAGTTCGTGTAACTGACGCTTGACCGTCGTAAAGCGTTCTTCTACTCTCGGCACAATCTCCTTAGGTGGGTGGTTCTTCGGCCCCTTCTTTTCTACTCCTTCCCGCCAACTAAATTCTTAAAGTTCAACGTTCAAATCGATGATGCTAACGGAATGTATGCTTGCCACTAAGATCAAGAGCTCGGGATAATATGTCAACCTAGAGAAGTTAACTCCGAATTTATAAGTTCACACTAAGTTACGAAAGATAAAGTTCTAAGAAAGAGATAGAATATATTTCATGCCATACAAAATACAATGATGAAAACTTTGGTGGCGGTACATCATGCCTCGGAGAATTTGGTGCCTACGGAATGCTAAATCAGAACATACGGTTTCGGGGGAAAGGACCCTTGCACGAGTAGGAATGACTATGCGATTTGATAATGGTTACGCTATGCAATTTACTTCATACATATTAAATTGTTCATACATTCACATGGTCAAGGACGACTTGTGCACAAGGTGAGCCTTCCTCGAGACGGTACCCGGGGCCCTGGGACCGAATCGGCCTAGGAGGAAATTATGGAAATCGTGCCTCGGCGCGAGGCAATACGAGACCTCCAGTTAGGCTCGCTACCTGGACTGGAGGGCGCGTCGCAAGGCTACGTAATCGTCCTTCATGGTGTCGATATCACCAATGACCGCATATAGGATAGATTGCATGCTCATTTATTGTCTTGTGCAGATGGTAAGTATCATGCATATTTTGTGCAGGAAAGGAGCACGGCCGTGGTAAGAATGTCTTTAAATTGGTTATGTGTTATCGTTTAAAATGTGCCTTCGATATGAACTACAATTCATATAGTTCTAAATAGAAAGATCACTTCGTATGCTAGAATCCTTAATAAGCAGTGTCGGTTTAGACGAGTGGGTTCGTCCCATCCACTAGCAAGTGTGCTAACCCCCAACTCCCCAGGTAACGAGCGCGCTGCGGGAGCTCAAGACTAGACCTGAAGCTGAAGAACGGGAGGCAGTACGAAGCTCTCCTATTTTGAAGTATTTTGAAGCCCAACTCAGATCGAAGGCTTTGTTCAAATGTATAAAGGGGCGTGAATGTATGGAACGACAAGGATTATTTCAGGGCAAGCTTGTCGAGAGTTTTTCTTTTGTGTTTCAAGATGTAGCCGCAACGGCATATGTAATGTAAAAATAACCTTGTACATACTTTGCAAGCTTATGAATGAAAAGCTAAATTTCTTCCTATGCTATGTCTTCAACTCTCTGCACTGTTTAATTTCAACGGTTCACACCTCGAACCTTTCAAAATACTTCTTTTAGATGATGACGTTGTGATTTTTCAAAAACTATGCTTTTCGACATATGCGGCCTAAAATAATCGTTCCATACATATAAGCCCGTAGATATTTTGAGAATACTAACGGGTTTGCTCAATTTTGTAGGAATGACGAAAAGACTGGGTGTCCCTGCTGTCAACGCCACATTGATTAGCACGGATAGCACCGAAGGCGTGACGCCTAGCGAATCTGCCATGGAGCGACTACTACGCCTCATGGAACTCCAACAATGCCAGTCAGAGATGCAGCAACGACAGCTGCAGGAACAGATCCAGGCCCAAGTCAGCGCCCAACAAAAGCAAATGGAGGCCCTGACCCGGATCGTGAGCACCATAGCGATGCAACAGAACTCGACGATCGTCATGTCCGAGGAAGAAGTACAACCCGAAAGACAAAACATGTGTCTTCCTCGTCCCTGCTCAAGATGACCAAGTTCAAGAAAATGAACCCGCCTGAATTCAACGGTCGAGCAGAGCCTGACGAAGTCATGGGGTGGCTAGTAAAGATTGTGGGTCTGTTCACTCTCCTCAACATCAAGGGGTCCAAGAAAGTCGGGTGCGCAGCGTTGCAGCTCAACTTGAGGGCCTACGACTGGTGGGAGGCGAAGAAACAGGAACTCAAAGAGGCCAACCCCAATGCCAAGATCTCATGGAAGACGTTCAAACTGGCCTTCCTCGAGCAATACATCTCTCGTGCCCTTCGTCGACAGAAGGAAGAGGAATTCATGTCCTTGAAGCAAGGAAACTTGTCCGTTGAAGACTACGATGCGAAGTTCGCGAAGCTTGCGAAGTTTGCCGGGGCCTTTCTGTCGAACACGGAGGCATGGTGCGAGCGCTTCCAGCAAGGCCTGAATGATGATTTGTGTCGGGATGTCATGAACCAGAGATGCCAGACGTACAGGGAATCATATAACGCCGTCCTTGATAGTGAGCGGATCTTCGGTCGAGCGTCGCAGAAGGGCGGATCAAGCATCCGCAACAACTTCAACAAGCGTCCTCACGACGTGGGAGGATCTGGTGTGCCAAAGCGCCAGAACACGTCCGAGTATCGGGAGCCTCACCCAGGAGTACGGTGCCATCGCTACGGCAAGATGGGACATCTGGCGGTCGATTGCCGAGGAGGATGCTTCAAGTGTGGCCAGCTAGGTCACAAGGCAGTAGATTGTCGCATGGGGAGGGCGAACCAACATCCACCAAGGGACGTCCAGAACTAGAACAGGGCACCTCCCGCCCATGGCGCAAACGCGGTGCCCGTGAACCCACAAAATTGCCAAGGGGCGTAAGGCCGAGTCTACGCACTGACTCGGGACGAAGCCTATGCGTTCGACATTGTCGTGACAGGTATACTACACTATAAAAATATGCCTGCTAGAGTTTTGTTCGATTCGGGTGCTACGCATAGTTTCATATCTGCCGACTTTGTAAAAGAGAATCAACTACCTATACAACTTTTGGATATGAATCTTAGCGTTAGCACTCCATCGGGAGTAGATATGTCTGCCACTCAAATTTGTAGAGATGGTTACATATGCATCGGAGGGAGGAATCTATCCTTGGACGTTATCGTCCTCGACGTCAAGGAGTACGATATAATCCTCGGCATGGATTGGTTGGGTGCATGCCACGCAACGATCGAGTGCGCGGAGAAGAGAGTTGTGTTCCGCCTTCCCGGTGAAACCGAGTTCTCCTATTCGTATGGAGCAGCATCAAAGTCAGCAATAATGATATCGACGATTTCGGCAAGGCGTATGTTGCATTCTGGGTGCAGCGGGTACCTAGCATCAGTTCGAGACACGAGAACGGAGATTGCAAGCACGGCCCAGACTGAAGTCGTGACAGAATTTCCTGATGTGTTCCCAGACGAGTTGCCAGGGATGCCGCCGGACCGAGAGATAGAATTCAGCATCGACACCTTCTCGGACACCCGACCGATATCCAAAGCACCTTATCGAATGGCGCCGGCAGAGCTGAAGGAACTGAAAGCACAACTACAAGAGTTACTAGATCGCAGATATATTTGCCCTAGTATCTCCCCATGGGGTGCCCCAGTATTGTTTGTGAGGAAGAAGGATGGATCGATGCAGCTGTGCATCGATTATCGGGAACTCAACAAAGCCACGGTACGAAACAAGTACCCGTTACCGAGGATAGACGATTTGTTTGACCAGCTGCAAGGGATGACGGTATTTTCTAAGATTGATCTTCGCTCAGGCTACCATCAATTGAAGATCAAGTCCGAGGACGTGCCGAAGTCCGCCTTCCGAACTCGATATGGTCACTACGAATTTCTAGTCATGCCCTTCGGCTTGACCAACGCTCCTGCCGCGTTCATGGATCTAATGAACCGGGTGTTCCGACCGTTCATAGACAAATTTGTCGTCGTATTCATCGATGACATCCTTATATATTCGAAGAGCAAGGACGAGCACGTGGAACACTTGAAGACGGTGCTACAGACTCTGCGTGAACACCAACTCTATGCCAAGCTAAGCAAGTGCGAGTTCTGGATGAATAGCGTGACGTTCCTTGGGCATGTTGTCTCAGCTGAAGGCGTCACGGTAGACCCAAAGAAGATTGAAGCAATAGTCAAATGGAAGAGGCCTACCTTAGCAGGCGACATTCGAAGTTTCCTCGGCTTGGCAGGCTACTACCGCAGGTTCGTGAAAGATTTTGCCAAAATTGCGTCGCCTTTGACTCGTCTCACCCAGAAGGGAGTCGCATTCGAGTGGAACGATGCCTGCGAATCGAGCTTCCAAGAGTTGAAAAAATGGCTCATCTCAGCGCCGATCCTTGCACTTCCAGACGGGCCAGAAGGGTTTCAAATATTTAGCGATGCATCGCGGACGGGTTTGGCATGCGTGCTTATACAAAGGGATAAGGTAATTTCGTTTGCTTCGAGGCAATTGAAGCAACACGAGAAGAATTATCCTACGCATGATCTTGAGTTAGCGGCTATTGTAGTGTCCCGCTCCTAGCGGTTCACTATGTAAGGCTTGTAGCTTGGCTAACTCGGTCGGAACCGAGTATTGGGGAAACTTACCGTCGGCATCGAATCGATCACGGACAAGGACATAAGAACCTTTCCAATTAATGGGTCGGTTTCTCTTGAAATGCGTCCAAGAGTTTTCTCTGGATGTTTTGCTGCTGGTTTTGCTGCTTAATTTTGATAGATGCTTTTCTGAATGATTTTCGATGATTTGATTCTTGCCCATTTTTATCGATTTGCATAGCATTCATACTTGAGAATTCTGAGAGAAGAGAACACAACGAGGCGGATTATTAATCAATCTTTTGGTGCCAATGCAGACTGACGCGTGACGGAAGGCTAAGCGTGCAAGTGTTCCTCTCTCTCTCGATGATTCTCTAATTTGGTGAGTGTGGATCTCTGTGGTGGTATTGTCCCTCTCGCTATTCCTTCATGCCAACTAAATAATTGTCTTGCAACATCCGTTGATCGATATCAAGATGCTAATGCCACAAGTCAATACCACTAAGATGCTAGAGATAGAATATTGAAATGAATTGATTACACTGCAATGAACTGAACATTGAAATGAGTGAATTGATGCCTAGAATGATGGTTATGAAATGCTAAGAATGATCATGTTGCCTGTTACTTCAAATATGCTATGCACACTGTGTATATCGAGTCGGACACACATTCGCCTGACCATGGACAACTTGTATACAAGGATTGAGCAATAATTTCCTCGAACGGTACCGGGGCGCCGGGACCGATTCGGCCTAGGAGGAAATAATGAAGTGCTTTGGGAAAACATGAGTAATGCGAGGCATCATAGAGGCTAGCTCCCTACTGTGCTGTCATCTCATTATCTTGAAGTCCCAAATACAAATGAATGATTGAAAAGAGTCCATATGGTTTAACAACACCAGTGGTCACATCGTAGGAATGTATGCTAATCAATGTCGTATGCATGGGGCGGTAAGTATATTATTATTATCCTGTATCTTATGCAGGAAAGCTGGATTCGGCCAATGGTAAAGTAAACATGGTTTTATGAACTACCATATCATTGAATTGTGACTTACTCTAAATGTTGCTTGTCCCTAATGAGTTTATATCTTTAAAATGCTTGTCATTAATAAAATATTGGTTTAGCTGAGTGGGCCAACGGGGCTCACCAGCGCATTGTTATAATGTGCCGACCCCTCCTCCACAGGTACTGGAGAAGGCTCGGGCGCACATCGCAATTAAAGCTTTCTGAACTGCTGTTTCCTTTCAAGTTGTTTTTCCCTAAAGACGCACAAAGTATTGTAGAGATTTCAAAGATAGCTGCTTATATTTTAAAGTATTAAAGGGGCATGATGTATGGAACAGAAAATTATTTCATGGCAGCCTATCAGTTGTACTTCTTTTCATGAATCAATGTAGCCGAAAAGGCATTTCAAATATTATCGAGAAAAGTTGTATTCTGACTACAATCATCAATAAAATGAATATTTTCTTCCTATTCCGCTTACTCAATATTTCCGCAACTGTGACTTATTTTTTCAAATGTGATGAGATGATACAAATGTGCATGTTCTAGCCTTGTACAAGTGCAACACCAGACTTGTACGGCATCACGCCTTAGCGAGGACGATCGATTCGGCGTGAATCGAAGCAAAGCGAGCGATTCCCCGAATCGGGGCGTGACAAGTTGGTATCAGAGCCAGGTTTCACTTCCTCGGATTTTAAAAATAAATGTTTCAAAAATGAAGTCTTGATGCAAATTTTCTCGATTGATGGTGTCGATAGCGCTGGCATGAAATAATGTTCCATACAATATGCCCATAAATATTTTATGAGTGCTAATGGAATTATTTCTTTGTTGTAGAATGACTAAGGATGATAGCCCAAGGACGAATTCGTCGTCGGACCCGATTGAGAAACTGATTAAGCAAATGGAGGCTCAGAGGAAGCAGAGCGAAGCTCAACATCGCGCGCTTCAGGAGCAGCTTCAGTATCAGTTTCAGGAGCAGCTGGATGCTCAACAAAAGCAAGTTGATAGTCTAACTCAGATTGTCACCATGCTGTCGGCCGATTCTAATGTTTTTGCAAAGGCCGCAGCAACCGAGACCGTGGAAGTGCCGGCAGAGAAATCTGAGACGCCGACACGGAAGAGAACGAGCTTCAAGTTCTCTGAATTTAAGAGTTGTGACCCGCCTGAATTTAATGGGAAAGAGAAGTCAGATGAGGTGATGGGCTTCTTGAATACACTGGAGGGCTATTTCCGAATGTTAGAGATTCAGGGCAGTAAGAGAGTGGAGTGTGCCGCTATACAACTTCGCCTCAAGGCCCAGGAATGGTGGATTTTGCAGAGACAGGTACTTTATGGAAATAGTCAGGATATAAAGATGTCTTGGGAGGCCTTCAAGCAGGCTTTCATTACTCAATTCATTCCACCCGCTGTCCGACAACAAAAAGAGAATGAGTTCATTGCACTTTGACAAGGCAGTATGTCAGTGCATGACTATGAGACAGAGTTTTTGAAGAGAGTCTCATTCGCTGGGTATATGGTACCGAATGACGACGCCAAGCGAGGAAGATTTGTGTAAGGCTTGAATGGGGGCCTAGAGCGGGATGTGCTAACTCGAAAATGTACGTCTTATCGGGAGGCGTACGAGACAGCTCTCGAGATGGAGAGATTTCATAAGCCGGCTAGTCGTGAGACAATGAAGAGCAACCAAGGACTCAATAATCAGAAATGACCTTGGTCTGCTAGCAGGAACAACGCACCTAAGCGTCACAATACTGGAGACAATATGGGGCCTCAACATACAGAACGTTGTAAATCATGCAACCGTTGGGGACATCGATCCGAAGATTATCGGGTTAAGTGTTTCAAATGTGGCAAACAGGGCCATAAGGAAGCTGACTGCAGAAATAGAGGAGGGAATCAGTATCCTCCTCGTGGGCATAACAATAATCAGTATCGTGGGCATAACAACAATCACAACCGGGGCCAATATAACAACCAGCATCGTGGCGAAGCGCCACCAGCCTTACCGGCTCCAGCTGGGAATGCACCGAATCAACAAGGTGGGCAAGCAAGGGTTTATGCCTTGACTCAGGCAGAAGCCCAGACCGCGGAGAATGTTATAATAGGTACGTTGCTATATAAAGGCACACCTGCAAGAGTACTTTTTGATTCTGGCGCTACTCATTGCTTTATCTCTTCTGATTTTGCAACAAAAAATAAATTTTATATGACTCTATTAAAGACAGCTTTGTGTGTTAGCACTCCTTCGGAAGTAGATATGCCTACAACTTTGATTTGCAGGGACGGCTACATTAAAATTGGAGGCAAGACCTTATCTCTGGATGCAATTGTACTCGACATCAAAGAGTACGATATCATCTTGGGAATGGACTGGCTCAGCGCCTGTCATGCAACGATTGACTATGCGAATAAGAGAGTTATGTTTCGCCTAACCGGAGAAACAGAGTTCTCTTACTCGTGCGGCTCGACGTTCCAAGGACCTATGGTAATATCGGCAGTTACAGCAAGGCACATGTTGTACTCAGGGTATGAAGGGTTCCTTGCTTCTGTTTTTGATACTCAAATAAAGGGTGTAGATTCGAATCAGACCAAAATTGTGGCAGAGTTCCCCGATGTATTTCCGGACGAGATACCTGGGATGCCGCCGGATAGAGAAATTGAATTCACAATTGATACATTTCCGGATACTCGTCCGATATCAAAAGCGCCGTACAGGATGGCTCCGGCAGAATTGAAGGAACTAAAGGTGCAGTTACAAGAATTACTAGACCGGGGATACATTCGCCCAAGGGTATCTCCATGGAGAGCTCCAGTGCTGTTTGTAAAGAAGAAGGATGGGACGATGCGGCTGTGTATCGATTACAGAGAACTAAACAAGGCAACCATCCGTAACAAGTATCCCTTGCCCAGGATAGATGATCTATTCGACCAGTTACAAGGGGCGACCGTGTTTTCTAAAATCGATCTTCGTTCAGGATACCATCAGTTGAAGATCAGACCCGAAGATGCTCCTAAGTCAGCATTCCGTACGAGATACGGACACTATGAGTTTTTGGTCATGTCATTCGGCTTGACTAATGCTCCAGCAGCCTTTATGGATTTAATGAATAGAGTGTTTCGACCGTTCTTAGACAAGTTTGTTGTTGTGTTCATCGATGACATCTTGATCTACTCAAAAGATAAGGAGACTCACGTCGAGCACTTGAGAGAAGTACTTCAGACGCTGCGGGACAACCAGCTTTATGCAAAGCTGAGCAAGTGCGAGTTTTGGATGAACAGCGTGTCGTTCCTAGGACATGTTGTTTTGGTAGAAGGTGTTGCCGTCGACCCAAAGAAGATTGAGGCAGTTGTAGACTGGAAGCAGCCTGCATCAGCTAGTGAGATACGGAGTTTCCTTGGTTTAGCCGGGTACTACCGTAGATTTGTAAAAGACTTCTCGAGAATCGCATCGCCTTTGACTCGCCTAACTCAGAAGGGAGTCGTATTTAAGTGGACTGACGACTGTGAGAGTAGTTTCCAAGAACTCAAGCAGCGACTTGTCACAGCTCCAATTTTAGCACTCCCAGAGGGCTCTGAGGGATTTCAGATCTACAGTAACGCGTCGGGACTTGGTTTGGGATGCGTTCTTATGCAACATGGGAAGACAATATCTTATGCTTCGCGATAACTCAAATAGCATGAGAAGAATTACCCAACACATGATTTGGAACTGGCGGCGATTGTGTTCGTGTTGAAATTATGGCGACACTATCTCTATGGTGTGTCCTGCGAGATCTTTACGGATCACAAAAGCCTGAAATACATATTCATACAGAAGGAATTGAATTTGAGGCAGCGGCGTTGGTTAGAATTGATCAAGGACTATGACTTGACAATCTCCTACACGTCGGGTAAAGGGAACGTGGTAGCTGATGCCTTGAGTCGGAAATTTGTTGGATCACTAGCAATAGCAAAAGAGGTACTACGGGATCTGGAGGAGATGGGCATCGAGTTCAGGATTCATCCACAGAATGTACAGTTGGCTCAGTTGCAACTTGAGCCGAGCCTCCAGGGAAGGATTAAGATTGCTCAGAAGGATGACCCGTTTCTGCAGAAGATACGCGAGTTGATTCTAGCAGGAAAGGCGTCAGACTTTACCGTTGAAGATGACACTATTTGTGTCAAGGAAAGATTGTGCGTCCCTAAAGATGAGAATATCAGGAAGGAAATACTGACCGAGGCTCATTTCGCGAAGTATTCCTTGCATCCGGGAAGTACGAAAATGTATAAAGATCTGCGCACAACTTTTTGGTGGCATGGCATAAAGAAGGATGTGGCGTTATTTGTGTCACAATGCATGGATTGTCAGCGTGTGAAGGCCGAACACCAACGGCCAGGTGGAGAACTACAAATTTTGGCTATTCTACTGTGGAAGTGGGATAATATCTGTATGGATTTTATAGTCGGTTTGCCAAGAACTCAGAAGGAAAATGATGCGATTTGGGTTATCGTGGATAGATTAACCAAGTCGGCACATTTCATTCCAATAAAAGTTACGTGGGGCGTAGAACGGTTGGCTCAGATCTACATAAATGAGATTGTCAGATTGTATGGGGTGCCAGCTTCGATAGTGTCGGATAGAGACGGGAGATTCTTGTCGCGATTTTGGATAAGTCTGCACTCGGCAATGGGCACAAAGTTGAACTTCGGTACGGCATACCATCCGCAGACTGATGGTCAGAAGGAGAGAGTAAATCAGATTCTTGAAGATATGTTGAGATTGTGCGTGCTCGATTCGAAGACAAATTGGGACGCACATCTCGCATTAGCAGAGTTTGCCTATAACAACAGTTATCAGGCAAGTATCCAAATGGCCCCGTACGAAGCCTTATATGGACGGAAGTGTCAATCACCGATATGCTGGGATGAAGTCGGTGAACGGCAAGTGCTCGGACCAGAACTTGTGGAACAGGCCGTCGAGAGAGTTCGCTTAATTCGAGAAAGACTTAGAGTTGCTCAAAGTCGACAGAAGAGTTATGCGGACGTACATCGACGACCTTTGGAATTCACAGCAGGAGATCATGTATTCTTGAAGGTCACACCCATGCGAGGTGTGATGCGATTTAGGATAAAAGGAAAGCTGAGCCCGAGATTCGTCGGACCATTCAAGATTTTGGAGAAAGTAGCCTCAGTGGCTTATCGACTTGCACTACCTCCGGCCTTGGCTGATGTGCACGATGTCTTCTATGTATCCTAACTGCAGAAGTACGTGCACGATCCAAGCCATGTAGTGAACTTCGATCAGCTACAGCTGAGCGCTGACCTATCCTATACTGAAGAGCCTGTCCAGATTTTGGACAGGAAAGAGAAAGTTTTGCGGAATCGGACAGTATCCCTGGTCAACGTGCTGTGGCGGAACCATGATGTAAAGGAGTCGACATGGGAATTAGAGGAAGAGATGCGGGTGAAATACCCTTCGTTGTTTGATAATTTTGAGGTAGGACCTTTGCTTTAAGTTTCAAGGATGAAACTTTTTCTTAGTGGTATATTATGTAGTTTCTCGCTCCTAGCGGTTCACTATGTAAGGCTTGTGGCTTGGCTAACTCGGTCGGAACCGAGTATTGGGGAAACTTACCGTCGGCATCGAATCAATCACGGACAAGTGCATAAGAACCTTTCCAATTAATGGGTCGGTTTCTCTTGAAATGCGTCCAAGAGTTTTCTCTGGATGTTTTGCTGCTGGTTTTACTGCTTGGTTTTGATGGATGATTTTCTAAATGATTTTCGATGATTTGATTCTTGCCCGTTTTCATCGATTTGCATAGCATTCATTCTTGAGAATTCTGAGAGAAGAGAACACAACGAGACGGATTATTAATCAATCTTTTGGTGCCAATGCAGACTGACGCGTGACGGAAGACTAAGCGTGCAAGTGTTCCTCTCTCTCTCGACGATTCTCTAATTTGGTGAGTGTGGATCTCTGTGGTGGTATTGTCCCTCTCGCTATTCCTTCATGCCAACTAAATAATTGTCTTGCAACATCCGTTGATCGATATCAAGATGCTAATGCCACAAGTCAATACCACTAAGATGCTAGAGATAGAATATTGAAATGAATTGATTACACTGTAATGAACTGAACATTGAAATGAATGAATTGATGCCTAGAATGATGGTTATGAAATGCTAAGAATGATCATGTTGCCTGTTACTTCAAATATGCTATACACACTGTGTATATCGAGTCGGACACACATTCGCCTGACCATGGACAACTTGTATACAAGGATTGAGCAATAATTTCCTCGAACGGTATCGGGGCGCCGGGACCGATTCGGCCTAGGAGGAAATAATGAAGTGCTTTGGGGAAACATGAGTAATGCGAGGCATCATAGAGGCTAGCTCCCTACTGTGCTGTCATCTCATTATCTTGAAGTCCCAAATGCAAATGAATGATTGAAAAGAGTCCATATGGTTTAACAACACCAGTGGTCACATCGTGGGAATGTATGCTAATCAATGTCTTATGCATGGGGCGGTAAGTATATTATTATTATCCTGTATCTTATGCAGGAAAGCTGGATTCGGCCAATGGTAAAGTAAACATGGTTTTATGAACTACCATGTCATTGAATTGTGACTTACTCTAAATGTTGCCTGACCCTAATGAGTTTATATCTTTAAAATGCTTGTCATTAATAAAATGTTGGTTTAGCTGAGTGGGCCAACGGGGCTCACCAGTGCATTATTATAACGTGCTGACCCCTCCTCCATAGGTACTGGAGAAGGCTCGGGCGCACATCGCAATTAAAGCTTTCCGAACTGCTGTTTCCTTTCAAGTTGTTTTTCCCTAAAGACGCACAAAGTATTGCGGAGATTTCAAAGATAGCTGCTTATATTTCAAAGTACTAAAGGGGCATGATGTATGGAACGGGAAATTATTTCATGGCAGCCTATCAGTTGTACTTCTTTTCATGAATCAATGTAGCCGAAAAGGCATTTCAAATATTATCGAAAAAAGTTGTATTCTGACTACAATCATCAATAAAATGAATATTTTCTTCCTATTCCGCTTACTCAATGTTTCCGCAACTGTGGCTTATTTTTTCAAATGTGATGAGATGATATAAATGTGCATGTTCTAGCCTTGTACAAGTGCAACACCAGACTTGTACGACATCACGCCTTAGCGAGGACGATCGATTCGGCGTGAATCGAAGCAAAGCGAGTGATTCCCCGAATTGGGGCATGACAGCTATTGTGTTCGCGTTGAAGCTATGGCGGCACTATCTTTATGGTGTGGCTTGCAGAATCTATACGGACCATAAGAGCCTCAAGTACATCTTCACTCAACAGGACCTGAACTTACGGCATCGGCGTTGGCCCAAACTCATTAAAGACTATGATCTGACATGGTCGGGAATAGGCTCGTGCCAAGTTAGACATGGTCGGGAACATAGATGGCTAGTCTGACTCGGCGACGAGTTTGGTATACAAAAACCATGGCATCAATAAAATCGATTTGGACGAGTGATATGAGTACCGTTCCAACTAATGGATCGACTACTGTCGGAATAAGTCCTAAATGCGGTAGGCAACGTCTTGGCGAAGGAACTCTAAAGAGAGCGACGCAACCCGTCTGCCGTGGGTTTTATTGGTTTTCTTGGCTTTTTGAACGAATTGTTGCGTGGATTTGATAGTGTGCTTTCGCGTCGATTTCTGAATACATCTTTGGGAATTTCGAAGGAAGGATTGCAGGAAGGGTTCTAATTCGATGCTCGTGCCATTACAGGAGTTCGTGTAACTGACGCTTGACCGTCGTGAAGCGTTCTCCTACTCTCGGCACAATCTCCTTAGGTGGGTGGTTCTTCGGCCCCTTCTTTTCTACTCCTTCCTGCCAACTAAATTCTTAAAGTTCAACGTTCAAATCGATGATGCTAACGGAATGTATGCTTGTCACTAAGATCAAGAGCTCGGGATAATATATCAACCTAGAGAAGTTAACTCCAAATTTATAAGTTCACACTAAGTTGCGAAAGATAAAGTTCTAAGAAAGAGATAGAATATATTTTATGCCATGCAAAACACAACGATGAAAACCTTGGTGGCGGTACATCATGCCTCGGAGAATTTGGTGCCTACGGGATGCTAAATCAGAACGTACGATTTCGGGGGAAAGGACCCTTGCACGATTAGGAATGACTATGTGATTTGATAATGGTTACGCTATGCAATTTACTTCATACATATTAAACTGTTCATACATTTGCATGGTCAAGGACGACTTGTGCACAAGGTGAGCTTTCCTCGAGATGGTACCCGGGGCCCTGGGACCGAATCGGCCTAGGAGGAAATTATGGAAATCGTGCTTCGGCGCGAGGCATTACGAGACCTCCAGTTAGGCTCGCTACCTGGACTGGAGGGCGCGTCGCAAGGCTACGTAATCGTCCTTCATGGTATCGATATCACCAATGACCGCATATAGGATAGATTGCATGCTCACTTATTGTCTTGTGTAGGTGGTAAGTATCATACATATTTTGTGCAGGAAAGGAGCACGACCGTGGTAAGAATGCCTTTAAATTGGTTATGTGTTATCGTTTAAAATGTGCCTTCGATATGAACTGCAATTCATATAGTTCTAAATAGAAAGATCACTTCGTATGCTAGAATCCTTAATAAGCAGTGTCGGTTTAGACGAGTGGGTTCGTCCCATCCACTAGCAAGTGTGCTAACCCCCAACTCCCCAGGTAACGAGCGTGCTGCGGAAGCTCGAGACTAGGCCTGAAGCTGAAGAACGGGAGGCGGCACGAAGCTCTCCTATTTTGAAGTATTTTGAAGCCCAACTCAGATCAAAGGCTTTGTTCAAATGTATAAAGGGGCGTGAATGTATGGAACGACAAGGATTATTTCAGGGCAAGCTTGTCGAAAGTTTTTCTTTTGTGTTTCAAGATGTAGCCGCAACGGCATATGTAATGTAAAAATGACCTTCCACATACTTTGCAAGCTTATGAATGAAAAGCTAAATTTCTTCCTATGGTATGTCTTCAACTCTCTGTACTGTTTAATTTTAACGCGTCGAGTCAAAAAGGAATTTCCAATTGCACATACTTGCCTTGTGCAAGTCCATTAAAGACTTGCACGGCATCACGTCCCGATCCGTGGGGATCGATTTATATCGAGTCAAGGCGATGGCGACCGATTCGGCGAGTCGGGGCGTGATACCGTGCACATTCCATGTGCATAAATTTCTAGGTTGTTCGAATCTACATATCGAACTTCATGACAACAACTCACTCCATCGCACACGATCGAAGGCTTTGCATATGTGCGACGCTCGCTGATAGACTCATCGACACCCCGAATCCTCAATCGATCGATCGACATTCCTGAGACTATCGTATACACCACTCAAGAATGAAGTCATTCAACAAATCCTTAAAATATCATTCGAATCAAAATCGACTTCTTCGAATCCCGTTCGAACCATTCCTCAAATTCCAAGCACGCTCATCTATATCGCATCGACATTATCGTCGCTCGATAGCACCCCTATCAATAGTCGACTCACCTTACTCAATCGAGTTCAACTCATTCTCGTCCGATATATTTCAATTCCCGCACTCGACTTTTCTAAGGTCGACGCAACTTTGGTATATATGCCCAGCCCGACTTAGCCAACCGTGCTTACGCAAACCATCTTTTCGTTTTGTTATCAAAAACTGTTCTCCTACGTTTTGCAAAATAGTTAGACTTATTGTATGGACATCCCGTGGGACAATTGAGAGAGAGCGCACCAACGATATCAACTTGCGGAAGCACAATTCAGAGTTTGCGGAAATAACGGAGTTAAAGAATTCAATCGGTAATCTAAGGACGTAAAGCCGTGCTCTGATACCATTATGTCATGCCCCACTCCCGTAGGAGAAATCGTCCTCGCTAAGGCGTGATGTCGTACGAGCCTAGATTGCGCTCGTGCAAGGCGGGTTCCATAACGGTCGATTCCAGCAGCTGCGACGGGGTCGTCGCACAGAAGTCCCATGCAGAGACATTGAACATGCAGCAGAAATTTAGAACAAAACACAAGTTATCCAAAGAAGCTCTTTTATTGATATTGAAACAACGGTTACATTGGAGGCGCAAGGCCAAGATTACAATTCTCTCATGCTCACTCAAGCTCACATTACAAGTCACTCAGCTCTCTCTCATCTCTCAATATATTTGTCGATCCAGCGGAAGCTTCGGAAGGCGACGCCCATACATTATGTCCTGTATAAGTCTTTACTCCATGCGGCCGCATGCTTCGAATCGCCAAGGAACTTCGTGCCTCGACGCATCTAAGCGAGCTCCGCGCCACGAGCATCTACCTGTGCCTGCATATAGAAACTATGTGGGTATCAGTACTCAACTGTACTGGTAGAATGAGCTCCTCGCCCACCCATACAAAATCCGCACGTTATTTTACTTTGTGCAACATAGTCCCTTCTTATCAATTGTCTTTCTAGTCTTGCCTTAGGATCAGTTTTATGACCGACGCCTTGCTTATTTTGTGTCTTTAAACCATCTCGGGCTTGCAACGAATGTTAACTCATACCTTGCCTCAAGATCCTTCTCGTGCCAACAACGTTAACCTATCGAGTCGTGTTTGCCTTACGGCTTAAAATCAGAGACGCAACTATGCGATTAAGCTCTATTTTCCGTATGACCGTGCTACAAACCCTTGCTGAGGCCGTGCCTCGCAATTCAGTAAGACTTAACCATATCGCCGTCCCGCGGCCCTTGCCACCTAGCGGCCCTTGCTACTTTAACCACCAACTGACCCAATCAAGACTTGTGAATGTTAGTGTCACTCAACCAACTTTGCCTTACAGCGGTTTCCCGACTTAAACTCAAACAACTCAACCAACTTAAGCAACTTATATGTCGACAACTCAAGACTTGATGCCACATCTCGTGCCGAAGCACGACGCCTATGTTGAAACCCAATCTTAGGCCCAAACTTTGTGTTTTAACTATACACACCTTCAACTCAACTCAATCTAAAGGCATACGTACGGATAGCCGCTATTTGCGGACATCTATATGAACTTGGCCACTAGCATCACAAGCTATACCTTGACGTATAGTTTTGTTAATCGGTATCCTTTCGATGCAAGTAGCTAGCCCCGTCGCAAGTCCCCGCTTAACCTGTGCCAAAACCTTACGCACGACTATAACATGTTCCCTCCTAGGCCGAGTCGGCCCCATGGCCCAGGGTTACCGCTCGAGGGTTCATCGCCCTTGTCGACAAGTTGTCAAATGACCATACAAGACTCGACACAAACTGACGTCTCACACAGTCATTCCTCTACCAAAACCAAGACTTCTATCCTTGAGACCCCTCGGCGATGCCTATGACTTAGGCTACGTTCATACTTCGCCTACTCGACCAACTTTCCTTCTCCCAAGCCACGGGACGAAGGATCGAGTGTCATTTTCAAAGCACGTCGTGCACCAACTCTAAGACGGCCGTTGGACCTTTCTATATTCTAACTCAATTCGACCCGTCGGGATTATTCTCGTTAGCTATGTGGATTCGTCTCTTTTATTATCAAGCCTACTTGTGCAAGTTGAAAACACACAATTTATTATGTGAAGGTTAAGATGAGGCAAGTTCACCGAAACTACCCCACCTGAGCAAGCGGTCGCCTCGACCGAGCGATGTCTTCTAGCAGCCGTTGCAAGGCTAAGGCCGAACGCCGTCGGCGTTTCGATTTCCTCCGATTGACTGAGCGAGACGGGGCACTACAGCTCCCTTCCAATTGTATGAGGTAAAGGCTCTCTTTCTGTCTTAATTTTTTTGTAAAAAAAACAAAAACACATAAGGCGCGCCTTTTCTTTATTGTGCCTTGCTGAAAGGCGCACTTAAGACGCGCCTTGGGTGCGCCCGGAGAAAGGTGCCTCGTCTAGGGAGGTACGAGGCGCAGATGTTACGCCTTGCTACGAGGCACGCCTTTGACTACCATGGTCACTAAAACAAAGATGATCCTCTGGTCCAAGTTCAATGTAAAGGACAAAAGAGATACGGATATCATCTTGGGGATTAGTATAATCCGGACGTCAGCTGGACTTGTTTTATCACAAACTCATTACGTGGAATGATGATCACATGCTACGAATATCAGGATCTTCTAGAGATCGATACTTCCCAGATGTGTGATCAGAAGCTGAAGCCATATTCAGGAAGCAGGGTCTGACAGTTGGTGTACGTCATCAGGAGTTTGATTTTGGTTGCAAGTACCACCATGCCTGACATAGCTATTATTGTAGGCATGCTGAGTTAGTTCATGAGTAATCCAGTTGTTGATCTTTAAAAAACTATAAAGAGAGTAATAGAATCTCTCAGGGACTCAAAATGATGCACTACAATAGTTATTCAGCAGTGGTAGGAGGCTTCAGTAATGCAAGTACTCAGAAGGAGAGAGAGCGAAGAGGTTACATCTTCTACATGAGTGGATTCTCTTATATCATGAAAGTCAAAAAAGTAGATCCATGAGTGGTGCTGCTATATTGATGAAGTCGAAAAAGCAGACATTTCTCTCATTATAGAATCTGAGTGCTATACACTATCGTTTGTAGCAGATGAAGCAGTATGTGCTTCGGGAATGAAACAGAATAGCTTCGGGAACTGATGAATGATCGTCATGTGGTTGGTGCACAAATCTGGTTGATACCGATGTATTGCAACAAACAGGCATGATCATTCTGTAGTTGGTACGCAAATCTGAATGATGTCGATGTATTACGACAACCAGGTAGTTGCAGTAGTGGCATCAGATGATATCTTCTATGGCAATAAAAGGACTGTGCGATAACGACATAGGGACATTGAATGAGCACGGTCAGCATGGATCATTACAATGGTTGCTGCTCGAAGTCAAAAGAATCTGATGGATCTTTTTATAATAGCCTCAAGCGCCAGCTGGTCGAGGACTCAGCAAAAAAATGGGCTTGACAGACCTCTGATATTGTGTCTCTGCAATTCTACCATAAAATTTTATGCTATTAGTTCAAAAAAATTTACTAGACATCTAGCTTTTGTTCAAGGGAGGACCATTGACTGAAAAAATATCAGGTATAGTGGGTAGTCCTTTTGGACAGTGTGGGATACGTACCCAGAACCACTGTTGTCTACTATTTATTTTATATAGAACAAGTCCTGTGGGAGGATGATTTTGACGTCTTAATGAGTTTTCGGACATCATGGATGTCCGACGTACTTGACAGGAGGCACGAGTAGCTCAGCACTACAAAGGAGCGTAGTACTCTATGCTACAGTGGGGTGACACTATCATGAGGTACCTTAACAGGGTAAAGCCTCGGCTTCTAGCCATGTCACAGCGGCGTAGCACCGCATATAGGCATGTAGCCTAATGCTGAAGAATGGAGAGTTATAGACAACACTACAAAGGGGGCCGGTGATCCCATGCTACAGTTGTTTGACACCACGATGAGGTACCGGGTAGGATAAAGCCTCAGCTTCAGGCTATGTCAGAACGGCGTATCACCGCAAAGTAGCACAAGGCTTCATACTGAGTAGTACGGCCGGTGTCATCATGCTACAGTGGTATGACACCACGATGAGACAAAAGATGTAAAGTCTCAGCTTTATGTCATGTCATAGCAGCGTAACACCACAAGGAAGCACAAGGCTTCATGTCGGAACTCTTAAGAAAAGAACTCACCTAGAGTGTATGAACAGAGATACAGGCTCTCTTTAGGGTGAAGTTGTAGACCGTATCTTGAGGATAAACTTGTAAACACCCAAATGTCATACACCGAAACCAGGATTACACAGGACATTTAATATGCAACTGGAAACACAGCTGATGTCATTGTGTGAGTAGGAAGAATAGCAGCTATGGTACAGAATTCAAGGCTTAGTCCATTCCTCTATCGTACTGTTGTTTAACCAATGCGGGAAGATTCAAGTCGGAGGCGACATCTTTCCTATTGCATGATGGCAGTCACTGTGAGAAACGCTCAACCATGTATTGTGATATATGTGGGGGGTTGTTGGTGTTTTCACTTGCTTTAGGAACTTTTAGTCCCACATTGGAAAACTATCATGGTGTATAACACAATACAATAGCTACGCTTGTGTTCGCATATGCACAAGGGGTGAGATGACCTATGTGGGTTGATTTTTCTAGAGGGTTAAATGTAAATCACAAGGAACAAGCCTTTGTTTTGTCACTCACTATGGAAAACCATAGGAGCTAAGTCCCGTAGGGCTTTAGCAACTCGGACTCGGGCACGGACGAGGGCACAAAGTGGCTCTTTGATGGCACACTTTGCACTTAGCATGACATCATTGTCACATGGCGCTCGTGCACTCATTTTATGCATGAGTTGCATGCACGATTGCTAGCTCGGGGTGCATGTACGACTGCAAGCTCGGGACGTACACGGGCATATATGCGGCTCTACGTCGGCTATGTGCACGACTATGAGTGGGCTATGAGAGGCAAAGGCGTCTATGTGTCCAGGCACATAGGCGGCTATGTGTACATGCGGCCATACGCTATGCACTAGGCATATGCGTATGGCTGCTTTCGGCGCTGTCAGGCCCGTCTGCTATCACTTCTTTCGGCGTGGGCAGCTCAGGCGGCGCTGTCAACGTATGACTCGATGTTGTATTGGTGCATAGGACTTTATGACGCAGATTTAGTAGGATTTGATCGGACAGCACGTATGTATGCATGAGCATATCTATGCGCGCATAGGTGCTGGACTGCTCTATAAATAGAGCTACACTCCTCTCATTTGTAAGGTATTGAAAAAATGGAAGAGAGAGAAAGTGAGGGCCATAAATCCAGTCCAATAGGCTCTATGCGCCTTCAGCAAGCTATATTCGCCTTCAGCAGGCTCTATGCGCCTATGAGCAGTTTGCTCACTTTCGAGTTTCCAAGTTGTCCAAGAGTGACAGGAGCGTTCCAGATGTTCTTTGGTGAACTTGCTGGCTTCTTGGAGCAGATCGTCTATGGGACGAATCTTGCTTTGATCAACGGTGACATGTTCACCCTAGCAAGGAGATTTACTTTGTGTATTTTCTCTTTGTTTTGTTGTATCTCATTGTAGCGTCTGCGAACGTAAAAAGAAGAATGTTTTTTGTTTATTTCTTCTTCATCCTCTCTTATGTTGTGAACGTTCTATCTCAATTGCAACTGCATTTGCAAGGAAGAATGGATTTTTTTTTTTGTGCTCGTAACCTGGGTTTTCCATATTTGGTTGGGATCATGAAGTTCGGGGAGCAAGTTTCTTGCATGGAACCCTGGACTTCTTCTTTAGGATTAAACGAAGGGCAGACTGAAAAGTCTTGCATGATCCTCTATTGTTCCTGGCCTAAGTTCTCATCTTGGTACACCTCGAGACTAACATTTTATACGCAGAGAGATACATGAACTGCATATACCATTCATAATGACAAATTGACAACTAAGTGATATCTTTCTCCAAAGCCTTGAACTAGGCAAGAAAGTTGGTGAAACAGCTCAAATTGATACATAAACATAATTCACGAATTCATGTGGCAAGATCTGTCAATACATGACCTCTGTAGTACAGAAAGAACATATACGATCTTTGATTCACATTGTTCTAATGCTACAAAACGAGGTCTTAGCTGTAACGCCCCGATTTCGTAGAATCGATAGTTATCCCCCGGCGGTGATGCCGTGCGAACCTAAGTTGCGATCGCACAAGGCATAGTCATAAGGTTATCCGAAACACAACATCAAGTTAGAGTACGCAGAGAAATTGATTGACACATTTGAAATAGAAATAAACTTTTTCATTGATAATAAAACTTCATTTACATTGACTTCATTACATTCATTGCCGCGCGGGCTACAACATGACTCGACTTACAAAATGAACGCCGATGAGATAGTCGTTCCATACATTACACCACTTTATACAAGCAAAAACCATTACACATTTCCACCTGCTATCGCGGGAAGTCGAGTCACCATTTTTTCTTTTGGACTGAGTGCGGGTCTTCTTCAAAAGGAATCCAGAAAACAAGCCTTTACACGCGGACGAGACTTCAAAGGGTTCCGTCGCCTTGAGTTTCAAGTGGCACGCCCTTCGTAGTTCGGGGTACCTGCGTGGAGAGCGAGGATCAGTACATTACACTTTGTACTGGTGCGTGGCTATTTAAGTTCCAAGCTCTCATTTGGATGAAGAGTTTATATGACTTAGAGTATAAATGTTTCTAACCATCCTAATGAATTTTTCAAACAAACATAATAAAATTTACGTTGAAACTTACCCACGGCGGACCGCGTCGCGCCTTATGAAACTTATCATGTTCTTCCCTGTCAATTGTTATCATATTCATACCAAGTGCAACATTACGTGTGATTGGTCACTGGCATCACAAGCCATCCTGGACATATAGCTTTGTTAATCGGGGTCCTTTCAACGCAAGTAGCTAGCTCCGTTGCAAGTCCCCGCTTAACCTGTGCTGAAACCTTATGCGCGACTATACCATGTTTCCTCCTAGGCCGAAACGGTCCCGTGGTCTCGGGTTGCCGCTCGAGAAAACTATCGCCTTGTCGACAAGTTGTCCATAACCGTGTGAAGACATATTTTTCCTTTTTAGTTATTAAGACATAGCCTACATTCTCTTTGAAAACTCAATCCTTTTTCCCGTGTTCGTGCCCTTGCATTTATCCTTTCCTTCGCACAACATTATCGATTTACCTAGGAAAGGGGTCGAGAAGAGAAGGGTCAGCCACTCACCTTGAGTTTACTTCGGCAAGAGAACTTGGTGGTCGCGCTAGACGTCGCCTACGCGATTACCTGAAATCACACAAGCAACCAATTAGAACACTGCATTATTCAAGGAGTTCGATAGGAAATGCGAGTTCGAAATGCAAGCCATGAAAACCATCGAAAACATTCACGAAAACGCATTCAGAAAACAAAGTCAAAACCAACGCAAGCGGCGTGAAAAGCAGAGCAACGGGAGGTCTCTCCCGACTCAGCCGCAGAGTCAATCCTCGAGGCGCAACCCGCTGAATATGGGACTTGGTTCCGAAGAAGACATTCCATAACGAGGAATGGATCTTAATTCAACCGTTCCCGTTCGATCGACTCGGTCGATCCCGACCTTTCGGTCCCGACCGAATCGATAGCGACAGTGTTCCTTTCTCGCGCACCCCGTGGACAGAGTACGGGGCACGATGTAGGGACGGGGCACTACACCATAACCAACTAAGAAATTTTCTTCGTCCTCGAAACTTAAGAATAGAACCTACCTCTACGAGAACAATAAAGGGAACTTCTCCTTCATTTCTGACTCAAGCTCCCACGTCGACTCCTCGACTGAATGGTTTCTCCAGAGGACGCGGACTAGAGGAATAGCTCGGTTGCAGAAAAGTTTATCCTTGTGCTCCAAGATTTGCACCGACTCTTCGACATATGACAAGTCCGCCTTCAGGTCCAGCTTACCCAAATCTACCACATGCCCCAGATCGTGCACGTACTTCCGCAATTACGAGATGTGGAAGACGTCATGTACCTCTGACAATGCAGGCGGCAAGGCAATTTGGTAAGCTACCGGGGCGACTCGCTTCAATATTTCGAATGGGCCAACAAATCTTGGGCTCAACTTTCCTTTCGCACCGAACCGGGAAACTCCACACATAGGCATCACCTTCAGAAATACATGGTCGCCTTCCGAGAACTCGAGGGGGCGTCGGTGCGTGTCGGCATAGCTTTTCTGCCGGCTTTGTGCTATCTTCAATCTCTCTCGTATCAACTTGACCTTCTGCACAGTCTGCTCCACCAGCTCCGGACCAAGTATCTGTCGTTCTCCGACTTCATCCCAACAAATGGGCGATCTACACTTCTGGCCGTACAAAGCTTCATACGGTGCCATTTGGATGCTGGAATGATAGCTGTTGTTGTATGCAAACTCCGCCAGCGGTAGATGAACGTCCCAACTTGACTTCAAGTCGATCGTACAGAGCCGTAACATGTCTTCGAGAATTTGGTTCACCCGCTCCGTTTGGCCGTCAGTCTGAGGATGATAAGCTGAGCTAAACTTCAACTTGGTCCCCAACGCTGAATGAAGACTACTCCAGAAGCGTGCAACGAACCGTCCATCCCGATCAGAGACGATAGATACTGGGACTCCGTGCAGTCAAACTATTTCGTCAAGGTATATCTGAGCAAGGCGGTCGACGCTCCAAGTAACTTTGATGGCAATAAAGTGCACTGACTTGGTTAGTCGATCGACGATGACCCAGATAGCGTCGTTTCCCCACGGCGTCTTCGGCAAGACAACAACGAAGTCCATAGTAACATGATCCCATTTCTACTCTGGAATGGCAAGGTTCTGCATCTCCCCGCCCGGTTGCTGGTGCTCGGCTTTGACTTGCTGACAGGCCATACATTTTGACACAAAGAGCGCTATGTCCCTTTTTATGCCATGCCACCAAAAGACAATGTGGAGGTCCTTATACATCTTGGTGCTGCCAGGATACAAGGAATATTTTATATAATGCGCCTTCGACATTATCTCCTTTCTAAGTTCTACGTCGTCCGGTACGCATAGCCGTCCCTTAACGCGCAACACTCCCGACTCGTCCTCTGCAAAGTCGGACACTTTCCCTGTCGATATCAGCTTCCGCATCTTCTCCAGGTAGGGGTCGTCCTTCGGTGCAGACTGTCATACCCCGATTCCGTAGAATCGATAGTCGTCCCCCGGGCGTGATGCCGTGCGAACCTAAGTTACGATTGCACAAGGCATAGTCATAAGGTTATCCGAAACACAACATCAAGTTAGAGTACGCAGATAAATTGGATGACACATTTGAAATAGTAATAGACTTTTTCATTGATGATAATAAAACTTTACATAGACTCCTTTACAATCATTGCCGCGCGGGCTACAACATGACTCGACTTACAAAATAAACGTCGATGAGATAGTCGTTCCATACATTATATCCCTTTTTACAAGCAAAAACCATTACACATTTCCACCTGCTATCGAGGCGAGTCGAGTCGTCATCTTCTTTTGGACTGAGTGCGGGTCTTCTTCAAAAGGAATCCAGAAACAAGCCTTTACACGGACGAGACTTCAAAAGTGTCCATGCCACCTTGAGATATTATGTCGCACGCCCTTCGTGGTTCGGGGTACCTGCGTGGAGAGCGAGGATCAGTACATTACACTTTATACTGGTGCATGGCAAGTTAAGTTCCAAGCTCTCATTTGGTTGAATGAGTTTATATGACTTAGTTCATGAATGTTTCTAACCATCCTAATGAATTTCAAGCGAGAAATGACAAGCATAATGTAATTTACGGCAGAACTTACCCACGGCGGACCGCACCGCGCCTCATGAAACTTACCATGTTCTTCCCTGTCAATTGTTATCATTTCCATACCAAGTGCAACATTACGTGTGATTGGTCACTGGCATCACAAGCCATCCTGGACGTATAGCTTTGTTAATCAGGATCCTTTCAACGCAAGTAGCTAGCTCCGTTGCAAGTCCCCGTTTAACCTGTGCTGAAACCTTATGCACGACTATACCCTGTTTCCTCCTAGGCCGAAATGGTCCCGTGGCCTCGGGATGCCGCTCGAGGAAACTATCGCCTTGTCGACAAGTTGTCCATAACCGTGTGAAGACATGTTTTCCTTTTTAGTTATTAAGACATAGCCTACATTCTCTTTGAAAACTCAATCCTTTTTCCCGTGTTCGTGCCCTTGCATTTATCCTTTCATTCGCAACAACATTATCGATTTTGCCTAAGAAGAGGGTCGAGAAGAGAAGGGTCAGCCACTCACCTTGAGTTTACTTCGGCGAGAGAACTTGTTAGTCGCGCTAGACGTCGCCTATGCGATTACTTGAAATTGCACAAGCAACCGATTAGAACACTGCATTATTCAAGGAGTTCGATAGAAAATGCGAGTTCGAAATGCAAGCCATGAAAACCATCGAAAACATTCACGAAAATGCATTCAGAAAAAAAAGCCAAAACCAATGCAAGCAGCGTGAAAAGCAGAGCAACGGGAGGTCTCTCCCGACTCAGCCGCAGAGCCAATCCTTGAGGCGCAACCCGCTGAATATGGGACTTGGTTCCGAAGAAGACATTCCATAACGAGGAATGGATCTTAATTCAACCGTTCCCGTTCGATCGACTCGGCCGATCCCGACCTATCGGTCCCGACCGAATCGATAGCGACAGTGTTCCTTTCTCGCACACCCCGTGGACAAGTACTGTCACACCCCGACCCAGAATCACCCGAATCATCGTCCTCGCAGGGGGGCATGATGCCGCACGAGCCTGGAGTTGCGCTCGTGCAAGGCAAGATGACAAGTTCTCAAATGGTTATCTTTTGATTCGATATTAACAACGAAAAGAAAACAGAGTATACGAAACAATTCTCTTTATTGATATTCGAAACTGAGATTACAATGGCTTTGGATAGCCTAACAGTATATGCCAGATTGGCTACAACACTCAGGTCCTCTCTTGCCCATAAAGGATTTTACCGTTCCATACATCATGCCTTCTATATCTCGGCCGCATCAATCCAGTTGCGTAGTCCGATCGTCAATGCGATCGCACGCTTCAATGCGCTTCAACATTCCAAGCCTTAACGCGTTCAAGCACGCTTCACCACGAGCAATCCATTTCCTGTACCCTGCATGAAGCTGGTGGGGGATCAGTACGTTCGTCCTCGCATGTACTGAAGCAAAGATCATCTTTCCAAACCGATATTTTAATATTTATGTTGAATCATGCAACTTAGCTTATGATCTTGCTATGTTCTCCATAGGGTCAATTTCATGGCATCTTTGAAAGCATAAAGCATGTTATCATAGCAGCATGTTATCGAATTGAATAGGCAAGCAAACAAGCAATCTCGTATTTGATTCGTGGCACGACTTACCAAGTCGACGCACTCGCCCTTGTACCGATGCAAGGTGAATACGCCGTATTCCTTCCCTGTCATGTTATATGTGCATCTCTAAGCAGGATCTCTATGTGGGACGCATACGCGCCTACACTTTCAACCCATCGTTCCTTAACTATATGAGGGCCATTGGCGTATCCGTGCCGGAATGGACTAAAGGAGTTCCTTTCTTTTCTCTCCTTCTCTTCTCAATATTTGGTCGGGTCGCCCGACGTTTTACGGGTTGGGTCACATCCCAACAACCGAAACGTTCCCGCTGCATACCATCATTTGCGGCTTTTCCCATCTTGTTTAAGGATGTGCGCCTACAAAGATTATTCGATTCCCTCCTAGGCCAAAGCGGTTCCGGGGCGCACCGGTATTTAACCGTTTGGGGGAAACACCCGTGCACGGGCGATATCATATTTTATCTCGAGCCTATTCCAATCGACCATGCAACGCCCTATCATTCAAGTAATCAAATTCAAACAACCAAACATAGTATTGAGTCTGAGACTCAGACTTATCATCTCGCATCTCTTTCTTTAGGTTTCTGTGTTCTTACATTTTCACTTCGTTTCAATGATTCAATGGCATCGTGCCTCAACTCAATGTTCGTCAACCGAACGACCCGAAGGTCTTGAACACCTTTCGGGGCACCATGTCATATCCGACAGTTCTGCCACATTCATGCCATAACTGTATTCTCTCGCAACGAAGCCATCTTTTATTATCCCGTGCACGTAGGCACGTTTCGACCGTATATCCATGTTCTATAACTTAGCATTCAATGTTCGGGGATTGCGCGCTAGGACGCTCGCCTATTGTCTTTCAATGTTCTAGCCATTCTAACTCGTACGCGAAGGCACGGTGTGGTTTGTGCACTAAGGCACTCGCCGAGTACAGTTATCCCATGTTCTTACGGCTTGCGCACCGAGGCGCTCGCCTTAGCGATATCCAATGTTCCATAGCAACTCGTGCATTTGATGCACGTTTCATTTCAATTGTTCTAACTTAGTGTTCGACTCAGACTATGATTTATCTTCGATCGGACCACGCCCGTGGCGCCGATAGGTTAACTTAGCATACAATGATATATTTGACTTATCGAATGAAGGAGTAAAAAGAAGTCAATCCTCCCACCTTGAGTCGATACGCCTTCGTCGTTTCGCCGAGCCGATGCGGCTCGATTTCATAACTTTGTTGCACGGCCGCTCTCCTGACTTAGCCATTCGAGCACTTCGTGCTTCATTGAGTTATACGTCCGATTTGCCTTAACGTGCCCAAGTCTCGACCCGTCGCAAGGCGACGATTTGATTTTGCGGACCCCTTACTAAATATTGTAAAAGATCGACCTCTAATATTTTCCCGTCAAAGTATAACCTGTACACGAAACCAACTAAAATCAATACTTGCTTCGATTTGGACTAGCATCTTGGTCGATTCGATTTCTTAGAATCTTCGAGCTGATTCAACGCACTCATCCTTTGGGGCAACGCGGCGCTTCGCAACGATTCAACTCGATGCATTCTTTCGGGGCAAGGCAACTCTTCGTATCAACTTAGTTCGATGCGTTGCTCGGGACAACGTAACTCTCGCATCGTTTTGCATCGATACATTCCTTTCGTCAACATGACTCGTTGAGTCAACGCTTCAGCGTAATGCACCGTGCGGAGCGGGGCATTACAGAATATACCACTCAAAACAAGGTTCGTCCTCGAACCAAAACCAACACTCCGACTAAGTGTTTTATAGATCGTTTTACGATCTCGTCCCACCAATGTTGTTCAGTTTCATACTATCTCGCAAGCTTTTCATTAACATTTCAAGTCTTCCCTGCAGCTCGATTTGAATTTTGTATACAACTCGATTTGGATTCATACCTATATTCAAGGCGTCCCAAAGATATATGTATTTTGGCCAATTCCAGTGGTAGCAAAATGGAACAAAGCTGACAGGTAAATTTTAATCCTATGCTTGCCATCTCGTACTCTCGATCGGACTTATCCTTAGCAACCATTCTCGAAATTTTCATCGCATACGTATATTTGATACATACGTGATTCATTCAATAAGGTTACCACACGCGACGCGATACAAAATCACATATCTCACTTTGTCTGTTTCATATGGACTACTAACTCTATGCGTCGCGTCAAGCCGTCGCGCATCCAATCACAACGAGTCTTCGCAACGCCTTGCATTCGAAGTCGCCACCCAACTATTTTCGATGTCTGGCTTATGCACTTATCTCGATTACGATTTCTTTATCAACATTCGGGACTACGCCCGCTAGGTGACTTACCTAGCACCATGCTTAACTTCTTCCGACGCAACTTTAAATTGACATTGCACAAAGGCCACAATCTATCCGACATGAAAGTTTACATCAAGGCGACGGTGCTCGAGGAAACGATCGCCTTGACACGAAGGTCTTTACGATACACCTTACATTCGATTTCCTAACGAGTAGGAATTCACTAGCCAAATTCCCAACTTATCCATCTCGCAACATCAAATGTAAATTTTAATTCACGCAAGCTCAATTGTAAGGTGAATCTGAATCTAACGACATGACCCGTAAGTTATTCCCTTATCATTCCCTCTCGTGCATAGCACGTTTCTCGCAATCGCCTATCCGAATCACCAAGTTCGTTGGTGAATTCTAGTTCGACCGTCGACCAACATAACCATTCAAGTATTCATCCGACGAATACTCAAAATCTAACTATATCATTCTCAATCGAAAGTTGTTCCAACAATTCTCGATCGCCTAGACTTATCGTCAACATGCACCGTGTTATACTTGTTATCAGTGCAATCACATATACGATATCGCATGGGTCATCTTACGGTCTGCAGCATTCAATTTGATTTGGCGATCAAGTCTCCTAGGGTCAACTGCCCCGAAGTTACGCTCGATAATTGTGGATCATTAACGAAGGACAGTTTACTATGAACCATGCTATATCTTATTTCGGAGCCAAATCACGTTCCGACGATTCTATACGACTACCCAAATTTCGGACCAAACTATTTCTATCGGCGCAACTGATACGTAACTATCCTCCGAGTCAAGTCATGCACTACAGTCGATGATTTCGCAAATTTACGAAACATCTACTCGTATCGAGTTCGAGTCTATCTTATTCGCAGGTCGACACACGAGATGCTATACGCATCGAGCAATCGGCGATGACTTATAGTCTCGTCTTTGATCAATCACAAAATTTACGATCAACCAAGTTCGTTCATTCTCGTATCCTTACTTACAAAATTTTGATAGCGCAAGATGCACTCCATTTTGTATTCTCACATCGTGCTTATGTTTCCTTGTATATCGATCTTGATAGTTCATATCAATTTCGATAGCAAGAGGGTCGACTTCGAATCCGTTTCAACGTCAACTTAACTCGCATCACATATATCCAAGTTCGCAACAAACTTTTTCATACGCATCCACTCGTTCTCCGATTCGCCGCATCCCGCTATACTTTGATCGTGTAACTGAATTATCGATTATCCAACATCGAACCCTCGAGTTATACGATCACGCCCTCTAAGTTTCGTGTATTTTTTAGTCGTACTCAAATGAGTGTCGCCGTAACGTAACCAACTATTTCTTAGGCACGATTACTCACATCAACCAACTCTTCACCGAAGTCGCACATCGTGCGATTCGATTACAATTCGTATCGCCTAACATTTCTATCGAAATCGTAAGTCGTGCGATTCGATTCGCCTCGCTCAATATTTCTATCGAGATCGCAAGTCGTACGACTCATTTGTAAGCTCGAGGATTCTTTTCCCGTCGATCCGATTATTGTGTCAAGGCATAATCGTTCCGCTAGTCTCGGTCGTCCGACCGACTTATCATTTTCGTTCGACGTATCGTTCATTGATACGAGTCTCGCCTTATCGTCCCAACCGATTTTCGATGATCACTTGCATCAACATACCATCATAAAAATTTCCAATCGAGTCTCGGTACTCTTTCGTCCGTTGTGGACAAACCTTCCGCAATTCTCACAACGCGTCGATGTAAATCATCGTACAAGTGATACACCATATACCACTCGAAATCGAGTCATTCATCGCCTACGTGGTATGGCATATAACACTCGGAACTCAAGTCATTTCCCTTGCATATACTTAGTATAAACCGACAATCTCTTTCGACTCACGATTTTCGTAGTGATCGTGCTTGATCACAACCGTAACTTCGATTAATTCACATCCGACGCAACTCGGTCAATGTTCTCGTTGCCAACATAAGTTTGGTGTACAATCGAACGATTCGTTCTATCGATTTACGATTTCAATTCTTTCCTTACGTTGCATCTCGTGCAATAATTTATCTGGATATTCGTTGCACCACGTGCAACAATATTACTTTCGATACGCGTTGCACATCGTGCTACGATTTATTTCTGACATTTCATTTCACTTTGTACAACAATTTATTTCTAATTTCCTTTGCATTCGTGCAATGATTAATTTGATATGTGTTGTACCACGTGCAATAATTTTACTTCCAACACGTGTTGCACATCGTACAACGATTATTTTCGACTTTCCAAGTCAATGCACAATCCGTTTAACACATTCGGCATTGGCTTATCACTTCTCACTTTCATTTTAACGCATATTCACATTAACTCGCTGCACTTCGTGCATCATTTTATTTCTCATTCAACATGTTACATTGCAACAGTATCTCAAATCGTATCTCACAATTTGTTACGCTTGCAGCAACTAACATTTTTACGGCTCATTGTATTCAATGCAATATACCCTTCGCGACTTTTTTAGCAAATATCATGAAATTTCAAAAACACATGCGACAAAATTTCACAATTTGTATTAGACTTATTGTATGGAACATCCAGTGCGGCATCGAGTAAAGTCAAGAGTGGTATCAAGTGGTGGTGGGCAACTTTTAGAATTGTAATGAAGCGAGCGTCCAGAGGAAATTGAGCCTAGAGCTCCGATACCAATTTGTCACGCCCCGACCCGAAATCACCCGAATCATCGTCCTCGCAGAGGGGCGTGATGCCGCACGAGCCTGGAGTTGCGCTCGTGCAAGGCAAGATGACAAGTTCTCAAATGGTTATCTTTTGATTCGATATTAACAACGAAAAGAAAACAGAGTATACGAAACAATTCTTTTTATTGATATTCGAAACTGAGATTACAATGGCTTTCGATAGCCTAACAGTATATGCCACATTGGCTACAACACTCAGGTTCTCTTTTGCCTACAAAGGATTTCACCGTTCCATACATCATGCCTTCTATATCTCGGCCGCATCAATCCAGTTGCGTAGTCCGAGCGTCAATGCGATCGCACGCTTCAATGCGCTTCGGCATTCCAAGCCTTAACGCGTTCAAGCACGCTTCACCGCGAGCAATCCATTCCCTGCACCCTGCATGAAGCTGGTGGGGGATCAGTACGTTCGTCCTCGCATGTACTGAAGCAAAGATCATCTTTCCAAACCGATATTTTAATATTTATGTTGAATCATGCAACTTAGCTTATGATCTTGCTATGTTCTCCTTAGGGTCAATTTCATGGCATCTTTGAAAGCGTAAAGCATGTTATCATAGTAGCATGTTATCGAATTGAATAGACAAGCAAACAAGCAATCTCGTGTTTGATTCGTGGCGCGACTTACCAAGTCGACGCACTCGCCCTTGCACCGATGCAAGGTGAATACGCCGCATTCCTTCCCTGTCATGTTATATGTGCATCTCTAAGCAGGATCTCTATGCGGGACGCATACGCGCCTACACTTTCAATCCATCGTTCCTTAACTATATGAGGGCTATTGGCGTATCCGCGCCGGAATGGACTAAAGGAATTCCTTTCTTTTCTCTCCTTCTCTTCTCAATATTTGGTCGGGCCGCCCGGCGTTTCACGGGTTGGGTCACATCCCAACAACCGAAACGTTCCCGCTGCATACCATCATTTGCGGCTTTTCCCATCTTGTTTAAGGATGTGCGCCTACAAAGATTATTCGATTCCCTCCAAGGCCAAAGCGGTTTCGGGGCGCTCCGGCATTTAACCATTTGGGGGAAACACCCGTGCACGGGCGATATCATATTTTATCTCGAGCCCATTCCAATCGACCATGCAACGCCCTATCATTCAAGTAATCAAATTCAAACAAACAAACATAGTCTTGAGTCCGAGAATCAGACTTATCATCTCGCATCTCTTTCTTTAGCTTTCTGTGTTCTTATATTTTTACTTCGTTTCAATGATTCAATGGCATCGTGCCTCAACTCAATGTTCGTCAACCGAACGATCCGAAGGTCTTGAACACCTTTCGAGGCACCATGTCATATCCGACAGTTCTGCCACATTCATGCCACAACTGTATTCTCACGCAACGAAGCCATCTTTTATTATCCCGTGCACGTAGGCACGTTTCGACCGTATATCCATGTTCTATAACTTAGCATTCAATGTTCGAGGCTTGCGCGCTAGGGCGCTCGCCTATTGTCTTTCAATGTTCTAGCCATTCTAACTCGTGCGCGAAGGCACGGTGTGGTTCGTGCACTAAGGCACTCGCCGAGTACAGTTATCCCATGTTCTTATGGCTTGCGCATCGAGACGCTCGCCTTAGCGATATCCAATGTTCCATAGCGACTCGTGCATTTGATGCACGTTTCATTTCAATTGTTCTAACTTAGTGTTTGACTCACACTATGATTTATCTCCGATCGGACCACGCCCGTGGCGCCGATAGGTTAACTTAGCATACAATGATATATTTGACTTATCGAATGAAGGAGTAAAAAAAAGTCAATCCTTCCACCTTGAGTCGATACGCCTTCGTCGTTTCGCCGAGCCGATGCGGTTCAATTTCATAACTTTGTTGCACGGCCGCTCTCCTGACTTAGCCATTCGAGCACTTCGTGCTTCATTGAGTTATACGTCCGATTTGCCTTAGCGTGCCCAAGTCTCGGCCCGTCGCAAGGCGACTATTTGATTTCGCGGACCCCTTACTAAATATTGCAAAAGATCGACCTCTAATATTTTCCCGTCAAAGTATAACCTGCACACGAAATCAACTAAAATCAATACTTGCTTCGATTCGGACTTGCGTCTTGGTCGATTCGATTTCTTAGAATCTTCGAGCCGATTCAACGCACTCATCCTTCGGGGCAACGCGGCGCTTCGCAACGATTCAACTCGATGCATTCTTTCGGGGCAAGGCAACTCTTCGCATCGACTTAGTTCGATGCGTTGCTCGGGACAACGTAACTCTCGTATCATTTTGTTTTGATACATTCCTTCCGTCAACGCGACTCGTTGAGTCAACGCTTCAGTGTAATGCACCGTGCGGAGCGGGGCATTACAAGTACGGGACACGATGTAGGGACGGGACACTACACCATAACCAACTAAGAAAAAGTTTCGTCCTCGAAACTTAAAATAGAACCTACCTCTACGAGAACAAGGAAGGGAACTTCTCCTTCATTTCTGACTTAAGCTCCCACGTCGACTCCTCGACCGAATGGTTTCTCCAGAGGACGCGGACTAGAGGAATAGCACGGTTGCGGAGAAGTTTATCCTTGCGCTCCAAGATTTGCACCGACTCTTCGACATATGATAAGTCCGCCTTCAGGTCCAGCTTAACCAAATCTACCACATGCCCCGGATCGTGCACGTACTTCTGCAATTGCGAGACATGGAAGACGTCATGTACCTCTGACAATACAGGCGGCAAGGCGATTTGGTAAGCTACCGGGGCGACTCGCTTCAATATTTCGAACGGGCCAACAAATCTTGGGCTCAACTTTCCTTTCGCACCGAACCGGAAAACTCCACGCATAGGCATCACCTTCAGGAATACATGGTCGCCTTCCAAGAACTCGAGGGGGCGTCGGTGCGTGTCGGCATAGCTTTTCTGCCGGTTTTGTGCTATCTTCAATCTTTCTCGTATCAACTTGACCTTCTGCACAGTCTGCTCCACCAGCTCCGGACCAAGTATCTGCCGTTCCCCGACTTTATCCCAGCAAATGGGTGATCTACACTTCCGGCCGTACAAAGCTTTATACGGCGCCATTTGGATGCTGGACTGATAGCTGTTGTTGTATGCAAACTCGGCCAGTGGTAGATGGTCGTCCAAACTTGACTTCAAGTCGATCGCATAGAGTCGTAACATGTCTTCGAGAATTTGATTCACCCGCTCTGTTTGGCCGTCAGTCTGAGAATGATAAGCTGAGCTGAACTTCAACTTAGTCCCCAATGCTGAATGTAGACTACTCCAGAAGTGCGCTACGAACCGTCCATCCCAATCAGAGACGATAGAAACTGGGACTCCGTGTAGCCGAACTATTTCATCAAGGTATATCTGAGCAAGGCGGTCGACGCTCCAAGTAACTTTGATGGCGATAAAGTGCGCTGACTTGGTTAGTCGATCGACGATGACCCAGACGGCATCGTTTTCCTGTAGCATCTTCGACAAGCCAACAATGAAGTCCATAGTGATGTGATCCCACTTCCACTCTGGAATGGCGAGGTTCTGCATCTTCCCGCCCGGTCGCTGGTGCTCGGCTTTGACTTGCTGACAGGCCATACATTTTGACACAAATAGCGCTACGTCCCTCTTCATGCCGTGCTACCAAAAGACAATGCGGAGGTCCTTATACATCTTGGCGCTGCCAGGATGCAAGGAATATTTTGCATAGTGCGCCTCCGTCATTATCTCCTTTCTAAGTTCTGTATCATCTGGTACGCATAGCCATCCCTTCACGCGCGACACTCCCAACTCGTCCTCTGCAAAGTCGGACGCTTTTCCTGTCGATATCAGCTTCCGCATCTTCTCCAGGTATGGGTCGTCCTTCTGTGCAGACTTGATCCTCTCCAGTAGGCTTGGTTCCACCCGTAGTTGCGCCAGTTTCACGTCCCTGAAACGAACTCGGAGCTCGATGCCCATTCCTTCTAAGTCGTGCAGCAGTCGATTATTGATGCATAACGAAGCTAATTAGTACTTCCGGCTCAGCGCATCCGCTACCGTATTTCCTTTGCCCGACGTGTAGTCGATTGATAAGTCATAGTCTTTGATTAGTTCGAGCCATCGCCTCTGCCGCAAATTCAGTTCTTTCTGGGTGAAGAGATACTTGAGGCTTTTGCGGTCCGTATAAATCCTGCACGCCACGCCATAGAGATATTGACGCCACAGCTTCAACGCGAACACAATTGCCGCTAGTTCTAGGTCGTGCGTGGGGTAGTTCTTCTCGTGCGGCTTCAACTACCGGGAAGCAAAAGATATCACCTTATCCCGCTGCATGAGCACACACCCCAAGCCCTGGCCAGAAGCATCGCTGAAGATTTGAAATCCCTCCGTCCCTTCAGAAAGAGCAAGTATCGGGGCCGAAACTAGCCGTTGTTTGAGCTCCTGGAAGGAAGCTTCACAGTCGTCTGACCACTTGAATGCGACTCTTTTCTGGGTGAGGCGAGTCAACGGCGATGCGATCTTCGCAAAGTCCTTCACGAAGCGTCAGTAGTATCCCGCCAAGCCTAGGAAGCTTGGAATTTTGCTAACTGATGCGGACCGTTTCCAATCAGCAACTGCCTCGACTTTCTTCGGATCGACTGCGATGCCCGCGGCGGAGATGATGTACCCAAGGAATGAGACGCTGTCCAACCAGAACTCGCACTTGATCATCTTTGCATACAACTGATTCTCTCGAAGGGTTTGGAGTACCGTCCGCAGATACTCTGCATGTTGCGCTCGATCCTTCGAGTAGACGAGGATGTCGTCGATGAAGACTACTACGAACTTGTCAACGAATGGACGGAACACCCGATTCATTAGATCCATGAAGACGGCAGGGGCGTTTGTCAGACCGAACGGCATTACCAAGAACTCGTAGTAGCCGTAACGAGTACGGAATGCAGACTTCGGCACATCATCTAGCTTGACTTTGAGTTGGTGGTAACCTGATCGTAGATCAATCTTCGAAAATACCGTTGCACCTTGGAGCTGGTCGAACAAGTCGTCGATGCGGGACAGGGGATATTTGTTTCGGACGGTGGCTTTATTCAATTCCCGATAGTCGATGCAGAGCCGCATCGATCCATCCTTCTTCTTCACGAATAGCACGGGCGCACCCCACGGCGAGACACTCGGACGGATAAACCCTCTGTCGAGCAATTCCTGAAGTTGTGCCTTCAATTCTTTCAATTCTGCAGGGGCCATTCTGTACGGGGCTTTCGAGATCGGCCGGGTGTCGGGGAATGTGTCGATGGTGAACTCTATTTCTCGATCGGGCGGCATGTCGGGTAGCTCGTCCGGGAACACGTGTGGGAATTCTGCCACAACGTCAGTCTGACCCGCGTTTGCACCATCATGTCGCATGTCTCGAACGGAAGCTAGATAGCCTTCGCACCCGGAATGCAGCATCCGTCGAGCAGATATTGCGGAGATCACCATACAGGTCGGCGACGCCTCACCACACGAGTAGCAGAATTCAGGCACTCCAGGTATACGGAATGTGACCTTCTTTTCAGCGCAGTCTATGGTTGTGTTGCACGGACCGAGCCAATCCATGCCCAGTATGATGTCGAAGTCCTTCATGTCTAGAACTATCGCATCAAGACCGATCTTTTGACCCCCTATACATATGGTTCCTCCCCCGCAGGCTAAATTTGTGAGTAGTGGCACGCCCGAAGGCATACTTACGCTAAGATCAAGGTCTAACGATATTACAGGGAATTTGTGCTCGGCGGCGAAGTCCGCCGATATAAAAGTATGCGAGGCGCCTGAATCAAATAACACACGAGCAGGTACATTATTGAAATTCAATATACCTATCATAACAGTGTCTGAAGCGTACACCTCATCTCGAGTCAGAGCAAAGACACGCCCCTGAACATTAGGGTGTCGGTCTTGGTTGTTGGATTGAGTGTACTGAGGAGGTCGGGGCGCCTGTCCTCGATTCTCTTGACGGTGTTGTTGTGGCGGGGCGTTACGATTCCCTCTCCGGGGGCAATCTTGTTTATAGTGACCCTTTTGTCCGCAAAAGAAGCATCCTCCCTCGACGACAAAGCACTGGCTCGCCTCATGCCCAAGGGAACCGCACTTGGCACATCGCGATGATGAGTTATGTCCCTGGTAATCGCCATGGTTCGGACGCTTTGATGTGTGATTGTTGCCTCCCGTATGGCTAGGACGTTTGTGATTGGAGTGGCGCACGACGTCGTCAGCACCGGAAGGATGCAGTTTCTCAAGGCGGAGTGTGTGGTTCAGAGCCTCGCCTACGGTCTTGTACTCCGGGACCCCGACGTGCGCACCGATAGAGTGTCGCAGACCCACTTCGAACCGTCGCACACGGCACTCTTCAGTAGGCAGAAACTGTAGTGACCCGCTCCGCCCTAGCGGAACGCCGATTCCAAACGGCGAGTGCAACGACTCAAACGAGCCGTCGACCCGAAGAATTGCCTCGACCCGATGAAGTAACAATGCAAATCGATGCAAGGCTTGCATTGGCCCGACAAGATGAATCCAGACTTAGACTATCGAAGGCGCGCTCGGAGGATCGCTCGGCCGATGCGAACATCGCTAAGGTGGGTGGCTCCGATGAACCCGTCTGTGCTTAGCCTAGACACATAACAATGCGGACACTATCACGAGAATCGCTAGGCGACAACACCATGCATGTTAATAAATGATTCAACGCACCTAGCTAAGGGAATAATCCCATCTTGCATGCTTGTTTAGAACATGGAAAAGAACTCGGCAATTATAGAAACGCTCGCACCACGCTCTACGCTCGTGCTACGGCACAAGCTCACGTTCATGTCCCTTATACGTTCAAACAATGAAACAATGAATGGTTTACAACAATGAAACGGAAAGACTATCAACATAGTCGCTCCGAGTAGAGTTTAGCAACATTGAAAGGCTATGGGACCGATGGGTCGCCAGGGCGACTCCCACACTGGGAGTTGCGTAATGCATGAATGAATGAATCAACGAATGAATGAACAAACACATGAATGACTCTATGAACATACGAACAAGTGAAAGAATAACATGAAAAGAAAGAATACATGAAAGATAAGACGCTAGCGACAGGTGTGACGGGCACGTGCAACGGGGCTCGCTACCCGCGCTGTACGGACGCCAACCTGGTCGTTAACGCATTATGGCATGAAAGATAAGACATGGAAGACGCTAGCGACAGGTATGACGGGCACGTGCAACGGGGCTTGCTACCCGCGCTGTACGGACGCCAACCTGGTCGTTAACGCATTATGGCTAAGGGTTAGCCTACGGCTCAGAGATAGCCGCTAAGTAAAAGACAAGATAATACGAAATGGTCGTGGACAAACGGCACGGGCGATGGGGGGGTAAACCGTGGCCGTCGTGTGGAAGGATTCTGCGGCACGGGCGTTGGGGGGGTAAACCGTGGCCGGCCTAGGCAGAATCAACGGCGCTTACGGGCTGCTTGGGTGCGGGCTTGGGCACCAAGAGACGTAAGTAGGAGGGTATATTCAAGAGACTTAACGGGGTGTACCAGCCATCACCCTACGCTAAGTTGAGAATTGCCACAGGGGAATGTCCTAAATGGCTTGTAAAGCCAGCGACCCGTGCATGTAGATTAAGTGGACTATGCTGGTGGCAATCCACGTGCAAGTTCTTGCATTGAAATCAAAGTAATCTAAGTTAAATGAACAAGTGTCTCCTGAACATGCCCAAAATATAACACTCTTGAACATGCTTGCAAAGTAACATCCTGAACATGAACATGCTCGAAATGTAACATGCCAGAACATGCTTGAAATGTAACCTGCTGAACATGCTCGATATGTAACACTCCTGAACATGCTTGAACGAAATACCCGAAACATGCTTGAATTGTAACACTCTAAAAACGTGCCTACGACGTGTTAGAACATGCCCCCGACGTGCTAGAATTCCGAGACATGGACACACACTTGATATTGAATGCGTGCATGAATCGTGTTATGTTATTATTCATGAATCGTGGTTTAACTTGGTTTACCTTGAACAGGGAAGGCCGGACGGTAAGTATGGGTAAGTCGTACATGTATTTCCATGCGACACTCGAGTTCGGTAACACGAGATAGGCTATGCAATATGCCATGAAACTGATCTTAAGGCAAGATTAGAAAGACAATGAATGATAGAGATGCACAAAAGATTATAGAACGTGTTTGGTAATGATGGCATTGTGGGCGAGCCAGCCTCCCCACCAGTGCATAACAATGTACTGATAACCCCACAGTATGCTTGCAGGATAGCAGGAGACGCCGGCGGGTGCGGAGCTTCCGTCGAACGTGTCAAGGCGCGGAGCCAACTCTGGGGCCTTGGAACGTTGCAAGAAGCTGAAGCACCCTATACAGGACATAATGTATCGGAACATCGCCATGTATCCTTCCATGTTGTAAGCCATTTGGCACGTCTTTTATGTTTCAGAGAGAGAGAGCTTGAGCGATTTGTAATATCGGCCTAGCGCCGCTTGTAACTTCTTGAATATCAATAAAGAGTTTGATTTCGTATTCAACTTGTGTTCATTTACTTTCCGCTGCAAATGGGGACACTCTGTGCGACTCTGTGGCCTAGTAATTAAATCGGCCGTTTCTGGACTTGGCCTTGCACGGGCGCAATCTAGGCCCGTGCGGCATCACGCCTTAGCGAGGACGATCGCTCCTACGGGAGCGGGGCGTGACAGAAACTGGCCAGCAAACTTAGATAACTTGTTGAATTCTGTGGCGTACTGTTCCACCGTCCTGCTCCCTTGCTTCAACTGCATGAATTCATTCTCCTTTACCTGATGAACGGCTGATGGAAGGTACTGGACTTCGAAAGCTTTGCGGAACGTGGCCCAAGAGATCGGTACGGTGGTGTTGTCCGGTCGGATCGCTCGCTTGCGTACGGCCCACCAGTCGTGCACGTTCAACCGTAGTTGAAGTTGTGCGCAGACGACTTGCTTCGATTCATCAATGCCGAGAAGCTCGAAATGATCTTCCAGCTCTTCCAACCAGTCGATTGCCATGGAAGGACCCTCGGTACCACTGAAGGAAGTGCGGCACGTATTCTTGAATTCGGACACTTCAAAGTTGTACTTTTTCGGTGCCGCCGGTTGACGCTCGAGATCCTCCGTGTCGACTTCAATGGGTTGGATCGCCGGCACGGTGACGGTAGGTGCAGTCGTAGAATTCCCGTTGGCCGCCATTGTCTGAACGATCTGCTGCAGGGTATCTAACTGCTTTTGTTGAAGTTTGGCATGCCCGTCAAAGCGAGCTTCGAACTGGGACTGTCGTTCCTCTACCTGTTGATGTCGGTTCTCGGACTGGTTTCGCTGCGCCTCCATCATGCGCAGCATCCTTTCGATTGTATCGTTGGAAGGTCCGGCCCGCGAATGATGCGAACTACTAGAGCCGCTAGAAGCGCTCTGTTCTTTCTCGGTCGTGGGCTCCGTCACTTCTGCAATACGAAGGCAAACGCATCAGTCACAAATTATTACGGACTCATTATATGGAACAACTTATCTCATCGATGCGAGGTCAAAGGTTTGGAACTCTAGACGCGAGGCCAAAGGATGTAAAGCCGTGCTCTGATACCATTATGTCACGCCACGATTCTGTAGAATCGATAGTCGTCCCCTGGGCGTGATGCCGTGCGAACCTAAGTTGCGATCGCACAAGGCATAGTCATAAGGTTATCCGAAACACAACATCAAGTTAGAGTACGCAGATAAATTGGATGACACATTTGAAATAGAAATAGACTTTTTCATTGATGATAATAAAACTTTACATAGACTCATTTATAATCATTGTCGTGCGGGCTACAACATGACTCGACTTACAAAATGAATGCCGATGAGATAGTCGTTCCATACATTACATTCCTTTTTACAAGAAAAAACCATTACACATTTCCACCTGCTATCGAGGAGAGTCGAGTCGTCATCTTCTTTTGGACTGAGTGCGGGTCTTCTTAAAAAGGAATCCAGAAACAAGCCTTTACACGGACGAGACTTCAAAAGTGTCCACGCCGCCTTGAGATATTAGATGGCACGTCCTTCGTGGTTCGGGGTACCTGCGTGGAGAGCGAGGATCAGTACATTACACTTTGTACTGGTGCGTGGCAAGTTAAGTTCCAAGCTCTCATTTGGTTGAATGAGTTTATATGACTTAGTTCACGAATGTTTCTAACCATCCTAATGAATTTCAAGCGAGAAATGACAAGCATAATGTAATTTACGGCAAAACTTACCCACGGCGGACCGTGCCGCGCCTTATGAAACTTACCATGTTCTTTCCTGTCAATTGTTATCATTTCCATACCAAGTGCAACATTACGTATGATTGGTCACTGGTATCACAAGCCATCCTTGACGTATAGCTTTGTTAATCGGGATCCTTTCAACGCAAGTAGCTAGCTCCGTTGCAAGTCCCCGCTTAACCTGTGCTGAAATCTTATGCACGACTATGCCCTGTTTCCTCCTAGGCCGAAACGGTCCCGTGGCCTCGGGTTGCCGCTCGAGGAAACTATCGCCTTGTCGACAAGTTGTCCATAACCATGTGAAGACATGTTTTCCTTTTTAGTTATTAAGACATAGCCTACATTCTCTTTGAAAACTCAATCCTTTTTCCCGTGTTTGTGCCCTTGCATTTATCCTTTCATTCGCAACAACACTATCGATTTTGCCTAAGAAGAGGGTCGAGAAGAGAAGGGTCAGCCACTCACCTTGAGTTTACTTCGGCGAGAGAACTTGTTGGTCGCGCTAGACGTCGCCTACGCGATTACCTGAAATCGCACAAGCAACCGATTAGAACACTGCATTATTCAAGGAGTTCGATAGGAAATGCGAGTTCGAAATGCAAGCCATGAAAACCATCGAAAACATTCACGAAAACGCATTCAGAAAACAAAGCCAAAACCAACGCAAGCGGCGTGAAAAGCAGAGCAACGGGAGGTCTCTCCCGACTCAGCCGCAGAGCCAATCCTCGAGGCGCAACCCGCTGAATATGGGACTTGGTTCCGAAGAAGACATTCCATAACGAGGAATGGATCTTAATTCAACCGTTTCCGTTTGATCGACTCGGCCGATCCCGACCTATCGGTCCCGACCGAATCGATAGCGACAGTGTTCCTTTCTCGCGCACCCTGTGGACAAGTACGGGGCACGATGTAGGGACGGGGCTCTACACAGACTTGATCCTCTCCAGTAGGCTCGGTTCCACCCGCAGTTGCGCCAGTTTTATGTCTCTGAAACGAACTCGGAGCTCGATGCCCATTCCTTCCAAGTCGTGCAGCAGTCGATCGTTGATGCATAACGAAGCTAATTAGAACTTCCGGCTCAGCGCATCCGCTACCATATTTCCCTTGCCCGGCGTGTAGTCGATTGATAAGTCATAGTCTTTGATTAGTTCGAGCCATCGCCTCTGCCGCAAATTCAGTTCTTTCTGGGTGAAGAGATACTTGAGGCTTTTGTGGTCCGTATAAATCCTGCACGCCACGCTATAGAGATAGTGACGCCACAGCTTCAATGCGAACACAATTGCCGCTAGTTCTAGGTCGTGCGTGGGGTAGTTCTTCTCGTGCGGCTTCAACTGCCGGGAAGCAAAAGATATCATCTTATCCCGCTGTATGAGCACACACCCCAAGCCCTGGCCAGAAGCATCGCTGAAGATTTGAAATCCCTCCGTCCCTTCAGGAAGAGCAAGTGTCGGGGCCGAAACGAGCCATTGTTTGAGCTCTTGGAAGGAACCTTCACAGTCGTCTGACCACTTGAATGCGACTCCTTTCTGGGTGAGGCGAGTCAACGGCGATGCGATCTTCGCGAAGTCCTTCACGAAGCATCGGTAGTATCCCGCCAAGCCTAGGAAGCTTCGAATTTTGCTAACTGATGCGGGCCGTTTCCAATCAGCAACTGCCTCGACTTTCTTCGGATCGACTGTGATGCCCGTGGCGAAGATGATGTGCCCAAGGAATGAGACGCTGTTCAGCCAGAACTCGCACTTGCTCATCTTTGCGTACAACTGATTCTCTCGAAGGGTTTGGAGTACCGTCCGCAGATGCTCTGCATGTTGCGCTCGATCCTTCGAGTAGACGAGGATGTCGTCGATGAAGACTACTACGAACTTGTCAACGAACGGACGGAACACCCGATTCATTAGATCTATGAAGACGGCAGGGGCGTTTGTCAGACCGAACGGCATTACCAAGAACTCGTAGTGGCCATAACGAGTGCGGAAGGCAGATTTTGGCACGTCATCTGGCTTGACTTTGAGTTGATGGTAACCCGATCGTAGATCAATCTTCGAAAACACCGTTGCACCTTGGAGCTGGTCGAACAAGTCGTCGATACGGGGCAAGGGGTATTTGTTCCGGATGGTGGCTTTATTCAGTTCCCGATAGTCGATGCAGAGCCGCATCGATCCATCCTTCTTCTTCACAAATAGCACGGGCGCACCCCACGGCGAGACACTCGGACGGATAAACCCTCTATCGAGTAATTCCTGAAGTTGTGCCTTCAATTCTTTCAATTCTGCAGGGGCCATTCTGTACGGAGCCTTCGAGATCGGCCAGGTGTCGGAGAATGTGTCGATGGTGAACTCTATTTCTCGATTGGGCGGCATGTCGGGTAGCTCGTCCGAGAATACGTCTGGGAATTCTGCCACAACGTCGGTCTAACCCGCATTTGCACCATCCTGTCGCATGTCTCAAACGGAAGCTAGATAGCCTTCGCACCCGAAATGCAGCATCCGTCGAGCAGATATTGCGAAGATCACCATGCAGGTCGGCGACGCCTCACCACACGAGTAGCAGAATTCAGGCACTCCAGGTATGCGGAATGTGACCTTCTTTTCAGCGCAGTCTATGGTTGCGTTGCATGGACCGAGCTAATCCATGCCCAGTATGATGTCGAAGTCCTTCATATCTAAAACTATCGCATCAAGACCGATCTTTTGACCCCCGATACATATGGTTCCTCCCCCGCAGGCTAAGTTTGTGAGTAGTGGCACGCCCGAAGGCATACTTACGCTAAGGTCAAGGTCTAACAACATTACAGGAAATTTGTGCTCGGCGGCGAAGTCTGCCGATATGAAAGTATGCGATGCGCCTGAATCAAATAACACACGAGCAGGTACATTATTGAAGTTCAATATACCTGTCACGACAGTATCGAAAGCAAACGCCTCGTCTCGAGTCAGAGCAAAGACACGCCCCTGAGCATTAGGGTGTCGGTCTTGGTTGTTGGATTGAGTGTGCTGAGGAGGTCGGGGCGCCTGTCCTCGATTCTTCTGGCGGTGTTGTTGTGGTGGTACATTGGGATGATTTGGTCTACGGACCGTGCAATCTTTCTTGTGGTGACCCTTCTGTCCGAAGCATCCCCCTTCGTAGACAAAGTACATGCTCGCCTCATGCCAAAAGGAACCGCACTTGGTACATCGCGATGATGGGTTATGTCCCTGGTAACTGCCATGGTTCGGACGCTTTGACGCGTGATTGTTGCCTCCCGTATAGCTAGGACGTTTGTGATTGGAGTGGCGCACAACGTCGTCAGCACCGGAAGGATGCAGTTTCTCAAGACGGAGAGCATGATTCAGAGCCTCGCCTACGGTCTTGTACTCCGGGACCCCGATATGCGCACCGATAGAGTGTCGCAGACCCACTTCGAACCGTCGCACGCGGTACTCCTCTATAAGCAGAAATGCACTAGCAAACTTTGACAACTTGTTGAATTCTGCGACGTACTGTTCTACTGTCCGATTTTCCTGCCTCAACTACATGAATTCATTCTCCTTCGCTTGACAAACGGCTGACGGAAGGTACTCGACTTCAAAGGCTTTGCGGAACGTGGCCCAAGAGATCGGCGCTGAGTTGTTGTCGCGTCGGATCGCTCGCTTATGCACGGCCCACCAGTCGTGCGCGTTCAACCGTAGCTGAAGTTGTGCGCAGGCGACTTGCTTGGATTCTTCAATGCCGAGCAGCTCGAAGTGATCTTCCAGCTCTTCCAACCAGTCGATTGCCATGGAGGGACCCTCGGTGCCGTTGAAGGAAGTGCGGCACACCTTCTTAAATTCTGACACTTCAAAGTTGTACTTTTTCAGTGTCGCTGGTTGACGCTCGGGCTCCGCCGTGTCGACTTCAATGGGTTGGATCGTCGGCCCGGTGGCAGTAGGTGCGGTGACGGTAGGCGCAGTCGCAGAATTTTCGTTGGCCGCCATTGTTTGGACGATCTGCTGCAGGGTATCCAGCTGCTTTTGTTGAAGTTTCGCGTATGCGTCGAAGCGAGCTTCGAACTGGGCCTGTCGTTCCTCCGTCTGTTGATGTCGGTTCTTGGACTGGTTTCGCTGCGCCTCCATCATGCGCAGCATCCTTTCGATAGTATCGTTAGAAGGTCCGTCCCACGATCGATGCGAACTACTATAGCCGCTAGAAGCGCTCTGTTCTTGCTCGGCCGTGGGTTCCGTCGCTTCTGCTATACGAAGGAAAACGTATCAGTCACAAATTATTACGGACTCATTGTATGGAATAACTTATCTCATCGATGCGAGGTCAAAGGATGTAAAGCCGTGCTCTGATACCATTATGTCACGCCCTGATTCCGTAGAATCGATAGTCGTCCCCCGGACGTGATGTCGTGCGAACCTAAGTTGCGATCGCACAAGGCATAGTCATAAGGTTATCCGAAACACAACATCAAGTTAGAGTACGCAGAGAAATTGATTGACACATTTGAAATAGAAGTAAATTTTTTTATTGATAATAAAACTTCATTTACATTGACTTCATTATATTCATTGCCGTGCGGGCTACAACATGACTCGACTTACAAAATGAACGCCGATGAGATAGTCGTTCCATACATTACACCCCTTTATACAAGCAAAAACCATTACACATTTCTGCCTGCTATCGCGGGAAGTCGAGTCACCATTTTTTCTTTTAGACTGAGTGTGGGTCTTCTTCAAAAGGAATCCAGAAAACAAGCCTTTACATGCGGACGAGGCTTCAAAGGGTTCACGTCGCCTTGAATTTCAAGTGGCACGCCCTTCGTGGTTCGGGGTACCTGCGTGGAGAGCGAGGATCAGTACATTACACTTTGTACTGGTGCGTGGCTATTTAAGTTCCAAGCTCTCATTTGGTTGAAGAGTTTATATGACTTAGAGTATGAATGTTTCTAACCATCCTAATGAATTTTTCAAACAAGCATATGACAAGCAAAATGAAATTTACGTTGAAACTTACCCACGGCGGACCGCGTCGCGCCTTATGAAACTTACCATGTTCTTCCCTGTCAATTGTTATCATTTTCATACCAAGTGCAACATTACGTGTGATTGGTCACTGGCATCACAAGCCATCCTGGACGTATAGCTTTGTTAATAGGGGTCCTTTCAACGCAAGTAGCGAGCTCCGTTGCAAGTCCCCGCTTAACCTGTGCTGAAACCTTATGCACGACTATACCCTGTTTCCTCCTAGGCCGAAACGGTCCCGTGGCCTCGGGTTGCCGCTCGAGGAAACTATCGCCTTGTCGACAAGTTGTCCATAACCGTGTGAAGACATATTTTTCCTTTTTAGTTATTAAGACATAGCCTACATTCTCTTTGAAAACTCAATCCTTTTTTCCGTGTTCGTGCCCTTGCATTTATCCTTTCCTTCGCACAACATTATCGATTTACCTAGGAAAGGGGTCGAGAAGAGAAGGGTCAGTCATTCACCTTGAGTTTATTTCGGCAAGAGAACTTGTTGGTCGCGCTAGACGTCGCCTACGCGATTACCTGAAATCACACAAGCAACCAATTAGAACACTGCATTATTCAAGGAGTTCGATAGGAAATGCGAGTTCGAAATGCAAGCCATGAAAACCATCGAAAACATTCACGAAAACGCATTCAGAAAACAAAGTCAAAACCAACGCAAGCGGCGTGAAAAGCAGAGCAACGGGAGGTCTCTCCCGACTCAGCCGCAGAGTCAATCCTCGAGGCGCAACCCGCTGAATATGGGACTTGGTTCCGAAGAAGACATTCCATAACGAGGAATGGATCTTAATTCAACCGTTCCCGTTCGATCGACTCGGTCGATCCCGACCTTTCGGTCCCGACCGAATCGATAGCGACAGTGTTCCTTTCTCGCGCACCCCGTGGACAGAGTACGGGGCACGATGTAGGGACGGGACACTACATTAGCATACCCCAAATTGGTTTTGAGAGTACATGAAAGCAGATTACAGAAGAAAGATAGGCACCACAAACCATACCATGTCCTTGAGCACGGTCTTGTGGAAGTCCATGCTACTGACGAGGAAAACGTTCTCAAAGTCCCTGAGCTTGAACCTTACCATGTCCTTTGAGCTTGATCCTTTTGGAAGTCCAAACCATCGACGAGGGAAATGCTCTGGAGTCCTTCAGCTTGAATCTTACCATGTCCTTGATCCTTATTGAAGTCCATACCATCAGAAGGGTCAAAAAAGGACCGAAGAAAAATATAAAATTCTGATGTAAAAACTACCATACAAGATAGGGTAATGACCATGAGCAGGTTATACCTGTGCATCAAAAATCCAAAATATTAGGTTCTCGCAGCAATTGCATGATCCAGCTTTGCCTCTTCTAATGCCTGGCATTTAAGCATTAAAAAGATAATGGTGAAATGAACCAAACAGGAAGAAAAGTATCAAAACAAAAGAGGATAAAATCAAACCTTTGATGCCATTTCCCGAGCCTTTTCTAGTGACTTCATTATGTTGCGGTAGAACACGCAATAGTTGAGTGATATTACCAGCATTATCTTCTTTCAGTTGAAGAGGGTTTTTTTTAAACATCCATACTTTCAGCTTGAACGATAATAACATGTTTTTTTGCAAGAGAGAGTGCATGAACCATACTTATACAATACACTAAGATTCTAAGAAAATAAAAAAAAAGTGTCGGTTAAAGTATCTATTTATTTAAGATCACTTAAGAAGTGAATAAGAGTTTATAAACTGTCAAAATTTCAGCAATTAAAGATATGCGAGGGCATAGATTATTGATCAAACCTACATGTTTTAGCTGTATCATATCGTTTTTATGTCCATCCTGAAACCGATTAGATGCTGCAAATACTACGAAACCTTGCCTGTGAGTGAAAACATGCAAGACTCCCCATTACTAGGGTTACTCAACTAGTAATCTTTGAAGGAACGGATTTGAACCGTTTGAAGGAGGAGATGTGTGTACTTTTTTTTTGGTAACATTGAGATTTATCTTTCCAAGAGGGAGAGGAAGATACAGTCAACCTTAAGAATTCAAGAATTCAAAGCCCGAAGCCCTTTAATTTCATAGGTTCTACTCTCTTCCTCAGTTTCTCAAGGGCCACCATTCGCCAAATCACATGCAAGATAGAAGGCAAATATACGAAAACTCATGTACCACTCTTATTAGCTCGAGAACTCAACACTCTTCATTCCAATAAATATGGAAATATAGAGTATACAGTATTCACTATTACAGAATTATTCATGGAAAGCTGGAAGTTGGACAAACATACAATAACAATCTCACAGAAGGCACAAAAAGTAAACTTAGTTCTTGTGTTGCATCCTCCCACTCTCGGCACCAGCATAAGGGTCAATAATAACATTTATTACAGCTGGTTCCCTTGCAGAAAAAGATGCGGCAAGGGCTGACTTGAGTTCCTGAGGAGTGCTAGCGACATAACCTTTCCCTCCAAAAGCTTCCATGAGACGATGGTAAGCGGCCTCTGGAACAAATGAAGTAGGGGCTGGGTCATCTTTATAAGGCCCAGTTACTTCATCAGGGTTTCTCCGGTCACCACCATATACGCCACCATTGTTGAAAACAATCACAACAACTGGCAGTTGATATCTAACCAATGTCTGCAGAAGTTGATAAAGAGAACGTTAGTCGAAGTCATCTTGTTACAAGTTAACATGACCAGACAAGTAGAACTCCATAAGATAAATCATGATATATGCTATAAGGGCCGGTGCAGCTTGCAGCATATGGAAGATAATACAAGTTCAATATAGACACTATAACTTATGCCAATTCGTGCAACCATGTTCAGCATATAAGGCTTATATTTCGGAAGATGTATCAAATGACACCTTTTCTTTCAGAGAACAAAACAAGATCTCATAAAGAAGCCTGACCCCTTGTACCTGACATGAAGTGAGTAAAGTAAAAGCTAAAGTAGCATTGGTGCACAAGTATTATTGCACCCTCAGGGATAGTATTATTGCACCCTGTTTTCTATCTCCTTATTGTAGGAGTTAATTTCTCTCGTATGTGTAACATACATAAGTATCAAAAAAAAAAAAATCATGAGATATACACGCTACAATGTAAACTGCACCTCGTTGAAACACAGACATCTGCCATGATGTGCAGATTTGATGGTCCAATGAATTGTTGGAAGTTCCTAGTGGCAATTGTTTCCCCAGTATTGTTCAGTGCATAGGAAAAGACCAATACAAAAGACCCGACGGAAATCATATGATACTTCACGACAGTGAATAAAAACTAGTAAAAGATGACAGTATAGTGTTCTGGTTCCGGTACTGAAAATGATTCAGCAGAGTCAACATCTTAAGCACTGTTGGATTTAGTACTTAAACCAACAATCAAGGACACTTGATAGTATTTTTCTCCTCCTATGTAAAAGTGTATCTTATGATTAAATATTAAATACTAGAAAATAGATACTATTACGTGACTAGTTCAGTCAGATATCCAGCATTCCTAAAATCCCCCATTTTCTATACAAAGATTGATCTTATTAGATGATAGAAAAATGAGTAGAGCTAAAAGAATTGGCTGAGAGTACACTACCAGTATACAAGCATCAGTCCTTTTTCGAGAATTTGCCATCAAATTTTATCTTGCAAATGTAAAACACAACCACTAATAGATAGTTCCCTGTAACTAAGAGCATGTAAAAACTGCAATCTACATATCATCGAGATCAAAGACAACATAACCAACATGAGCACACCAATTATATGAAATATATGCATCTTGGCAAGTATTTTGATCATACCTCAACCTCCATGGCACTAAACCCAAACCCAGAATCCCCTTCTACCGCAACCACCAACCTCCCTGGAGAAGCGACTGCGGCTGCAATACAATACCCCAAACCAACTCCCATAGTTCCCCAAGTACCTGCATCTAGCCTTGTCCTTGGCTCATTCTGAACCAAGACAGCCCTTCCCACGTCCATTGTATTAGCACCCTCCGAGACCAAGACTGGAGCTGGACTCCCCTCCGCAAGAATTGCATCCCTTATAATCTTCATTGGGGTCAAGAAATTAAAAGGCACCACTTCCTTCGCTAACTGAGCTTCCATCTTTGCCACATTCTCCTTAACTTTCTTGGATATGGCTTCCACCCATGGATGAGATTTTCCAAAACAGAAAGGATTGTCCTTGATCTCATGATTGATCATATCAACAACTCTTTTGGCATCACCAACTAAACCCAAGTAAGGTTTCCGAAGTTCAATCTCCTCTTTGGAGATATCAATTAGTATAAATTTAACATCTTTTGACCATCTAGGGGGCTCACCAAAGTGTAACAACCAATTGAGCCGTGCACCAACGACAACAGCAACATCACATTGGCCAATAACTAGAGAACGTGCTGCCGTCGCAGCAAGTTCATGTGTATCCGGCACCAAACCCTTCCCCATTGGCGTTGGAAGGAAAGGAATTCCCGTAGTTTGGATTAGCTTCTTCAAGGAATCCTCTGCCCTTGAAAAAGCTGCTCCCTTTCCAAATACAATCAAAGGCCTCTCGGCATTCCTAAGTAATGACACAGCAGACTGAATATCTAGGGTTTCTGAAATGCTGAGTTCTTGAACTCTAGGAGTTTCCGCCTCGGCTAAAATCCTAGCCGCATCAGATTCGGATATTTTCTGGTGGAGGACATCTGATGGGAGATCCAAATAACAGCCACCTGGACGGCCAGAGACAGCAGTCCTTATAACTTCAAAGACTAAGTGAGGAATTTGGGAGATGTCTGTGGCTTTGGCAGAAAGTTTCACAAATGGCTTCACAGCAGCAATCTGATCAAGTTCCTGAAAGAAGAGTGGCAAGATTATCTATTGGAATCAATTTACTCTTAAATAGACTCAGAATACTAAAAGATTCACAATATTCATCTACTATCATAAAAAAAAAAGAATACAGGTTCATTTAATTCAGCCTTGAATTGAATTTCAGAATATTGAAAGATGCGCAAAGAATTGTCTAATGTAGTTACAGATATGTAACTAGTTCCTAGTTCCATATACACTGATTTAAAATTCCCAATAATAAAATATGTATGATGTCCTCAAAAACATAAGAATTTTCATATATTACTAAACAATTAGCTTACAATTACAAAATACGTATAACGCATAACAATTGTGCAAGTATTAGCATTACTTTCCAAATATTCATCAGAGATTTGGGGACTTCCTTTCTTGTAGTCGTAACTCTGAGATCCTGCTGGTGGCAGGGTCCTGATACCACGATCGCTAGCGAGGCATTGACTCACTTAGCAAATTCTTTATGAATGCTGGCAACTAGCATCAGCTAAAAAGCTTAATTTTTTTAACAAAGAAAAGGTGGAACATTCACAATTCATATGACACCTAATAACTTATACTCAATAATTAGCATTTGCCATCCAAAAATTCATGACGAGTAACAAATTACCCAACAATTAGGTTTGGTCAGCAATTTGCAAACTACTACTTAAAAGCAAAAAAAGTAAAAACTTACAAATAATATGCAATAGTGTCCCTAATTATGATATCTAGCTTAGCCTATCAAGCTCAACTTCCATGTGGTTTTGTGAGAAATTTCACACACAAAAAACTTTTCAAAGGTTTGTCGGGGTCTAGGGGTTTCCTGTACCTCTAAGTCACCAACTGGACACACACACAGACACCCACAAAAAAGTCACAATTCCTGTAACACCTAATACCTAATGCTTAACAATTAGCTTGATTTCCAAAGAGTCATATGCCTGCTGACAAATTAAACCTAACAATAACTATGCTCAACAATTTCAAATTTCCAATCATCCTTCGATTCTTTATCTAAGACCTAACTCTTAAAAACAAAACAGAAATGTAAATTGTCAGGAATTCTGACGTCTAGCTTAGCTCAACTCCTATATGAGTTTATGAAAGTTTCTGAATCTGTATCTAATACCTGGATTCATAAACAAAAGTAACCAAACAATACAAAATTCATGCCAATTCAGGCAACCAGCTTCATCTAGCAAGTTCCATTTGCACCTACAACACACAATGTCTTATAATCAACAACTAGCTTTGCTATATGATGATTCATATGCCAACTAACCATTAGCTTTACTTATAATTTGCAAACTTTCCAATCATCCTAAGATTCTGTATCTAAGGCTAGCTCTTAAAAACAAAAAAGTACATATAATTTGCGATTTTGCGGAAAATTTCATTAAAAAAAAACCACCTTTCTGAAGGTTAGTCAGCAATTAGAGGTTTTCTGTACCTAGAAGTTACCTTTGTAACATGTGCAAATTTATCACTAATTCCTGACATTTATCTTAGCAAACAGGCTCAGATCTTGCCTGATTATGCATTAATAAAAAAGCGAGCTTCCCGAAGGTTCGTCAAAATTTAGGGGTTTTCTTATACCTGGTAGTAGCCCTTGGACAAAAACACTCAAAATTCCTATAACACCTAGTATCTGATACTCAGCAATCAGCTTGGATATCTGAAGATATACCCAAAAGTTACTTTTACTAAACAATTTGTAAACTTCCCAATCATCCTAAGAGACCCAAAGTCTAAATATCCCTAAGATTTATAAAGGGCAAATTTGCTAATAATAGTGACATCTAGCTTGGCAATGAAAGTCAAGTTCCATGCAAGTTCACTTAATTTTCAATAAAGTGAGCTTTCCGAAGGCTTGTCCAAGTTTAGAGATTTTTGTTGAAATTATTCAATAATTAAGGGGCCACACATGTAAAATTAATTGTGTTTAGGCTATCTAAATAATTAAGCCAAATTAAAGTGGTCAATTTGGAAATTGGCTTAAGGGTATAATTGTCATGGAGTTAATGTGTAGATACCGGAGATAATTCTAATTTGATGAGGGGCCAAATTAGAAATGTCAAAACATATAAATATATGTATTCATTAGGGTTATGGTCCCCAACTTATACGGCCACCAAAAGAGAGGGTTTTTTTTTCTCTTTTTCTCTTTTTCTCTTTTTCTCTTCTGCATCCCCATCAACAGAAAGAGAGGGACAAAGGATTCGGATTCTTCTTTGTCATTAAGGGTCGTAGCAAGTTGGAAGATCGAACCCAATAAAGAGACGATCGCTTCAAGATCCATCAAGCCTAGCAATGGATTCAGGTACGCTTCCGCAATTTTTATTATGTTCTTCATCTCATGAATCGACATGGTACAATAAAATTCCAACAAGTGGTATCAGAGCCTCCTTATTTGATTTATGAGATTGAAGGTTTAGATTTAATTTTTGTTGTTGTTTAGGAACCCTAGATCGTAAGATCTAATTTAATTTAGGGTTTTGATTGTTCGATCAAATTTTTTATGATCCAGAGTAATATGGCCTTTTGTTGCAAATGTTCTTTAATGTTGTTTTAAAAAAATAAAAAAAATTCAATCATCTGATTTAAGGTTCTGTTTTTTTTTTTAATCAATAAGTCGAATTCATCCGATTTAGGGTTCTTCATATTCATTATCATATTTTACAATGAATTCAGTTTAGATGGGATCGGCATATAAGCATTGGTGACGGATTTGTTTATTTGATGTTTAAACAAACCAAGATGAATACTTCAATTAGTAAATTGTTGTTTACTTCAAGTATTCAAAATTTAAATATGCGGAATTCCTACTATCACTGCACATCAGAACCTTTTATATTAGCAAGTCAGAAGTGAATCACAATCGATTGTGATTCCATCTACAATATTTTTTTAATATTAGCAATTCAGAAGTGAATTCGTCGCATATTTAAATCATGCACATCAGAAGCTTTAAATATTGTATACAATATCATAAAGACATTGGATGATTACCTTCTCTAAGGTTTATTAGAAGAATATTATCTTCTCTGGATATATATTTTTAATAGATAAATTTTTATGTAATCTTTATAGATTATCTGATGTAATCTTTTGATGCACATATTCAGTACAATCTAATCGATTGATTATTTATTAATTTAAATATGCATGTACATAAGATTTTGGATATGATTCAGTTTTGTAAAATTTAGTCAACATTCAAAAAAAAATTTGGTGCCTTTTGTGACTAGCAATAGTTGTCTAATATTCTAAATAGACCCATTGAAACAAGATGTCGCCAAAGTGACCTCTCTTGCGTAGATAGTCTATGAGGGATGTTTGATGTTTATGTGTGTACATTCATGCGGGTATTAGCCGGCCCAAAGGAAGGTCAATACTTGGCCGAATTGCACACATACTTGTGGTGATAAATGTGTGACAATTATACGGTTTACATGTGAATAATAACCCGATCCAAAGATAGGCTTATTATTTGACATGACTTATTGTCAACGTTTGATCACTACACCAAGAATACCACTTGCAGTTAATATCACTGTCCAAAGACTTGATATTAATGATGTACTAGGTATCTTGAGATGGGGTTCACCATTATTTGAATTTATTTGACTATATTTTACTCTTTGGTTATTAATTAGAGCATATTTGTTTATTTATTTTTGTTCTCTTTTCAGTTAATGTTGTTATAATGTAATGACCCGCTCCGTCCTAGCGGAACGCCGATTCAAACGGCAAGTGCAACGACTCAAACGAGCCGTCGACCCGAAGAGTTGGCATCGACCTGAAGAAGAATCGATGCAAGGCTTACATTGACCCGTCGAGATGAATCCAGACTTAGACTTTTAAAGGCGCGCTCGGAGTATCGCTCGGCCGATGCGAACATCGCTAAGGTGGGTGGCTCCGATGAACCCGTATTTGCTTAGCCTAGACACATAACAATACGGACACTATCACGAGAATCGCTAGGCGATAACCCCACGCATGCTAATAAATGACTCAACGCACCTAGCTAAGGGAATAATCCCACCTTGCATGCTTGTATAGAATATGGAAAGGAACATGAAAAATATGAGAACTCTAGCACCGCGCTCCACGCTCGTGCTAAGGCACAAGCTTACGTTCAAGTCCCTATGCGTTCAAACAATGAAACAATGAATGGGTTACAACAATGAAACGGGAAGACTATCAATATAGTCGTTCCGAGTAGAGTATAGCAACATTGAAAGACTATGGGACCGATGGGTCGCCAAGGCGACTCCCGCACGGGGAGTTGCATAATGAATGAATGATTGAAAATGTGAATGAACCAACGAATGAAAGAATGAATAAAAGATAAGAAAGAAAAGAATGGTTAGCGGCAGGTGTGACGGGCACGTGCAACGGGGCTCGCTACTCGCGCTGCACGGACACCAACCTGGTCGATAACGTAAGGCTAAGGGTTAGCCTACGGCTCAGATACAGCCGTTAAGTTAAAAAGACAAGTTAATACGAAATGGTCGTGGACAAACAGCACGGGCGAGGGGTGGCGATGCCGTGGCCGTGAAGAAAAAGGGATTCCGCGGCATGATCAAAGGGGGGATATGCCGGCCTAGGCGGAATCAAAGGGGGCTTACGGGCTGCCTGGGGGGGGGGGGGGCTTGGCTACCCGGGGGACGTAAGTGCAGGGTATTTCAAGACACTATCAACGTGTACCAGCCGCACGCTCTTAATAGTTGCGAAATACCAAGGAAAAAAGGGTCCAAAATGGCTTGTGATGCCAGCGACCGGTGCATATAGAGTTAAGTGGGCTTTGCTGGTGGCAATCCACGTGCAAGTCCTTGCATTGAAATCAAAGTAGTCTAAGTTAACTAAATGAAGTGCCTTCTGAACAGGCTTGAATATGACACACCAAATAATCGAGAGTACTTCGGCAAAGGAGTTAGAAAACACGCCTACGACGTGCTAGGACCCGAGGCAGGGGTACGCCCTTGACATTGGAAAGTTCACATGAATCACGTTAAGTTATTTTCTATGAATCGTTGACTAACTTGGTTTACTTTGGACAGGGAAAGCCGGACGGTAAGTATGGGTAAGTTGTGCATGTATTTCCATGCGACACTTGTTTTACGCAACACGAGATAGGCTATGAAATATGCCATGAAATTGATCCTAAGGCAAGATTAGAAAGACAATGAATGATAGAGATGCACAAAAGTAAATAGAACGTGTTTGGTAATGATAGCATTGTGGGCGAGCTAGCCTCCCCACCAGTGCATAACAATGTACTGATAACCCCACAGTCTGCTTGCAGGAAGCAGGAAACGTCGGCGGGTGCGGAGCTTCCCTCGAACGCGCTAAGGCGCGGAGCTATCTCTGGAGCCTTGGAGCGTTGCAAGAAGCTGAAGCACCCTATACAGGACATAATGTATTGGAACATCGCCATGAATCATTCCATCTTGTAAGCCACTTGGCACGCCTTTTATATTTCAGAGAGAGCTCGAGCGACTTGTAATATCGGCCTAGCGCCGCTTGTAACCTTCTTGAATATCAATAAAGAGTTCGAATTCGCTTCTACTTGTGTTTATTTACTTTCCGCTGCAATGGGGACACTCTGTGCGACTCTGTGGCCTAGCTCAAATCGGCCGTTTCTGGACTTGGCCTTGCACGGGTGCAACCTAGGCCCGTGCGGCATCACGCCTTAGCGAGGACGATCGCTCCTACGGGAGCGGGGCGTGACAGATTGGTATCAGAGCACGGCTTTACGTCCTTGGACTTCACGTCGATTTCTCAGTTTTGAAAGCTCGTCGTTGGAAAAAAGAAATGTACGCTCTCTCTCGTTGTGCCTTGGGATGTTCCATACAATAAGTCTAATATTTTCAAAAGCTCGTACAAGTACTCGGTTGAACGGGATCGATAGGCGAAGGTCTTTGTGCCACCACGACGAACTTGAGTTGGAAGGAACCGATGTTAAGAGTTAGCAAACGCAATGCGTGCTTGAATAAGCTTATGCTAACAATGTCGAACGATGTTAAACTTGACTCGATAGAGAACACATGTTAAGTTAACATGTCGCGTGCGTGCCTGACTAGTCTTGCGTCGACCTAGCAAATGAGCGTGCAAACTTGAATATAGTCCGCACGGGATGGTTATGCGGCACAACTTAGTCCGCGTGTCCCGCACCTCGACTTTTGGGTGCAATCGGGTTGCGAGCGATATCAAGTATCGCTCGATCGAGAACGGAGATACACTTTGAGTGTCTATCGATAGGACGCTATCGAGTTAACGCTTAGGCGTGCACGAAATATTGGCTTGGATTTTGAGGATTAGTGCGAACGACTTAGTACGTCGAGGCGACGTGAGCGATTACGCTAGAGATTCGTCGAACGAATCTGAAGGATGTCTTAGCGCATGACGCGAACGTGATTGAGGACTAGATCGTATGGCTTAAATCCGAGTGGTGTATGTGATAGGTTCGAAGAAGAATAAGAATGAGTGTCGACGACTAGTCGAGTGGCTCGAACCCTGAGTGGTGTATGGACGTCATAGAAATTGTTCGAGCGAGACTGAAGGATTTACGGATCGTACGAGTATGTCGGCAAGCGATGCGATCGCGCAAAGCCTTAGAACGTGTCACGCTTAGTTGGCCGTGACTTCAAAAGTCCCGAACGAGATGTCGCTGGACAACTTGTCAATGGGCAACGCGAATTAGAAAATGGTTCGGAACGATGAATAAAAATGAATGGTCTTGATCGAGGAAACTTAGAGGATCGCGCGTACGATTTCGGATTGATTCAAATGAATTGTGACTTGAGTTTGAACAACGGTATTGAAACTAGCTTGAGGAATAGCAATCGAACTTGATCGTGAATTGAATCGAATGGAAATATAGTATATCCAGTTCGGACAATAGCATCAGTCGCACGACTCGAAATTGGTTGCAAAGGAAGATCGTCAGGTTACGCATATCGTCGATGGTATTGAGGCGTATCAAAGATCGATATGCGATAACACGGAGGTACTCTGACTCGGCGAATGACGATCGTGCAAATGTCATTGTTCTGACGGATGCTATACTCGGAATATTGAAACGTGTCGAGGAAAATATAGACTTGGCTCGAGGATTTTCTAGTTGAACGCATGACGGTCAGACTGTCGAATTGATTTGGCTTGGATGAAAATGTGAATGCTTGGATTTACTTCGACGATAACCCCAACGTCGACATGCTTGTCTTATGCGAGCGCAACTCCAGCCTCGCACATGTGTCGCGCCGATTAGGGCGATCACTCCGCGTGAGCGCTGATATGGTGATTCATACAGCGGGGGGTGATTGAACTAGCATGGCGTGGCAATTTGTGTGCTTCGACTTGTGGTGACGCGAAGGTGAACTTGAGAATGACTCGGTGTGCTTGATGATTGAGCTTGAGGATTGCGTAGGTCCAATCCGCGTATCGAGAATGAATTAGTCTAGACGCAAGCAAGAGTTACGTCCCGATGAGAATGATTATTCCACGGGAGCATTGCATGGTGATTCATGAACCACCGTGGATAATCGGACTCGCGTGAGATTGGGGCGCAACATATTGTCAAAGCTAGATGAACTCGTGATCGAATACATGAATTGGTTAGAATGGATATGTGAAGTATGTCAATTGGGTGATTTGAATGGATTCGAATACACGCAACGAATGCATTGATGCGGATAGGTGATCGTGCTCGATGTTTAGAAATCTGAGTGACGCGAGCTTTGGAAGAAAATCCTGTACTACCGACTTTGGTTTGACCCTAGGATTGGGGTCAGTGTTGGTATTATTGTTGGGGAACTATGATTCCAATCCTGACATTGACTTAGCCTTGAAAAAAAATGGCCTAGCGGATAGGCGGACGACCCCTATGCCGAGTGATTGAACCTGTGTTGTTTACGTTATCGTCTGGACGGACGATAGACTTAGGGCAACAAGACTTAGAGTAAGGACGTCGAACTGGGGGTGTGCGTAAACGACGGCGAGATTGGCCCAAACGAAGGAAATGATAGAAATGGATGATACGCAAAGTAAAGTTGGTATAGCGAATCGAAACATCTCGAGGACCGAGATAAACGATATGTGATGCACACATGAGTTCGATTTTAAAATCGAAGTTAGCAAACGATCGGCAAATCAAAACTATCACGAGTAGCTTGTCCGACTTCGCTAATCGCTAAGCTTGGTTGAAATGTACGTATTCGGGGGACGCCTTGAATATGTGCACGATCCAAACTCAGCGATGTGATGAACTCGAATGCAGCTGCGAGTGGATGTTGCGATGCGCATGGATGATGGAGTGAGTTTGCCTCAGCCTACGACCCTCGCGTTTGATGAATTTCGACGTGCCTCGTGTGACTATTACAGTCCCATAACAAGGCGCAATAGCAACCAAGTCGAAGAAATGCTTGAATTGAATAAGTACCCTCAACTCTAAAATGAATGAAAAGTTATTCAATAAAAATCGACCAAACGTATGCGACACGGAACTTGGAAAGGTACCGAGCATGGTTCGATGCCATCGAACGATAAAGCCATTCGATAAGGATTGTCTAAGAAACGTGACGACACGAGTCAAGGAACGGTAGGATGACCTGCACTCAGGAAGTCTCGAGGACGAGACTTGTTTTGAGTGGTGTATTATGTAATGACCCGCTCCGCCCTAGCGGAACGCCGATTCAAACGGCAAGTGCAACGACTCAAACGAGCCGTCGACCCGAAGAGTTGGCATCGACCTGAAGAAGAATCGATGCAAGGCTTACATTGACCCGTCAAGATGAATCCAGACTTAGACTTTTAAAGGCGCGCTCGGAGTATCGCTCGGCCGATGCGAACATCGCTAAGGTGGGTGGCTCCGATGAACCCGTCTTTGCTTAGCCTAGACACATAACAATACGGACACTATTACGAGAATCGCTAGGCGATAACCCCGCACATGCTAATAAATGACTCAACGCACCTAGCTAAGGGAATAATCCCACCTTGCATGCTTGTATAGAATATGGAAAGGAACATGAAAAATATGAGAACTCTAGCACCGCGCTCCACGCTCGTGCTAAGGCACAAGCTTACGTTCAAGTCCCTATGCGTTCAAACAATAAAACAATGAATGGGTTACAACAATGAAACGGGAAGACTATCAATATAGTCGTTCCGAGTAGAGTATAGCAACATTGAAAGACTATGGGACCGATGGGTCGCCAAGGCGACTCCCGCACGGGGAGTTGCATAATGAATGAATGATTGAAAATGTGAATGAACCAACGAATGAAAGAATGAATAAAAGATAAGAAAGAAAAGAATGGTTAGCGGCAGGTGTGACGGGCACGTACAACGGGGCTCGCTACTCGCGCTGCACGGACGCCAACCTGGTCGATAACGTAAGAAGGCTAAGGGTTAGCCTACGGCTCAGAGACAGCCGTTAAGTTAAAAAGACAAATTAATACGAAATGGTCGTGGACAAACGGCACGGACGAGGGGTGGCGATGCCGTGGCCGTGAAGAAAAAGGGATTCCGCGGCATGATCAAAGGGGGGATATGCCGGCCTAGGCGGAATCAAAGGGGGCTTACGGGCTGCCTGGGGGGGGGGGCTTGGCTACCCGGGGGACGTAAGTGCAGGGTATTTCAAGACACTATCAACGTGTACCAGCCGCACGCTCTGAATAGTTGCGAAATACCAAGGGAAAAATGGTCCAAAATGGCTTGTGATGCCAGCGACCGGTGCATATAGAGTTAAGTGGGCTTTGCTGGTGGCAATCCACGTGCAAGTCCTTGCATTGAAATCAAAGTAGTCTAAGTGAACTAAATGAAGTGCCTTCTGAACAGGCTTGAATATGACACACCAAATAATCGAGAGTACTTCGGCAAAGGAGTTAGAAAACACGCCTACGACGTGCTAGGACCCGAGGCAGGGGTACGCCCTTGACATTGGAAAGTTCACATGAATCACGTTAAGTTATTTCCTATGAATCGTTGACTAACTTGGTTTACTTTGGACAGGGAAGGCCGGACGGTAAGTATGGGTAAGTTGTGCATGTATTTCCATGCGACACTTGTTTTACGCAACACGAGATAGGCTATGAAATATGCCATGAAATTGATCCTAAGACAAGATTAGAAAGACAATGAATGATAGAGAAGCACAAAAGTAAATAGAACGTGTTTGGTAATGATAGCATTGTGGGCGAGCTAGCCTCCCCACCAGTGCATAACAATGTACTGATAACCCCACAGTCTGCTTGCAGGAAGCAGGAAACGTCGGCGGGTGCGGAGCTTCCCTCGAACGCACTAAGGCGCGGAGCTATCTCTGGAGCCTTGGAGCGTTGCAAGAAGCTGAAGCACCCTATACAGGACATAATGTATTGGAACATCGCCATGAATCATTCCATCTTGTAAGCCACTTGGCACGTCTTTTATATTTCAGAGAGAGAGCTCGAACGACTTGTAATATCGGCCTAGCGCCGCTTGTAACCTTCTTGAATATCAATAAAGAGTTCGAATTCGCTTCTACTTGTGTTTATTTACTTTCCGCTGCAATGGGGACACTCTGTGCGACTCTGTGGCCTAGCTCAAATCGGCCGTTTCTGGACTTGGCCTTGCACGGGCGCAACCTAGGCCCGTGCGGCATCACGCCTTAGCGAGGACGATCGCTCCTACGGGAGCGGGACGTGACATATAATATCTGCCAATACGAATTCAATTTCCATGCTTAGTGGGATAAATTTTAAGGGCAAAAAGAAAAGAAATACAGAAGCTGCTGAGGGCCTGGCTCAAAAGAAACAACAATATAAAACTAAGGGTTGTTTCTTTTGTGACAAGTCAGGACACATAAGAAAAAGTACATTTCTCAATTTGGTCTGTTCTGAGGTTAATTTAGCTTTAGTACTTAGAAATACATGATGGTTAGATTCTGGTGCTGCTACCCACATTAGTGTTTCTAGACAAGGTTGTCTGAGCTACCGAAAGCTAATTGATGGTGAAAGATACATCTATGTGGGTGACGGCAAGTCGGTAGAAGTAGAAACAATAGGACATTTTAGATTATTATTGGAAACCGGTTATTATTTGGATTTGATAGACACTTTTATTGTACCATCTTTTAGACGAAATTTAGTTTCAGTTTCCTTACTGGACAAATCTGGTTATCATTGTTCATTTGGAAACAATAAGTTTAGTCTATCTTTAAATTCAAATATTGTTGGTAGTTGTTCCTTCAATGTTTATGATAACCTATATTCACTTGAAACTATTGCATCTTACAATGAAACCTTGCATGTGGAGTCACGTGGTACTAAACGCAAAATTAATAATGAAAATTCAGCCTCATTATGGCACAAGCGATTAGGTCACATCTCTAGAAATAGAGTTGAACGACTTGTGTCTGATGGGATTTTGGATTCCCTTGATTTCACAGACTTTAATGTCTGTGTTGAATGTGTAAAGGAAAAACAGACCAAAACAAAGAGATTAGGTGCCAATAGGTCTACAGAAGTCTTAGAATTGATTCATACTGATATCTGTGGACCATTCCCTTCGGCTTCTTGGAATGGTCAAGAATATTTTATATCATTCATAGACGACTATTCTAGATACGACTACCTATATCTCATTCATGAGAAATCACAGTCTTTGGACGTATTCAAATCATTTAAAGCTGAAGTTGAGAACCAACTCAACAGAAGAATAAAAGTCGTCAGGTCTGACCGTGGTGGAGAATACTACGGTAGATCTGATGGATCAGGTGAACAACGTCCAGGACCGTTTGCTAAATTCCTAGAGGAATGTGGAATCGTCCCACAGTACACCACGCCAGGATCACCTAGCATGAATGGTGTAGCTGAAAGACGAAATAGGACTCTTAAGGATATGGTGAGGAGTATGATTAGTCATTCTACCTTATCAGAGTCACTCTGGGATGAAGCACTTAAAACAGCAGCTTACATTCTGAATAGAGTGCCAACTAAAGCGGCTGCAAAAACACCTTATGAGCTTTGGATAGGCAGAAAACCTAGTTTGAAGCATTTACATATTTGGGGTTGTCCAGCTGAGGCAAGGCCTTATAGGCCATACGAAAAGAAATTGGACCCCAAAACTGTAAGCAGCTACTTTATTGGCTATGCGGCGCGATCAAGGGGTTATAAATTTTACGATCCCACAAAAAGGACAATTTTTGAGACGGGAACTGCTATATTTTTTGAGGATGTTGAGTTTGAGGGAAGAAATAAAGTTAGGGACATTGTATTTGAGGAGGAATCGGTTACGATCCCTACTATCACTTTTGACGATGTGCAGGTTTCTGTGCCTGTCATTGATCAAGAAGTGAATCCGAAACCTCAACAAGACAATGTTGATTTACCTCTACAAGTCGATGTTGAGCTACCTCAACAAGACAACATAGAGGCACCCCCATTCAAGATGAGGCAGTTGTTCCTGAGGAACAAACTCAACAACCTCAAGAATTGATGCCATTAAGACGGTCCACTAGAGAAAGGAGAAATGCAATTTCGGATGATTTTATCATATTTCTCCAGGAACATGAGGAAGACCATGGAATATTGGAAGATGATCCAATCAACTTCCGTCAGGCCATGGAAAGTTCCAATTCTCAAAAGTGGATTGATGCAATGAATGAGGAGTATAAGTCCATGCAAGACAATAAAGTTAGGAAACTTGTCCCATTACCAAAAGATGTGAAGCCTATTGGTTGTAAATGGATATTTAAAACCAAGAATGATTCGAAGGGTAATGTAGAGAAGTATAAAGCACGTCTTGTAGCTAAAGGCTTTACTCAAAAGGAAGGGATTGATTTTAAAGATACTTTCTCTCCGATTTCTTCGAAAGATTCTTTTAGAACAACTATGGCACTTGTTGCACATTTTGATCTTGAGTTACATCAAATAATGTCAAAACGGCGTTTCTCAATGGTAACATTGACGAAACTATTTATATGGTGCAGCCAGAAAACTGTGTCGGGAGATCCAAAGAATATGGTTTGCAAATTGACAAAATTCATTTATGGACTTAAGCAAGCTTCTCGTCAGTGGTACTATAAATTTTACCAAGTTGTTACCTCGTTTGGTTTTGAGGTTAACGTTGTTGAAGATTGTGTGTATCACAAGTGGGAGAAAAATTATTTTTCTAGTTTTGTATGTTGATGACATACTGCTTGCCACAAATGATATATGCATATTGCATGACACTAAGAAATTTCTATCAAATAACTTTGAGATGAAAGATCTTGGTGACGCCTCTTTTGTATTAGGAATTCAAATACATCGAGATCGTTCTCGAGGTATTCTTGGATTATCACAAAAGAGCTATATCGATAAAGTGCTTAAAAGATTTGGCATGCAAGGATGCAAACCAGGTGACACCCCAGTCGCTAAAGAAGACAAGTTCAGTCTCAATCAGTGCCCTAAAAATAGCCTTGAAATTAAGGAAATGCAATTGATCCCCTATTCATCAGCTGTGGGGAGTCTAATGTATGCTCAGGTATGTACGCGTCCGGATATTGCGTACATAGTTGGAATTTTAGGCAGATATTTAAGCAAATATGGATGGATCATTGGGTAGCAGCCAAACTACTTAAGTAATTAATAGAGAACAAGGAATTATATGCTCTTTGTAGGAGAAGGAATAATTCTGGAGATCATAAGGTATTCCGACTCTGATTTTGTTGGATGCCAACACAGTAGGAGATCCACATTAGGTTATGCTGACTAATGGAGATATATTTTGGATGAGTGTCAAACATGCACTCATAATTTTTTTTACCATAACAGCAAGGTTTATAGCATGTTGTGAGGCATCTATTCATGGAATATAGTTACGAAATCTTGTCATAAGGCTGCACCTACAGGAAAGGGTGTTGAAAGACCACTCAAATTACGGTGTGACAATGAATCAGCAATACTGTATTCCAATAACAACAGAAACTTATATAAGTCAAAGGATATTGACATAAAGTTTCTAGTTGTGAAGGAAAGAATTCAGAATGGTTTAAGTGTCCATATAGCACATTAGGACAAACTCCATGATTAGCGGATCCGCTCACAAAAGTATTATCACCCAAGATCTTTCATGAGCATACTGCTCATATGGGTGTTATCTTAATTAAGAATATGGCAATACAGTGGGAGTTTGTATTTTATGTATTTAGGTGCTATTTGATTTTGGACACATTTGTATATTAAAGTATTTTGGATATTTATCTGATCAGATATATGAAAATTCAGTTCATTCTGTTTTCATTATGTTAAAATATTGATCTCACTAAAGTTAAGGAGGACCAGTTGGAAATAGACATGTATTGATCACATTACGTGTAATTTTCATGCTACGCATCCATGACTGATCTATGTCGTTTAGCTATATTGGTATATGTGACCATTGATGGTTTAGTTACACTATATGTGACGAAGGCTGCTTTGATCCTATGTTGATATGGTTAATGGACGAGATTGTCCGGATATACCCTAATAAGATAGCAATTTATGAGCTCACTAAGGTTAACACAATTATAAGGTTACATATGTGGCCAGTGGAAGATTGTTGAAATTATTCAATAATTAAGGGGCCATACATGTAAAATTAATTGTGTTTAGGCTATATAAATAATTAAGCCAAATTAAAGTGGTCAATTTGGAATTGGCTTAAGGGTATAATTGTCATGGAGTTAATGTGTAGATACCGGAGATAATTCTAATTTGATGAGGGGCCAAATTAGAAATGTCAAAACATATAAATATATGTATTCATTAGGGTTATGGTCCCCAACTTATACGGCCACCAAAAGAGAGGTTTTTTTTTTTCTTTTTTTTCTTTTTCTCTTCTGCATCCCCATCAACAGAAAGAGAGGGACAAAGGATTCGGATTCTTCTTTGTCATTAAGGGTCGTAGCAAGTTGGAAGATCGAACCCAATAAAGAGACGATCGCTTCAAGATCTATCAAGCCTAGCAATGGATTCAGGTACGCTTCCGCAATTTTTATTATGTTCTTTATCTCATGAATCGACATGGTACAATAAAATTCCAACAATTTTTCCAAGATCCACCTTTTTTCCTTGGAAAGAAAAAAGAGTGAACTTTCACGATTCCTCTAACACCTAATATCCTATCCTCAACTATTTGTAAACTTTCCAATAAATTCCGAATTCGCCACCAATTCTGGCAGCTAGCTCAGCTACCAAGCTCAACTCCAATCCGAATCCGCCTAAATTTCCATAAAAAAAAAAAAAAATCTTTCCGAACCTGGAAGTCGCCCCTGCCGACGTCCTTCTGATCGCAGGACCCAGAAATCATCACGGCCGGCCACGCGTTGGCCTGGGCGTTGGCGAGGCCGGCGAGGCCGTGGACGCAGCCGGGGCCGGAGACCGTCAGGAAGACCCCGGCGGAGCCAGAGAGGTAGCCGTAGGCGGAGGCGGCGTATCCGGCGGACTGCTCGTTGTGGAACGCGAGGAATCGGATCCCGGCGGAGACCGCGCGGGTGGCGAGGGCGGTGACGGGGATCCCCACCACGCCGAACATGTGGGAGACACCTGCGAGGGAGAGGGCTCGAGCGGCGAGGGCGTTGCCGTCGATTTGGGTTAGGGTTTCCGCGGAGGTCGCCATTGCTGGTGTGGGGAAAGGAAGTGGGGGGTACTGGAGGGAGGTGTGATCTGGAGGAGGAAGGAGGAATTTTGTTTGGGGGTAGTTCAGCCTGGGCAGTGGAGTGGGGCCCACAGTCAGGAGCAAAATCAACATACGTCTCCTTTTATATGTTAAATCTCTTATTCATATTAAATTCATATTAAAATATATATTTTTCCTAATAATACTAAAAAATAGTTAAAATATTTGAATATATTTGAATTAAGATTTCTTATATTTATATATTTTAATTAAAATTTGTTACAGAAAAACTTTGATTTTAATTAAAATTTGTTATAGATATATGTATAGGTAGTTAGATAACATCAGTAATTAAGCTACTATTTAGGGTATATTTAAAAAAAATTGATATGTTCATTTAGACTAATTCTTAGCTACAACTAAAATTAGTTATATATATATATATATATATATATATATATATATATATATATATATATATATATATATATATATGCTTAGACGACCACATAGATTATATATATGCTTAGACGACCACATAGATTCATTGTAATGTAATCGTAGTCGCAATATAATCAAATAAAAAAATCACAATATAATCAAATAAAAAAAATATTTTTATTTGATTATATTGCGATTACAATTAGAACCAAACATGTCTTAATGATAGTTAACTAATGAAGTTGGAATAGAGATAGACCTCGACTTCTTGACAAACATAATTTAAAAATATTAAAAAAGAAAATGGACTTTGCACTAAGCAAAAAAAAAAAAAATGTTGCACAACTCTGACAAAACATGTCCCTACAAAAGCAAAGAAAGAACAGATGAAAGATCCAATTAGCCTTCCAGCAGTCAACACGCAAAAGATGGCATTATTTAGGACTGTAAAATGATTCAAACCATTCGCATTTTGTTCGTATTCGGCTCGGTTCAAGCTCATTCTTGGACTAATCGATACCGAGTTCGACCATAGGTTGTTCAACTCGATCTTGTTCGCAAACAGACTCAAGCTCGACTTGATTTCTCATATTAGAACTTTTCTAATATATGTTATACCTTTTTTAATAAATAGAAATATATGCCTTAAAAAAAATTACTCTTTTTTTTTGTTCTTTTTTGTTCTTTATATGATGGTAAATTTATGATGTAAAGAGCACAAGTAATTCAATAAAAATGTTTTAAAACTTGAGAGAAACAGTGCGATAGTCTATACAACATATTCAATAAGACTTTGGCTCGAGCTCGATTCGTTCGAGTCTCTAATCAAACCGAGTTCAAACACCATTTTAGAGCTCAACCTTAAGCTCGGCTCGAATCAAACTCTTTTGATAGTTAAGTCAAACTAAACTTGAACACTCTTTGTTCGAGCTCGTTCGTTCGATTTTCAACCCTAGCACTATTGTTAATTACGACGAAGGGGACGGGTTCTTGGATAAGAACTGACAGCACCTTTGACACTTACTATAGAAATCATATACATATACACATAATCACAAGTATTCCAGGTAATTCTAATGATTAGGAAGCTAAACAAAATTAGAGGTTGACATAGTACTTATCCAGTTATACACAGTAAGTATAACTGCATTATCCAATACAAATACAAAGCATCTAGCATACTAAAAACAAGAATTAAAACCCAAGATTATCATGCAGAAAGGTTTTCTTCTACTTCTTTTGGTTACAAATATCACACAGAAGTTTACACTTTACAGTTAACAACAAATCACATTAATCTTGTCATTCCCCATTGACTTGGATCACACAAGTCACTAAAAGACTCGGCACTAGAACCAGATAAAACAGCAATTATGACCCTTGAAGTAAACATCCCTACTCGGAAGAGCCCGAAAGCAAAAAAAAAAGTACAGAAATCAAACTTGCAAAACTATTTTTAGAAATAAATGACACTATTCACTTCTTCCAGAACCTCCAACAGGATAATCTGGAACATTCATACATCCCTGGGTACAGTACTGAGACTAATCAAAACAACTGGTGGGAATACAAACCTGTTTGTTCAGCTCCACTTAGTTAGAAGAAACCGGGCGTCAGATGCACACGAAAGAACAAAGCTAGACCAACTTCTAATTTGAACTTAACCACCCACCAAAATCACCCATAAACACCTCAGAAAGGTGAATCTATCATATACCATCATTTGAGTGATATAGGCCATTGCAGAGGTCATAGCCACATTGTAATTGTTAACTTTATAAAAGGGCCAAAGAGTGGATTAAGTAGTGTAAGCATTTAACTACTGGGAGGGCGCGTGTTCAGGTGGCAGGTCATCAGTGGGATGGTTCTCAGGTGATGGAGCAGGAGGCAGCGCCTCCTGACCACCATTTTCACTGGTATCTGGATGGAAATTGATGGGGAACTTAGTGACACGAGGCTTGTCCGCAAGGATGTTTCTCTGAACTCTATCAATTAATACTTTTGCTGGCGGCTCCTCCCTTAACTGCTCATCACCATAGTCGTTGTTAACATAGTAACCTACTCTAATGAATTCCTGCCCCAAATAAGAGCAGGTCAAAAGTAGAACAGTCACACCAATAATATCTTCATCTCGAATCTTTGCAGGATCTGGAGGATCAACCTGAAGGTATAAAAGATGAACGTTTAGAATTATAATATATAAAAAAGAGAAATAGACCCTTCTAATATATACAAGATTACCTCAAACACAAAGCGGTAGTTTCCAACATTGACAGGGCCAACAAGGACACTTTCAAGGAGTTGATCGTAAGTCTCATCCTCGGCAGACCCCACATAGATGAGCTTCCATTCCAAATCTGCATAGGGAGGAGTAAATTTATTTATTAATAGCTCACAAAATATGGGAGCAGAGAAAGCTGATTGTATAGAAATTAACTAAAGAACAAAAATCCTAAATGTCATTAACCTGAATATAATAACAATGTGGTGCATATCTTATCTATCAGGACAATATTATGTACAATGTCAGTTCAGATTAGTAGCTTTGCACGTAACTTGGTTCTCTCTTTTTGGAGGAATTTTAGAATCAAGCCCAATTGCTTCATCCAACCAAAACATTATTATACCAGAAGTGCATCGAGCAACAGAGGTCATGGGGGGAAAACAGGGGCACTCTGGCTATTACATAGACTAGCATATATGTACGTTGCTTTGCACGTATTTTAATCTTCTTTTAATTAACTTAGGAAGATCAAAGGACAGTCTTCGTAATTACTAAGTTGTCCTTATTAAAATTAATAAACCATTTTAATTAGTATAGATACGCAAGGGTATATTTGGAAGAAAATTTTCACGGTGAAGCATTACTTTTGGCATTATATAGTAGAATAGATATATGATAGTACATATATTCATCAATCAACATTCATTAGAAAATTTTACCTTTATGATTAAACTATCATATCTTAAGGATTAACGTTCATGTAGAGCGACCTTCTTAAAACTACGATACATGTTACATTTAACGTGCAGCTGCTAAATATGCTGCATAAATTATTATATTAACAACGGCATCCACAATCCTGAGACGACCATGAGAAGATTATCCGAATAATCAAAAACCTTTAGCTCACAAAGCAAAAGTAACACATCCCTCACTTTAACATGGATATGCTGACGTTATAGAAGATAATCTGTGTTGGTAGATCTAATGTTGGACAAAAAGATATATTAAAAAAAATTGATAGGCAGGATAATAGGTGCAGACTCTAAATCTAGTCTTACTCCTAGGTTACAGGTAATTGTGAAAGTAAAAGATAACAATTTGAATTGAAAACTGATCCTGTTATCCAAGCTACCTTTGTGTAACGCCCAAAATGTTGCGTCCCGTCCGAGACAAAATTGCATAGCCTTCCACGGACCAAGGTTATGCGGAAAGCTTCCAAAATGTTCTAGAATATGGTAGAACTTTTCAGAAGGCCACAGAATCTTCCAGAGGACCCGAGAATCATGTAGAACAGACCATTCTAGATGTATCATGATCTTTCTGGATGTACTAGAAGCTTCCTTTGTTCTTATCTAGTAGGAGAATAATTCCTGGAATATGCAGATTTCAGAAGTTTTCATGTAAGCCCTATGGGCACTATAAATAAGGAGGAGGCCTCATTTGTTCCTTACCACCAAAACTTGTAAGCATTCTCCAAGTAATAGAAGAATTTTCTTACGAGTCTCTTTTGCTCCACTCTTCTTAATTTCCATAGTATTCTAGCTAAGCGGGTTTGGGAAGGCTTACACGAGTCTTCGAGAATGAAAATAGTGTGCCACATGCAACGAAGTGTAGCCTAAAATATCAAGTCCGTGACATGTGGTATCAGAACAAAGGTCGATTGTCCACATGTTTTCGTCTAAAATATTCCACAACGAGCAACCCGCATCGCCTAAGGAGAAGGTGAAGCCCGCAAAGAAGGACAAGAGCAAGAAACCGTCGATGGAACATGGTCTTAGTGAGTTGACGTCCCGTATGGATATGCTGGAGAAAGATGTGACGGACATCGAGCTTCAAGTGGAATAAAACCAGACGGCTCACGAGAAGTTTGCCCATGGGTTGGAGACAGACGTCACCCATGGCGTTGTTTCGGGAGTAACTCCGCAAGATGCAAACCGAATTCGAGGAACGAAAGGCTACCAAGGCGGATATTGACGAACTGCACGAGGAGCTAAAAACCAAGGCGGCGAATCCTCGAGAAGACCATTACTGGTGATGTGACTCCGAGGAGGAAGACCCAGAAAGTGAAGTATCCATAACCCAAGTCCTTCAACAGCGTGCAAGACGCGAAGGAAGTGGATAACTTTATTTGGAACATCAAGCGGTACATGAAGGCGGTTCGCATCGAGGATGAAACCGATAAGATAAACACTGTGTCTTTTTATTTTTCTGATGATGCTATGCTGTGGTGGTGCCGCAGGTGCATCGAGAAAGTGAAGGGACTCTGCACGATCAAAACTTGGAAAGATATCAAGAAGGAGATCAAGGCACAGTTCTACCCGAAAAACGTGAAGTATATGGCGAGACGGAGCTTGCGACAACTTAAGCACGCCAGGTCCATCAAAGAATATGTGGCGGAGTTCACCTGCTTGATGTAATGACCCGCTCTGCCCTAGCGGAACGCCGATCCAAACGGCAAGTGCAACGACTCAAACGAGCCGTCGACCCGAAGAGTTGGCATCGACCTCTTACATTGGCCGTCAAGATGAATCCAGACTTAGACTTTCAAAGGCGCGCTCGGAGTATCGCTCGGCCGATGCGAACATCGCTATGGTGTGTGGCTCCGATGAACCCGTCTTTGCTTAGCCTAGACACATAACAATACGGACACTATTAATAGAATCGCTAGGCGATAACACCGTGCGCATGCTAATAAATGAATGACTCAACGGATCTAGCTAAGGGAATAATCCTATCTTGCATGCTTGTATAGAATATGGAAAGGTACATGGAAAAATGTGAAAACTCTCGAACCGCGCTCCACGCTCGTGCTAAGGCACAAGCTTGCGTTCAAGTCCCTTACGCGTTCAACAATGAAACAACGAATGGGTTACAACAATGAAACGGAAGACTATCGACATAGTCATTCCGAGTAGAGTATAGCAACATTGAAAGACTTCGGGACCGATGGGTCGCCAAGGCGACTCCCGCACAGGGAGTTGCAAAATGTATAAATGAATGAATGAATGAATGAGTAAATGAATGAATCGACGAATGAAATGAATGAATATGTGAATGAATCAATGAACGAACGAACAAGTGAAAGAAAGAAAGAAAGAATGAATGAAAGATAAGAAAGAAAAGAATAGTTAGCGACAGGTATGACGGGCACGTGCAACGGGGCTCGCTACCCGCGCTGCACGGACGCCAACCTGGTCGATAACGCATTATGGCTAAGGGTTAGCCTATGGCTCAAAGACAGCCGTTAAGTTAAAATGACAATAAAATACGAAATGGTCGTAGACGGCTTGTGCACGAGTGAAAAGGGATTCCAAGGACAACGAACGACGATTTCGTGGCCGGCCTAGGCGGAATCATGGCCTACGGGCGGACAGGTGTGCGGGCTTGGGCACATAACCAAACGTAGGGCCGGTTATTCAATAGTCTATCAAGGTGTACCAGCCATCACGCTTGATAGATGAGAATGCCACAGAAGAAAATGTCCAAAATGGCTGACATGCCAGCGACCGGTGCATATAGATTTAAGTGGACTTTGCTGGTGGCAATCCACGTGCAAATCCTTGCATTGAAATCAAACTAGTCTAAGTTAACTGAACAAAACACCCTCTGAATAGGCTTGAATATAACACACAAAATGATCGAGAGTACTTCGGCAAAGGAGTTAGAAAACACGCCTACGACGCGCTAGAACCTGAGGCAGGAACACGCCCTTGAACACTGAATGTTATGCGAACTACATTAAGTTGTTTCATATGAATTGTTGACTAACTTGGTTTACTTTGGACAGGGAATACCGGACGGTAAGTATGGGTAAGTCATGCATGTATTTTCATGCGACACTTGTATTCGGCAACACGAGATAGGCTATGAAATATGCCATGAAACTGATCCTAAGGCAAAATTAGAAAGACAATGAATGATAAACAGTGCACAAAATTAAATAGAACGTGTTTGGTAATGATAGCATTGTGGGCGAGCTAGCCTCCCCACCAGTGCATAACAATGTACTGATAACCCCACAATCTGCTTGCAGGACGCAGGAGAAGTCGTCGGGTGCGGAGCTTCCCTCGAACGTGCTAAGGCGCGGAGCTATCTCTGGAGCCTTGGAGCGTTGCAAGGAGCTAGAGCACCATATACAGGACATAATGTATCGGAACATCGCCATGTATCATTCCATCTTGTAAGCCACTTGGCACGTCTTTTATGTTTCAGAGAGAGAGCTCGAGCGATTTGTAATATCGGCCTAGCGCCGCTTGTAACCTTCTTGAATATCAATAAAGAGTTCAAATTCGCTTCTACTTGTGTTTATTTACTTTCCGCTGCAATGGGGACACTCTGTGTGACTCTGTGGCCTAGCTCAAATCGACCGTTTCTGGACTTGGCCTTGCACAGGCGCAACCTAGGCCCGTGCGGCATCACGCCTTAGCGAGGACGATCGCTCCTACGGGAGCGGGGCGTGACAGATTGGTATCAGAGCACGGCTTTACGTCCTTGGACTTCATTTCGATTCTCTCAGTTTTGAAAGCTCGTTTTGGAAACAAAAGAAGTGTACGCTCTCTCTCGTGGTGCCTTGGGATGTTCCATACAATAAGTCTAATACTTTCAAAAGCTCGTACAAGTACTCGGTTGAACGGGATCGATAGGCGAAGGCCTTTGTGCCGAACCACGACGCACTTGAGTTGGAAGGAAGCGATGCTAAGAGCTAGAAAATGCAAGATGTGCTTGAATAACCTTACGCTGACAATAGCGAACGAGTACGCGAGACCGAAGTATAGTTCGAACGGGATGGTTATGCACGCAGCCTTTCGGCTAAGTTGTGCCGAGTATCGCGCACCTAGACCTTTTGGTGCAAATGAGTTTGCGAGCGGGACCGACTATCGCTCAGACGAGAATAAGTGAGACTTAGGACGTATGTTGATAGAGACGCTACTTGACCAACGCTAAAATGAATACGAGAAGTGGTTCTTAGACTTTGAGGAATGGGCGAACGCGCGACTAAACATATCGATCGGGAGTCGAATAACCTTTCGAGGATTTGTAGAATGACTTGACCCCGAGTGGTGTATGTGATAGCTTCGAAAATAAGAATAAGAATGAGTGTCGACAACTAGTCGAATGGCTCGAACCCTGAGTGGTGTATGGACGTTATAGAAATTGTTCGAGCAAGATAAAAGGATTCACGGATAGAACGAGTACGTCGGCAAGCGATGATATCGCACAAGCCTTAGAATGAGTAACGCTTAGTTGGTTTCGACTTCGAGAGTCTCAAACGAGATATCGTTTGGACGAATTAAGAATGCGTAGTGCGAATCATGAAACGAATGGAGGTCTTGGTCGAGGAAACATAGAAGATCATGCATGCGATTTTGAATTTAGTTGAATGGATTGAAACTTGAGTTAAGGTGAATTACTCATGGACGAGATCGGGAATAGCACGGTCGGAAGATAGCGTGCATAGGAAACGTTGATTTGAGGATACGAGAATGACTAAGAAATTGAAATTGATGTTGCTCGATGAAGAGTTAGCACGCGACAATGTGAATCGAGGGAATTAAGTTGCACGACTCGGAATTCGTTGCAAAAGGAAGATCGTCAGATTATGTGCATCATCGATGGTATTGAGGCGTATCAAAGATCGATGTACGATAACTCGGGGGTACTCCGATTCGATAAATGATGATCGTGTTAGAAGTTATTATTTCAAGGGATGCCATGTTGGAGATCTTGATAGAAATGAATGTTTGGATGAAGAAGGGAAGTGACTTGATTGTTCGGTGATAACCACAACAACAACGATCTTGTCTTGCGCGAGCGCAACTCCAGCCTCGCACATGCGTCACGTCGGATTTGGGACGATCGTTCCGCGTGAGCGTTGACATGGTGATTCATGTCCAGCGGGAATGATCGAACTCGAAATACCTTGACATGGCAATTTTGATTGCTTCGACTTGTGGTTTGAAGCGAAGGCGAATCGGAGGATTGATCGGACTTATGAGGGAAAACGAAGAAAACTTGAGGATTGAGTAGACCCAATCCGCGTATCGAAAATGAGTAAGTCTAGATTCAACGCAAGAGTTACGTCCCGATGAGGACGATTATTCCACGGGAACGTTGATATGGTGATTCATGTCCGCCGTGGATAATCAGACTTGCGTAAGATCGGGGCGCGACATATTGCAAGGCTAGACGACCTTGTGATCGACTACGTGAATTGGATAGGATGGATAGGTGAATTATATCAAACATACTTGAAGAGATAGACTATGGTAATTGCTAGTACGGACACACGAGATTGACATGTCAAGGATTTGATTGAGGACAACCTATCGTAGGATGACTTTCCTAAACGAGCTCAGACATGGAGCGGAGAATGTGTTGATGCGAATAGGAGGAACAGTGCTTGATGTTTAGAAATTTGAGTGAAACAAACTTGGGTAGAAACTCCCGTACAAGCGAACAAATGGTTTGACCATAGGATTTGGGGCGAGCGTCATGCAACGACCTTGCACGATAAGCAATGGACTTGACGTGTAACTATGACCTTGTGAGCTGACCTAGCGGATAGGTGGACGACCCTATGCCGAGTGATTGAACATGTGCGATGGCATTTACAGTATCGTCTGGACGGACGATAGACTTGGGCAAGAAGACTTAGAGTAGGACGGGGAACTGGGAGTGTGCGTGAACGACGGCGAGATTGGCCCCAAATGAAGGAAAAGATAGTAATGGATGATGCGTAAGTAAAGTTGGGATAACGAATTGAATCATTGATTGGAAGACGTACTCGATGATATTGCAATACTTGGTCTTGAATCGGACGAAAATTGCTTAAACTTGGTCGACTTCGCTAAGAAGAAATCGTATTGATTTCGTAGACAAGAACGCTTAAGAAACGAATCGAATCATCTCGAGGACCGAGATAAACGATATGTGATACACACATGAGTTCGGTTTTAAATCGAAGTTAGCAAAACGATCGGCAAATCGAAACTATCACGAGTAGCTTGTCCGACTTCGCTAGTCGCTAAGCTTGGTTGAAATGTACATATTCGAGGGACGCCTTGAATGCGTGCATGATCCAAACTCAGCGATATGATGAACTCGAATGCAGCTGCAAGTGGGTGTTGAGATGCGCATGAACGAATGAGTGAGTTTGCCTCAACTTACGTCTCTCGTATTTGATAAATTACAACGCACCTTGTGCGACCAATTTAGTCCCATGACACGTCGAAATAGCAACCAAGTCGAAGAAACGCTTGAATTGAATAAGTACCATCAACCCTAAAATGAATGAAAAGTTATTCAATAAAATCGACCAAACGTATGCAGACACGGAACTTGGAAGGTATCGAGTATAGTTCGATGCCATCGAGCGATAAGCCATTCGATAGGAATTGTCTAAGGTATGCACACGGCGATGAGTAAAGGAACGGTAGGATGACCCGTACTCAGGAAGTCTCGAGGACGAGACTTGTTTTGAGCGGTGTATTATGTAATGACCCGCTCTGCCCTAGCGGAACGCCGATCCAAACGGCAAGTGCAACGACTCAAACGAGCCGTCGACCCGAAGAGTTGGCATCGACCTCTTACATTGGCCGTCAAGATGAATCCAGACTTAGACTTTCAAAGGCGCGCTCGGAGTATCGCTCGGCCGATGCGAACATCGCTAAGGTGGGTGGCTCCGATGAACCCGTCTTTGCTTAGCCTAGACACATAACCATACGGACACTATTGATAGAATCGCTAGGCGATAACACCGTGCGCATGCTAATAAATGAATGACTCAACGCGCCTAGCTAAGGGAATAATCCCATCTTGCATGCTTGTATAGAATATGGAAAGAAACATGGAAAAATGTGAAAACTCTCGCACCGCGCTCCACGCTCGTGCTAAGGCACAAGCTTGCGTTCAAGTCCCTTACGCGTTCAACAATGAAACAATGAATGGGTTACAACAATGAAACGGAAGACTATCGACATAGTCGTTCCGAGTAGAGTATAGCAACATTGAAAGACTTCGGGACCGATGGGTCGCCAAGGCGACTCCCACACAGGGAGTTGCAAAATGTATAAATGAATGAATGAATGAGTAAATGAATGAATCGACGAATGAAATGAATGAATATGTGAATGAATCAATGAACGAACGAACAAGTGAAAGAAAGAAAGAAAGAAAGAATGAATGAAAGATAAGAAAGAAAGAAAAGAATGGTTAGCGACATGTATGACGGGCACGTGCAACGGGGCTCGCTACCCGCGCTGCACGAACGCCAACCTGGTCGATAACGCATTATGGCTAAGGGTTAGCCTATGGCTCAAAGACAGCCGTTAAGTTAAAATGACAATAAAATACGAAATGGTCGTGGACGGCTCGTGCACGAGTGAAAAGGGATTCCAAGGGCAACGAACGACGATTTCGTGGCCGGCCTAGGCGGAATCATGGCCTACGGGCAGACAGGTGTGCGGGCTTGGGCACATAACCAAACGTAGGGCCGGTTATTCAATAGTCTATCAAGGTGTACCAGCCATCACGCTTGATAGATGAGAATGCCACAGGGGAAAATGTCCAAAATGGCTGACATGCCAGCGACCGGTGCATATAGATTTAAGTGGGCTTTGCTGGTGGCAATCCACGTGCAAGTCCTTCGGCAAAGTTAACTGAACAAAACACCCTCTGAATAGGCTTGAATATAACACACAAAATGATCGAAAGTACTTCGGCAAAGGAGTTAGAAAACACGCCTACGACGCGCTAGAACCTGAGGCAGGAACACGCCCTTGAACACTGAATGTTATGCGAACTACATTAAGTTGTTTCATATGAATTGTTGACTAACTTGGTTTACTTTGGACAGAGAAGGCCGGACGGTAAGTATGGGTAAGTCATGCATGTATTTTCATGCGACACTTGTATTCGGCAACACGAGATAGGCTATGAAATATGCCATGAAACTGATCCTAAGGCAAGATTAGAAAGACAATGAATGATAAACGGTGCACAAAATTAAATAGAACGTGTTTGGTAATGATAGCATTGTGGGCGAGCTAGCCTCCCCACCAGTGCATAACAATGTACTGATAACCCCACAATCTGCTTGCAGGATGCAGGAGAAGTCGTCGGGTGCGGAGCTTCCCTCGAACGCACTAAGGCACGGAGCTATCTCTGGAGCCTTGGAGCGTTGCAAGGAGCTAGAGCACCATATACAGGACATAATGTATCGGAACATCGCCATGTATCATACCATCTTGTAAGCCACTTGGCACGCCTTTTATGTTTCAGAGAGAGAGAGCTCGAGCGATTTGTAATATCGGCCTAGCGCCGCTTGTAACCTTCTTGAATATCAATAAAGAGTTCGAATTCGCTTCTACTTGTGTTTATTTACTTTCCGCTGCAATGGGGACACTCTGTGCGACTCTGTGGCCTAGCTCAAATCGACCGTTTCTGGACTTGGCCTTGCACAGGCGCAACCTAGGCCCGTGCGGCATCACGCCTTAGCGAGGACGATCGCTCCTACGGGAGCGGGGCGTGACAGATTGGTATCAGAGCACGGCTTTACGTCCTTGGACTTCATTTCGATTCTCTCAGTTTTGAAAGCTCGTTTTGAAAACAAAAGAAGTGTACGCTCTCTCTCGTGGTGCCTTGGGATGTTCCATACAATAAGTCTAATACTTTCAAAAGCTCGTACAAGTACTCGGTTGAACGGGATCGATAGGCGAAGGCCTTTGTGCCGAACCACGACGCACTTGAGTTGGAAGGAAGCGATGCTAAGAGCTAGAAAATGCAAGATGTGCTTGAATAACCTTACGCTGACAATAGCGAACGAGTACGCGAGACCGAAGTATAGTTCGAACGGGATGGTTATGCACGCAGCCTTTCGGCTAAGTTGTGCCGAGTATCGCGCACCTAGACCTTTTGGTGCAAATGAGTTTGCGAGCGGGACCGACTATCGCTCGGACGAGAATAAGTGAGACTTAGGACGTATGTTGATAGAGACGCTACTTGACCAACGCTAAAATGAATACGAGAAGTGGTTCTTAGACTTTGAGGAATGGGCGAACGCGCGACTGAACATATCGATCGGGAGTCGAATAACCTTTCGAGGATTTGTAGAATGACTTGACCCCGAGTGGTGTATGTGATAGCTTCGAAAATAAGAATAAGAATGAGTGTCGACAACTAGTCGAATGGCTCGAACCCTGAGTGGTGTATGGACGTTATAGAAATTGTTCGAGCAAGATAAAAGGATTCACGGATAGAACGAGTACGTCGGCAAGCGATGATATCGCACAAGCCTTAGAATGAGTAACGCTTAGTTGGTTTCGACTTCGAGAGTCTCAAACGAGATATCGTTTGGACGAATTAAGAATGCGTAGTGCGAATCATGAAACGAATGGAGGTCTTGGTCGAGGAAACATAGAAGATCGTGCATGCGATTTTGAATTTAGTTGAATGGATTGAAACTTGAGTTAAGGTGAATTACTCATGGACGAGATCGGGAATAGCACGGTCGGAAGATAGCGTGCATAGGAAACGTTGATTTGAGGATACGAGAATGACTAAGAAATTGAAATTGATGTTGCTCGATGAAGAGTTAGCACGCGACAATGTGAATCGAGGGAATTAAGTTGCACGACTAGGAATTCGTTGCAAAAGGAAGATCGTCAGGTTATGTGCATCATCGATGGTATTGAGGCGTATCAAAGATCGATGTACGATAACTCGGGGGTACTCCGATTCGATAAATGATGATCGTGTTAGAAATTATTTCAAGGGATGCCATGTTGGAGATCTTGATAGAAATGAATGTTTGGATGAAGAAGGGAAGTGACTTGATTGTTCGGTGATAACCACAACGACAACGATCTTGTCTTGCGCGAGCGCAACTCCAGCCTCGCGCATGCGTCACGTCGGATTTGGGACGATCGTTCCGCGTGAGCGTTGACATGGTGATTCATGTCCAGCGGGAATGATCGAACTCGAAATACCTTGACATGGCAATTTTGATTGCTTCGACTTGTGGTTTGAAGCGAAGGCGAATCGGAGGATTGATCGGACTTATGAGGGAAAACGAAGAAAACTTGAGGATTGAGTAGACCCAATCCGCGTATCGAAAATGAGTAAGTCTAGATTCAACGCAAGAGTTACGTCCCGATGAGGACGATTATTCCACGGGAACGTTGATATGGTGATTCATGTCCGCCGTGGATAATCAGACTTGCGTGAGATCGGGGCGCGACATATTGCAAGGCTAGACGACCTTGTGATCGACTACGTGAATTGGATAGGATGGATAGGTGAATTATATCAAACATACTTGAAGAGATAGACTATGGTAATTGCTAGTGCGGACGCACGAGATTGACATGTCAAGGATTTGATTGAGGACAACCTATCGTAGGATGACTTTCCTAAACGAGCTCAGACATGGAGCGGAGAATGTGTTGATGCGAATAGGAGGAACACTGCTTGATGTTTAGAAATTTGAGTGAAATAAACTTGGGTAGAAACTCCCGTACAAGCGAACAAATGGTTTGACCATAGGATTTGGGGCGAGCGTCATGCAACGACCTTGCACGATAAGCAATGGACTTGACGTGTAACTATGACCTTGTGAGCTGACCTAGCGGATAGGTGGACGACCCTATGCCGAGTGATTGAACCTGTGCGATGGCATTTATAGTATCGTCTGGACGGACGATAGACTTGGGCAAGAAGACTTAGAGTAAGACGGGGAACTGGGAGTGTGCGTGAACGACGGCGAGATTGGCCCCAAATGAAGGAAAAGATAGGAATGGATGATGCGTAAGTAAAGTTGGGATAACGAATTGAATCATTGATTGGAAGACGTACTCGATGATATTGCAATACTTGGTCTTGAATCGGACGAAAATTGCTTAAACTTGGTCGACTTCGCTAAGAAGAAATCGTATTGATTTCGTAGACAAGAACGCTTAAGAAACGAATCGAATCATCTCGAGGACCGAGATAAACGATATGTGATACACACATGAGTTCGGTTTTAAATCGAAGTTAGCAAAACGATCGGCAAATCGAAACTATCACGAGTAGCTTGTCCGACTTCGCTAGTCGCTAAGCTTGGTTGAAATGTACATATTCGTGGGACGCCTTGAATGCGTGCATGATCCAAACTCAACGATATGATGAACTCGAATGCAGCTGCAAGTGGGTGTTGAGATGCGCATGAACGAATGAGTGAGTTTGCCTCAACTTACGTCTCTCGTATTTGATAAATTACAACGCACCTTGTGCGACCAATTCAGTCCCATGACACGTCGAAATAGCAACCAAGTCGAAGAAACGCTTGAATTGAATAAGTACCATCAACCCTAAAATGAATGAAAAGTTATTCAATAAAATCGACCAAACGTATGCAGACACGGAACTTGGAAAGGTATCGAGTATAGTTCGATGCCATCGAGCGATAAGCCATTCGATAGGAATTGTCTAAGGTATGCACACGGCGATGAGTAAAGGAACGGTAGGATGACCCGTACTCAGGAAGTCTCGAGGACGAGACTTGTTTTGAGCGGTGTATTATGTAATGACCCGCTCTGCCCTAGCGGAACGCCGATCCAAACGGCAAGTGCAACGACTCAAACGAGCCGTCGACCCGAAGAGTTGGCATCGACCTCTTACATTGGCCGTCAAGATGAATCCAGACTTAGACTTTCAAAGGCGCGCTCGGAGTATCGCTCGGCCGATGCGAACATCGCTAAGGTGGGTGGCTCCGATGAACCCGTCTTTGCTTAGCCTAGACACATAACAATACGGACACTATTGATAGAATCGCTAGGCGATAACACCGTGCGCATGCTAATAAATGAATGACACAACGCGCCTAGCTAAGGGAATAATCCCATCTTGCATGCTTGTATAGAATATGGAAAGGAACATGGAAAAATGTGAAAACTCTCGCACCGTGCTCCACGCTCGTGCTAAGGCACAAGCTTGCGTTCAAGTCCCTTACGCGTTCAACAATGAAACAATGAATGGGTTACAACAATGAAACGGAAGACTATCGACATAGTCGTTCCGAGTAGAGTATAGCAACATTGAAAGACTTCGGGACCGATGGGTCGCCAAGGCGACTCCCACACAGGGAGTTGCAAAATGTATAAATGAATGAATGAATGAATGAGTAAATGAATGAATCGACGAATGAAATGAATGAATATGTGAATGAATCAATGAACGAACGAACAAGTGAAAGAAAGAAAGAAAGAAAGAATGAATGAATGAAAGATAAGAAAGAAAGAAAAGAATGGTTAGCGACAGGTATGACGGGCACGTGCAACGGGGCTCGCTACCCGCGCTGCACGGACGCCAACCTGGTCGATAACGCATTATGGCTAAGGGTTAGCCTATGGCTCAAAGACAGCCGTTAAGTTAAAATGACAATAAAATACGAAATGGTCGTGGACGGCTCGTGCACGAGTGAAAAGGGATTCCAAGGGCAACGAACGACGATTTAGTGGCCGGCCTAGGCGGAATCATGGCCTACGGGCGGACAGGTGTGCGGGCTTGGGCACATAACCAAACGTAGGGCCGGTTATTCAATAGTCTATCAAGGTGTACCAGCCATCACGCTTGATAGATGAGAATGCCACAGGGAAAAATGTCCAAAATGGCTGACATGCCAGCGACCGGTGCATATAGATTTAAGTGGGCTTTGCTGGTGGCAATCCACGTGCAAGTCCTTCGGCAAAGTTAACTGAACAAAACACCCTCTGAATAGGCTTGAATATAACACACAAAATGATCGAGAGTACTTCGGCAAAGGAGTTAGAAAACACGCCTACGACGCGCTAGAACCTGAGGCAGGAACACGCCCTTGAACACTGAATGTTATGCGAACTACATTAAGTTGTTTCATATGAATTGTTGACTAACTTGGTTTACTTTGGACAGGGAAGGCCGGACGGTAAGTATGGGTAAGTCATGCATGTATTTTCATGCGACACTTGTATTCGGCAACACGAGATAGGCTATGAAATATGCCATGAAACTGATCCTAAGGCAAGATTAGAAAGACAATGAATGATAGACGGTGCACAAAAGTAAATAGAACGTGTTTGGTAATGATAGCATTGTGGGCGAGCTAGCCTCCCCACCAGTGCATAACAATGTACTGATAACCCCACAGTCTGCTTGCAGGATGCAGGAGAAGTCGTCGGGTGCGGAGCTTCCCTCGAACGTGCTAAGGCGCGGAACTTTCTCTGGAGCCTTGGAGCGTTGCAAGGAGCTAGAGCACCATATACAGGACATAATGTATCGGAACATCGCCATGTATCATTCCATCTTGTAAGCCACTTGGCACGCCTTTTATGTTTCAGAGAGAGAGAGCTCGAGCGATTTGTAACATCGGCCTAGCGCCGCTTGTAACCTTCTTGAATATCAATAAAGAGTTCGAATTCGCTTCTACTTGTGTTTATTTACTTTCCGCTGCAATGGGGACACTCTGTGCGACTCTGTGGCCTAGCTCAAATCGGTCGTTTCTGGACTTGGCCTTGCATGGGCGCAACCTAGGCCCGTGCGGCATCACGCCTTAGCGAGGACGATCGCTCCTACGGGAGCGGGGCGTGACACTTGATGCTTGTCATTTCGAGTATAGGCGAAGAAGATCGTTTGTTCTTCTTCCTAGACGGTCTACTGTAATGACCCGCCCCGCACAAGCTGAATGCCGATTCAAACGGCGCAAGTGCAATAACACAATCCCGTCTTGCTCAGCGAAACGACTCGATTAAGGCAAAGGCAATGGATTTGGCCCTTCAGAAGTTCCAGACTTAAGACTTTCAAAGGCGCGCTCGGAGTCTCGCTCGGCCGATGCGATCATCGCTAAGGTGGGTGGCTCCGATGAACCTGTCTTTGCTTAACCTGGACACATAATAATACGGACGGTATTGCAAGATCGCTAGGCGTTAACCCCTTGTATGCTAATAAAAAAACTTAACGCACCTAACTAAGGGAATAATCTCATCTTGTATTGCTTGTGTAGAATATGGAAATGAATTTGGAATTCTATTTGAACCCACGCACCGCACTCCACGCTCGTGCCAAGGCACAGCTTACGATCGAGTAGATTTCCTTATGCGCTCAATTATGTGTGAAATGCTTCTCAGTTTGATCATACTACAACTTGAGCCACAAAATAATTAATGGTTCACTGAATCGAGGCAGGAAGATTATCGAAATAATCATTCCGAGCCGAGTAATGAAAACATGAAAAGGCTTCAAAACCGTTGGGTCGCCAAGGCAGTCCCATACCGGGAGCTATATAATGATAATGAATGAACAAATGAACGAATCAATAAGTGAAAGAAAGAAAGGCATGAATAAAAGAAAGAAAGAAAGAAAGGAAGGAAAGAAAGAAAGAAAGAAAGAAATGAAAGAAGAAAATGATTAGCGACAGGTATGTCAGGGACATGCAACGGGCCTCGCTATCTGTGCTGCACGGATGCCGCCGCCAACCTAGTCAATAATCTGTTATGGCTCAGAGAGCCCGATAAGTTAAAAATGAAAAGAGAATACAAAATGATCGCGGACAACTCGTGCATGAGGAAGAAAAAGAATGATTCCTCGGACGATCAAAAGCTGGGTGACCAGGGATCGTGCCAGCCTAGGAGGAATTCATGGCTTACGGGTGACTTGGGTGCGGGTCTGGCCACACAAGCGACGTAATGCTGGTATTGCGTGGCCTATCAGGGTGTACCGACCATCACGCCTGATAGTCACTACGAATACCACGTATGTATAGTCCAAATAGCTTGTGGTGCCAGCGACCGATATATATAGATTAAGTTGGCTTGTTGGCGGCAATCCACGTGCGAGTCCTTACATTGAAACAAGTAATCTAAGTAAGCTGAACAACTGAGTAACTGAACGAACATCTAAACAAAACTTGAGTATAACACATCTTGAAAACTTGAGTACCTCGTCCACCTGAGACAGAAACACACCCATGACGCTCGTATTTTCTTATACAATCAGTCAATTCATTATGTATAAAATGTTGGCTAACTTGGTTTACCTTGGACAAGAATGATCGTACGGTAAATATGGTAAGCTGCACATGTTATTCATATGCGACACTTGATATCTGTAACACAAGATAGGTTTTGCAATATATGTCATGAAACTGATCCTAAGATAAGATTAGAAAGATAACAGATAGTTGGTGCACGAAATTAAATTGAACATGTTTGGTAATGATAGCGAGCGGACGAACTAGCCTCCCCACCAGTGCATTCAATGTACTGATAACCACATAGACTGCTTGCAGGGTACGGGAGAACCTCATCTGGTGCGAAGTCTTCCCACAAACGTGCTAAGGTGCAGAGCTAACTCTCGAGCCTTGGAGCGTTGCAAAGGAAATGAAGCACCATATACAGGACATAATGTATTGAAACATCGTCATGTATCATTCCATATTGTAAGCCGCTTGGCACGTCTTTTATGTTTTAGGAGAGAGAGCTTGAACGAATTATAATCTCGGCCTAGCGCCGCTTGTAATACTTCTTGGATATCAATAAAGAGCTTAAATTTGTTTCAACTTGTGTACATTTACTTTCCGCTACAATGGGGACACTCTATGCGACTATGTGGCCTATCTTCGATCGGCCGTTTTAGTATATGGCCTTACGCGAGAGCAATTTAGGCTCGTACAGCATCACGCACAAGCGAGGACGGTCGCTCCTCCGGGAGCAGGACGTGACATCTACAACCGTGGGCGGTGCAAGAGTTGCAGAGACAACACGTCTCAGATCTGAACACAGCCGTTGCGGCGGCCGAGAAGCTGATGGAGTATCGACAGAGCGTTACCACCAAGCCCAGGCAAAGACTACCACCAAGTTCAGTGGTAGGGGAGAAAAGAAGAACAACGGAAAAGGAGCCCCGCCGAAGGACAAGCAGCCCGCAAAGCCTCCGACAGAGCCAAAGATCGAGTGCTTCGTGTGCAGTGGGAATCACTTCACACGCAACTGCAACAACAAAGACAGGAGGGTAAATGCAGTCTGAGGCTAGGAGGCCGAGGACGATAAGCCTACGATGGGGGCTCACATGGGCGCCCTACGCCTACTCAATGCTTTAAAGAGCAAGACGGTCGTGGCCTGTAGTGCCCCGTCCCTACATCGTGCCCCGTACTCTGTCCACGGAGTGCGCGAGAAAGGAACATTGTCGCTATCGATTCGGTCGGGACCGATAGGTCGGGATCGACCGAGTCGATCGAACGGGAACGGTTGAATTAAGATCCATTCCTCGTTATAGAATGTCTTCTTCGGAACCAAGTCCCATATTCAGCGGGTTGCGCCTCGAGGATTGACTCTGCGGCTGAGTCGGAAGAGACCTCTCGTTGCTCTGTTTTTCACGCCGCTTGCGTTGGTTTTGGCTTTGGTTTTCTGAATGCGCTTTCGTGAATGTTTTTGATGGTTTTCATGGCTTGCATTTCGAACTCGCATTTCCTATCGAACTCCTTGAATAATGCAGTATTCTAATCGGTTGCTTGTGCGATTTCAGGTAATCGCGTAGGCGACGTCTAGCGCGACCAACAAGTTCTCTCGCCGAAGTAAACTCAAGGTGAGTGGCTGACCCTTCTCTTCTCGACCCCCTTCTTAAGTAATTCGATAGTGTTGTTGCGGATGAAAGAATGAAAGCAAGGGCACGGACACGGTAAAATGATCAAGTTTCAAAGAGAAAATAGGCTAGGCCTTAATAACTAAATGTTGTCTTAACTCGGTCATTGGACAACTTGTCGACAAGGAGAGAGTTTCCTCGAGCGATTACCCGGGGCCACGGGACCGACTCGGCCTAGGAGGAAACACGGTATAGCTGTGCTGGATGATAGCACGGGTTAAGCGGGAACTTGCAGCGGGGCTCGCTACTTGCGCTGCAAGGGCCCCGACTAACAAAGCTATAGTCCAGGATGGCTTGTGATGTCAGTGACCAAACACACGTAATGTTGCACTTGAAATGTAAATGATAACAATTGACAGGGAAGAACATGGTAAGTTTCATAAGGCGCGACGCGGGCCGCCGTTGGTAAGTTTCAACGTAAATTTCATTATGCTTGTCATTTCTCGCTTGAAATTCATTAGGATGGTTAGAAACATTCATGAACTAAGTCATATAAACTCATTCAACCAAATGAGAGCTTGGAACTTAACTTGCCACGCACCAGTACAAAGTGTAATGTACTGATCCTCGCTCTCCACGCAGGTACCCCGAACTACGAAGGGCGTGCCACTTGAAAGCTCAAGGAACCCTTTTGAAGCCTCGTCCGCGTGTAAAAGGCTTGTTTCTGGATTTCCTTTTGAAGAAGACCCGCACTCAGTCCAAAAGAAGATGGCGGCTCGACTCGCCTCGATAGCAGGTGGAAAGATGTTATGTTTTGCTTGTAAAAAGGGATGTAATGTATGGAACGACTATCTCATCGGCGTTCATTTTGTAAGTCGAGTCATATTGTAGCCCGCGCGGCAATGCATGTAATGAAGTCAATGTAAATGAAGTTTTATTATCAATGAAAAAGTTTACTTCTATGTCAAATGTGCCAATCAATTTCTCTGCGTACACTAACCTGATGTTGTGTTTCGGATAACCTTATGACTATGCCTTGTGCGATCGCAACTTAGGTTCGCACGGCATCACGCCCGGGGGACGACTATTGATTCTACGGAATCGGGGCGTGACATAATGGTATCAGAGCACGGCTTTACATCCTTTGACCTCGCATCGATGAGATAAGTTGTTCCATACAATGAGTCCGTAATATTTTGTGACTGATGCGTTTGCCTTCGTATCGCAGAAGGGACGGAACCCACGGCCGAGCAAGAACAGAGCGCTTCTAGCGGCTCTAGTAGTTCGCATCGTCCGCGGGCCAGACCTTCTAACGATACCATCGAAAGGATGCTGCGCATGATGGAGGCACAACGAAACCAGTCCGAGAACCGACATCAACAAGTAGAGGAACGACAGGCCCAATTCGAAGCTCGCTTCGAAGCTCGCTTTGATGCACATGCCAAACTTCAGCAAAAGCAGCTAGATACCCTGCAGCAGATCGTCCAGACAACGGCGGCCAACGGGAATTCTACGACTACGCCTACCGTCACCGTGCCGGCGATCCAACAACCCATTGAAATCGACACGGAGGATCCCGAGCGTCAACCAGCGGCACCGAAAAAGTACAACTTTGAAGTGTCAGAATTCAAGAAAGCGTGCCGCACTTTCTTCAGCGGTACCGAGGGTCCCTCCATAGCGATCGACTGGTTGGAAAAGCTGGAAGATCACTTCGAACTGCTCGGCATTGAAGAATCCAAGCAAGTCGCCTGCGCACAACTTCAACTACGGTTGAACGCGTACGACTGGTGGGCCGTACGCAAGCGAGCGATCCGACCGGACAACACCACCGCGCCGATCTCTTGGGCCACGTTTCGCAAAGCTTTCGAAGTCCAGTACCTTCCGTCAGCCGTTCGTCAAGCGAAGGAGAATGAATTCATGCAGTTGAAGCAAGGTTGCCGGACAGTGGAACAGTACGCCGCAGAATTCAACAAGTTGTCTAAGTTTGCTGGCCAGTTTCTGCCTACTGAAGAGTGTCGTGTGCGACGGTTCGAAATGGGTCTGCGACCCTCTATCGGTGCGCATGTCGGGGTCCCGGAGTACAAGACCGTAGGCGAGGCTCTGAATCACGCGCTCCGCCTTGAGAACCTGCATCCTTCCGGTGCTGACGACGTTGTGCGCCACTCCAATCACAAACGTCCTAGCTATACGGGAGGCAACAATCACACTTCAAAGCGTCCGAACCACGGCGGTTACCAGGGACGAACCCCACCATTTCCTTGTGCCAAATGTCAAAACTTCGGTCACCATGCCAACGATTGCCATGTCCTCGAAGGAGGGTGCTTCAACTGCGGAGCAAGGAACCACCAAAAACGAGATTCCCCCCGGATATGGAATCGTAACGCCCCGCCACAACAACAACGTCAAGAGAATCGAGGACAAGCGCCTCGACCTCCTCCGCCCACTCAACCCGCACCGCAAAATGGCCGAGACCGTCGCCCCAACACTCAGGGCCGCGTCTACGCCATGACTCGAGACGAAGCGCTGGCATCAGATACAGTAGTGTCAGGTATACTCAAATTCAATAATGTGCCTGCTCGTGTGTTATTTGATTCAGGCGCTTCGCATAGTTTTATATCGGCGGACTTTGCCGCCGAACACAAATTTCCTGTAATATCATTAGATCTCGACCTTAGCGTAAGCACGCCTTCGGGCACACCAATTCTCACAAACGTAGCTTGTGCCGGCGGGATTATCTGTATCGGCGGTCAAAAGATCGGTCTGGATGTGATAGTTCTAGATATGAAGGACTTTGACATCATTCTAGGAATGGATTGGCTCGGGCCGTGCAACGCAACCATAGACTGCGCTGAAAAGAAGGTCACATTCCGTATGCCTGAAGTGCCTGAATTCTGCTACTCGTGTGGTGAGGCGTCGCCGACCTGCATGGTGATCTCCGCAATATCTGCTCGATGGATGCTGCATTCCGGGTGCGAAGGCTATCTAGCTTCCGTTCGAGACATGCGACAGGATGGTGCAAACGCGGGTCAGACCGACGTTGTGGCAGAATTCCCAGACGTGTTCCCGGACGAGCTATCCGGCATGCCGTCCGATCGAGAAATAGAGTTCACCATCGACACATTCTCCGACACCCGGCCGATCTCGAAGGCTCCGTACATAATGGCCCCTGCAGAATTGAAAGAATTGAAGGCACAACTTCAGGAATTGCTCGACAGAGGGTTTATCCGTCCGAGTGTCTCGCCGTGGGGTGCGTCCGTGCTATTCGTGAAGAAGGATGGATCGATGCGGCTCTGCATCGACTATCGGGAATTGAACAAAGCCACCGTCCGAAACAAATACCCCCTGCCCCGCATCGACGACTTGTTCGACCAGCTCCAAGGTGCAACGGTGTTTTCGAAGATTGATCTGCGATCGGGTTATCACCAACTCAAAGTCAAGCCAGATGACGTGCCGAAGTCTGCCTTCCGCACTCGTTATGGCCACTACGAGTTCTTGGTAATGCCGTTCGGTCTGACAAACGCCCCTGCCGTCTTCATGGATCTAATGAATCGGGTGTTCCGTCCGTTCGTTGACAAGTTCGTAGTAGTCTTCATCGACGACATCCTCGTCTACTCGAAGGATCGAGCGCAACATGCAGAGCATCTGCGGACGGTACTCCAAACCCTTCGAGAGAATCAGTTGTACGCGAAGATGAGCAAGTGCGAGTTCTGGCTGAACAGCGTCTCATTCCTTGGGCACATCATCTCCGCCGCGGGCATCGCAGTCGATCCGAAGAAAGTCGAGGCAGTTGCTGATTGGAAACGGCCCGCATCAGTTAGCGAAATTCGAAGCTTCCTAGGCTTGGCGGGATACTATCGACGCTTCGTGAAGGACTTCGCGAAGATCGCATCGCCGTTGACTCGCCTCACCCAGAAAGGAGTCGCATTCAAGTGGTCAGACGACTGTGAAGCTTCCTTCCAGGAGCTCAAACAACGGCTCGTTTCGGCCCCGATACTTGCTCTTCCTGAAGGGACGGAGGGATTTCAAATCTTCAGCGATGCTTCTGGCCAGGGCTTGGGGTGTGTGCTCATGCAGCGGGATAAGGTGATATCTTTTGCTTCCCGGCAGTTGAAGCCGCACGAGAAGAACTACCCCACGCACGACCTAGAACTAGCGGCAATTGTGTTCGCGTTGAAGCTGTAGCGTCACTATCTCTATGGCGTGGCGTGCAGAATTTATACGGACCACAAAAGCCTCAAGTATCTCTTCACCTAGAAAGAACTGAATTTGCGACAGAGGCGATGGCTCGAACTAATCAAAGACTATGACTTATCAATCGACTACACGCCGGACAAGGGAAATGTGGTGGCGGATGCGCTGAGCCGGAAGTACTTAGCTTCGTTATGTATCAACGACCGACTGTTGCGTGACTTGGAAGGAATGGGCATCGAGCTCCGAGTTCGTTTCAGAGACGTGAAACTAGCGCAACTGCGGGTGGAACCGAGCTTACTGGAGAGGATCAAGTCTGCACAGAAGGACGACCCCTACCTGGAGAAGATGCGGAAGCTGATATCGACAGGAAAAGCGTCTGACTTTGCAGAGGACGAGTCGGGAGTGTTGCGCGTGAAGGGACGGCTATGCGTACCGGACGACGTAGAACTTAGAAAGGAGATAATGACGGAGACGCACTATGCAAAATACTCCTTGCATCCTGGCAGCACCAAGATGTATAAGGACCTCCGCGTTGTCTTTTGGTGGCACGGCATGAAGAGGGACGTAGCGCTCTTTGTGTCAAAATGTATGGCCTGTCAGCAAGTTAAAGCCGAGCACCAGCGACCGGGCGGGGAGATGCAGAACCTCCCCATTCCAGAGTGGAAGTGGGATCACATCACTATGGACTTTGTTGTTGGCTTGCCGAGGACGCCGCGGGGAAACGACGCCGTCTGGGTCATCGTCGATCGACTAACCTAGTCAGCGCACTTTATCGCCATCAAAGTTACTTGGAGCGTCGACCGCCTTGCTCAGATATATCTTGATGAAGTAGTTCGGCTGCACGAGGTCCCAGTATCTATCGTCTCGGATCGGGATGGACGGTTCGTAGCGCGCTTCTGGAGTAGTCTTCATTCAGCACTGGGGACCAAGTTGAAGTTCAGCTCAGCTTACCATCCTCAGACTGACGGCCAAACAGAGCGGGTGAACCAAATTCTCGAAGACATGTTACGACTCTGTGCGATCGACTTGAAGTCAAGTTGGGACGTCCATCTACCGCTGGCCGAGTTTGCATACAACAACAGCTATCAGTCCAGCATCCAAATGGCGCCGTATGAAGCTTTGTATGGCCGGAAGTGTAGATCGCCCATTTGCTGGGATGAAGTCGGGGAACGGCAGATACTTGGTCCGGAGCTGGTAAAGCAGACTGTGCAGAAGGTCAAGTTAATACGAGAAAGATTGAAGATAGCACAAAGCCGGCAGAAAAGCTATGCCGACACGCACCGACGCCCCCTCAAGTTCTCGGAAGGCGACCATGTATTCTTGAAGGTGATGCCTATGCGTGGAGTTTCCAGGTTCGGTGCGAAGGGGAAATTGAGCCCAAGATTTGTTGGTCCGTTCGAAATATTGAAGCGAGTCGCCCCGGTAGCTTACCAAATCGCCTTGCCGCCTGCGTTGTCAGAGGTACATGACGTCTTCCACGTATCGCAATTGAGGAAGTACGTGCATGATCCGAGCCATGTTGTGGATTTGGGTAAGCTGGACCTGAAGGCGGACTTGTCATATGTCGAAGAGCCTGTGCAAATCTTGGAGCGCAAGGATAAACTTCTCCGCAACCGTGCTATTCCCCTCGTCCGCGTCCTCTGGAGAAACCATTCTGTCGAGGAGTCGACGTGGGAGCTTGAGTCAGAAATGAAGGAGAAGTTCCCTTCGTTGTTCTCGTAGAGGTAGGTTCTATTTTAAGTTTCGAGGACGAAACTTTTTCTTAGTTGGTTATGGTGTAGTGCCCCGTCCCTACATCGTGCCCCGTACTCTGTCCACGGGGTGCGCGAGAAAGGAACACTGTCGCTATCGATTCGGTCGGGACCGATAGGTCGGGATCGACCGAGTCGATCGAACGGGAACGGTTGAATTAAGATCCATTCCTCGTTATGGAATGTCTTCTTCGGAACCAAGTCCCATATTCAACGGGTTGCGCCTCGAGAATTGACTCTGCGGTTGAGTCGGGAGAGACCTCTCGTTGCTCTGCTTTTCACGCCGCTTGCGTTGGTTTTGGCTTTGGTTTTCTGAATGCGCTTTCGTGAATGTTTTCGATGGTTTACATGGCTTGCATTTCGAACTCGCATTTCCTATCGAACTCCTTGAATAATGCAGTGTCCTAATCGGTTGCTTGTGCGATTTCAGGTAATCGCGTAGGCGACGTCTAGCGCAACCAACAAGTTCTCTCGCCGAAGTAAACTCAAGGTGAGTGGCTGACCCTTCTCTTCTCGACCCCCTTCTTAAGTAATTCGATAGTGTTGTTGCGGATGAAAGAATGAAAGCAAGGGCACGGACACGATAAAATGATCAAGTTTCAAAGAGAAAATAGGCTAGGCCTTAATAACTAAATGTTGTCTTAACTCGGTCATTGGACAACTTGTCGACAAGGAGAGAGTTTCCTCGAGAGATTACCCGGGGCCACGGGACCGACTCGGCCTAGGAGGAAACACGGTATAGCTGTGCTGGATGATAGCACGGGTTAAGCGGAGACTTGCAGCGGGGCTCGCTACTTGCGCTGCAAGGGCCCCGGCTAACAAAGCTATAGTCCAGGATGGCTTGTGATGTCAGTGACCAAACACACGTAATGTTGCACTTGAAATGTAAATGATAACAATTGACAGGAAAGAACATGCTAAGTTTCATAAGGCGCGGCGCGGGCCGCCGTTGGTAAGTTTCAACGTAAATTTCATTATGCTTGTCATTTCTCGCTTGAAATTCATTAGGATGGTTAGAAACATTCATGAACTAAGTCATATAAACTCATTCAACCAAATGAGAGCTTGGAACTTAACTTGCCACGCACCAGTACAAAGTGTAATGTACTGATCCTCGCTCTCCACGCAGGTACCCCGAACTACGAAGGGCATGCCACTTGAAAGCTCAAGGCGAAGTGAACCCTTTTGAAGCCTCGTCCGCGTGTAAAAGGCTTGTTTCTGGATTTCCTTTTGAAGAAGACCCGCACTCAGTCCAAAAGAAGATGACGGCTCGACTCACCTCGATAGCATGTGGAAAGATGTTATGTTTTGCTTGTAAAAAGGGATGTAATGTATGGAACGACTATCTCATCAGCGTTCATTTTGTAAGTCGAGTCATATTGTAGCCCGCGCGGCAATGCATGTAATGAAGTCAATGTAAATGAAATTTTATTATCAATGAAAAAGTTTACTTCTATGTCAAATGTGCCAATCAATTTCTCTGCGTACTCTAACTTGATGTTGTGTTTCGGATAACCTTATGACTATACCTTGTGCGATCGCAACTTAGGTTCGCACGGCATCACGCCCGGGGGACGACTATCGATTCTACGGAATCGGGACGTGACATGGCCAAAGTCACGAGCCGAGAGCTGATGTATGTGGACGTAAAGATCAATGGCCACAACACGAGGGCGATGGTCGATACGGTGGCGACCCACAAATTCATCTCGGACGCGGAGGTCCAACGCTTGGTGCTTGAAAAAGACTCGAGCAGGATGAAGGCGGTCAACTCAGAGGCTCGTCCCGTACAAGGGTAGCCAAAGGGGTCAAGATCCAAGTGGGAGATTGGACGGGTGTCACCAATCTCACGGTCGCACCACTGGATGACTTCAACATAATCCTTGGAATGGACTTCCTCACATCGGCAAAAGCGGTCCCAATACCGCATCCGGGAGTCGTCGAGATCATAGAGGAAAGCTCCTCGTACATAGTGACTGTTGCACGAGGCGAGCTAGCAAAAGGAAAGGCTCTCTCCGCCATACAACTCAAGAAGGAGATGCGACACGGAGAGATGACCTACCTAGCGGTGCTCAAGACGGAGGAGGCGCTCGTACAGGGGGATCTTCCGCCCGAGATCGATGACATGCTTGTGGAGTCCGAGGACGTCATGCCAAAGGAGTTGCCAAAGATATACCTCCGCGAAGGGAGGTAGACCATGCCATTGAGTTGGAGCCGGGCACGAAGCTGCCCGTCATGGCTCCATGCCGTATGGTCCCGCCCGAGTTCGACAAGTTGAAGAGCCAACTGAAAAAGCTGCTGGACGCGGGTTTCATCAGACCGTCTAAAATCCCGTATGGCGCAGCGGTGCTATTCCAGAAGAAGAAGGATAGAAACTTTCGTTTGTGCATCGACTATCGTGCACTAAACAAGGTGACCGTCAAGAACAAATATCATATCTCGTTGGTGGCGGACTTGTTCAACCAACTGGAAGGCACACGATACTTCTCCAAACTCCATCTGTACTCGGGATACTATCAAGTCCGGATTGCAGAAGAGGACGAGGCAAAGACGGAATGCGTCACGAAATATGGCGCATATGAATTTCTAGTTATGTCTTTTGGTCTAACAAATGCTCCTACAACTTTTTACACTTTGATGAACAAGCTCTTTCATTCCTACCTAGATCGATTCGTCGTGGTCTATCTCAACGACATCGTCATGTACTAAAACACGATGGAGGAACATATCGAGCATTTGAAAGCGATTTTCTAGGTGCTGGAGGAAAACCAACTCTTCATCAAGCGGGAGAAGTGCTCCTTCGCATAGGAAGAGGTGGCATTCCTGGAACACTGGATTGGGCATTATCACTCTCGTTTTCCATTATACGTATTTTCCAGGACACATATACGGATTTCTGATATTTAACAGGTGGCCTGTATTTTGACTTGTCTTACTTGGCTTAGCCTTGGTTTAATCTTGACTTGATTTTGGTTCAACTTGGTTCAACATGGCTTGGCTTGGCTTGGTTTGGTTCATTTTGGTTTGAGATGAGAAGGGGTTGATATATAAGTCAACTCTACTCTCTCTCCTCCATAACTTCTTCATTTATTTCTTTCTTCTTCTCCATAACTCATTTCCACCTACAAAGAAATCCTAGGCAAGTGCAACTTGCTTCATAATGGATCTCAAATTTTATTGTTCCATTCTCTTCTCTACTTGATTCTATGGCTCTTTCGAACTTGACATTTTCGGTTTTGATGGTTGGATTCTTGTAGATCTAAGTTTGTAGCTTTTTTCAGTTTTTCTTGGTTTTGATCTCTTAAACTTTGTTATTTCCGAAATCTAATTGTCCTATGTTGTAGGAAATTTGATTCTACCCAATTTAGACCCTTGAAAGTCCCGATTCCGACTTATTTTGAGTGACTTATGCCCTTTTGAGTTCATGGATTTCCATGAACATTTGGGAGCTGTCTGGAGAAGATGAGCAGAAGGAATACTGGTTGGCGCATGCTGGTTGGCGCGCATGCTGGCTGGCGCATGCTGTTGGCGCATGCTGGCTGGCACATGCTAGCTGGCGCGCATGCTGGTTGGCGCATGCTGGCTGGCACGCATGCTGGCTGGCGCGCATATAGCGCATGTTGGAGCATGCTGGCGTATGTTGGTGCATGTTGGAACATGTTGGTGCATGCTGACCCATCCTGGCCCTGGTGCCTCTTGGCCCAGGCGCACTCTGCTCGCCCTAGCACCTCTTGGCCCAGGCGCACTCTGCTCACCCTGGCGTCTCTTGGCCCAGGCTCACCATGCTCGCCCTGGCGCCCTTTGGCCCAGCGCCTTTTGGTCCAGCGTCATCTGGTCCCGCACCACTTGGTGGCTGGCGCCTTTTGGTCCAGCACCTGTCACTTTCCTAGCGCCACTTGTTGGCCTCGATACCCCCTTGCCCTTATCCCCATGCATGTTCTCCTAGTTCTTGTTGTATATGCTTGTGATCTTACATGTGGCTTGTATTTGGCCTAACTTGCGACGACCGACCTTGTTAGCTTGATACTATTGAACTTAACTTGAACATGATAATATGAATTCTTCTTGATAATCTTGATAGTGGACCGTCGAGACGCACTCCTAACAAGCAACAAGCAAACTTGGCATAACATGTATAATCTTGATAGTGGCCCATCGAGGCGCACTCCAACAAGTAATCATGACAAGTAACAAGTAACCTAACATGACATGATAATCTTGAATGTTGTTGCGACAGCTATCCTGACTTGCTAGTATAACTCTTGTCTTGACACCGTGGTTGATTTTTCTTGATTATGCCTATACAAGCTATATGTCTCGTCTTGCATCATGTCTAGGACATGGATTCCTAGTTACCACGGTCAGAAATTCGTAATGAATATAACTAAGTTAATGACTAGATTGATTAAGTAGTGCATATAGAGAGATTTTCCCAGTTACAGACGATCCCGTTATCCCGGCCACACCTGAGTGGACTTGTAGCCTACCGACGAGTAGGGCACATTTCCAGCCCACTGTCATGTAGGGCACTTCTTGAAATCATAAGTACTAAAGCACACTGCCATGTGTCGCACTCCAAGTCACCTAATGGTTCTCTAAACTCTTGATAACTCTAAGCAACCTCGCCTGGATAACCTGGATAGCTGCAGGGCTTGTGACTTGGGAACATCTCAAATGCATCTTGTTAATAACTAAGCTTGTGATAGCCCTAATTAGCTAATGATAGCAAGCCGCAGGACTTGATTGGCCGTGCATGAATGATTGTCTCATGATTAACATGGAAATTATATTCCACCTCTTGTTTGCATACTTGCAAGCTAGCATGCCACTTTAACTTTGTCTTTCGTGTTATTTAATTATGTTCTTTTGTCAGTTCTTCTTGTATTATATGATAGTTTTAGTTTCTAAGTGGAGCCTCCCTTGTGGCACTTGCTCTTTCTGGGGTCTGACCCAGCTGGTTTTGTATGGCCAAATTTCTGAGTAGCACCCGAGGATCTACCTATCTTCCAGCCAAATGGTGAACACCAGACGTAATCCTAGCAAGTAGCAACGAGTGGGTTCTTATTTTGCTCTCACTCTATTGTAAATTATTCTTTTGAGGCATTTAGCCGCCGAGCAAGTGTTAGCTCGTGTTGCAACTTAAATTTTGTTTGCCTAAGGGCTGTAACATGATTGACAAATCCTATGGTTGATCATGTATAACTTTAACTCTTGCTAGTCTTCGTATTTTGTATGACTAGCTTCATGATCATCTGAATATGTAATGTTTGGGATGCCTTTGTATGTCTGATGATCTAATATCTTGTAACATTTATTTGCTTACTTGAGATTGAGACACTAGACTTGTTCTTGACCATAAGAGACTGATGGATTGTAGATAAACCCTCATGCATCTAGACAGTCGTGACCATATTGCGAGGTGGGTTGCACTTGAAAGTACGTAGCTGGCTGTATCTGTCCCCCGCTTTACAGTATTCTAGTTCTGGGGCGTGACAGGCATGGCAAGATCTGGATGGACGGCGCGAAGGTCCAGTCCATTCGGGAGTAGGAGGCTCCCACCAGGCCAATGGAGCTGCGATCGTTCCTGGGCCTGGCGAACTACTACTGGCGGTTCATCCAAAAATATTCGGCCATCACAGCACCTCTGACCGATCTGTTGCGGAAGGATCGGACATGGATTTGGACGCCCAAGTGCGATGAGGCATTTAAGGCGCTCAAGAGGGCTGTGACGAAGGAGCCGGTCTCATCTCTACTAGACTACTCCAAGGCGTTCGAAGTGCATTTGGACGCGTCCTACTTCGCCATCGGTGGAGTGTTGGTGCAGGAAGGGCACCCCATCACATTCGAGAGTCGCAAGTTGAATGATACTGAACGGCACTACACGGTGCAAGAGAAGGAGATGAATGCGGTCATACACTGCCTGAGGACATGGCGGAACTACCTTCTCAACACCAAGTTCGTGGTCATGAAGAACAATGTTTCCACGAGCTACTTCCAGTCCCAGATGAAGTTGTCCCCGAAGCAAGCAAGATGGCAAGATTTTCTAGCCAAATTCAACAGGAGATGCAATATAAGCTCGGTAAGGAGAATCAGGTGGTCGATGCACTCAACACTCGCAACGGTATGCTTGTTCAAGAGGGATATTCTGGACCATGTCCGAGTGGGTATCGATGAGGACCCGCTGACACAGGCCATAGTGAAGCTCGTTCAGGATGGCAAAACGAGAAGGTTATGGCTGAATGACGGGCTTCTCTATACCAAGGGCGACAGGATGGTTGTGCCTAAATTGAGTGGATTGCAGAGACAGTTGCTCAAGGAGTGTCACGATACCAAGTTGGCTGGACACCCCGGACAGAAGCGGACCTTCGCGTTGCTGGAGGCCGCCTACTACTGGCCTCGCATGCGCAAGGATATGGAGAACTTACTTTGTGCGCACCTGCCTTGTGTGCCAACAAGAGAAGGTAGACCATCAGAGACCCGGGGGCCTGCTGGAGTAGGGGTGAGCATTATTCGGTTTTGGACCGAAAACCGACCCGAACCGAACCGAATAAGAGGTTCGGTTCGGTTTTAAAAAAATTCGGTTATGTTTCGGTTTTGAAAATACTAAATTTTCTTATTCGGTTTCGGTTTCGGTTTTGGATTTCGGTCCAAAACCGAAAACCGAATAAAAATTTTAATTTATATATATATATATATATATATATATATATATATATATATATATATATATATATATGTGTGTGTGTGTGTGTGTGTGTGTGTGTGTGTGTGTACTATATATATAAGTATTAATATATATAGGTATATACTAAATATATATAGCTATATACTAAATATGTCTATGTATATTTAGTTACTATATATATTAACAAAAAAAGCTCAAAAAAAAATATGAATAAACCGAATAAACCGAAAACCGAACCGATTTAATTCGGTTCGGTTTGATTCGGTTTTGGGCCAATTCGGTTCGGTTTCGGTTTTGCTTATTCGGTTTCTGTCCAATTCGGTTTTGGGTTATTCGGTTCGGGTTAAACCGAATAAACCGAATGCTCACCTCTATGCTGGAGCCTCTACCCATGCCAAGCCGACCGTGGGAGAGCATATCGATAGATTTCATATCCGCCCTGCCAAAAGTGAGAGCACTTGGGTCCATTCTCGTGGTAGTGGACCGGTTCTCAAAGTACGCGACCTTCATTGCTGCTTCAACAGACTGCACAGCAGAGGAGACTGTACGACTGTTCATCATCCATGTGGTGAAGTTTTGGGGCATCCCGAAGAACATAATCACCGACCGGGATCCTCACTTCACAGGGAAGTCCTAGACGGAAGTGTTCAAAATTCTCGGGACGGACTTGCACTTCTCGACCAGCTTCCACTCGTAGACGGAGCGGGTCAATTCTCTGCCCGATGAGTACTTGCGGCACTTTGTGAGTGCAAACCAGCAAAATTGGGTGCACCACCTAGACGTCGCTCAGTTCTGTTATAATCTTCAACGGAGCGAGTCGTCGCATAGCAGCCCATTCAAGTTGGTGATAGATCGACAGTCGCTTGCCCCGCACACGCTAAGTGCGGGTTCCTCGAGTAGAAGCTCCGCTGCCAACCAGTTCACTTCAGATTTCGAAGCAAAGGTGAACATTGCCAAAGCATTTCTGGAGAAGACCACGAGGAAGATGAAAATTGGGCCGACGCGAGGCGAAGACCGGTTAAGTACAAGGAGGGGGACATGGTGATGGCCAAGCTTCAGCCGCAACAGTTCAAGGTGTTCCGAAAAGTACACAAAGGACTGATTCGGAAGTACGAAAGCCTCTTTTCCTGCTCAAAAAAGTAGGCAAGGTGGCCTACAAGCTCGATCTCCCCGTCAAGCTGAAGATTCATCCAGTCTTCCATGCAAGTTGCTTGAATCCGTACCATGAAGACTTGGAGGATCCCAACGAGGAGTTCCGAAGAGACCCACGACGACCATGGTTGACGAGGTCCAGGCGTTTCTCAGCGAGCATGGTTGACGAGGACCTACGACGACCATGGTTGACGAGGTCCAGGCGTTTCTCAGCGAGCATGGTTGACGAGAACCCACGACGACCATGACTACGTCCTTCAACAAGGAAGTGAAAGCCGTGCTCGACAAGAGTACCATCCGTCGGTGAGACGTATCCCCGTTTGTGAAGTACCTCATCCAATGGAAGGACATGCCGCACGGCGAGTCTAGCTGGAAACGTGCTGAGACGTTACATCAGTTCGAGGCCCAGGCGTTTCTCAGCGAGCATGGTTGACAAGGACATCAATGCCTTAGGTGGGAAAAAATGTTAAGTCTCGTCCGAAGCAAAATTACATAGCCTTCTACGGACCAAGGTTATACGGAAAGCTTCCAGAATGTTCTAGAATATGGTGGAACTTTCCAGAAGGCCCCAGAATGTCACTACCACATTCTAGAATAAGAGTATTTTGATCATTTGTAAAAAAATTGATTATTTTAAATATCATTAATTAATATATTGTGTTAGTGTCATTATCTAGTAGAACCTTAGAACCACATTGACTAGATGTTAGTCATGACCAAGGAGGACTAATTAGTGAGTTTAGACAATCCTTAAATTCATTTTTATTTAGTTAGTAGTCCCTAATCTAACTAGAATCACTAATTAGAAAAGTTAGGCAAAAACACTAAGTTAGGAGAAGGCCTTTCCTTAAAGGGCTTGACATGACAAATAGGAAGGCCTTTTAGGCATGGTGCCTAAACCAAACCCTAACCTACACATGTGGGCGGCCACTTGGGCTCTTCTCCATTGACTATATATAGTATACATTCCTCCTTCTTCCCCCTTTCATTGGAAACCCCTAACCCTAATTTGTGTTCTTATTCTCCATCTCCCAAATTGAGTCCAAATTCTCTCAAACCAATTGCAAACTCTTCCCCTTGAAAAGAGGAAGTCTCTATTAGCTAGCTTGGGAGCATTTGGAGCAATTTGGCCCTTGGAGCTTGGTGGATATCTAAAACTAGAGATTGTTCATTGGGATTCCAACTCCCAATTGGTAAGAGCCTCTAAACCCTCTAATTTTCTTTTATTAGTGTAGATGCATTTATTTAGGATCCCCCATTACTTTAGGAATGCCTTGGGTCAAGTTTGGATCCATTTGGGGTGCGTATCACGGGCATATCGCACTGTATCGAATACGCACACCAAGTGTTTGATGAAATGACTCTTAGGACATATAATGCTTAAATTTCAGTTTAAATTAGGTTTTATATTTGTAATATATTGTGTTAGCAATATTAAGTGTTGTCTTGTGATAATAGAATGATTTTGATAGGACAAATGGATTGGGGGGAAGCTTGTATCTAAGGTTTTGTTCACTGTTTGTGTTTGTTGTGTCCCAGGAATTTGGTTCTGTCCCCACTCTTAGTTCAGTCCCTTCTGAACTCATGGTAATGTCCACTGTCTTTACCTTGGATTACAGTCCACAGGATTTGAGTTTCAATTCACTGCATTCTTGGTATCAAATGAGAAGAGCAGTCCTGCCCATTGTATTGTTCAACTCACTGCATATATAATCTCAGTCCTCATACTCGACTTGTTCTGTTCTTTGGACATCTAAGTTCAGTCTATTCATTAGCAGACCACATCATTGCATTAGTCATTGTTATGAGTAGAGATTAGGCTATATCAAATATCAGTTAGAGTGCTCAGTTGGTAATGTATCAATCCATGGGTCATGCCTATATGTTCAGTGATTTGATCAGTCCTTACTGTATTTAGTTCAGATTCTTTAACACATTGATGTTAGCCTTCATTGTTAGCAGTCTTCATACACAATATAGGTATCTGTCCTGCTATTCCACTTTGAATCTGTCCACAAATCCTTGCATTCAATCCTCATCCATTACATATGTATTGTCCTGCATATCCCCATCTAGATTCAGTCGAGCCATGACCCTGTCCTGTCCCTACCTCGATGTTCAATCCATTTAGTTCATTCCCTTTGTCATTTAGCATTAGTGTCCACTACTCATATGAATGTTCAGTTCCTTAAACATTTGTTGCAGCCCTAGCTTAAGGTATTCTCCAAGTATCTGTTGGTCAGTCCATTTTAGTTCTATTAGTTCTGTCATGCTCATCATGAGCAGTTCCCTTAATTGTTTCAGTCCTCGTTTAGAGTTTGAAATCCCTGTATCAATTATTAGAGTGAAGGGATTTGTATGCAACAGTCGTTTGATTGAGTTATGTTCCCTTGTTTTAGTATCAGTTAATAATATCAAGGCTCATGTTTGTTGTTTATATGTTTTGTCCTTTTTTGTACTGCAATCCATTTTGTGTATCAGTCCATGTAGGGACCTTGATACTTAGTTTATAACTGTGATACATGTAGGAGCATAGTATCAGTCATTTAGGGGAGGGAGACTCTATACCTACATGTTAGTATCATTCATGCAAGTGATGGTTGAGTGATATCTTCTGTTCAGTCCACATATAGGTGTATCAGTCTTGAGTAGGGGTGTCACTCCACTTTGAGTATCAGTACATTCATCTGTTCAGTCTCTGTTGGTTAGATGTATCAACCTATCTGAACTATATGTTCAGTCAAATTCACATATTTGATTAGCTTTATATATACAAGTCCTTGAATGCATTAGATAATCCAAATTCCTTTAGCTTCAGTCCATAGGTGTGATACTTAGTTGTGTTTCTTGGATTTTGAGTAAGGAGCTCCTGCAGGGTTGCAGTCACTTGACCTTGTTCAGATACTGAACTTGGATACTCTGTTCCTTGCACAAATCTAATGTTCAGACATCACAAAGGCAATCCCTGTTTGTATATGATTTACAGCAAATCATATATGATCAACCATGTTTGAATGATCAGTCATATCCTTGAATGTTCTGTCCACTTGGTATCCTAATATTCAGTCACTTTTGTTCAAGTGTTCAGTCAAATTGCCTTAGTATTAGTCCTTGTCTACACTTGAGTGTCAATTCACCATGTGTTGCAATCCTCATTATGTGTATCCTGCCACCCTTCACATGCTACAGACCTATATATATGTGATGGTTGCAGCCCCTTGTAATTGTCCATATCCTCATCTTTCCTTTTGCTCAGTTATCTCCATATATATTGTCTTGTTACCTGTGTTGTTCAGTCCAAGTAGTATTCCTGTTCAGTCTTGGGAAGTTGCCTACCCCCTTGTTCCCATCATGTATACTAGACTAGAGATATACGTAAGACCAGTTAGGGATACAAGTATACATTATATATATATATATATATATATATATATATATATATATATATATATATATATAGGAATAAGGGTGAATTTTATTCCTCGCACATAGCGGTAAAGGTATTACAATACATAATATCACAACTTCTCATGCCTCAACCTAATGCTATGGGACTATTACTGATACATCGAATTCTATGTTATGTAGAATTCCAATAGAGGGGTAGTCAAGCCTTCGAAAATACGTCTGTTCCGCTCCTTCCAGATGTGCCAAACGAAAGCGGCAAGATGAACTCTGGCTTTTCTGGCCCACCCCGGATCCCGGCCTCTGTGATCTCGAATCCAGCTAAGAATGCTCCTGATGTCTCTATCCACACCAACTCCTCATCTCAGCTGCACGCACTGCTCAGTCCAAATGTGCCAGGTCGTCGGACATACAAAGAAGAGATACCCCATAGATTCGTCCTTCCCATGACATAGCACACACTTTGCATCTGGGATCTGCATTCCAAACCTGAGGAGCCTATCTCTCGTCATCAGTCTGCCCCGCAGAAGTCGGTAGGCACATAGTTGCATTTTCCGGGCAATCTCCTTCCCCCAAATGAAGTCTACCTCCTCAGCCCGGTCGTGGTGAGTCCGAACCAAGTCATAGCAGCTACGAAAGCAGAATAGCCCACTCCCTCCCCCCGAACCAGGGCCGGCCCAGCTCCAGTAGTCCTCATGCCGGCTATCGTCAATAGTAATAAGGCGTATCTCCTCGGCTAGCTGAGCTGTATAGGTATAATCTTCTGGCCGCCATATCTCATCTCTGATGATCCGACTACATATGAGCCCCATGCCTGCCTCTCTGTCCAGCTGTCCTCCCAATATCTCCAGCAAGGATCTGGAACCCAACCAAGGATCAAGCCAGAGATCAGTGCTCGTCCCATCTTTCATGTACCTGCATATAGCGGTCTTAAGCACCGGCCGACACCTCAGGATGACCTTAAACGTGACCGAGAAGTTATTGTCTATCTTGCAGGCCCAGAAGTTCGTCCGCCTTAGGTATTTGTTCGTCATCCATTCCGCCCATAGCGACCCCCCCTTGATGAATCTCCAGGCCATCTTCACACAAGCTGCCTTCCTGACCGCATGTAGAGGCCGCAGCCCCACTCCACCCTCCTCCCGGGGACGACATAGCTGGTCCCAGAAGATCGCATGCATCCCTCCCTTCCAGATGAAGTCAGCACAGATGGACTCCACTTTCCGAATAGTGGCCGTCGGGATCTGTATAGACTGGAGCCAGAACATCGTAATGCCAGCAATAACTGACTCACCAACTCAATCCGTCCGCCAAAAGATAGAATCGCAGCCTGCCAGCCTTCCACTCTCCTCTGAGCAAAATCCACCAAGATGTGACAATCCTGCTCTCTGGCGTAGTTAACCGTCAGCAGGACCCCCAGGTATTTCACTGGGAGCTCACCTTTTTCCACTCACAAAGCGAAGGCTCTCTCCTCCTTAAGCGTGCATCGGGAGCTGAAGTAGACTCTGCTTTTCTCCCGAATTAACTGAAGCCCAGATAGCCTCCCAAACTCCTCCATAATGTCTGATAACGCTGTCATGCCCCTCATGGAAGGCTAGAGGAGCACCAATAAGTCATCAGCATAGATCAGATGTGGCCTCACCAATCGAAACAGGGGAACGATCCTCTTGCTATGCACCGCCGTGTCAATCATGCAAGTGAAATACTCCATCACCAAGGTGAACAAGTACGGTGAGAGGGGGTCACCCTGCCTCAACCCCCTGTTGCTCCTGAAGAAGCCATGTGGCGTGCCCTGGATGAGGACTGAGAAAGTAGGGGAGCAGATGCACTCCCTCACCCTCGCAACCCACCTCTCGTCGAACCCCATGGCGAACATCAAGTGACAAAGGAAGTCCCGGTTGACCGTATCATAAGCTTTCCGTAGATCCAGCTTCACCCAAGCCTTCATCCCCCCAAGTTTGCTGAACTCCCTCACCATCTTATGAGCAAGAAGGCTGTGCTCCGCTATCGATCGGCCCTTGATGAAAGCTGCCTGATTCTGGGACACCAATCCCTGCATAATCCCCTCCATACGCCTGCACATAAGATGGGTAATAATCTTATAAAGAAAGTTGCAACAAGCAATGGGTCTAAAGTCAGCAAGCGAGGTCGCGCCCTCCTTCTTAGGAACCAGCGTCAAGAAAGTGTGGTTCATCTCCTTCAGAAGCCTACCCTCCGTGAAGAACTCCTGAACCGCCTCCAAAATAGGGTACTTAAGCACACCCCAGTGTCGCTTAAAGAACCCTGAAGAGAAGCCATCTGGCCCGGGTGCTTTGTTGGGATTAGCCTTCATCACAATGTCTTCCACCTCCTCCAGTCTCACAGGGGCCAATAGCAGGCGATTTCCAACGTTCGTCACCAGCCTTTTCGTGACAAGGGCTGGAAACGAACTAGCGTAATCCGTCTGCTGGTATAAGTCAGAGTAAAATCTGACGACCTCCTCCTGAATCTCCACCGGGTCCCCTACCAGACGTCCCTCGCCATTCAGAAGTCTGGGGATGTTGTTCCGGTGCTGCCAAGCGCGGATCACATCATAGAAGAATTTGGTGCAACGGTCACCATTCTTGAGCCAGGTGCATTTAGCCCTCTGTGCCGCACTAATCTCCTCATGTAATCTCATGATGCTGACCTCCTCTATCAGGATCTTCTCCCTAGCCGCCAACTCCTCATCCAGAATGTCAGCTTGTAGAGCCACCTGTATGTCCCGAAGCTCGGCTTCCTTTTCCGCCAAAGAAGTCCGCGGTCTCATCTTCACCCAACCCCTGAGCGCTCGCTTGATCTGCTTGAGTTTATAAACCATGCGGAACTGAGCCGTGCCTTCTCGGAAGTGCTGCATCTCTCCCGTAACCACCTCCTCATATCCAGCCGACAGGTACCAGCTATTGTTATACCGAAACGGCCTCGAACGCAGAGTAGGTCTCTCACAAAGGCCAACTCGGATAGGAGAATGATCGCTAGTACCAGCCGCAAGTCCTTCCGCCACAGAATTAGGGAAGCACCGGAACCAATCACTATTGTCCAAGGCCCGATCCAACTGACATGCAATCCGATTATGTGTAGCCTTGTTGTGCCAGGTCCAGATATGGCCAGCTCTCTCCAGTCCCCTCATCCCAGACAGAAGCAGACATCTCTGGAAGTCATATAAGACCGAATCCGGAACAGGACGACCTCTCACCTTCTCCTGACGAAGGAGCATAGCATTGAAGTCCCCCATAATAAGCATAGGAAGATGCATGTTGTCCGCCATCTGACCCAGGTGCACAATGTCCTCCCACAGGGACTCCCGGAGTCTTCTATCATTGTGCCTGTATACAGCACCCAGGATGAAGCGGAACCCACCTTTGTTCTCAAAATAAATGTCAATGAGTTGTTCCGATTTCTGGATCTGCACCCCCTCCCAGCTGTCTCGATTCCACATAACCCAGATCCTTGCCATATCGCATAGATCTAAGTTGTGAATGTGGTCCCAGTTTGCCGGAGTCCTACGCGAGAGCATCGCGGCCCCTCTGATCTTCGTCTCCAGCAAAATGGCAATATCACAAGCCTCTCTCCTCAGAACTCCTCCAATCTCTCTCCAGCGACTAATGGAACACCCCCTTAATGTTCCATGCTAGGACCGACATTAATTAATAAATGTGGGGTCCCCCTGAAACTCGTCTGGATTAACACTCGAGGGAAGTGTCTCATCCGCCTGATCAATGTATGCATCCATCATAGATGAAGGAGCAAGATGTGCCTGAATCCTGCTAAGTGTAAAAGTCCAGTCAGGATTGGCCTCAGTCTGGTCGTCATGATCCCTCGCCTGAGGGATGTCCTCCCGCGTGGCCGAAGCATGTCTTTTCCTGCTGGTGTATCCATGATCGTCGTAGAAGCTTCCGTCCCCTTCTAACTACTGCCAGCCGCGCTCATGCCCCTGGTCACCATGTTCCTCTGTGGCCTGAAAGTGACTAGCGCGCCCTGCGTACTCTCCTGTCTCTGCTGTGATCCTGTCTCCATCCTCCTGTCGACCTCCATCACCATGTCCTCCTCCATGTGTCTGTCTGTCGACGTCTCCCCAGGTAAGTGGCTGGGAGCCGTCTCCATCCAAGATGCCTCCGCCTGAGCCGCCGGTGGCCTGGCAACCTCCTTCCCCTTATACTTGCACACACTAGTAGCGTGCCCAAAGCACTCACAGTGGGAACACATGGGGGGAACCCAATCATACTCCACCTACTGTGTCAGGACCTTCTCGAACGGTACCTGATAATCAAGCGTACTCGGTAGTTCCGAGCCCGCCTTGTTCTCCACAAAGACCCTGGCATACATCAGTCTGGTGCAGAATATATATATATATATATATATATATATATATGAAAAAAAAAAAAAAATATATATATATATATATATATATATATATATATATATATATATATATATATATATATATATATATATGAGTATCACATTAGTAGTAGATAAGGGTTCGGTAATGTGCCTATAAGTGATGTTGAATACATGTAAGATATATATATATATATATATATATATATATATATATATATATATATATAACACATGTTTAGCCTAGGTTAAGGTATGGTTTGATACCACTTGTCACTAGCTCACTCATTAGCCTAAATTGGCCAAACCTAGACAAACCAAGTTCGACCAATAGTGGACTATTTGACTAGAATTGACCAAGTTGACTTCTTGACCTGGAAATGGCCTAGCAGCATGTAAATAACATATTAGATTCACTGTTTTCTCTAGAACACCAAATAACTTTTTAATCTCATATATAGGTTTGTGTGACACCACTTTGGGCATCGATCCTGATTCACTGCTCTGGACGACAGGCGAGTACATTCTCTGATAGTTTTCATTTACTTGATGATTATTATGATTCAGCTTATAGTATAGTTCTATTTTGATTCTCTGTCACAACACGGATTGGTATTCTGAATTCATTCACTTGCAACACATGTATTTAACTTGTCTGGCCCCTACTACTGGAACCACTCACTGGAACCATCTACTGGAAACACCTACCGACACCACTTACTGTCTGGCTAGACTTGTACTTTATTTATGTGTCAGGATATGGATTCATTTATACTGGTCGGGGTGAAAAATACTCGAGTAGACATGTAAACATTCTCAATCGTACTGGAACCACTCCTACTGGTCTAATCTGAAAAAGATAGCCGTCGCACGCTTGCCAAGCTTGCGATGTGCCGTATTTACCCTCTAGCCGTTTACATGTCGAACTCGGTATTTCAAAACACACTGGATTAGTGTCTTGTACTAGATTCACAATTGTCTCATATTATACTGTTTGGACTCACATCACCTCTATGCTAGATCAGTTATCTCTATTTACAGTCTTCATTGCCATGCTCTCTTGTTTCACTGTATTTACTTTCCTTGTTCTAACTGTTGCTCTATTTCATTTCATGTCTCAACTTTCCATATTCATCAAGTATTACTTGCCATAACTGTTTTATAGTCTTTGTCATTTATTTGGAACTGCTAGAGGAGATGTGCTCGTTCCATCATGACTGGATATATTTTTCAGATGATTACTCAGAGGATCCATATCCTACCTACTACGAATCCGAGGAGGGATAGTTACCTTGAGTCCTGATTCTCAGGAGTGATCACCAGGAGACTTAGTATTAGATTTGGCTTTGTGTTAGTTCCATTGTTAGAACTTTTGGCTTGTGTTGTAATGAAGATTTTGACATTGTATTTGAGATTTGATTGGATATTATTTCAGTTGTTGATGTTGAGTCTTTATAGTTATTTAGACTTCTTTGATATCTTATTGTGCTTTAAACTGTGATTGAGTATTTACCATATCATTATACTTGTCCTCCATTCGGAGTTGAGATCTATGACAGGTACAATATATCATTGTGTGAGTTGTTAGTTAGCGACCTAGACAGTGTTCTACCGCCGATTCTGCAGCGTAGGCTGGACACTGTTACGCACTTGTGCCCTTATACAGGGTGCGGATAATGACACAGAATTTTCCAAAAGACACGAGAATCTTCCAGAAGACTCGAGATCCTTCTAGATGTATCATAATATTTCTGGATGTACTAGAAGTTTCCTTTATTCTTATCTAGTAGGAGAATAAACACTGAAATATATTGATTCCAGAAGTTTCCATGTAAGCCCTATGGGCACTATAAATAAGGAGGATGCCTCATTTATTCCTCACCATCAAAACTTGTAAACATTCTCCAAGTAATAGAAGAATTTTCTTACGAGTCTCATTTGTTCCACTCTTCTGAATTTTCTTAGCATTCTAGCTAAGCGGGTTTGGAAAGGCTTGCACGAGTCTTCGAGAAGGAAGATAGTGCGCCGTACGCGATGAAGTGTAGCCTAAAACACTAAGTCCGTGACATTTGGATCATATATAACAAAGGCTTCTGTTATCCAAGCTACCTTTGGTCCATATATATATATATATATATATATATATATATATATATATATATATATATATAGAGAGAGAGAGAGAGAGAGAGGAAGGATAGGCATCCCCACACTTTTTGCATCCCCCCTATTTACACTGTTGGATGGTGCTTTAAGTCATCTAATCTTAGCCGTTGATTTACCAATGGTTAAGATTAGATGACTTAAAGCACATCTAACGGATGTGAACATAGGGATGCAAAAAGTGCGGGGATGCCTATCCTTCCTCTCTCTCTCTCTCTCTCTCTCTCTCTCTCTCTCTCTCTCTATATATATATATATATATAAGGAGTAATCTAGAACCAGCCGACTGGTTTTGTATTATGAATCCAATCTATGTTATACACGTTGGATTGGAATTAAATTGTTGAGATTCAATGGCTTAAAAAGGTGGTGGGGTCTACACCTTTTAATCTCAACCACTAAATTTCAATCCAACCTAGAAAACATAGAATGGTTCCATAATACAAAACCATCCGGCTGGTTTTAGAGCGTTATATATATATATATATATATATATATATATATATATATATATATATATATATAAATAAAACACTAATAGGTTTATGTTGACATAATATAATCAATGCAGGTTAGCAAAGAGCCAATAAAATTAGCATGTGGTAAGTTGCACAATAATGAAAGTTGAAGGTACATAAAAAACAAATAAACAATTGTTTCTACTGGGCCATAACTTTGCTCCTACATAAGAAGGTAGTCATATCAACAATTTCCCAACCAAAAAGTAATCATACAGTGAGTAATCAGCTCTCACTCATAGGATAAGAAAAAAAAATACATTCACCAAGGAGAGAGATACCTTACTAGTCACGAGTTTGGCCCTGGGGTGAAATAAAGTGGATATGGTTCAAATATGAGTATTATATCCATTTTTTCACATCATGGATACGGATATTGTTTGAATATTTTAAAAATTAAACCAATATCCATATTGGCAAATCCAGATAAAATAGAAAACTATAATAGATAACAAACACAGTAACTATGGTTTTATGCCAAAAGGTAGAAAGAAATCCACCCATGTTCCTTATAATGATAATATAACAATAACCAATTAGACATGTTTAACTATATTGATATTAACAAAGCTCAAGATTAACTATGATTAATATTAAATAAGGTCAAGTAAAACTAATGCCAAACTTAGTAAGTTTAATGGCTTTCTTGGTTGACGTCAGGTAGACAACCAGTCAGAACAGTAAAATCCTTTATGGAGCTTTCTGCTACTCCAAAGACGACCCCATTCTAATGAGAGAAGGCTTGGATGATAGTGATGACGATGGTTAATGGTTTTCTTGGGCTATTTTTGGACACAACTGGTGAACACTTTGTCGATTGGGATACAAACTTAGTATCTTGTGGGTCCTAGGTTCAATATCCAGCAAATACAACTTTATGTGTTTTTGTTTCTGTGAAGATGGACTCCCTCCACATTAATGTAATCATCAGATTCATCATCTGCTAGAACATGTAGGGATGCAACTAAACCCGAGTCCGATCGGGTAAACCCACTAATGGGTTGGGCATTCATTTAAAAAGTGCGTCTAGGCGCAAGGCGCAGCGACGCGCAGGGAAAGCGCCTAGAACTGTGCCAGGCACACCACCTTAAAAAGGCGCGCGCTTTAAGTATAAAGGCACAGGCGTTCAACAAGGCGCGCCTTTCAGTGACTGCTCTTTTTTTTTCGTTGGAAAAGTTGCTTTACTTTAAAGTCTATTTTTCCCTAACCTAACCTATTTTTTTCCTAACCTAGATTTTCTGCAAGATAGAAAAGTTCTTGTTATAATTTCTGTATAGCAAAGAGAAGATTATAACATGTTTGAGATTTTTTTGTCTTTACAATAAAATCCAGGATAGAAAATGCTTAAAGATAGAAAGACATTAGTATTATTTATTTATTTATTTTGAGAAAAAAGTGCGTCTAGCTTTCAAAAGGCGCGCCTTGAGCCTAGCGCCTCAGGCTCAAGGAACCTTTGCGCCTTGGTGCGCCTTTCGCCTTTTAAAACTATGGGGTTGGATTAGGGTTGAAGATACTTGGGTTCGGGTTAAAATATTTGAACCCGATCAAAAATCGAGTTGGACTCGGGTTCACGTTTTTGGTTTATATATATATATATATATATATATATATATATATATATATATATATATATATATATATATAAAGTTTAAACCTTAAATTTTTAACCCAAACTCTTCAACTCCTTCTAAACCTCATGTCAGTTTGTATTTTGTAATGATTGGTACTTGATTGCTATTTGATTATGTGTTATTGATCTTGTTTAAAATTGTTTTAAATATCATATTAGAGCCCAATGAACCCGACCCAACCCGAGCTTACTCCGGGCTCGATCTTTGGCTTCATATGTTGAACCTGAGATCGGGTTGGGCTTAGGCTTGGGCTTGGCTTATTATTCATCGGGTTGGGCTCGGGTTGGGCTCAAGCCCGACCCAACCCGCCTGAGTTGCACCCCTACCTCCATGACCCAAACAAGACCTGCATCTTATCTAGTACACACCCAAAAATCATGTCCAAGCTACCTGCAATAACCCAAAGGCTATATGACCAGATCCAGGTTTAAATTCGAATTACAGAACCAAACTGTATACAGATCAATACCGGTATCCGACCAGATCCGAGTCTTAGGGCTAATTTTGTTCCCATTTGAAATGGCAAACGCCAAATGGTGCTCTCATGCGTGCTTGTCCTTTTTGCGGTTTCGGCCATTTTTTTATGGTGAAAACAACAAACACTAGGAACCTATTTTGCACGGACACGGATTCGACACAACACATTTTATACACAACAAGAACACAGATTTGACACCTGTTTTGGTGTCCTAATGTATTTTGGACTGTCCATGCATGTCTTATACGTGTGTCCGACACAAACACGGTATGAGGACTGTCTGTGCTGCTTAGCTGGGAAGCAAACAATTTAATTTATCGTTTTGCTAAGATGCCAACCAAAGTACGAAACAAAAAAAGCTCCATCTCAAACAGGAACCAAACCAGACCTTACACAGATAAAGATCCATACCAGATACTTCAAATGCTTTTGCACCCTTAGTTAGGCCCTTAAGAACGTAGAACAAATGACAAACAAGGAAGCAATTGGCTCAAGCAGGATATAGATAAACGAGTATAAGTTTGAGCACCTATAATATACGCAGCTGATTGGAGAAGGTACCACATAATGTAAGGCAAGAAAACAGCAAGTTCCCGTTGGACACTGTTATGTGTTATATTAGAGTTATTAGTTATTGGGCCTTAGTCCCACATTGCTTAGAGTAATAGGAGAGGAGGCTAGCCTCTCCTATATATATGTGTAGTCTCTCTTCAATAAAGAAATCATCTATTTTATTCCATTCTACATGGCATCAGAGCCATAGAAGGAAGAAGAAGAAAAAATTCCACAACAAAAAAAATTCCCCCCCCCCCGATCCAGCCCCCCCTGCCCGGATCTGCTGTGCAGACCCCCGGTTCTCTCCTCCTTCCCGGATCTGCTGTGCAGACACCCGGCTCCCCCACACTCCGAATCTGCGGCACAGACACCCGGCTCCCCCACACCCCGGATCTGCTGTGCAGACACCCGGATCCGCCCAACGCCCCGGATCTGCTGTACAGACACCCGAATCACCCACGATGGCTCAAAACCCTAACATTTTCCATCAGCCACCACAAACCCTCCGAACCCTAGTTTTAAAAAAAGGGAAAAAAAAGGAAAGAAAGAAAAAAAGAGAAAAAAGAAAAAAAAAAGTCAGTGGTCCAATGCTTTATTCCTAGATTAAGCCGTTTGGACTTAACAAATGATTTTCCTACCCTAATCTTCACATCCAAATCTACACAGAGAATGATCGTGTTTTCTCATGTGTCCTAACGTGTTTACTTTCTATGTGCGCGACGGTGTTGACCACGTTTATAGCACATTCGTAAAGTTGGTGTGATTTTTGGGGTTGGAAAGAACTCGCGGCGGTTGCTTCCATTTCAGGATGACAGATTCGAAGGCAGATGATGGTAACGGTGTCAGCAACACGACGAGCACTGGCACGACGATCTCTTCAACTCGACTTATCGACCGTCGATTGGACGGTCCAGATGGTTACTCAACATGGAGGAAGAATGTTGAGAAAACACTTCGTGGGATGCGGCTATCTAAACATTTGACTGACATCCCTCCGGCGACGACTGATCCCACATTTGAACAGTGGAAGACGGATGATAGTCGACTGTTTACACAGTTGATGAACTCCATGGAACCGTCCGTCGAGGACATGGTTCAAAACACGGACACGGTCAAGGAGCTATGGGAGGTCCTAGCAACGGCGTTTGATAGAAAACGCGACTTGTCTCGCACATACGACTCGGTTGTTGGCGTTTACCGAGCAACTCAAGGAGACAAGTCTCATAAGGACCACTTCCGATCCTTCAAGGCTATGGTGGATGAAATTGATCGTGTTCTTCCTCTGACGGCCGATATCAATGAAGCTCGAGCTCAACGCGAGCAGCTTCATGTTATAGCATATCTTGCATCTCTCCGTCCTGATGCGGACTCGGTTCGATCCCAGATCATTGCTGGATCTGATGTTCCATCTTTGATAGAGGCCCACTTCCGTGTTCTTCGGACCGCAAAGGTGGTTGAGACCACTCCGGGAGATACTCCTGCTGATCGATCTGCCCTTGGTAGCGCTGCTCGTCCTGGCGTTCGTGGTGGACGTGGTGGACGACGAGGTGGTCGAACTTATGATCGCGATGGCGGACGCGGCAATGGTGGTCGTGATGGAGGACGACTACGAACATGCTTCCACTGTGGCCAACGGGGACATTTCCAGTGGCAGTGCCCTAAAGCTCATGTTGCCAATATTACTTCGGATGCTACTGATAATAGCGTTCGTTCGGTTCAAATGAGCGACGATTCTTACGCAAAATTTCTTGAGTTCCAGGCTCAACGTCGTGGTGAAGCATCAACGTCTGGTTCCACAGCCGGATATTCTGCAGCATGCATAGTAAAATCCAAGCAGTGGGTAATTGACTCTGGTGCATCCTCACACATGACTGGTGACGCAGGTATGATACATGATTATGTACCTGTCCGTCGTGCTTCTGGCATAACTGTTGCCAATGGCAGTTCTCTGACAGTCCGCGGCCGTGGAAGTGCCACTCTTTCTCCCGGGCTGTCAGTTACCTCTGTTCTACTTACTCCTGGGAACCCGTTCAATTTACTTTCTATCAGTCAACTTACTCGTGAACTTCATTGCTCGGTAACCTTTTTTTCTGATAATTGTGTTTTTCAGGACCTGACAACTGGGAAGACTATTGGTAAGGGGCATGTGGCTGGAGGCTTGTACCTGTTTGACGCAACTCCTTCTGTTGCTTGTGAAAGTATGAAACTTGATCCGGTCGAGTTACATTGTCGATTAGGTCATCCGTCGTCTCCAGTTCTCCAGAAAATGTACCCATCTTTAGCTATTCCCTCTTCTTTTCATTGTGAGCCATGTAGTTTAGCTAAGCATCATCGGGTTTCTTATCCGGTGAGTCCAAATAATCTTGCAACCGCTTTTTTTGAGTTGGTGCATTCTGATATATGGAGACCTTGTCCGACTGAATCTGTAATAGATTTTAAGTACTTTGTCACGTTTGTCGATGATTACTCACGTGTCACTTTTATTTATTTAATGAAAAGTCGCGCTGAATTATTTAACATCTGGTGTAACTTTCATGCCGAGATAACTACACAATTTGGTCTTCCAATCAAAACCTTTCGGAGTGACAAAGGTCGTGAGTATTTATCTCGTGATCTTGATAAACATCTGGCCAGCAACGGCATCATCCACCAAACCTCTTGTGCGTACACACCACAACAAAATGGTGTAGCCGAACGCAAGAATCGTCATTTATTGGAAACAACACGTACTCTTATGTTTCAAGCACGTACTCCCAAAAGATTTTGGTCGGATGCGGTCCTTACAGCTTGTTATCTTATTAATCGCATGTCGTCATCAGTTCTCCATGGTAGCACTCCCTTCTCTAGGCTCTTTCCTGGAAGAGAGCCGTTTCCTCTGCCTCCCCGCATCTTTGGTTGCTTATGCTATGTTCGGGATACCCGACCAACCCTTTCTAAATTGGATCCTAAGGCTATACAATGTATTTTTCTTGGGTATCCTAAAGATCAGAAAGGGTATCGGTGTTTCTCTCCTGTCTTAAAGCGATATTTTTTCACTCGGGATGTTACCTTTGTCGAAACAAAATTTCCTCCGTCCCCCCAATCAACAGGTCCGGCTCCCCTGATCTATCCCGAAGAAGATTTTTTGTTGTTTCCTCCTCAAACACAACAACCTCCCGTACGGGTGCCCTCCCTTACCGAGCCAGTCTCCCAAGATGATGGTCCACATACACCAATTCAGCCATTAACGACATCAACCACAGAATCTTCCTCCTCTGGTTCCACCAGCAGCTCCGGCTCCAGTGAGTTGCCTCCATCTGTCCCTCCAGCAGCTCCACCAATTCCGCCAGCAGCTCCGGCGATTCCGCCTGCAGAACGTCCTCGTCGTGCATGTCGAGATCATCCCTTGTATGTTAACAACTACAAAGGACTTACCAGTCACACTCAGTCTCTGGTAGCTACTATTGATGGAATTCAGATCCCCAAGACCGCTGAGGAGGGTCTCCGATATCCTGGTTGGCGTGCTGCTATGCACGAGGAGATGAAGGCTCTCCAGAAGAATCATACCTGGGACTTAGTCGATCTACCTCATGGTAAATAGGCAGTCGGCTGCAAATGGGTGTTCACGATTAAGGTAAAACCGGATGGCACTCTTGATCGATTGAAAGCTCGTCTGGTAGCCAAAGGTTACTCTCAAACCTATGGTAAGGATTACTTCGAGACTTTTTCTCCTGTGGCCAAAATGACGTCCGTTCGTGTCCTCATGGCCTTGGCCATTCGCTATGACTGGCATTTACTTCAACTCGATATAAAGAATGCTTTCCTCCACGGGGATCTTGATGAAGAAGTATATGTGATGCAACCTCCCGGATTCGTTGCAAGGGAGGGTAAGGTATGTCGTCTAAGGAAGGCCCTCTATGGCCTGAAACAATCACCTCGTGCATGGTTTGGTAGATTTACACAGGTGGTTACTCAATTTGGAATGTGTCAGTCGAAGAAGGACCATTCAATCTTCTATCGACACACATCTGCTGGAAGAATACTTCTTGGTGTCTACGTTGATGATATTATAATCACGGGAGATGACAGTCAGGGTATTGCAAGTCTCAAGAAGTTTCTTGGAGAACAATTTCGAACCAAGGATATGGGATCCTTGAACTATTTCTTGGGCATTGAAGTCACACGGGGTAAGCGGGACATTGTAATGTCTCAAAGAAAATATGTACTGGATATACTAAATGATGCAGGCATGATGCAAGCAAAGGGAACAAACTCACCTATGGATCCAGGGGCAAAATTACTCCCAGACGAAGGGGTCCTGATGACCAATCCAGATCAGTATCGTCGAGTTGTTGGAAAACTCAACTACTTGGCAGTCATGACGCGTCCGGATATTTCTTTTGCAGTAAACGTCGCAAGTAGATTCATGGCTTCTCCAAGAGTTCCACATTGGCAGGCAGTTCTCAGAATTTTGTGTTATCTAGTAAAGAATCCAGGGAAAGGAATTCGAATGGAGAATAATGGACACACTCGCATTGAGTGTTTTACTGATACTGACTGGAAGGCAAGTTTGACAGACGGTCTACATCTGGCTACTCAATATTTGTTGGCGGAAATCTAGTATCATTGAAAAGCAAGAAACAAAGTGTGATAGCACGCTCAAGCTCGGAAGCAGAATATCAAGCTATTGATCATGGCACGTCAGAGATATTATATATGAAGCATCTCCTACAAGAACTGAAAGAAGACGCAGGATCTTAAGTGGCAGACCTATGGTGTGATAACCAATCTGTTATTCACATTGTCACCAATCCAGTATTTCATGAACGGACGAAGCATATTGAAATTGACATTCATTTTGTTCGTGATGAATATACAAAAGGAGTGATAAAGTTTCAACATGTGCGAACCGGCGACCAGATAGCTGATATCTTCACAAAGCCTCTTCTGGATCCACGGGTTCAATTTTTATGTAACAAGCTGGGCATGATTGACATCTATGCTCCAGCTTGAGGGGGGGTCTTAAGTGTTATATTAGAGTTATTAGTTATTGGGCTTTAGTCCCACATTGCTTAGAATAATAGGAGAGGAGGCTAGCCTCTCCTATATATATATGTGTAGCCTCTCTTCAATAAAGAAATCATCTATTTTATTCCATTCTACAGACACATTAGCACGTTAGCATTGCATCAGTGATCATTTTATACACAAAATTGTGCTAAGAGCAAAGTAAAAACATTGTGAAGGTTGAGAGAATATAATTAAGCTCAAAGTGGAACCAAAGAAAGATTTTAAGACTTGCAGTACATGTCAACAATACAGCTAAAAGTATTTTTTGAAACAGTCACTTCAAGCAAATTCAGCATACTATGGATAGTCAAATGCACAAACAAACATTTGTCTATATGAAAAGATAATAACTAGGCCATGCCATGTTAACCATCTATGCCTAAAGTATTTCTCAATGACCAATAGCATAAAGAACCGTAAGGGGAAGGCAAAAAGGAACCCAAATTGGGTTGTAAAATAGAGAGGCTGATACCAAATGTGAGCAGCCAGTCCAAAACGTAGAGTGACAACCAATAACTACCCTTTTACTGATTAATCAAAGAATATTTAGGACAACTCTACCCTCTCTGTTAACTTCATTCTCAGACAAATAAATAAACATTTAAAAAAGATTGGCAAGGAGTTATCATGACTCTAGGCATGGGTAATAGAGCAAGATTTATGGAGTGTGAGAATACAGTAACTAAACTGGCAAACATGAAGACGTGTCCGAACGAAGCGAGGCGCAAAATAAAACATAATAAAATTATACATAAATAAATAAATAAATTAGTAATGTAAGAAACAAAACAAAATAACATATTAAAACTAACAAAAATATGTTAAAACATAACCAAGTGAACTAGCAGAGCAAGAATAACACTCAATAGAACTAACAAGAATTTTATTCTCCCTACCACGCTTTTAGTATATTTTAGTTTTTCAAGTTCAATTGTAGCCAACTTTGACAACCGTGAAAAAAGTTACCTCCCTCCCACTTGTATGAGGTAAGAGCTTTCTTTCCGTCTCAATTTTTTTTGTAAAAAAACAAAAAACACATAAGGCGCTCACCTAAGGCGCGCCTTAGGTGTGCCCGGAGAAAGATGCCTCGCCTAGAGAGGTGCGAGGCACAGATGTCGCGCCTTGCTGCGAGACGCGCCTTTGACTACCATGAGACATACTAGTAAATATAATGGAGGATTAGGATTAAGGTTAGGGTTTAGGGTTAGGGTTTGGGTTAGGGTTAGGGTTAGGAGCACTTAGAAAGTCAGGGTAGCTAAGCTCAGATAAAATTAGCACACTGTAGTAAGATGCGTGAATGGTAAAAGTTGAAGGTATATAAATGCAAATAAAGGTTGTGTGACAGTCCCTGCTACTGCAAGAATCCCAGTCCTCTTCCAACACATCAGCAGCATGCATAATTAGGACATATCCAATGGGGGTTTCTAACTTTCTATCTTCCCTATTTCTATGGTAGAAACCCATTTTAAAAAAAACTTCTCCCAATGTTGGTTTCTAACCCAATTTCTATCCAATGTGACATTGATGTAGGATGGAGAGTTTCTATGAGAATTTCTACATGCAGAAACTCTTACAGAAACTCTCAATCTCTCATACCAATTAATATTGGGCCCCACATCATTAAAGTGATCCTTTCATTTGTTGCCACATATGATAGAAATGGAGAACCATTGGAGAATATTTCTTTGTGTGTGCAATTTATATGTAGAAACTCTACCAACTAGGATAGAAATTTCCTTAAAGTGCAATGCCAAGTAGGATATAAACCCAAATTTAGAAACCACCATTGGAGATGGCCTTAGTTACCCCTGACCATTCCTGCATAACATTAATTAATGCCACCCCTTTTTCTAAGATCTTGTTGCACAAAATCAAACATTTACATTGCATCACCAGTTGCACCACAAATGGTGCTGAACTACAGCTTTTCTTGCACTAGAATTACAGCTAACCAAACAGGCCATTAGTGTAAGGCTCGAACATAACATTTGCATATTCTTGCTTAGATACAAGTTTGGATTCAAAACAACAAAGAGCACAAGATAGAGACTTAAGAAAAACCTATAAAAATGATACTACTCTAATAAAGAAAAAAATATTGACAAACTAGAATACTGTTGCAAACTCAGATGCTATCCAACTTGGCATTCAATTTCATCAGTCGCTGCAGAAATGTAACATAACATAAATTTTGGAGACTTGATGGGCTACAGAAGCTTAGTATGGCTTCCATCATTATATTTACCTTAACCCCACCATAAAATAGTAGGCAAACAAAAAGTAGCCCCATGGGATGGTTAAATCAACAATATCAAGTAGATGCTGCTTAATTTTGTACTATCTTTTAGGTTTGACTACTACTTTAAACATATTCCTAAAATTCGAAAAAAGCATCTCTTGCAAACAAAACTTTATGTAACTTTGACAGATAAATACAGGCCTTTGGTAAGGTTCAAGCATAACATTTGCATCTTCTTGCTTAGATATAAAATTACATTCAAAACAAAAGGAGCACAAGCTAAAGACTTCAGAAGAACCTATGAAGCTATGACTACTCTCTTGGAGAAATTATATTTACAACTAAAAAGAATGCTGCAACCTCAGATCCTGTCTTACTTCACATTCAATATCACTAGTCACTGCATAAATGTAACATGACATAAGTGCTGGAAACTGATGGGCTAGAGGTGCTTAGTTTTGTTTCCATCCTTATATTTACCTTCACCCCACCATTAAAAGAGAGGCAAACGAATAATAGTCACATTGGATGGTTAATTTGATATTATCTTTTAGGTTTGACTACTATTTTTTAAAACGAAAAAGAATGCATCTTTAACATGCTTTGATCACAAACATAATTTTATCAAACTTTTGTGTATAGAACTGGAATACATTTCAATACTTGGAATAGTGGATATATAAATAAAGTTGGGAGTTTGTGTCACCATTTGAGCTTTTTATATCGAAGTAGTTTTTAAGGAATAACATGTCGCCGTCATCCAAGTTTTCTCCCTAGATCGACCATGACCATGAGAAGACGAGTTCCACAGTCGACAAAAGATATTATGACTGCCTACCAACATATGTCAACCTCCATCTCGGTGCCAAATTCCCAGTTAAAGTAACAATGAACAAAGAAGACCTTGTCGTAAAATCTAAAGGGCTAGTTGGTGAGTACCAATATTGAAAATATTCAGTAATGCAATCTAAGCTCATTTAAGCAAAAAGCACCTAGCTATCCTAGACTAGAAAAGAGTCTAGCGATGGAGATAATATAACACAATTGGCACGAGTATTGCATCCACCCATTGACACATGAAGCCAAAAAAATGAGAAAAAAGGAAGGACATCCCCAAGTTTTTAATCAAGGTAGTCAAAGGCGCAAGGTGCACTCGAGGCGCAAAGTGTCCATATCGTCCTAGGCGCAAGGCACACTTAAGGCGTGTGCCTGAGCGAAGCGAGGCACGAGGCACACTTAAGGCGTGCGCCCGAGCGAAGCGAAGCACAAAATAAATAATAATAAAATTTACATAAATAAATTAGTAATTTAAGAAATAAAACTAAATAACATATTAAAATCAAGAAAAATATGTTAAAACATAACCAAGTGAAATAGCATAGCAACAATAGCACTAAAAAGAATTAACAAAAAATTGTATTCTTCCTACCACGCTTTTAGTAAATTTTAGTTTTTCAAATCAATTGTAGCCAACTTTGGAAACCATGGAAATAGCCATCTTTCTTCCATCCCTCACACTTGTACGATGTAATGGCTATCTCCCCGCCTTAAAGTTTTTGTGCTAAAAAAAAAAACATAAGGCGCGTCTTTTCTTAGTTGAGCTTTGCTGAAAGGCGCACCTAAGGCGTAGGGGTGCAACTCGGACGGGCTAAACCCGAGCCCGATCGGGTAAACCCGCTAATGGGTTGGGTTAGGGTCGAAGATACTTGGGTTCGGGTTCGGACTCGGGTTAAAATATTTGAACCCGATCAAAAACCGGGTTGGGCTTGGGTTCATGCGTCGGGTTACCCAAAGAACCCGAAACCCGAAATACATATAATATATATATTTTTTTCATGCTTCTTAAATAAAAAGTTTAAATCCTAAATTTCTCCACCCAAACTCTTTAACTCCTTATAAAAAATTCTCATTTCAATTTGTATTTTGTAACGATCAAGGCTTGATTGTTATTTGATTATGTGTTTAATATTACTTTTGTTAAAAATTATTTTAAATTTTATATTATAGTCCAATTAACCCGATGGACCCGACCCAACCCGAGCCCAACCCGCTCCTCCGAGCTTGGTCTTGGGCTTCATATATTGAACCCGAGGTTGGGTCGGGCTTGGGCTCGGGCTAGGCTTATGATTCATCGGGTTGGGCTTGGGTTGACCTCAAATCCGACCCAACCCGTCCGAATTGCACCCCTACTAAGGTGTGCTCGGAGAAATGTGTCTCGCCTAGTAAGGTATGAGGCGCAGATATTATGCCTTGCTCCGAGGCGCGCCTTAGGCACGTCCAAGGTGTGCCTTTGACTACCATGTTTTTAATGAATATTAAGTTATAAGCTTGATAAATTGAATTCCATTATCATCACTTCGATGATCCCATCGGAGTCACCCCCACGCGCACACAACACGCACAATCAAAGCTCAATGAAGCAGGGACTTGTGATTGAAAAAGATTATTGCTAATATAACAAGTTGGGGCGTACCAAGGGTGTAGTACATTCACATAGCAATACATAAAGCAGTAGCTGGAATCCTATAATAAAGAAAAAAATGTGAAAGGCTGACAGATACTAAAGATTAGTAGATTTCAAATTGCTTGCAAATCCTTCAGTTGTTTAGATTCAACATGATGTTTGCTTCACTCAAAGTAGGATGAAGCCGAAATGAAGAAACCGAAGTAATTTATCTTACTTTTCAAGGTTTATAACACATTTAAGTGAAATGAAAGTCATATCATGTTCATTCAAGTCCATAAACTGCAATAAGAAAGCCATGGTGTGGATTGCTTAAGACTGAGTTTTAAAGTAGTAGACGGAAAAACAACAATAGTAGTTGTTTATCCAAAGCATCTTGAAGTTTCTAAGGAATTAACTTTAGTAAACATTCGCCATGGCACAACTTACCAATCCATGCCAGTTCAAACTCAGCTAGCACAAGCAAAAAAGAAAATGCAACTCTCACCGCTTCTTGAGACAATTTAAGTGAAAGCAAGTTATTCTAATACTGTGTCACAGCTTTCAAAAGTACATTGACACAAGCTTTTGAAAAACAAAATGACCCCCTCAAAAGAGAAGATGTGAAAAAATGTTTATCCACTGTTCCGTTTGGTACTGTTTCAGGTATTTAATGCACTCAGTTCGCACTTTATTCAATTACCATTTATCGACTGGATTATGTTTATATTACTGTCTCTAGCTATACATAAGTGTATCAAAGCATTAGCAGTAAAATTTACCATATAGGCTCCTTACCTTTGCTTTGGCAAGTGTAATCCAAGAATTGCTAACCCGTGAAAATAGGATGATAGATTGTTTCATGTTCATGAGCATAAGCTGGACTACTTTCATGCTTAGTTTAGTGAAATTACTAAATCTCTTTAAACAACTACAACAACCCATTCAAAGTTCACTAGTGTTCTGGATCATATGTTAAGAGTACACCCTACCATATGATGATGTGTTAGTCTTGCACACACGTCATTGATGTTATTATCTCTCCTAAGCTACATGTCACAGTCTAGCCATTTCATGTCGTACCATGTAATACGTAAAATCTTGATCTTGTAAATAGGCATGCGCCATTACGTTTTTCTTTATCGTGTGTTGTATTAGTATAAGGCAGCCAGCAGAAAATTGGAAGCTAGCTCCCACCTGAAGTAGGTGTGCAGTATTATTTATAGAAATGGCAAGCAGGTGAAGTAAACTATATGTATGTTTCAAAATTACGTAGTAGAATTATACTTATCCAACAAAATTGATGTTTTGAAATTCGAACAAATTTACATGTGAAACTCTCTTTTTTCACCCGCAACTTACTACTACTAAGATGCAATGGGGCCACACGAAACCACACTTGTGCTAACTACAATCTCAAGGAAAGATGCACAACTATCGACGTTCTTAAAGATCTCTACAATCAAAAGTTTCCATGGGACGTATTGGCATGGTCAAAGATTAAGAAGCAGATACACTTCAAAAACTGGCAACATCTACGTGTACGATCTGGACACGTATCCGACGCAACACGGACACTCCGAATCAAACTCGTAGCAGTGTCGTCGCGTCCACAGCGTGTCTACCATCGTGGGTCAAAAGCATCACTTTTTTGTAGAAACAACTTGTTGTTACGTCATCGACCGCTAGAGAAAAGAAGAACAAAAATTAAGGGAAGAATAAGTTACCATCTTTGAGGGGGACCAAGCACTCGTAGGAGATCTCGAACTGGAAGGGGTTGAGGAAGGCCGCCGGGTTGTCGAGGACGGTGACGTTGGTTATGTTGACGGCGCTCATCGTCTCGGAAACCCTAGATCGCAGAAATCCTCATCAAAACCCTAACCCTAACGAGAGGTTCGGGAAAGAAGAGAGTTAGAGAGAGATGAATTGGTCGGTGTAGAAGAGGATAGAGGAATATAAATGGGATCGGGGGAGTGTTTGGGCGAGTGCTGGGAATGGTGGGAGTGGCGGGAGAAATTTGAAACTTTTGGGGGAAAGAAAAGCACTGAATTGTAGGGGGGTTAGGGTTTGTTTTTCATACCGGACATGTCGGGGAAAAGGGCAGGGCGGTTGTGTAATTAATTAGAAGGGGGAGAAGAATTGGGAGTAGTGTCTTAAAAACCGGACCGGACCGGCCGGTTGTACCGGTTAACCCATGAGCCAGTAATTTTTTCGTGCTGGTTTAATATGACCCACTGTTTTTTTTTTTCCCAAAAATAGGCTTATTTTATGTAACCCGATCGATCCGGCCGGTTAGACCACTGAACCGTCTGACCCAGTTGAATTTTAAACCGGTCTGAACCTGACTTTTTCAATTCTACTTTTTTGGGGGGGGTGACTTTTGACTTTTGGTTTGGACTTTACATGCAATAAAAGTTTATATCAATGTTTTAAAAACGGACCGGACCGGCCAGTTTAACCGTGAACCGGTAGTTTTTTCGGTCCGGTTCAGCATTGACCCAGTGTTTTGTAAAAAACTGATATTTTTATTAAAAAAAAATAGTGTCCATAAGAGATTAAACTTGGACCATTTAGATTAACCCACTGGTTGAACCAACTGATTGAGCCCTTTTGACCCGACCCAGTGCCTTGGCCGGGTCAAACTCCGGTCCGATTTTTAAAACATTGGTTTATATGTATGATTCTTGACTAATTTTAGCATAAGTAGTATATGTGTAGTTGTGTACTATGTAATATATTCAAACCGTTTGAGCCTGGGTATGCTGGGGCACCCTAAGGCAAATGTTAAACAACAGTTCCTACTTTGTTAACGCTTCTGCTAGCGTTGTGCAAGCGCGTAGCTGTCCGGCCGGTGGCTGTAGTGTCCTGTTTCGTTCAGTTCAACATGATGAATTAATTGGACGTTCAGATTTAGCTTTGCAATGACTTGTTTGGAGTCCCGCTCGGTCGAGACAAGTTCTCTTTTAGGTGGGTGGCTTCGATGAACTCGTTTCTTCTTTGCCTTCACACTTAATAAAATGATGTCTCGTGCTTGTTTAATATGAAGTAATTTGTTGCATGCTAATAAAATAGATCAACCCACATGGCAAATGGAATAATCTCATTCTATATTAGATATGCGTAGAACATGGAAATATTAAACTTGTTGCCTAAATAGTACTGCTCGTCGTGTTTTCAAACTGGCATTCGTCCTACCGATTGCATGTCTTGTGTAAAGTAGATAGGTGATTGTGACGCCCCAGAACCAGAATACTGGAGAGCGGGGGCGTACATAGCCAGCTACGTATATTGAAATGGAATCCACCTCGCTATACGGTCACGGCTGTCTAGATATGAGGGTTTACTACAAGCCAACGGTCTCTTAAGGTCAAGCCTATTATCTCAATCTCAAGCAAGTAATATAGTTACAAGATGTTAGACCACCAAATATACAATAAAAGGCGTCCCAAATATTACATATTGGATGATCATGAAGCTAGTCGTACAAAATGTCAAGATTAGCAGGAGTTCAGTCATACATGATCAACCCTAGGATTTGTTAATCATGTTACAGCCCGTAGGCAGACAGTAAGTAAAGATGCATCGAGCTAACAGGTGCTCGTCGGCTAAACGCCTCAAAAGAATAAATTTACAATGTAGTGGGTGAAACAAAATGGAAAACCCACTCGTAGCCCGGGTTCCTTCTAGTCGCCACCATTGGGCTGGAAGTTCGATAGATCCTCGGGTGCTGCTCCAAAATCTGGCCACACAAAACCAGCTGCGTCAAACCCCAGAAAGAGCAAGTGCCACAAGGGAGGCCACGAAATAAGAACAAAAACTAGCATATCAGAACATAAGAAAATAGAAGAAAAGTACAAGTAATAAAGAGTACAACAGGACAATAAGCGACTAGGGACGTAGAACCATTCCGGGAGCCGGGTTACAACCCGTAAACCAAACAAGGACCGGGGTTGTAACCCTTCGCCTGAATAACACTTTGTCTCTACCCATTTATTGTTAAGATAAGTAAAACAATCATGTACAAGAGTACCAGGTACAGGGACTAGACGAGACTTAGATAAGGCTGGACACCATCCATTCACAAACGGCCAAGCAATACTACGGCTTACTACTTTAACTAACTAGGGTTATCATAAGCCTAATTACTAGCAAGATGCAATTGAGAAATTCCCAGTCCCAAGCCCTACAGACTATCTAGTTATCCTTCTGCGGGTTGAGAGTATGGTTGGGTATATCGCCCATGAGACGATATACCCTTAGGTGACTTAGAGGGTGCAACACATGACAGTGTGCTGGAAATGTGCCCTACTCGTCGGCAGGCTACAAGTCCTTTTAAAGCGCCCAGATAACAAGATCGCTTGTGACTGGAAATCCTCCATGAGCTATAGTTTGATCTAGTCATTAGCCTAATCCATATTCAGTGTGAATCTCTGACCGTGGTAACCAGGGAGTCACGTCCTAGACATGATGCAAGACAAGACAAGACAAGTGGATTGCACAAAGCAGCAAGAATGAACACCCACGGAGTCAGAGTTGATTATACGAGTCAAGTTAGCCATCGCAACAACATCAAGTCAAGTCAAGTTACAAGTTACAGGTTTACAAGTTACAAGTCAGGAGTGCGCCGCCACGGGCCACTATCAAGTTATCCAGTATCAAGATTAATCATGAATTACAGGTTAAAAGTTAAGGGCGCACCCCATCGGGTCACCCTCAAGAAGATCAGAAAGTACTAAAATCATACTTCACAGAAATCACGAAAACCGTACTAGTCATAAGCAAAACACCAAAAACCGTGCCAGGTCGTGCTGGGTCGAGACAGTCGTGTTGAGTGGAACAAGATCTCAAAACTCTAATCTACAAAAGAGAAGCCAAGTCCAAGAAATAAAACCAAATCATCGTGGGCAAGTAGGTTGCGCAGGGGTTAGACTGCGCAGGGGATGGACTGCGCTGGGTCGGGTTGCGCTGAGAGCAGGTTGCGCTGGGTCAAGCCGCGCAGGGGGTGAGCTGCACCGGAATTTGATTGCGCAGGAGCGAGCTGCGCTAGGGACGGTTTACGCTGAGGTCAAGCGCGCAGGGTTGAGTTGCGCTGAGAGCAGGTTGCGCTAGGGAGCGAGCGGTGCAGCAATCAAGTGCGCCAATGGGAGGAAGGCGCTGGAGCTAAGAAGCTCCAGCGCAAGTCAGCCCAGCGCAAGGCACTGGCCGAAGAGTTGTGCAGTCCGGCCTTGCGCTAAAGAGCGCAGGCCGAGGGTCATCTTCTCCATCAGGCCGAGAGGAAAACCCCAAGAACCCTAAATTTCAAATCTTCATAATTTAGCCAAAACAAAACCAAATTTGGATTTTTAAAGTTCTAACTTGTGTAAAATTGAATTCTCTTCCACATGGAAGCCTCAAAACAAGGAAAAATCTAAGTTTAATAGATCAAAACCAAAAAAAACTGAAAATTGTTAAAACTTAGATCTAGAAAAATAGAAGCTCCAAATCACAAAAAGCCAAGTTCTAATGTTGTTCACCATGGCCTAATCTAGCTAATGGACAAATAAAATAGGGTCCTTATGTGGTGGCAAGGTGCACTTGCCTATGGTGTTGGTGTTGTGTGGAGGAAGGAAGAAGAAGATGAAGAATTAATGGAAGTTATGAGGAGAGAGAAAGTTAGGTGGGGTTTTAATGAGGGATGGTATGTTGTGTTGAGGGTAGAGGTTTAGCTAAGGGTGTTCCAATGCATACTAAACCAAACCAAACCAATTCCTTCTCCACAAAATAAAACCAAGCCAGGTCCAAAACCCGTTTTACGAATCCGCAAGTTAAGCCAAAACACAATTACATGCCAGAATCCGAGAAAATAAAATACAGGTCCGAAATACATATACGCCTAAATTAAATACGTATTCCGAAATACGGACATTACAACTCTACCTACCTTAAAAGAATTCCGTCCTAGGTTGTGTCCGTGCAAGGCCACTATCCAGAAACGGCCGATTTGAGCTAGGCCACAGAGTCGCACAGAGTGTCCCCATTTACAGCAGAAAGTAAACGAACACAAAATTGAAGTGAATTCAAACTCTTTATTGATTTTCAAGCAGTTTACAAGCGGCGCTAGGCCGATATTACAATTTGCTCAAGCTCTCTCTCTGAAACATAAAAGGCGTGCCAAGTGGCTTACAAGATGGAATGATTCATGGCGATGTTCCAATATATTATGTCCTATATATGGTGCTCCAGCTCCTTACAACGTTCCAAGGCTCGAAAGATAGCTTCGTGCCTTAGCACGTTCGAAGGAAGCTCCGCACCCGCCGACGTTTCCTGCTTCCTTTAAACAGACTGTGGGGTTATCAGTACATTGTTATGCACTGGTGGGGAGGCTAGCTCGTCCACAATGCTATCATTACCAAACACGTTCCATTTACTTTTGGGCATCTCTATCATTCATTGTCTTTCTAATCTTGCCTTAGGATTATTTTTCATGGCATATCTCATAGCCTATCTCGTGTTGCCGAATACAAGTGTCGCATGGAAATACATGCACGACTTACCCATACTTACCGTCCGGCCTTCCCTGTCCAAAGTAAACCAAGTTAGCCAACAGTTCATATATTTTAACTTAACATGATTCACGTAAGCATTCAGTGTCAAGGGCGTGATCCTGCCTCAGATTCTAGCGCGTCGTAATTGTGTGTTCTTTTAACTCGTTTGCATGAAGTACTCTTTGTCATTTGGTGTGATATATTTCAAACCGTTCAGTAGGCACTTGTTCATTTAACTTAGACTACTTTGATTTCAATGCAAGGACTTGCATGTGGATAGCCACCAGCAAAGCCCACTTAATCTATATGCACCGGTCGCTGGCATGACAAGCCATTTTGGACATTTCCCCTTAGTATTTCTCAACTTAGCGTAGGGTGATGGCTGGTACACCCCGTTAAGTCTCTTGAAATACCCTGCACTTACGTCTCCCGGTACCCAAGCCCGCATCCAGGCAGCCCGTAAGCCCCGCTTTTGATTCCGTCTAGGCCGGCCACGGTATACTCCACACAACGCCCGTGCCGCAGAATCCTTCCACTATACGGCCACGGTATACTCCACACAACGCCCGTGCCGTTTGTCCACGACCATTTCGTATTATCTTGTCATTTAACTTAACGGCTATCTCCGAACCGTAGGCTAACCCTTAGCCATAATGCGTTATCGACCAGGTTGGCGTCCGTGCAGCGCGGGTAGCGAGCCCCGTTGCACGTGCCCGTCACACATGTCGCTAACCATTATTTTCTTTCTTATCTTTCATGTATACTTTCTTTTCTTTCTTTCTTTCACTTGTTCGTTCATTCATTGATTCATTCACGTATTCATTCATTCATTCATTCATTCATTCATTCGTTGATTCATTCATTCAAGCATTACGCAACTCCCAGTGCGGGAGCCGCCTTGGCGACCCATCGGTCCCAAAGTCTTTCAATGTTGCTAAAGCTCTACTCGGAACGACTATGTTGATAGTCTTCCCGTTTCATTGTTGTCAACCATTTATTGTTTCATTGTTTGAACGCATCAGGGACGTAAACGTAAGCTTGTGTCTTAGCACGAGCGTGGAGCGCGGTGCGAGAGTTCTCACAATTTCTATGTTCTTTTCTATATTCTATACAAGCATACAAGATGGGATTATTCCCTTAGCTAGGTGCGTTGAGTCATTCGTTTATTAGCATGCGCGGTGTTGACGCCTAGCGATTCTAGCAATAGTGTCCGTATTGTTATGTGTCTAGGCTAAGCAAAGACGGGTTCATCGGAGCCACCCACCTTAGCGATGTTCGCATCGGCCGAGCGATACTCCGAGCGCGCCTTTGAAAGTCTAAGTCTGGATTCATCTTGTCGGGCCAATGTAAGCCTTGCATCGATTCTTCTTCAGGTCGATGCCAACTCGTCGGGTCGACGGCTCGTTTGAGTCGTTGAACTTGCCGTTTGAATCGGCGTTCCGCTAGGGTGGAGCGGGTCATTACATAATACACCACTCAAAACAAGTCTCGTCCTCGAGACTTCCTGAGTGCAGGTCATCCTACCATTCCTTAACTCGTGTCGTCGTGTTTCTTAGACAATACTATCGAACGGCTCTATCGTTCGATGGCATCGAACCATACTCGATACCTTTCTAAGTTCCATGTCGCGTACGTCTGGTCGATTTTATTGAATGGCTTTTCATTCATTTTAGAGTTGATGGTTCATATTCAATTGTCGCTTTTCTTCGACTTGGTTGCTATTTTGACGTATCATGGGACTGAAACGGTCGTACGAGGTGCGTTGAAATTCTCAAACACGAGAGTCGTAGGCTGAGGCAAACTCACTCATTCGTTCCTGTGCATCTCAACACCCACTTGCAGCTGCATTCGAGTTTATCATATCGCTGAGTTTGGATCGTGCACGCATTCAAGGCGTCCCCCGAATACGTACATTTCAACCAAGCTTAGCGACTAGCGAAGTCGGACAAGCTACTCGTGATAGTTTTGATTTGCCGATCGTTTTGCTAACTTCGATTTAAAACCGAACTTATGTGTGTATCACATATCGTTTATCTCGGTCCTCGAGATGATTTGATTCGCTTCTCAAGCGCTCTTATCAATGAAATTAATACGATTTCTTCTTAGCGGAGTCGACCAAGTCTAATATAATTCTCGTCCGATTCGAGATCAATAGGTAGAGGAACGACAAGCCCAGTTCGAAGCTCGCTTTGACGCACATGCCAAACTTCAACAAAAGCAATTAGATATCCTGCAGCAGATCGTCCAGACAATGGCGGCCAACGAAAATTCTGCGACTGCGCCTACCGTCACCGCACCTGCTACCACCGGGCCGACGATCCAACCCATTGAAGTCGACACGGCGGAGCCCGAGCGTCAACCAGCGACACTAAAAAAGTACAACTTTGAAGTGTCAGAATTCAAGAAGGCGTGCCACACTTCCTTCAGCGGTACCGAGGGTCCTTCCATAGCGATCGACTGGTTGGAAGAGCTGGAAGATCACTTCGAGCTTCTCGGCATTGAAGAGTCGAAACAAGTCGCCTGCACACAACTTCAACTACGGTTGAACGCGCACGACTGGTGGGCCGTGCGCAAGCGAGCGATCCGACCGGACAACACCACCGCGCCGATCTCTTGGGCCACGTTCCGTAAAGCTTTCGAAGTCCAGTACCTTCCGTCAGCCGTTCGTCAAGCGAAGGAGAATGAATTCATGCAGTTGAAGCAAGAGAGCAGGACAGTGGAACAGTACGCCGCAGAATTCAATAAGTTGTCTAAGTTTGCTGGCCAGTTTCTGCCTACTGAAGAGTGCCGTGTGCGACGATTCGAAGTGGGTCTGCGACACTCTATCGGTGCACATGTCGGGGTCCCGGAGTACAAGACCATGGGCGAGGCTCTGAACCACGCTCTCCGCCTTGAGAGCCTGCATCCTTTCGGTGCTGCCGACGTTGTGCGTCACTCCAATCACAAACGTCCTAGCTATACGGGAGGCAACAATCACGCATCAAAGCATCCAAACAACGGTGGTTATCGGGGACATAACCCATCATCGTGATGTGCCAAGTACGGTTTCTTTTGGCATGAGACGAGCATGTGCTTTGTCTACGAAGGGGGATGCTTCATTTGCGGACAGAAGGGTCACTACAAGAAAGATTGCAAGGTCCGTAGACCAAATCATCCCAACGCACCACCACAACAACACCGCCAGGAGAATCGAGGACAGGTGCCCCGACCTCCTCAGCACACTCAATCCAACAACCAAGATCGATGCCCTAATGCTTAGGGGCGTATCTTTGCCATGACTCGAGACGAGGCGTATACTTCCGACACTGTTGTGACAGGTATATTAAATTTTAATAATGTACCTGCTCGTGTGTTATTTGATTCAGGCGCCTCGCATACATTCATATCGGCGGACTTCGCCGCCGAGCACAAATTTTCCGTAATATCATTATATCTCGACCTTAGCGTAAGCACACCTTCGGGCGCACCAATTCTCACAAACTTAGCCTGCGCCGGCGTGATTATCTGTATCGGCGGTCAAAAGATCGGTCTTGATGCGATAGTTCTAGATATGAAGGACTTCGATATCATACTGGGCATGGATTGGCTCGGTCCGTGCAACGCAACCATAGACTGTACTGAAAAGAAGGTCACATTCCGTATACCTGGAGTGCCTGAATTCTGCTACTCGTGTGGTGAGGCGTCGCCGACCTGCATGGTGATCTCCGTAATATCTGCTCGATGGATGCTGCATTTCGGGTGCGAAGGCTATCTAGCTTCCGTTCGAGACATGCGACAGGATGGTGCAAACGCGGGTCAGACCGACGTTGTGGCAGAATTCCCGGACGTGTTCCCGGACGAGCTACCCGGCATGCCGCCCGATCGAGAAATAGAGTTCACCATCGACACATTCCCCGACATCCGTCCGATCTCGAAGGCTCCGTACAGAATGGCCCCTACAGAATTGAAAGAATTGAAGGCACAACTTCAGGAATTGCTCGACAGAGGGTTTATCCGTCCGAGTGTCTCGCCATGGGATGCGCCCGTGCTATTCGTGAAGAAGAAGGATGGATCGATGCGACTCTGCATCGACTATCGGGAATTGAATAAAGCCACCGTCCGAAACAAATACCCCCTGCCCCGCATCAACGACTTGTTCGACCAGCTCCAAGGTACAATGGTGTTTTCGAAGATTGATCTACGATCAGGTTACCACCAACTCAAAGTTAAGCCAGACGACGTGCCTAAGTCTGCCTTCCGCACTCGTTACGGCCACTACGAGTTCTTGGTAATGCCGTTCGGTCTGACAAACGTCCCTGCCGTCTTCATGGATCTAATGAATCGGGTATTCCGTCCGTTCGTTGACAAGTTCGTAGTAGTCTTCATCGATGACATCCTCGTCTACTCGAAGGATCGAGCGCAACATGCAGAGCATCTGCGGACGGTACTCCAAACCCTTCGAGAGAATCAGTTGTACGCGAAGATGAGCAAGTGCGAGTTCTGGCTTAACAGCGTCTCATTTCTTGGGCACATCATCTCCGTCGCGGGCATCGCAGTCGATCCGAAGAAAGTCGAGGCAGTTGCTGATTGGAAACGGCCCGCATCAGTTAGCAAAATTCGAAGCTTCCTAGGCTTGGCGGGATACTACCGACGCTTCATGAAGGACTTCGCGAAGATCGCATCGCCGTTGACTCGCCTCACCCAGAAAGGAGTCGCATTCAAGTGGTCAGACGACTGTGAAGCTTCCTTCCAGGAGCTCAAACAACGGCTCGTTTCGGCTCTGATACTTGCTCTTCCTGAAGGGACGGAGGGATTTCAAATCTTCAACGATGCTTCTGGCCAGGGCTTGGGGTGTGTGCTCATACAGCGGGATAAGGTGATATCTTTTGCTTTTCGGCAGTTGAAGCCGTACGAGAAGAACTACGTACCCCACGCACGACCTAGAAATAGCGGCAATTGTGTTCGCATTGAAGTTGTGGCGTCACTATCTCTATGGTGTGGCGTGCATGATTTATACGGACCACAAAAGCCTCAAGTATCTCTTCACCCAGAAAGAACTGAATTTACGGCAGAGGCGATGGCTCGAACTAATCAAAGACTATGACTTATCAATCAACTACACGCCAGGCAAGGGAAATGTGGTAGCGGATGCGCTCAGCCGAAAGTACTTGGCTTCATTATGTATCAACAACCGACTGCTGCGTGACTTGGATGGAATGGGCATCGAGCTCCGAGTTCATTTCAGAGACGTGAAACTGGCGCAACTGCGGGTGGAACCGAGCCTACTGGAGAGGATCAAGTCTGTACAGAAGGACGACCCCTACCTGGAGAAGATACAGAAGCTGATATCGACAGAGAAAGCATCTGACTTTGTAGAGGACGAGTCAGAAGTGTTGCGCGTGAAGGGACGGCTATGCGTACCGGACGACGTAGAACTTAGAAAGGAGATAATGACGGAGGCGCATTATGCAAAATATTTCTTGCATCATGGCAGCACCAAGATGTATAAGGACCTCCGTATTGTCTTTTGGTGGCACGGCATGAAGAGGGACGTAGCGCTCTTTGTGTCAAAATGTATGACCTGTCAGCAAGTCAAAGCCGAGCACCAGCGACCGGACGGGGAGATGCAGAACCTCGCCATTCCAGAGTGGAAGTGGGATCACATCACTATGGACTTCATTGTTGGCTTGCTGAGGATGCCACGGGAAAACGACGCCGTCTGGGTCATCGTCGATCGACTAACCAAGTCAGCACACTTTATCGCCATCAAAGTTACTTGGAGCGTCGACCGCCTTGCTCAGATATATTTTGATGAAGTAGTTCGGCTGCACGGGGTCCCAGTAACTATCGTCTCGGATCGGGATGGACGGTTCGTAGCGCGCTTCTGGAGTAGTCTTCATTCAGCACTGGGGACCAAGTTGAAGTTCAGCTCAGCTTATCATCCTCAGACTGACGGCCAAACAGAGCGGGTGAACCAAATTCTCGAAGACATGTTACGACTCTGTGCGATCGACTTGAAGTCAAGTTGGGACGTCCATCTACCGCTGGCCGAGTTTGCATACAACAATAGCTATCAGTCCAGCATCCAAATGGCACCGTATGAAGCTTTGTACGGCCGGAAGTGTAGATCGCCCATTTGCTGGAATGAAGTCGGGGAACGGCAGATACTTGGTCCGGAGCTGGTGGAGCAGACTGTGCAGAAGGTCAAGTTAATACGAGAAATATTGAAGATAGCACAAAGCTGGCAGAAAAGCTATGCCGACACGCACCGACACCCCCTCGAGTTCTCGGAAGGCGACCATGTATTCTTGAAGGTGATGCCTATGCGTGGAGTTTCCAGGTTCGGTACGAAGGGGAAATTGAGCCCAAGATTTGTTGGTCTGTTCGAAATATTGAAGCGAGTCGCCCCGGTTGCTTACCAAATCGCCTTGCCGCCTGCGTTGTCAGAGGTACATGACGTCTTCCACGTATCGCAATTGTGGAAGTACGTGCATGATCCGAGCCATGTTGTGGATTTGGGTAAGCTGGACCTGAAGGCGGACTTGTCATATGTCGAAGAGCCGGTACAAATCTTGGAGTGCAAGGATAAACTTCTCGACAACCGTGCTATTCCCCTCGTCCGCGTCCTCTGGAGGAACCATTCGGTCGAGGAGTCGACGTGGGAGCTTGAGTCAGAAATGAAGGAGAAGTTTCCTTCATCAGATAATTTTGAATCAGCAAACTGCTCAACCTACAGTAATAACTCCGGTACCAGTAGCAGCACAAACTCAAGATAGTCAAGGGGCTGATATACCTTTGAATGTTCAAGAGCCTGCTGTTAATCAAAATTCTGCATCTCCAGATCCCATCATTCCAGAAGATGTACCACCTCTAGTGGGGGTCACGGTACATCCAACGACTATTCAATCAAATGTGCTTCCTCAAACCAGCGAAGCCATTCAAGCAGTGCGTGAACTCAAAGCACAGTTTGAAGTTTTGAGGCACAAAGATCAGTTCCAGAGGTTAGGGATTAAGCAACCTTATCCTCCTCATTGGAATGATGTACCCTTTCTACCGAAGTTCAAGCCGCAATCCATGGTTTTATTCGATGGAAAAGTATCTCCCAGTCAATATATCAATTACTTTGATATTATGACTGTACACTTGCAGAAAAATGACGCTCTTCTCACTCGAGTGTTCATCGGGTGCCTGACGGGTTCAGCTTATGACTGGTATCGTAGCTTACCCGATAACTCTATTTCGTCTTTTGACGAATTCAAGGCAATGTTTCTCTCCCGCTTCTATGAAGGAGGTATGGACATGAACATGTACTCCTTGATAGAAATCAAACAAAAGGAGAAAGAAGATACTCGGACGTTCATTGAACTTTTCGACAGGCTACTCTAAAGATGCCTCCTGGTATGCCAGATTCAGCGTTGATTGATACATGCAAGATGAATCTGCGACCATCCATTGCTGTCTTCACAGGTTCCCAATTCACAGATTGGGCTTCATTTATCATAGCAGCAATTTCTGCCGAGACCAATGGTAGGTTGGCTCGTGAACACGGAATGATTTTCACTTCAGAAGATAAAGGAAAGAAAAGTAATCCTGGTAATAATCCTGGCAATCGTAATGTGAAAGGAAAAGATACTCTTATGGTCAATCTTTTCAAGAACAAAACGACGCCAAATAATCAGGAATCTTCCAGGCCAAAGGAAGAATACTCTTTTGACGAAAGTGATATCCCAGGGATATTTCAATGTCTGGTGAAAAGTGGTAAACTTCAGATTCTAGAGCCAAAAAGGCCTAATGAGGTGAATCTGACTGACAATCCCAAATACTGTATCTATCATAGATACATTAATCATCCTACCAGTGCTTGCTATGTCTTGAAAAAGAAGATCCAAGAGCTGATAAATGGTGGCGCTATCGCTTTAACCAATGATGACCATACGGTTACGACTAATATGGTTTCTCTTCAGTTCGGGGATTTTCCTCCATAACAAGTCCCAGATGGAATTATCCCAATTCCGAAGGCGACGATGAAGATCGTGAATATCCCGCCTGCCAGGGAAGAAAATACAGGATTGCTGCCGCTCACATTGAAGAATGGTGAAATCATGTGGGTACATCCTGACTTAGTACCTGAATTGGAAAATGAAGGTAAAACTTTAAAATCCAAGAAAGGTAAAAAAGTCAAAACCTGCAACATGATTTTGCATGTTATTCTAAATCCTGATGACTTGAATCATCTATGGGATGGCCTTCCTCTAGAAGATAGACTGAAAGGACTAAACATCTGTCCTCCAAGTCTAGCTCCTCATACCAAGCTCAAGCTTACTCATCAGCAGTGGCTAGCCATGAATAGTGTTCCTTTATACCGGGCACAACAAGTTTTTGCTGCTTATGAAAAAGCTCCAACAGGGATTTCTCCTCGTATCCCGAATCCTTCTTCTCCCTTAACTACAGAGACGTCTATGCTTCATTCTCTTGTAGTTGCAGAGGTTTCTTCCTCTTTCTGTGCTGAAACACCTGTCCAAAGCTCACTGCCTATCCACTTGTATAGTCAGCAATCTGTCCTTCTCATGAGGAAGATGGATTATGACTTTCAAAAGGCAGGAGGTTTGAATTATGATAAAGGAATACGTCTTCCTTTACAAATTCAAAATCAGAATTCTACTGCTGGATTGGATTCTGAAGTTCCTCGTAACAACCCTCACAAGAAGAAGGCTAAGGGAAGAAAGACTAAATCCTGTAATATGGTACTTTCTTCTCCTAAGTCTGAAGAAGAAACTTTTGCTGGTATAAGATCTGGGAAAGAGTACCATAAAGATTATGAGGGATCCTCCAAAGAAGCAGAAGATGTAGTGGAAACTCTACCAGTTCAACCTTCTCATGTTTCTGTTAAACCGTCTGTGGTTGAAAAGGGGAAACAGAAGGCAGTACGCTTTGATACCCCATTGAAGTCTGCTTCCAATCAGGGGGTGGTGATGAAGCCTTACAAGTTTGATATTCTAGTTCAGTTAGCCAATACTCCGGCTAGACTATCTATATTTGAACTGCTTCGCCTTTCCAGAGAAAGCAGAGAGACTTTGAGCGAAGCTTTACTTCAAGCAGATTCATGCTTGGCTCAACTCAAGATTCCTGATAATATACCAGTGTCATGTCCGCAATGTCATAGTGTGATGGAAGCAATTCCCAACATCACCTTTACACAAGAGGATATGCTATTGAAACACAACAAGCATGATAGGCCTCTGTGCTACACTGGATATATCGAATCCACTGAAATTGACAGGATTTACATTGATCCTGGGTCTTCAATTAGTATAATTCTTCAGAGTATGCTAAGACCCCTGAGGATTCCTACTAGTAAGCTGACTTACACTAGTACTACGATAGTTGGTTTTAACTCTGGCAAGAGCAAACTACTGGGGAAGATTCGTCTGCAGATTCAGATTGGTGATCTTCGAACTATGGTAACTTTCTATGTTATCAACTCGGACGTATCCTACAATATTCTTCTTGGAAGACCGTGGATTCATGAGCACAATATTGTGCCTTCAACTTTTCACTAATGTTTCAAATATGTGGACTCCCAAGGAGTTGTGAAAACTGAGTTTGCTGATATTAATCCGTTCAAGGGTGTCGAAGCCTACTTCTCTGATTCAAGGCTTTATAAACAAGAGCATGTGAAAGATATATCAGACATGGCTGAAGATCAATCATTATCTGAGGATCAGTCTATTAATGAAGATCCGCCAGAGGAGCAACCTTTGAAGATCATAGTCAAGGGACGAATCCAATCCCAACCTGTCAATGATCAACCTTTGATAATCAAGGTTGAAGGAAAAACTCAAACTTCATCTGAGGGATCAATAAATATTCCTGCTAAGAGCCAAGTTCAACCTGTTATGATCAAGGTTAAAGGGCGTACTTCTTGTACGAATGATCCAGAATCACCATTGAGCGTCAATCTTGGCAAATCTACGCAGAAGATGGATGAGGGTCCACTGTTGATTAATCCAAAGCATAGCAATCAGATTGTAAATGATGTAAATATTGATCATTCTGTACTGTTTGATATCAATGAAGATTTCATGTTCGAGTATATGGCTGTCAAGTTTATTGAGAGAATGAATTTATCTTCTGATAATCAAAGTCATCAATATAAAGATAACATAGAACCGGAAGAAACTTTATACATTGATCATAAGAAGAATTCTTTTCCTCCTCATGTCGATGTCGGACCTTATGCTCAAAAGTTCTTGACATCTTCTCCCTATCTGCTTCCTGTAGCCGCTTCATCACAAGCTTGCGTAAACTTCAGACGTCACGAAGAATCCTATTTCGTGGTCCCATCTGATAAGAAAAACAAGCGTCAAATTGTGTTTGGCCTGGCTAGAAATATTCCTGTTACTAAGACAGATAATCTGAAGGATAAAGATAAAGGAAGAATCCGAATTGACAAATACAGTCAGCAATCTATCAAAATCATCCAGAACATGGGGTATGATTTGAAGACTATGTGTCACGCCCCACTCCCGTAGGAGCGATCGTCCTCGCTAAGGCATGATGCCGCACGAGCCTAGATTGCGCTCGTGCATGGCAGTTCCATAACGTCCGATTACATCGACGGCGACGGGGTTATCGCACAGAAGTCCCAAGCAGAAACATTGAATACATTGCAGCAAAAATTTAGAACAAGCACATATGAACACAAGTAACTCAAAAGAATCTCTTTATTGATATTGAATACAAGATTACATTTGTGGGCGCAAGGCCAAATTACAAGTCTCTCGTGCTCACTTTTCTCTCATTTACAAGTCACTCTGCTCTCTCTCATTCTCTTGATTACAATGCTTGAGTCAGCGGAAGCTTCGGAAGGCGATGTCCATACATTATGTCATGTATAAGTCTTCAGATCACGCGGCCGTATGCTTCGACTCGCCAAGGAACTCCGTGCCTCGACGCATCCAAGCGAGCTCCACACCACGAGCTTCTACCTGTGCCTGCACATGAAACACTGTGTGGGTGTCAGTACTACTGTACTGGTGGAGTGAGCTTCTCGCCCACCCATACATAACCGACACGTTTCATTTACTTTGTGCAGCTTAAACCCTTTCAATTTTCTTTCTAGTCTTGCCTTAGGATGCATTTTAGACAAGACGTCCCGGTCTATACTTAACGATGCAACGACGAGGTCGTGCTATAATGCCAACCTGTGTTACGATCGAGACAGTGCCTCATCGCCTAGGTACTTGACCAAACTTGAACTCGGGATGGCAGGGTCGTGCCGTATTCTATTCGCAAACTTAGACATATTCAAGACAATGCTATGCCGAGGAGCAACTTACGCGAACTCGGCCATGCCAAGACCTTTGTTTAAACTCAAGCGCCTCTAGACCAATCCTCGTGCCAACGATTCAAGTGCCAAGGACGGCAATGGGATGACTCGTGCAGGCCGTGCCTCTAGACCTTGCTTGGACTTGTCTGTGCTTCAAGATGAGGCCGCGCCTCGCAAGTTATCAAGACTTATCGTGCTACCGCCTTGCGGCCTTCCTGTTAGACCCAATTGCTAACTTAGACAAGACTTGTGGACCATAGTATCACTTTCATGAACATCCCGACGCCATCTATCGTGCAAAGTACGGTGCCTATGCTGCAGCCCATTCTTAGGCCCGGACCTTGTGTTACTGACTAGACATGATTCCAGTTCTAAACCCAATCCAAAGGCATACATGCGGTGTGCCGCTATTGCCGACGCATCTACATGAGGTGGTCACTAGCAATTTCAAGCTATCTTGGACATGGCTCATGGGATATCCACCTGTACCAACACGGGGAGCTAGCCCGGTGGGGTGGAACTCTTCCATGCGGTCATCCAGCATCCTACTTTGAGCCACACTCGCTTCCCCCGGGCCGAATGATTTCGGCGCCCCGGTAGTCATTCGAAAAGACTACACCTTGTCGACAAGTTGCCCAATGACCATGCATACTCGATCTATCCAGTCTATCCAGTTTCTTCCTTAACATGACCATGCATTCCTTCTTTCTATCAAGACTTAATGAGACTTCCAAGCCGCGGGACCGATCTCGTGTGCGGGACATATCATGACTTAGCGAGACTCCCAAGCCAGGGGACCGATCTCGTGTGCGGGACATATCAAGACTTAGCGAGACTCCCAAGCCAGGGGATCGATCTCGTGTGCGGGACATATCAAGACTTAGCGAGACTCCCAAGTAACGGGACCGATCTCGACGACAACAAGTCGCGTGGACTTCCTTTGCTCGTGGCAAGCTTTTCACTAAGCGACCGTAACTCGTGCCTTAGACAGGCCTGGTTCTCTAGGCGACGCTAACGCTCAAGTCATATACTTTACACGACGAGCCTTGTTCTCAAGGGGCTACGCGACTTGACAACCGCAGATAGAGCGGGACAGTGCTAGAATTGGCTTCGATAGCCCAGCACAACTCTTGTCTAACTTATTCAGGTCGTGACTCGACGAGCAAAGGCTACGTCGAGCTTCGTATCGAGAGAACGTGCTAGGCACGGGGTCGACTTGGACAACTAAGTTTTCGGGTGCCTAGACTTAAGCCATCGAGCCGTGCGAGACGACTTAACTTGACTTAGGCTAATTCGAGTGTCGGGGCAACTTAGCAACTTAGGCCAACTTTCTTCTTCCAAGCCACGGGAACGAAGGATCGAGTGTTATTTGAAAGCACGCTGAGTCGACTTCTATGTTGACCGTGGGACCATTTTCCATGTTCTAAGACATTCCGACCCGACGGGATTATTCCCTTAGCTATGTGCGTTCGTAGCTTTTAGATTAGCCTACTTGTGTAAGTTGAAAACATGCGCATTATTAAGTGCAGGTCAAGATGAGGTAAGTTCACCGAAACTACCCCACCTTAGCGAGCGGTCGCCTTGGACGAGCGAGCCTTCGAGCAGCCGTTGCAAGGCTAAGTTCCAACGCCGTCGGCGTTTCGATTTCTCCGATTGACTTTGCGGGACGGGGCACTACACTATGCAAGGTCTTAATCAAGGCAAGGGTAGACGACTACCATTATACGATGATCCGTTTTACCAGAAGACTCGTCATGGGTTGGGATATGATCCGTCCCACATGTTTAATGACGATATACAAGAAGAATTCTCTTCTAGCTCTTCGCAATCATCAGATTCGAAAGAAATTCTATTCATCGAATCCGATATATCTCGTTCCTCATATTGTGAATCTGGGCAAATATTCTCAGTCAATATGGTTCAATCCGATGATGAATCAGAGCCATTTGAGAATGATCCTTGGGCTCAACAGATGGATACTCAATGGAAACTTCGTTTTGAACAACGACAGCCACCTACAGAAGATGAGGTTATCCAGATTGATGTTGGAGACGGAGTTACGTCCAAACCAATATTCATCAGTAAGAATCTTTTTGAAGTTGAAAAGGAAGAGCTGATAAAACTTATCAAAGATTACATTGACATCTTTGCATGGAGTTATGAGGATATGCCAGGGCTAGATCCTAAAGTTGCTACTCATAAACTCAACATTTTGCCTAATGTCAAGCCTGTAAAACAACAACAACGGCGCTTTAGACCAGATATGATGGATACAATTGAAGCAGAAGTCAAAAAGCTGATTACATGTGGCTTTGTTCGTGAAGAACAACACCCAGATTGGGTGGCCAATATTGTTCCTGTTATGAAGAAGAACGGAAAAGTCCGAGTTTGTATAGATTACCGAGATCTTAATATGGCTTGTCCAAAAGATGAATTTCCATGTCCCATCACTGATGTCATAATAGACAATACATACGATTTTGAACGTATGTCTTTCATGGACGGATTCTCAGGATACAATCAGATCAAGATATATCCAGAAGATGAGAAGCATACATCTTTTCGAACACCCCTTGGGGTTTATTGCTATACGGTTATGCCGTTTGGTCTTAAAAATGCCGGTGCCACATATCAATGGGCTATGAGCAATATCTTTCAAGAACATCTACGAAAAATAGTTGAATGCTATGTAGATGACATTGCTGTTAAAAGTCGGTCAAAGAATGATCACATTCAGGACTTGAAGACAGTATTTGAATTGATGCGCCAACATCAATTAAAAATGAACCCTACTAAGTCTTTCTTAGGGGTTTCTAGTGGCAAGTTTCTAGGATTTGTCATTACCTCTCAAGGTATCCATGTTGATCCTGATAAGGTTAAAGCAATTCTTGAAATACGTCCTCCTCGTAATCTGAAAGAACTCTGTGGCTTTCAGGGCCGTATCGCTTATATCAGAAGATTTATATCTAATCTTTCTGGGAGATGTCAACCTTTCTCCCGTCTATTAAAGAAAGGGGTATCTTTCGTCTGGGATGAAGCGTGTCAAAAAGCCTTCAATGACATTAAGCAATATCCTACAAACCCGCCTGTTCTGGTACCTCCGGTGATAGGAAAACCATTTTTGCTATATGTTCGAGCCTTGGATCATTCACTTGGCGCTCTTCTGGCACAGAAAAGTGATATGGGTCATGAACAAGCAATATATTATCTGAGCAGAATGATGGTAGGAGCTGAACACAGATATACTCCTGTGGAAAAGGAATGTCTACCTTTGGTTTTTGCCGTCCAAAAGACAAGACATTATGTCACTGGACAGACTATTCATGTCATTTCCAGAATAAATCCCATTCGGGTATTGATGAGAAAACCGAGCATTCTTAATTCCAGGTTAGCCACCTGGGCGATGTTGCTCACTCCTTATGACATGATTTATGTGCCTCAAAAATCAGTGAAGGGCCAAGCGTTAGCTGATTTCTTAGCTGCTCATCCTATACCTGAAACTTCGAAATTATATGAAGACATTCCAGACGAAGTAGTGGATTGTAACATGACTTTGAAGAATGATATATGGCAATTATATTTTGATGGAGCATCATGTGTGGGACCTAAAGGCAATATTGTCTCTGGGGTAGGAATTGTCTTGGTTTCTTCTGACAAAATGGTCATATACCGTGCCTATTCTCTTAATGAGCCATGCTCTAACAATGTAGCAAAATATAATGCTCTATTGATTGGTCTCCAAGTAGCAAAACAATTGGATATTAAATTCTTAGAGGCTTATGGAGATTCTCAATTGATCGTTAATCAAGTTAGAGGGACTTATGAAGTCAGAAATCCTGATCTCATCCCCTATCATCAGGTGGTAGTCGAGTTCGTCCTATCATTCAAAGGATTCTTCATTGAATTTGTACCACGTTCTCAGAATGTGGAGGCTGATGCTCTTGCCAGTTTAGCTGCAGACTTGGCTGTTCCAATCCGAAGGCAAAATATAATTACTTTGTTGGACCGAGACTTGTTCTGTGTGAAGAGTAATCTGCTATTGAACAAAGTTATGTTACAGAGGCAAGTTCCCAGCAGAAAGATTGGAGAACTCCATTCATTGATTATGCAGTTCATGAGATTTTGCCTGAAGATCCTAAAGAAGCTGCATCAATTAAGAGACGATCGTTTCGATTCTATTATGATTCGTCTTTACATATGCTATATCGTCATTCATATGACAGACTCTTGCTGTACTGTCTCTCAGAAAGTGAAGCCAAACAAACACTGCGTGAGGCTCATGATGGTGTCTGTGGTGCTCATCAACCGAGTCCAAAGTTACAAGATCGCATTCGGAGAATAGGATATTATTGGCCTTCTATGATAGCAGATGCTGTAGACTATGCCAGAAGATGTAAAGCATGTCAGATTCATGCTGATTTTATTCATCAACCATCTGAATTTCTACATCCTACAGCAGCCTCTTGGCCCTTCGAAGCTTGGGGTATGGATGTCATTGGTCCTATTAACCCTCCTTCTGTCAAAGGACATCGGTTTATACTAGCTATAACCGATTACTTTTCGAAGTGGGCGGAAGCAGTCCCCCTTGCAGAAGTGAAAACATCTAACGTGATCAGTTTCATCAAACACCATATGATTTATCGTTTCGGGATTCCTCGACGGATAATTCATGACAATGGTCCACAATTTGCCAGTCAAGCATTTTATCGATTCTGTGACAAGAATCGAATTCAGAATTTGGCTTCTATGGCTTATAATCCAGCTGCTAATGGTTTAGCTGAAGCTTTCAATAAGACGATCATCAAACTTCTCAAAAAATTTGTCTCTTCCAATAAACGTGATTGGAATGAGAAACTTGGAGAATGTTTATGGGCTTATCGAACAACAGTCCGGACTCCTACTGGTTTTACACCATTCTCATTGGTTTATGGATGCGAAGCTGTTCTCCCATTAGAAATCCAGATCCCTTCTCTACGAATAGCCATTGTTAATGAGCTAACTACGGAGAATAATGATCGCTTACGACTCCAAGAACTTGAAGGATTGGATGAGAAGCGTCTTCAAGCACAACAACACATTGAACTATATCAAGCCCGCATATCTCGAACTTTTAATCGTAGAGTTAAGGAGAGGGTATTCAAAGTTGGCGAGCTTGTATTAGCTGTTCGGAGACCGATGGTAATGACTCATAAAAGTAAAGGGAAATTCCAAGCAAAATGGGAAGGCCCTTAGTAATTGAGTCCGTGTTTTCCAATGGCGCTTATCGGTTGTCAAAACCCAATGGAGATCTATTTATGCTGCCGATCAATGGCAAATTTCTTAAGAAATACTATGTATAAAAAGAGAAGACAGAACAAAAATAAAACTTCTTTTATTATTATTTTTGTTCAAGATAAAAGACTAAGGACGAGGGCCACTCCCTTCCTTATTGAATACATAGTCGGCCAACGCATAGAAGGCGTCATTTCCTGAACTCATGAAAAATTTGCAGGCGGTCATCCTCAATGCTTCTTCTTCAGGAGTTTTTCCTGGCTCTACTAAGAAAGCAGAGATGTCTTGAGGCGGCTTGGGCGTAGAAGAACTGTTGTCTACTTCGGTCGGACCCGTCACTATTGGCTCAGCAGGGCATGTCTCAATGACGTCCTCAATGTTCCTGAAGACTTTATTCTTTGCTGTACATCCTCAGAAGACATTCCCAATAGAGGAGTAGAAATAAGAATGAAATGATTACAGAGAATTCTCACATATTTATAGAGGAGGATTACTAATGAACTGGTCTCTGAAATTGAAAATGACTTTTCATTTCCGAAAAGACTCGTTCATTCATGTTACCAGGTTCATCCATTTAATTATGGAATTGAATCGTCCTTTCTGTTCCCAAGAAATACGTTGATTCGTCCACCGTTTTAACGTATATGCTCACAACATCTGTCTTCTTATTCCCCAGCTACCAAGGTTTGGTTAAGCTGACTTCTTGTCTCAATTGATTAAAAAGTGGGATTCGTTATTTATCATGTTTTCATAACCTCTGGATAAATGCTAAATCTACCTACTTATCTATCACTTCTATTTGACCTATGCATAGATATTAATCTAATTTTCTTTTGAGTTCATATATGCTATTATGTCCATATTACCTCTGATAGTATCATATACTCTAAAACAGAAAACAAGATTTTATTTATCTATCATGTCCATATTACATCCAGATAGATACAAATCATTGATCATAGAAGAATCATCATTTTCATTCCCATATCATCAAAAAGTCTATTACATTTCTTAGACTTTCTTACAAGTTATAATAGAAATCTCTTACATTCTTGGATTTTCATTCTATACACCAACGATAACCTAATAGAGATCTATTTCTTCTTTGATCCTCTTTGACGGGTTCGTTGTTGGTGGCAGTTCCTGACTGTCTGAGCTCCAGTGGCAACCAGAACAGCAGAAATCAAACTCTGGTCTTCTCTCTCAGACGAGAGGAGAACCCCAGAGTATGGCAGCCCAAAGGCGTGTTGCTGCCAATACAATTGGTGGATTAGTGGCGGTACCTCAAAGGAGATAGGAATGTATCCAGTATTGGGATACGATTCCTAGTTCTGCCGCGAAAGGAACTCTACTACCCGATTTCTCGGGGTAGAGTTGACTCCACCATCCAACTCTCCGTATATAAAGGCTCTTCCTACCAATAGAGGAAGACCCTTCTATCTCACGAAGAGTTCTGAGTTGTCTAATTTGCGCATCAAAAGCGCATGAGCTCCCTGATGTTGATGTCAGAAGAACGCTCCTCACAACGTCAAAATCGCCAATGCAGGTTCTGGAAAAGCTGCTCAGCCAAACTTCTGCAGAAAACAACAAAGAAGAAGTATTTTAAAAACAGAAGTATTATCAGATGCGTATTAAACGCTAATTAAAAAAAACAGATCACAAGGCTTTTTACGCCAGTGCTTTAGCAAGGCTTTTTACGCCAGTGCTTCAACAAGGCTTTTACGCCAGTGCTTCAGCGAGTTTTTACGCTCGTCAAGAATTTACGCTCATTCGAAAGTCAGATATTTGCTTACGATCGGACTTACCATTTGAGTCGAATGGTTTGGCTCTAACGATAGTTGAATCTGCGTCTAATGACTGGGCATACAAAAGAACACCGTGGAAAAGCTTCGCCATCCTTATTTGTTGGAGAACAACATCACAGAAAGTTATCTTCAGTGGAATGAGTACGAGAATATATGAAACATTCTCGGCTATTTATAAAGGCTGAAGAACTGTTGGGATGAGTCTATTTCGGGGGAAGATCCTATTTAAAGGCTCTCGTAACCACAAGACAGATGCCACGTGTTGGTTTATTTCTTGGGAATTAACAACCACAGAAGCAGTCAAAATAAATGTTGAACAGTTGAGATTAACATCAGACTTTATTTATAAAAAGGGGGGGAGTGGACCCCTACATATAAGAGAGTCGCAATACATGGAGTTTCATTTTCCCTCTCCTTCGTTGGACTGACGAAGGGAGGCACCTAACTCACGCATGTTGTGAATCCCGGAGCGATGCATCAGATTTAAAAATGCTTCTGCATCTCCTGAGCCCTCATATGCAGTCGGGGGACCACCGTCGATGCGGCTGAAGACTGCTGGAGTTAATCCGAAGCACGCTACAAAGTTGCGTGCTCGCTCAAAGTCAATCCTTGAGCCCGAAGCCTCTTCATTGTTAATCTCCTTCTTGGGCGCCATGTCACTATGGAGATGAATGACAAAAGTGAAGAATTTCTCCTCATTTATACGGTTAAATCAACTCTCCATATTCCTCATTGGAAACTGTTCATTATAAATGCAAACTCGGGGAAGTGAAAAGGCATTCGAAAGTTTCGAAAAAAGAAATTCATTGTGACAATTAAGTGTTGACCGACACTATTGGAAATTACGCCGACTGTTGGACATCCCTGCTTTTACGCGGATGGCTGTTGCGTATCCCGAATTTTACGCTGGCAGATCAAATCTCGACTTTTACGCTTTCTGTTCAAAGTGTTTCAAATTTTGGAGATATTTGAAAACTTTGAAGGGGGTCTTGTAGGAGCGTAAAAAGTGCTTCACAAGAAGGGTCAAAGTGATAGTCCAGTCTACTCAAATTGATCCCCTTTATGCCAAGGAGAGGCTAATCACTTTACGCCTAAGAAGGCTGATCATTTTACGTTCGGGTTTACACCCATGATTTTATGCCAAGGACAGAGCAGCCACTTTTACGCTGGACAAAGCTGTCAAATCTCGCATTTAATGCAAAATCTGACATGAAGATATTAATGATGCCATTTATCACAGAATTCAATGGAATTTGTCTTATACAAAGACCATTGTTGTCGTTTATGGGAATCGAGCTACTTTACGCTCACTGTATGGTTTCTTTTACGCACGGAGTTTTACATGAGTTCTTACGCTCATAAAACAATGTGTGCGTAAAGTCTATTTGAGCCATTTTACGCTCAAGGTTATTCAATAACCACTTTATGCGGGAAACCTATGACAGAGCTATTTTACGTTCATCTTACTGCTTTACGCCCAGAGGATGTTGGAGCTATTTTTACGCCCTATTCTTTCTGGCCAGTTTGGAACGTGGTTTGCCTATATGGCCTTCATGCCATATATTTCGAAGAACGTGTGTACATGTATCCTATTCTTACTGAAATGATGGGACGCGTGTCAACGTATGCAAAGGATGACTTTGATCATGGGTGGCAGTTGTTAGCGTAAAGACAGATTTTAATGCTCTTTTACGCACAGAAGCCCCAGTCTATAAATAAACTCATTTTTCTCAAGGACAAAAAAAAAAGAGGACAGAGAGACAGGAGAGAATACAGAGATCAGAACTTCGAGATTTTGATTCTCCAGAGCATTCTTCTTCAACTTTTCTTTCAGAACAGAGTGAAACAAAGCAGGAAAGCATTCGGCCTCGCCATTAGTGCCCAAGTGCGTCGATACCTTTCTGGTGACTTAGTTCTTCCAAGTTGTTCTACTTCAAGCAGTGATCTTCATCATCATCGTATGGTCCAAGGAACAAAGTGATCATTTACAGTTCAGACTTCCATAGCAATACTTTCCCAGAATCAAATTTGTACTTCTGTCACGCCCCAGTTCCAAATAATCGGATCGGGAACATGTGGCATGCCAGCTGTACAATCTAGCATAGCTAAACCCAATTTAATGGACTATGATTCGATTGTAGTACGCTGAAGTATAACTAACAAGTAACATCACAGGCAGGTAAACTAGTCTCATCCATGAAACAAAGTAATAGATAACTGAATGGAAAATAATCAGTGCCACAGAATCCAAATGTCAACTATGGCTAGAGGAGAACAATCCACTAAAAGTAAATGAGTACATCTGGAATGAAATGAAGTAGCAAAAAGAAATAAACAGAATACTGGAAATGAAACCCACGTCTGAAGATGTAGCTAGCCTCCAGAGGATCAAAGCTGCGGCTCCACCTCAAAATCGTCGTCAACAAGTCCCTCTACTCCGTAATCAGCCGGGAATAAGTGCTCGTCAAGCTCTGGAAAAGATACCAGGTCCTCAGAGGGACATAACAAATACACAGGAAAATGACATGCAAGAATATACTGAGCAGTAATGTAAAAGTAACTAATAAGAATGCCACCCAGTATTTCCCTAACCAAACAAGGACAGGAAATACAAGAAAGCAATAAGGTGTTCTGGCCAACTATGTGTAAATGCACTCGAGACATCTCTAGTGGCACATGAGAGGGGGAGAAGAAGAAGAAACTGCCACCAAGCGTTCTACGGTTTGAGAAACGAGGGGCTACGAGCATCCAGCGTACATTGGAAACAGAAATTCTCATACACCACTAGTAGACTCTCCCCACCCAATGTACTCATACCGTATACGCGGTACGAACAATATGCAAGACGTCATAGTAAATATAGTATAACTAAACCAAACTGCTACAGACTCAAGATCATATGTTAATGGCCAGTCAACACAGAACCTCTGCACTCAACTCACTCATATGTGATACGTGTCTGAGACGGTGTCAAGTTTATACTAACTTTATACAAGGTAGTCATCAATGGAGACGAGTGCACACGATAGTAATAACTGGTCAAATGTAAATACTGCATAGTAAATGTCAAGCAAGGTGTACTTGCCTGTGTCCAGCAACTGAGTATCCGGGTCCAAAGTAGAGTCCGAGTCCCGAGAAGCAAATAATCCTAAACAAAATTTATCTCTAATTAATTACTAATTAAACAAATTAAACAATTCATTTAATTGCTAAGTAATCTTTAATTTAAATTAATCTATTACTACTAGCTAACTAGTATCAATAATTATGAATAATAATTATACAATAATAATTATGTAAACCATACTTATTATCATACCATTTATATTCTGAAATTTATATACAACCAAATATTTAATAATTAATTAATTAATTAATGATAATCAATTAACCAACCATTTTAATACACACATGAATTCACAATTCCTAATATTACTAACATAAATAGTAAAAGTCCTTAAAAATCATTTTTAGTCTATTTTAATAATAAAATAAATAATATCAGAATAATAAATATATATTATATATATATTTTACAGAAAATGAATTATTATCATTAAACTATTTATTAAATAACTAGTTGGATAATAACAATAAGTACTTAATAATTCTAAATAAATCCAAATAAATCACCACAAACCTTAAATTTAATCATTAAAACTAAATTCACAGTAGTAACACAAAACTAATAATTATTTAAAACAATAAATAATTATTACACAATTTATTACATAACCCTAAACATGATTTTCCAAATTACTTTTAAGTCTTAAAAATTCGTAAATATATTTAAAATACATAAAATAAATTCCTAATACCCTATTTACACATTTCAAACATAATCTTATCACTTCACAAAATTACAACATTTATATAATTAATAACAATTAATTATATAATATATTCAACTTATGTAATAAATCTAGAAATTACCCAACTAAATCTCAATAATTATAAATAATATTAAATAAATATTGGAATTATTTTTTTACAGAATAATATACTATTACAAACATTTTCTATTCAAACAATATTATTTAATTACTAACCAATTAAATAATATAAATTGAAAACGGTATTTAACAATTAGTTTGATTAATACAAAACTTCCAAGAAAAATTTAAATAAAATATTTTAAAAACCAATAAAATACTGGAAAATTTTCATAATTTACTTTATAATTAAATCTATATTTTTCATATAAATTATATTATTTAATTATTTGCCAATTAAATAATATGCATCAAACGGAATTAATTAAACAGTTTTAATTCACTGTTTTTCACATAAAATAATTATAAATTTAATTCCAAAAATTCTGGAAATTTTATTTTAAAATACTATATTAATTATACAAACTTTTTCATGTACAAGGTTTTATCTAATTCGTGATCAAAATATTTCATAAAAATTAAAACAGTAAACACATTTAATTAATTACTAGCATTGAAACTTCATAATTAAATATAAATAAATACTAATAATTAATATTAACTCATACAAAAATTAGGGTAGAACCCCTACATAATTAACAATGATTTCCTACATTTAGATCTAATTATTCATCCATTTATTCATCATAACAATCAATACAAAACTGAATAATCCGAATTTAAATACTAAAACTTGGTTTAAAGCATGCTAAGAGGATTTAATCCACGTGACAGCGCCACCGGGGGGGGGGGGGGGTCGGGGTTACCTCGCCACGCCGCAGGGGGGGTGGAACGCCGCGAGGGGGCCGCCGGGCCGGGCTGCAGTGCGCGCGGGGGGCGCCGGCTGCTACACGCGGGCGCGGGAAGCGCCGCGTCTCGTCGTCGACGGCGGGGCTCCGGGTAAGGGGGGAGGAGATAGGCGCGGAAGAGGAGGAGGGGCTGGTGGCTTGATGGGGAGAGGTGGAGTTTGTGTGGAGGCAAGTTTAGGGTTAGGGTTGAGAGTGATTAGGTTCTCCTATAAGAATATATATATGGGAATGAGATCCAAATGAATAGGTCCCTAATGGGTTGGGCCTAGGTTAAGGTTAAGGATTGGGTTTAGTTGCTAAAAATTTAACACCAAAACTATACAAGCTTATATATATAATCTAATAGTAAAACAATAAATAGTAACACTATATATATATATATCATATACTTCTAAACTTTATCAATGATTTAATAATTAGTGTAAAAGCATTTATTTAACAATTAATATTATTTAGTAACAAATAAATATTAATAAAAATAAAAAATATTTTGAGGGGTTTTACATTCTCCCCAACTTATTAAAATTTCGTCCTCGAAATTAAAACAAGCTGGGATTAAAAGAAACACACACAATCATAATTCTAAATCTAGGAAATTTACAAACTAAATTAAGCAAAATCTAGAGAGTGAATATTAGCAGAATTAAGTCATACCAGATGCCTCACGAAGGTATGGATAACGCTCCAGAATAGAATCTTCCCGCTCCCAAGTCGATTCGCCCGGAGAATGGTGTTTCCACGCAACTCGGACTAGTCGAATGGTCTTCCCCTTCAACACTTTCTCTCTGCGGTCTAGGATCTCCACAGGCTGCTCCTCATAGGACAAAGTCGGTCCTACGGTGATCTCTGAATGATCAAGTACGTGGTTGGGATCTGCCACATACTTCCTCAACTGGGAGACATGAAATACGTCATGGACGCCTTCCAATGACTGCGGAAGTGCCAATCTGTATGCAACCTCGCCAACTTTCTCCAACACATCGAATGGTCCGATGTACCTTGGGCTGAGCTTTCCTCTGACTCCAAATCTGATTGTACCTCTAGTCGGGGAGATTCTCAAGAACACATGATCTCCTTCCTTGAACTCAAGAGGTCGCCTATGAGTGTCTGCCCACTGCTTCTGCCGGTCCTGTGCTGCTCGTAGATGCCCCTGAATCTTCTTGACTGTATCTACTGTACGAGTCACTAACTCTGGTCCCAATATCTGTCTCTCGCCTACATCACCCCAACATGCTGGCGATCGACACTTTCTTCCGTACAATGCTTCAAAAGGGGCCATCTGGATACTTGCCTGGTAGCTATTGTTGTAAGAAAACTCTACCAAATGCAAGTGATCCTCCCAAGATCCTCCAAAATCCAACATGCAAGCTCTCAACTTGTCCTCTAACGTCTGAATGGTACGCTCTGACTGCCCGTCCGTCTGAGGATGATAAGCTGTGCTGAACTTCAGTCTTGTGCCCAGACTTTCCTGCATGCTCTTCCAGAAGTGTGATGTGAATCTCGTATCTCGATCAGAGACTATACTGACTGGTACTCCATGTAATCGTACTATCTCCTTCATATATAGGTCTGCCAATACCTCTGTAGATTGCCCCACTCGGAATGGTATGAAATGAGCAGACTTCGATAATCTGTCCACAATCACCCAAACTGCATCTCGTCCAGCTGGGCTCCTCGGAAATCCCGTAACGAAATCCATAGTGATGTGCTCCCACTTCCACTCAGGTATCGGAAGCGGTTGCAATAATCCTGCGGACCTCTGATGTTCAGCCTTGACTTGCTGACACACCAAGCACTTTGCTACGAACCGTGCTATTTCACGCTTCATTCCATGCCACCAGTAGTACTGTCTCAGGTCCCTGTACATCTTCATACCTCCTGGATGAATAGAATAAGTCGAACTATGTGCCTCTGTCATCAACTCCTGCCTGATCTCTCCATTAGGAATATAGAGACGATCTCCGCACCTCAAGGTCCCATCTTCGTGAATCCTCAATCCAGTCTGCAGTCCTTGCTCTGTCCTCTGTCGAAGCCTCTGATATCTGGCATCTGGCGGTAAGGTCGCCTTGATCCGCTCTACCAACGAAGACTGAACCTGAATATTCATCATCTCTGCAACTCCTCCAGGCCTAACAACTTCGATGCCCATCTTTTCCAAGTCATATAGCAACTCCTTCTGTGATGTCAAAAAATGTGCCATAGGCCTCCGGCTCAATGCATCTGCTACTGAATTCGCCTTCCCTGGATGGTACTGTAACTCAATATCAAAATCTGCCATCAACTCAAGCCAACGCCTCTGTCTCAAATTTAAATCCTTCTGAGTATAGACATACTTGAGGCTTTTATGATCTGTATATACCTCCACTGTTTCTCCATACAGATAATGCCTCCAAAGCTTCAAGGCAAATATCACCGCCGTAAGCTCTAAGTCGTGTGTGGGATAATTCTTCTCATGGGTCCTCAACTGCCGAGAACCATATGCAACTACCTTCCCATGCTGCATCAAGACGCATCCTAATCCCTTCCCGGATGCATCACTATAGATGACAAAACCTCCTGATCCCGATGGAATGGTCAAGACTGGTGCAGTAGTAAGACGCTTCTTCAAATCATCAAAAGCAGCTTGGCACTCTTCCGTCCACTCGAACTTCTGATCCTTGCGAGTCAACTTCGTTATGGGTTCCGCAATTCTTGCAAAATTCTCTACGAACCTCCAGTAATATCCGGCAAGCCCCAGAAAACTTCGCACCTCTGAAACATCGGTTGGAGTTGGCCACGACTCCACTGCTGATATCTTCGTCGGATCCACTTCTATGCCTTTCCCTGAGATAACATGTCCAAGAAATGAAACATGATCTAGCAGAAATTCACACTTACTCAGCTTTGCATATAACTTCTGATGCCTCAAGATCTCCAGCACCTTCCTCAAGTGATCCTCATGCTCTTCATGGTTCTTTGAATACACCAAAATGTCGTCGATGAATACTACGACAAACTTATCAAGATATTCATGGAATACTCTGTTCATTAAATTCATGAATACAGCCGGTGCATTTGTCAAACCAAAGGGCATTACTAAGAACTCGTAATGACCATACCGAGTCCTGAATGCGGTCTTCTGGATGTCTTCCTTCCGAACCTTCACTTGATGGTATCCCGATCTCAGATCAATCTTCGAGAATACCTGGGCTCCTGTCAGCTGGTCAAATAGATCATCAATTCGGAGCATGGGATACTTGTTCTTGATCGTCACAGCATTAAGAGCCCTATAATTAATGCACATGCGAACCGTTCCATCTTTCTTTGGCACAAACAAGACCGGGGCTCCCCAAGGTATTGCACTTGGTCTGATAAATCCCTTGTCTTGTAACTCCTGCAACTGCACCTTCATTTCATCCATCTCCTTCTTCGCCAGTCGATAGACATTTGAAGAGATTGGTGCCGCTTCTGGTATGAGCTCAATGGTGAACTCAACCTCTCTGTCGGGTGGTAGACCCGGCAGATCATCGGGAAAGACATCAGAAAACTCATCAATGATCGGTGGCGGGGCAACCTCCATCGCCATGCAAGCTCCATGATACTGAGATACTCCATTCTCAATGATTGCTCTCTGAAATTCAAACTCCGGCTGGCCTGGCGGTCTAAATATAGCACAACCCCTGTGGCAGTCCAATATAGCATAATATTGACTAAGCCAATCCATACCCAATACTACGTCGAAATTTGGCATAGGTAATACCAAAAGTCGAGCTCTCATCTCTCGGCCACAAATAACTACCGAACAGGTTCTACATGAACTAGTCACAGGTACTATACCCCCACTAGTAATAATGTTCCAACTCTTAGGCATAGTAGAAGTAGCTATCCTATGCACAGCTACAAATCTAGATGATATAAATGATAGGGTGGCACCAGAATCAAATAACACTGTAGCAGGCAATGAACCTACTAAAATAGTACCTGTGATAGCCTCACCTTCGGTTCCATCTTCCCCCTGAGTGAGAGCAAAAATCTGTCCTTGCTTCTTGTTTCCTGCCTGCTGCTTGGCTTTCTCAAACTGTGCTGACTGTGAGGGGAGTATAGGTCCTCTCTGCTGACCTCCTGATGCTGGTGGCTTCTGTCCTCCTGCTGGCACAATGGCTCCCCGAACTGGGCAATCTCGAGCCTGATGCTGGCTCGATCCACAAGCTAAACAAGTACCCAGCATCCTTCTGCACTCTCTCTGTAAGTGTCCCTTCCTGCCACAGAAATGGCAAGTCGGAAGCTCTTTAGACTGGTAGGGTCCAGTCTTCTGCTGATGCTGATGATGTCCCATAGGTCTCTTGATAGGACCTTCTTGCTGCGTCTTCGTCTGCACTGGCTGGTTCTTCTGCTGGTTCAGCTTTCCTTTGCTAATTGCCTCCTGAATCCTGGCCTCCGTTAGCAACTCAGCATAAGAGATTCGGGACTGAGAGCTAGTATAATGCTGTAGCTCCTGCCTCAGCCCGTTGTGAAATCTCTTGGCCTTCTCCAGATCATTGGGTATCAGCACCTCCCCATATTTGCTGAGTCGACTGAACTCCGAGTTATACTCGTCAACAGTCTTGTTCCCTTGCTCCAGATGCAGGAATTGGTTGTATAAGGCATTCTTCACAGTGGTAGGGAAGTACTTCTTATCAAAGAACTCTAAAAACTGTTCCCACGTCTGACGAGTACCCAACTGACGCTCCATAGAATCCCACCAGTGATGGGCATTCCCCTCCAGCTGAGTTCTTACGCTAGTCATCCATAAATCCTCAGGCAACTGAGATGCCTGCAATTTCTTCTTGGTGCTGGTGATCCAAGTAGTTGTCTCCTCCGGACTCTCGTTTCCCAAATAAGGTTTGGGGTTCATCTGCACGTAGTCCTTCACTGAACCTACCCGTGCTGGTCTCACGGGAGCTAGTGTCAGAGCTGGTGCAGGTGCTGGTGCTGTCATCCTCTCCATAGCTGTCAAGAATCCCTGTCTCATCTCAGCAGCTTCCCGTCTTTGCTCAGCTGCTTCTTGCCTCTGCTCTGCTGCTTGCTGTCTCTATTCTTGCATCATCATGTGCATGAACTGAAACATCTGTGCCTGACTGTCTTGAGGCACAGCCGGGGGCACTCCATATGGTGTCTGAGGGTACTGCGGGGGAGGAGGAGGTACCCCAGTCGGTTGTGCACCAAGTGGCTGAGACGTCTGCCCTGGTAGCAAAGGGTGGGTTGGAACTACCCTTGCGGACTGATCATCCGTACCAGATGACTGGTTGTCTCTACCGGCAGCGGTACGTCCACTCCTCAAATTCATGATTCTGCAGAGATAAGATAGAAGGAATTGAGAATAGGACGAAAACAAACGAGATGCAAAAGAATTTGTTCAAGGATAATCAAGAATGATATAGTCGAGTATGGATGAGACATAATATTCTAAACCTAATTTGCAGGCTTGTTCAGTACAGTAGCGTAACCAAACAAATTTTGAGACCTGCATGGGCCACCACTAAAACATGTCACGCCCCAGTTCCAAATAATCAGATCGGGAACACGTGGCATGCCAGCTGTACAATCTAACATAGCTAAACCCAATTTAATGGACTATGATTCGATTGTAGTACGCTGAAGTATAACTAACAAGTAACATCACAGGCAGGTAAACTAGTCTCATCCATGAAATAAAGTAATAGATAACTGAATGGAAAATAATCAGTGCCACAGAATCCAAATGTCAACTATGGCTAGAGGAAAACAATCCACTAAAAGTAAATGAGTACATCTGGAATAAAATGAAGTAGCAAAAAGAAATAAACAGAATACTGAAAATGGAACCCACGTCTGAAGATGTAGCTAGCCTCCAGAGGATCAAGGCTGCGGCTCCACCTCAAAGTCGTCGTCAACAAGTCCCTCTACTCCGTAATCAGCCAGGAATAAGTGCTCGTCAAGCTCTGGAAAAGATACCAGGTCCTCAGAGGGACATAACAAATACACAGAAAAATGACATGCAAGAATATACTGAGCAGTAATGTAAAAGTAACTAATAAGAATGCCACCCAGTATTTCCCTAACCAAACAAGGACAGAAAATACAAGAAAGCAATAAGGTGTTCTAGCCATCTATGTGTAAATACACTCGAGACATCTCTAGTGGCACATGAGAGGGGGAGAAGAAGAAGAACCTGCCACCAAGCGTTCTACGGTGAGAAACGAGGGGCTACGAGCATCCAGCGTACATTGGAAACAGAAATTCTCATACACCACTAGTAGACTCTCCCCACCCAATGTACTCGTACCGTATACGCGGTACGAACAATATGCAAGACGTCATAGTAAATATAGTATAACTAAACCAAACTGCTACAGACTCAAGATTATATGTTAATGGCCAGTCAACACAGAACCTGTCACTCTCCATTCCCGGAATACGTAAATTTTTGATTTTTCATGTATATGGTATCTGGCACCTGTATCTTTATTGCATATATCATGTATTTGTAACTAGCCATGGCATGGAACAGTATCTCGTCGCGGATTAGTGTGCCACCCCTTGTCCTTGTCTGGTTGTAGGCGTGGTTCACTGTTTCGATGATAAGATTTCTGAACCGTGTTGTGGTTAGGATTTTATTTAATTAATTTAATTAGTTGTATCATGTAGCATTTAACATGTCATTAGTCATGTGGTTAAGAGCATGCTTAAGCTTAGGGTTTCTTTGAGTCAACCCAACCCCTATATATATTCTCTTCCTCACTCTCTCTCTCCTCATTCACTCTTTTCATTTCTTTTCCTCCCAACCAATAGGCAAGTACATCTTGCACCAAATGGAGAGATTCTTACATTTTTCATTTCTTGATTTTTTTTAGATATTACTTGTCTATATTGTTCTTCTCTTCATTCTCTACAAGTTTAGTTCTTGGAGTTTTTGATTTTAATGGCTAGTTTGGTGTAGATCTAAGTTTCTATAACTAGGGTTTTATGGATTTCCATGGTTTTGATCTATCAAACTTGGTTGTTTTCGAAAACTAATGGTTCTATGTTGTAGAGAATTCAATTCCATTCAGTTTTGGCTTTTGTTTCGCTTGATTTCGACTTCGGATGAGGAAGTTATGGCCATGGCAAGTTTTTGGAACTTTCATGGATGAACTTGCTGTTTGGGGACGATGAATCCCATGCGCCCGGGAGGCCATGCGCCGGGAGGCCATGCGCTGTGAAGTCCCGACAACGCATCCCATGCGCCGATTGGTACATGAATCCCATGCGCCGATTGGTGCAGGAATCCCATGCGCCGATTCATGCAGGAATCTCATGCGCCGATTCGTGCAAGAATCCCATGCGCCGATTGGTGCAGGAATCCCATGCGCCGATTCGTGCAGGAATCCCATGCGCCGATTCATGCAGAAATCTCATGTGCCGATTCGTGCAGGAATCCCATGCGCCGATTGGTACAGGAATCTCATGCGCCGATTCGTGCAGGAATCCCATGCGTCGATTCATGCAGGAATCTCATGTGCCGATTCGTGCAGGAATCCCATGCGCCGATTCATGCAGGAATCTCATGCGTCGATTCGTGCAGAAATTCTATGTGCCGATTCATGCAGGAATCTCATGCACCGATTGGTACAGGAATCCCATGCGCCGATTCATGCAGGAATCTCATGCACCGATTCGTGCAGGAATCCCATGCGCCGATTGTGCAGGAATCCCATGCACCGATTGTGCAGGAATTCCATGCGCCGAAATTGCTCTATTTTACTGTTTTTGCCTGTTTAAGTTATTTTGTAGCTAGAATCTTGAAAAAAAACTCAAAACATGAAAGTTGTAGATCTTTTTATTGGCTTCAAGGATCTTCATGTCTCACTTTAACCTGAATTCACATGTGACTTTTATGTCACGAGGGGTCCACGTGACTTCCTGACTTGACCATATTCCTGACCTGATTACCTGTATACGTACTGGTACATATTCTAAGTGTGTATTAAGATACAATATTAGTATGCACTGCTGTGCTATTTAATGAGTGCACTGAGGTGTGACTCTACATGCCAAGTGATCGTTCGTGTTATATGTCAATACATGTGTACCTTCCAGTATAGTCATGGTAATTGGTCAGTAATAGTGTCGTGGTATGTTGATTGTTGTTTGAAGCATTACACTAAGCATGGATCTAGATCGGGCCGATGTGGATTCATACTTAGGGTACATGTACTATGGTACGACATATAGGAGGATGACCATGTGACCACGACATGTGATTCCATATCAAGATAGGGTTAATCTAAGAAACCCAAATTGGTAGATGCATTGGGTGGGAAGAATCTCGAGATCGTGCCATACTGGCCACCCCAGGTCCTGTCCTGACGTGTCGGGTTGGCCGCCACGGATACAGTTTCATTCGTCTATAGTGGATGACTATATCCGACTTCTACGTGCTATGTGTTATATGTTTAGCACGGTAGCCTTATGGGGGACCGGTACATAATCAAAGTTCTATGTGTATATGTATATTATATGGTTTGGCTAGCCCTGTTGGGTTGACACGATCTGAGGATTCCTATATATTGCATTACTGGGATAACCCAGACAAATCATAGAAAGCCGTAGGATTGATTGGCCGCTTGTAAGCTGACTTATTTTGTGATATGTTCTCTTCTGTTAGCAACTGAGGAACATAGACTATCGTGGTGCGTGGTCCAACCCATGTCCTTGTTTGGTTGTTGGGTTGGACTATTGTGCTGCGATATACTATAGACCGAAGTCGCGATCAGAAGCCCTTTTACCTGCCCATGGCTATAGGATATATCTTATCTCGGCACAATATTGGCACCGTTTGTCCTTGTTTGGTTGTAAGGGTGTCGTATTATCTCGATGATATGGTATAAGCCTATAACTCGTGAATCAGGTCTTATTTAACTCATGGGTTTTATCTCACTCTTTTGTGCTCCCTTGTGGTACTTGCTATTCGGAGCCTGACCCCGCTGGTTTTGTTTGGCCAGATCCCGTAGCAGCTCCCGAGGATCCAGCTTTCTATCCGAACAATGGTGCACACCAGGAGTATGGGCGCCAGGGACCATGAGTGGGTTTCTTCTTCACCGCTCTGATATCTTCTATTTTGTACTTGGCATTTAGCCACCGGCACATGTTTAGCCGGCAGTCCTAGACACTAGTTTCCTTTGCATAATTGTAATTAAATCAGACTGCAGCTGACTATAGTTATGTACTATTGACTCTCGGAACTAGCTCATCATTTTGTATAGCTAGACTCATGAATCATTTTGATGAAGCGTCGGGGACGCCTTACTGCTTTGTCTTATATGATCATTATTTACTGCTTCTTGTTTTGATTGATTGAGACATAGATGCTCTGTGGGACCATAGGAGACCTGATTGTAGCATGTACCCCCTAGTCTTTTGACAGCCACGATCGCCGTATGACGTTTATATACCTCATACGGTGTAGCTGGCCTAGTCCGTCTCAGTATTCCGGTACTGGGGCATGACAAGGTTTTAGTGGTGGTCCATGCAGGTCTATTTTTTTAGACTTGTGGGGTATTGCGATTATAGGAGTCTCAATCAAAATATGTTCCCCTTGATCTCCTGATTCATTTCCTCTTTCTCCCACCTTGATTTATAACTTGATTGTCATCCTCAATTCTTTCCCGTCCTGTCTTTTGATACCTTGTATCCTTTCCTTTAGGGTCATATCATTCTCGACTATTGGAGGAGCCGGCATGGGAGAGAATCCATTAGATCAGGGACGAGTTGGAGATCAGCAAGGGGTCGCCCCTCTACCTGGACAGATTCACGTCGAGAATGTTACCGAGCATGAGCCAGTTGAGCTACAGAGGCCAGAGGATCCCGTACCTCCAGTGATGCCGATAGTACCAGTAGCACTAGACGCGCCGGCACTATTGCAGATTATTAGAGGGTTATTGGAGACCCAGCAATGCCAAACGGCAGCCCAACAGCAACAACAAACCCGACAGCAAGAACAGAATGTGCTACAGAATCAGGGGTTGCAATTAGCCCTTGAGAAAAGTGTCAGGAATGATTCAGGAGCGTCCGGAAGGTTTTGTCGACTTAACCCGAAATATTTTGACGGCACGGAGGATGCCATCACGGTGGATGCTTGGCTTCAGGATACAGAGGCCATATTGACCGCAACAAAGGTTCCAGCAGAAGAGAAGGTTGACCAAGTCAGATTATTGCTTCAGGATCTCGCCCGCGATTGGTGGGCATCAGAAGAGGTTGGAATGAGGCGTCATGTTCCCTGAGATAGCTTCAGTACCAGATTCAAGGCCAAGTACTTTGGTGTGGTAGCGCGGTATGAGCTACAGCAGAGGTTTATCAGTCTCAAGTAGGCTGGTAAGACGGTGGATGGTTATGCAGCGGAGTTCTGCAGGTTAAGTAGGTTTGCTCGGATGATGGTGGCGACAGAGCCACAGAGAGCAATGAGGTTCCAGCAGGGACTTCACCTAGAGATTTTACAGCTGGTCGAGGGGCACGACTACCAGCCATTCGATGCAGTATTGACGGCGGCTCGGAGGCACGAGCTTACTTTTCAAAGGTTATCAACAAGGACTGGGGGCCAGAAGAGGTCTCATACACAGAGTGTTGGGGAAGAAGCAGTACCTCGGACGTCAGCACCAGCACCTGGCATCTGTATTCGTGATGCAGCACCAGTCACGATAATTGTGACTACACCAGTTCGACAACAGCAACAGAGGAACCAACAGCAGCGTCAGAAAGCACCAGTGGGTTGCACTTATTGTGGTAAGGGAGGGCACACTAGGGATGTGTGTCATTCAGCTAATGGGTTATGCTTGAGGTGTGGCAGTCCAGACCATAGGATTGCCAATTGTCCTATGATGCAGAGGCCAGGAGGGCCAGCTCAATGGTTTTCGGCGTTGCCAGCTCCAGAGGTAGCACCGTATCAAGGGCCAGCACTAGCAGTGAGGCCACTAGCCCAGCGCCCATTACTGACGCAAGCTCAGATGTACCGACAAGCACAACATCAGGTTGGACAGCAGGGCCAGGGAAGGCAGGGACAAAGACAAGAAGAATTTGGAGTATTAGAGCAAAGGTTGGCTGAAGGCGGTCAGATTTTGGGTAAGTTTTGAGTATTATTTATTATAATTCCTTGAGTTTTATATTCGAAGAACGAAGGTGACTTTCTCGTCTCACTCATCTGCTCTCGTATCATGTGATACGTGATTACGAGAGTACGTCCTAGACAGAGTCTCGTTCTTGATTTAGTCATTGGTACCGACTTATCACAAGCGTTGACCCTTGTCCACTTTGGGTGTCAGTGTAGGACCTCGAGGACGAATTCCTACCTGACTTGAGAGGCATATTTTATTCGTATGTCTCCGATCATTTCCTTCTAGGGTATGATTATTGTTTGTGCTCTTACTTAATTATTCTTGCTTTCTTAAACTATTCATGTGCCATGTGTTGTTTGATAATTGTGCTTGTTATATGTCATGAGTGTATTTCGTGATCTGAGAGCGCGCTCGACTAGCCTTATCGAAATTTTGAGGACGAAATTTTTTCTAAGGAGGGTAGAGATGTCACTCCCCATTCCCGGAATACGTAAATTTTTGATTTTTCATGTATATGGTATCTGGCACCTGTATCTTTATTACATATATCATGTATTTGTAACTAGCCATGGCATGGAACAGTATCTCGTCGCGGATTAGTGTGCCACCCCTTGTCCTTGTCTGGTTGTAGGCGTGGTTCACTGTTTCAATGATAAGATTTCTGAACCGTGTTGTGGTTAGGATTTTATTTAATTAATTTAATTAGTTGTATCATGTAGCATTTAACATGTCATTAGTCATGTGGTTAAGAGCATGCTTAAGCTTAGGTTTTCTTTGAGTCAACCCAACCCCTATATATATTCTCTTCCTTACTCTCTCTCCTCATTCACTCTTTTCATTTCTTTTCCTCCAAACCAATAGACAAGTACATCTTGCACCAAATGGAGAGATTCTTGCATTTTTTATTTCTTGATTTTTCTTAGATATTATTTGTCTATATTGTTCTTCTCTTCATTCTCTACAAGTTTAGTTCTTGGAGTTTTTGATTTTAATGGCTAGTTTGGTGTAGATCTAAGTTTCTATAACTAGGGTTTTATGGATTTCCATGGTTTTGATCTATCAAACTTGGTTGTTTTCGAAAACTAATGGTTCTATATTGTAGAGAATTCAATTTCATTCAGTTTTGGCTTTTGTTTCGCTTGATTTCGACTTCAGATGAGGAAGTTATGGCCATGGCAAGTTTTCGAAACTTTCATGGCTGAACTTGCTGTTTGGGGACGATGAATCCCATGCGCCCGGGAGGCCATGCGCCGGGAGGCCATGCGCTGTGAAGTCCCGGCAACGCATCCCATGCGCCGATTGGTGCAGGAATCCCATGCGTCGATTGGTGCAGGAATCTCATGCGTCGATTCGTGCAGGAATCCCATACGTCGATTCATGCAGGAATCTTATGCGCCGATTCGTGCAGGAATCCCATGCGCCGATTGGTGCAGGAATCCCATGCGCCGATTCGTGCAGGAATCCCATGCGCCGATTGGTGCAGGAATCTCATGCGCCGATTCGTGCAGGAATCCCATGCGCCGATTGGTGCAGGAATCTCATGCGCCGATTCGTGCAGGAATCCCATGCGCCGATTGGTGCAGGAATCTCATGCGCCGATTCGTACAGGAATCCCATGCGCCGATTGGTGCAGGAATCTCATGCGCCGATTGTGCAGGAATTCCATGCGCCGGAATTGCTCTATTTTACTATTTTTGCCTGTTTAAGTTATTTTGTAGCTAGAATCTTGAAAAAAACTCAAAACATGAAAGTTGTAGATCTTTTTATTGGCTTCAAGGATCTTCATGTCTCACTTTAACCTAAATTCACATGTGACTTTTATGTCACGAGGGGTCCACGTGACTTCCTGACTTGACCATATTCCTGACCTGATTACCTGTATACGTACTGGTACATGTTCTAAGTGTGTATTGAGATACAATATTAGTATGCACTGCTGTGCTATTTAATGAGTGCACTGAGGTGTGACTCTACATGCCAAGTGATCGTTCGTGTTATATGTCAATACATGTGTACCTTCCAGTATAGTCATGGTAATTGGTCAGTAATAGTGTCGTGGTATGTTGATTGTTGTTTGAAGCATTACACTAAGCATGGATCTAGATCGGGCCGATGTGGATTCATACTTAGGGTACACGTACTATGGTACGACATATAGGAGGATGACCATGTGACCACGACATGTGATTCCATATCAAGATAGGGTTAATCTAAGAAACCCAAATTGGTAGATGCATTGGGTGGGAAGAATCCCGAGATCGTGCCATACTGGCCACCCCAGGTCCTGTCCTGACGTGTCGGGTTGGCCGCCACGGATACAGTTTCATTCGCCTATAGTGGATGACTATATCCGACTTCTACGTGCTATGTGTTATATGTTTAGTACGGTGGCCTTACGGGGGACCAGTGCATAATCAAAGTTCTATGTGTATATGTATATTATATGGTTTGGCTAGCCCTGCTGGGTTGACACGATCTAAGGATTCCTATATATTGCATTACAAGGATAACCCAGACAAATCATAGAAAGCCGTAGGATTGATTGGCCGCTTATAAGCTGACTTGTTTTGTGATATGTTCTCTTCTGTTAGCAACTGAGGAACATGGACTATCGTGGTGCATGGTCCAACCCATGTCCTTGTTTGGTTGTTGGGTTGGGCTATTGTGCTGCGATAGGCTATGGACCGAAGTCGCGATCAGAAGCCCTTTTACCTGCCCAAGGCTATAGGATATATCTTATCTCGGCACAATATTGGCACCGTTTGTCCTTGTTTGGTTGTAAGGGTGTCGTATTATCTCGATGATATGGTATAAGCCTATAACTCGTGAATCAGGTCTTATTTAACTCATGGGTTTTATCTCACTCTTTTGTGCTCCCTTGTGGTACTTGCTATTCGGGGCCTGACCCCGCTGGTTTTGTTTGGCCAGATCCCGTAGCAGCTCCCGAGGATCCAGCTTTCTACCCGAACAATGGTGCACACCAGGAGTATGGGCGCCAGGGACCATGAGTGGGTTTCTTCTTCACCGCTCTGATATCTTCTATTTTGTACTTGGCGTTTAGCCACCGGCACATGTTTAGCCGACAGTCCTGGACACTAGTTTCCTTTGCATAATTGTAATTAAATCAGACTGCAGCTGACTATAGTTATGTACTATTGACTCTCGGAACTAGCTCATCATTTTGTATAGCTAGACTCATGAATCATTTTGATGAAGCGTCGGGGACGCCTTACTGCTTTGTCTTATATGATCATTATTTACTGCTTCTTGTTTTGATTGATTGAGACATAGATGCTCTGTGGGACCATAGGAGACCTGATTGTAGCATGCACCCCCTAGTCTTTTGGCAGCCACGATCGCCGTATGACGTTTATATACCTCATACGGTGTAGCTGGCCTAGTCCGTCTCAGTATTCCGGTACTGGGGCGTGACAGAACCTCTGCACTCAACTCACTCATATGTGATACGTGTCTGAGACGGTGTCAAGTTTATACTAACTTTATACAAGGTAGTCATCAATGGAGACGAGTGCACACGATAGTAATAACTGGTCAAATATAAATACTGCATAGTAAATGTCAAGCAAGGTGTACTTGCCTTTGTCCAGCAACTGAGTATCCGGGTCCAAAGTAGAGTCCGAGTTCCGAGAAGCAAATAATCCTAAACAAGATTTATCCCTAATTAATTACTAATTAAACAAATTAAACAATTCATTTAATTGCTAAGTAATCTTTAATTTAAATTAATCTATTACTACTAGCTAACTAGTATCAATAATTATGAATAATAATTATACAATAATAAGTATGTAAACCATACTTATTATCATACCATTTATATTCTGAAATTTATATACAACCAAATATTTAATAATTAATTAATTAATGATAATCAATTAACCAACCATTTAATACACACATGAATTCACAATTCCTAATATTACTAACATAAATAGTAAAAATCCTTAAAAATCATTTTTAGTCTATTTTAATAATAAACTAAATAATATCAGAATAATAAATATATATTATATATATATATTTTACAGAAAATAAATTATTATCATTAAACTATTTATTAAATAACTAGTTGGATAATAACAATAAGTACTTAGTAATTGTAAATAAATCCAAATAAATCACCACAAACCTTAAATTTAATCATTAAAACTAAATTCACAGTAGTAACACAAAATTAATAATTATTTAAATCAATAAATAATTATTACACAATTTATTACATAACCCTAAACATGATTTTCCAAATTACTTTTAAGTCTTAAAAATTCGTAAATATATTCAAAATACATAAAATAAATTCCTAATACCCTATTTACACATTTCTAACAGAATCTTATCACTTCACAAAATTACAACATTTATATAATTAATAACAATTAATTATATAATATATTCAACTTATGTAATAAATCTAGAAATTACCCAACTAAATCTCAATAATTATAAATAATAATAAATAAATATTGGAATTATTTTTATACAGAATAATATACTATTACAAACATTTTCTATTCAAACAATATTATTTAATTACTAACCAATTAAATAATATAAATTGAAAACGGTATTTAATAATTAGTTTGATTAATACAAAACTTCCAAGAAAAATCTAAATAAAATATTTTAAAAACCAATAAAATACTGGAAAAATTTCCATAATTTACTTTATAATTAAATCTATATTTTCCATATAAATTATATTATTTAATTATTTACCAATTAAATAATATGCATCAAACGGAATTAATTAAACAGTTTTAATTCACTGTTTTTCACATGAAATAATTATAAATTTAATTCTAAAAATTCTGGAAAATTTATTTTAAAATACTATATTAATTATACAAACTTTTTCATGTACAAGGTTTTATCTAATTCGTGATCAAAATATTTCATAAAAATTAAAACAGTAAACACATTTAATTAATTACTAGCATTGAAACTTCATAATTAAATATAAATAAATACTAATAATTAATATTAATTCATACAAAAATTAGGGTAGAACCCCTACATAATTACCAATGATTTCCTATATTTAGATCTAATTATTCATCCATTTATTCATCATAACAATCAATACAAAACTGAATAATCCGAATTTAAATACTAAAACTTGGTTTAAAGCATGCTAAGAGGATTTAATCCACGTGACAGCGCCACGGGGGGGGGGGGGGGGGGGGGGGGGGGGGTCGGGGTTACCTCGCCACGCCGCAGGGGGGATGGAACGCCGTGAGGGGGCCGCCGGATCGGGGCCGGCCGGGCTGCAGTGCGCGCGGGGGGCACCGGCTGCTACACGCGGGCGCGGGAAGCGCCGCGTCTCGTCGTCGACGGCGGGGCTCCGGGTGAGGGGGAAGGAGATAGGCGCGGAAGAGGAGGAGGGGCTGGTGGCTTGATGAGGAGAGGTGGAGTTTGTGTGGAGGCAAGTTTAGGGTTAGGGTTGAGAGTGATTAGGTTCTCCTATAAGAATATATATATGGGAATGAGATCCAAATGAATAGGTCCCTAATGGGTTGGGCCTAGGTTAAGGTTAAGCATTGGGTTTAGTTGCTAAAAATTTATCACCAAAACTATACAAGCTTATATATATAATCTAATAGTAAACCAATAAATAGTAACACTATATATATATATATATCATATACTTCTAAACTTTATCAAGGATTTAATAATTAGTGTAAAAGCATTATTTAACAATTAACATTATTTAGTAACAAATAAATATTAATAAAAATAAAAAATATTTTGAGGGGTTTTACATTCTCCCCAACTTATTAAAATTTCGTCCTCGAAATTAAAACAAGCTGGGATTAAAAGAAACACACACAATCATAATTCTAAATCTAGGAAATTTACAAACTAAATTAAGCAAAATCTAGAGAGTGAATATTAGCAGAATTAAGTCATACCAGACGCCTCACGAAGGTATGGATAACGCTCCAGAATAGAATCTTCCCGCTCCCAAGTCGATTCGCCCGGAGAATGGTGTTTCTACGCAACTCGGACTAGTCGAATGGTCTTCCCCTTCAACACTTTCTCTCTGCGGTCTAGGATCTCCACATGCTGCTCCTCATAGGACAAAGTCGGTCCCACGGTGATCTCTGAATGATCAAGTACGTGGTTGGGGTCTGCCACATACTTCCTCAACTGGAAGACATGAAATACGTCATGGACGCCTTCCAATGACTGCGGAAGTGCCAATCTGTATGCAACCTCGCCAACTTTCTCCAACACATCGAATGGTCCGATGTACCTTGGGCTGAGCTTTCCTTTGACTCCAAATCTGATTGTACCTCTAGTCGGGGAGATTCTCAAGAACACATGATCTCCTTCCTTGAACTCAAGAGGTCGCCTATGAGTGTCTGCCCACTGCTTCTGTCGGTCCTGTGTTGTTCGTAGATGCCCCTGAATCTTCTTGACTGTATCTACTGTACGAGTCACTAACTCTGGTCCCAATATCTGTCTCTCGCCTACATCACCCCAACATGCTGGCGATCGACACTTTCTTCCGTACAATGCTTCAAAAGGGGCCATCTGGATACTTGCCTGGTAGCTATTGTTGTAAGAAAACTCTACCAAATGCAAGTGATCCTCCCAGGATCCTCCAAATCCAACATGCAAGCTCTCAACATGTCCTCTAACGTCTGAATGGTACGCTCTGACTGCCCGTCCGTCTGAGGATGATAAGCTGTACTGAACTTCAGTCTTGTGCCCAGACTTTCCTGCATGCTCTTCCAGAAGTGCGATGTGAATCTCGTATCTCGATCAGAGACTATACTGACTGGTACTCCATGTAATCACACTATCTCCTTCATATATAGGTCTGCCAATACCTCTGTAGATTGCCCCACTCGGAATGGTATGAAATGAGCAGACTTCGATAATATGTCCACAATCACCCAAACTGCATCTCGTCCAGCTGGGCTCCTCGAAAATCCCGTAACAAAATCCATAGTGATGTGCTCCCACTTCCACTCAGGTATCGGAAGCGGTTGCAATAATCCTGTGGACCTCTGATGTTCAGCCTTGACTTGCTGACACAGCAAGCACTTTGCTATGAACCGTGCTATTTCACGCTTCATTCCATGCCACCAGTAGTGCTGTCTCAGGTCCCTGTACATCTTCGTACCTCCTGGATGAATAGAATAAGTCGAACTATGTGCCTCTGTCATCAACTCCTGCCTGATCTCTCCATTAGGTACATAGAGGCGATCTCCGCACCTCAAGGTCCCATCTTCGTGAATCCTCAATCCAGTCTGCAGTCCTTGCTCTGTCCTCTGTCGAAGCCTCTGATATCTGGCATCTGTCGGTAAGGTCGCCTTGATCCGCTCTACCAACGAAGACTGAACCTGAATATTCATCATCTCTGTAACTCCTCCAGGCCTAACAACTTCGATGCCCATCTTTTCTAAGTCATATAGCAACTCCTTCTGTGATGTCAAGAATGTGCCATAGGCCTCCGGCTCAATGCATCTGCTACTGAATTTGCCTTCCCTGGATGGTACTGTAACTCAATATCAAAATCTGCCATCAACTCAAGCCAACGCCTCTGTCTCAAATTTAAATCCTTCTGAGTATAGACATACTTGAGGCTTTTATGATCTGTATATACCTCCACTGTTTCTCCATACAGATAATGCCTCCAAAGCTTCAAGGCAAATATCACCGCCGCAAGCTCTAAGTCGTGCGTGGGATAATTCTTCTCATGGGTCCTCAACTGCCGAGAACCATATGCAACTACCTTCCCATGCTGCATCAAGACGCATCCTAATCCCTTCCCGGATGCATCACTATAGATGACAAAACCTCCTGATCCCGATGGAATGGTCAAGACTGGTGCAGTAGTAAGGCGCTTCTTCAAATCATCAAAAGCAGCTTGGCACTCTTCCGTCCACTCGAACTTCTGATCCTTGCGAGTCAACTTCGTCATGGGTTCCGCAATTCTTGCAAAATTCTCTACGAGCCTCCGGTAATATCCGACAAGCCCCAGAAAACTTCGCACCTCTGAAACATCGGTTGGAGTTGGCCACGACTCCACTGCTGATATCTTCGTCGGATCCACTTCTATGCCTTTCCCTGAGATAACATGTCCAAGAAATGAAACATGATCTAGTAGAAATTCACACTTACTCAGCTTTGCATATAACTTCTGATGCCTCAAGATCTCCAGCACCTTCTTCAAGTGATCCTCATGCTCTTCATGGTTCTTTGAATACACCAAAATGTCGTCGATGAATACTACGACAAACTTATCAAGATATTCATAGAATACTCTGTTCATTAAATTCATGAATACAGCCGGTGCATTTGTCAAACCAAAGGGCATTACTAAGAACTCGTAATGACCATACCGAGTCCTGAATGCGGTCTTCTGGATGTCTTCCTTCCGAACCTTCACTTGATGGTGTCCCGATCTCAGATCAATCTTCGAGAATACCTGGGCTCCTGTCAGCTGGTCAAATAGATCATCAATTCGGGGCAGGGGATACTTGTTCTTGATCGTCACAGCATTAAGAGCCCTATAATCAATGCACATGCGAACTGTTCCATCTTTCTTTGGCACAAACAAGACCGGGGCTCCCCAAGGTGATGCACTTTGTCTGATAAATCCCTTGTCTTGCAACTCCTGCAACTGCACCTTCATTTCATCCAGCTTCTTCTTCGCCAGTCGATAGACATTTGAAGAGATTGGTGCCGCTCCTGATAACAGGGAAGGCCGGACGGTAAGTATGGGTAAGTCGTGCATGTATTTCCATGCAACACATTGAATTTGGCAACACGGGATAGGTTATGAAATATGCATGAAACTGATCCTAAGGCAAGATTAGAAAGATAATGATTGATAGATGGTGCACAAAAGTAAATAGAACGTATTTGGTAATGATAGCATTGTGGGCGAGCTAGCCTCCCCACCAGTGCATAACAATGTACTTGTCATGCCCCAGAACCAGAATACTGGAGAGCGGGGGCAGACATAGCCAGCTACGTATAACGGAATGGAATCCACACCGCTATACGGTCACGGCTGTCTAGATATGTGAGGGTTTCACTACAATCCATCAGTCTCTTCAGGTCATAAAAGCCTATTGTCTCAATCTCAACCAACTAACATAATCACAAGATATCAGATCACCAACATTACATATCCAGATGATCATGAAGCTAGTCGTACAAAATGTAAGGACTAGCAAGAGTTTAAGTCATACATGATCAACCTCGAGTTGCCAATCATGCTTACAGCCCGTAGGCAGACAGTAAATAAAGTTACAAACGAGCTAACACTTGCTCGGCGGCTAAACGCCTCAAAAGAATAATTTTACAATAGAGTGGGAGAGCAAAAATAAACCCACTCGTTGCCCTGGTTACGCCTGGTGACCACCATCGGGCTGGAAAGCAGGGAGATCCTTTGGTGCTGCTCCGGTATCTGGCCATACAAAACTAGCTGGGTCAGACCCCAGAAAGAGCAAGTGCCACAAAGGAGGCTTCACTTAAGAACTAAACCAGCAATTAGCACAAGAGTATAATTACATAATAAAAGGCAGTAGTTAAAAAAAAGCATGATGGGTAATTATAAAAGACGATCTTGTATAGAATCACTAAAAGACAGGACATATGGAAAGAAAGTATGACAGGATGATATACGATGAGATAACCATGGGACTATTCAGATAGCCAGGTTACAACCCGTAAACCAAACAAGGACCGGGGTTGTAACCCTTCGTCTGAACGGAACTTGGTTTCTCTCACCATTTATCGGCAAGATAAATATAAGAAAGCAGGTCAAGTAACATTCTGGAGTGACAATCATTATAGTGACAATCTGGAGTGACAATCATTATAGTGACAATCTGGAGTGACAATCATTATAGTGACAATCTGGAGTGACAATCATTATAGTGACAATCTGGAGTGACAATCATTCAATCATTCTGGTACAATCTTACAATCAATCAATTCTAGACAATACTATACTGGACTAGACTCCATCCAAGCAATCATGGCCAATCATTGCCTACGGCTTTCTACGTTAACTAACTAGGGTTATCATAATCCTAGTTACTAGCAAGATGCAATGAGATGCTCCAAGTAGTCACAGGCCCTGCAGCTATCCAGGTTATCCAGGCAATCATTATAGTGACAATCTGGAGAGTACAATGCATTATAGTGACAATAGAGTTCAATTATTAAAGGGACAATCAAGAGTGCCCCACATGACAGTGGGCTGGAAATGTGCCCTACTCGTCGGCAGGCTACAAGTCCAAATATTTGCGGCCGGGATAACGGGATCGCCTGTAACTGGGGAACATCTCTTCATGTCTAGTGAATTATACTAGTCATTAACCTTAGCCCATTTCAGTAGGTACTCCTGACCGTGGTACTCAGGAGTCCCCTCCTAGACATGATGCAAGACATGACTGGATTATTTGTACAAGCACAATCGCCCACGGTGTCAGGATTAATTATAGATCATATCAGGTAGCCGTCGCAACAGCTATTCAAGATATATCAGGTCCGGTTATTATATCAAGTGTACTAGTCAGGAGTGCGCCACGACGGGCCACTATCAGGTCATGTCAGGTTATTGTGTCAGGAGTGCACCACTATGGGTCACTATCACGTCATGCTCAATTATCAATTCCAAACATATCAAGTAAATTCGTGATTTTCAAGTTCAGGACAAAAGGCGTAAGGATATAAAATGGACGTTAAATATCTAATAAGATATCAATATTCAGGGCTATAGAAGAGCCATACGGCTAAAGCATATGCGGCCAGGAATGATCACATGCGGCTGGAAGTGAACAGCCCATGTGGCTGAATGGATATGGGTTCATGCGGCCCGAAATCCGAGTTCATGCGGCTCGGAAAGGTCGGTCTCAAGGCAGTACGGGCGTGCGGCGTATGCGGCTGCAGGAGCTTATGCGGTCAGGAATGGAGGGGTCTCATGCGGCTGAAGGGAATCAGGGTCTATGCGGCTCGGGATCAGTCATTCATGCGGCTGAGAGGACTCGGGTCCTCATGCGGCAGCGGGAGACTGCGGTCTATGCGGCTCGCGAGTATTGGAGTTCATGCGGCTCGGGATGGGCGAAGTCCCATGCGGCAGTGGGGAGAAATGCCTATGCGGCTGGAAGCAAGGGTGCATATGCGGTTCGGGAAGAAGGGCCCCATGCGGCTAGAAGTACAAGTGCCTCATGCGGCCGAACTAAATACTTGCCGCATGAACTTGTCATGCGGTCAAGTCCAGTTGATAGTGTATGCGGTTTCGAAGCTGACTTACCGCATGAATATTCATGCGGTCAAGTGCTATCATGCGGCTCGGAACTGTGCTTCTTCTCCAAATTTCCGAGAAGAAGTACACCATAAGCCATGGCTTCCAAGCTGCATAACTCTATCATCCGGAGCCCAAATCCGAACTTCCATAGGTCAAAATGGGGTAGAACGAAATTCTCTACAACATGGAACCATCAAAACATAGAAATAACAAGATTAAGTAGATCAAAACCCAAGAAATGAAAATAAAATAAACTTAGATCTACAAGAATCTTGCCATGGAAAGTGAAAATGCCAAGTACTAAAGTGCTTTAGAATGTAGTAAGGAAGAGAATGAAGTAATAAAATTGGAGTTCCTCCATGAAGCAAGTTGCACTTGCCTAGAACTCTCTCTCCTCTCTCTGGTAGGTAAGAAGTAAATGAGGAAGAAGAAGAGTAATGAAGAGAGAGAAAGAAAAAATGGCAATAAATATCAAAGGTGGTGGTAGGTAGGGGGTTCACCTTGGGTTCATCATGAACCCAATCAAAACCAAGCTAAGCCGAACCAACCAACCCAAATCAGGAATAGACCAAGCCAAGAAGGAAATCATGCAATACAAGAATGAAATACGTACACGTATTCCAAGATACATAATACGAACCACAGGCATTACAGTACTGATAACCCCACAGTCTGCTTGCAGGATGCAGGAGACGTCGTCGGGTGCGGAGCTTCTCTCGAACGCGCTAAGGTGCGGAGCTATCTCTGGAGCCTTGGAGCGTTGTAAGGAGCTGGAGCACCATATACAGGACATAATGTATCGGAACATCGCCATAAATCATTCCATGTTGTAAGCCACTTGGCATGCCTTTTATGTTTCAGAGAGAGCGAGCTTGAGCGATTTGTAATATCGGCCTAGCGCCGCTTGTAAACTTCTTGAATATCAATAAAAGAGTTGAATTCACTTCTACTTGTGTTCATTTACTTTTCGCTGCAAATGGGGACACTCTGTGCGACTCTGTGGCCTAGCTCAAATCGGCCGTTTCTGGACTTAGCCTTGCACGGGCGCAACCTAGGCCCGTACGGCATCACGCCTTAGCGAGGACGATCGCTCCTGCGGGAGCGGGGCATGACAGATTGGTATCAGAGCACGGTTTCACGTCCTTGGACTTTATTTCGATTTTCTCAGTTTTGAAAGCTCGGTTGGAAACAAAAGAAGTGTACGCTCTCTCTCATTGTGCCTTGGGATGTTCCATACAATAAGTCTAATATTTTCAAAAGCTCGTATAAGTACTCGGTTGAAAGGGATCGATAGGCGAAGGCCTTTGTGCCGAACCACGACATACTTGAGTTAGAAGGAACCGATGCTAAGAGTTGCAAACGCAAGACGTGCTTGAATAACCCTACGCTGACAATAGCAAACGAGTACGCGAGATCGAAGTATAGTTCGAATGGGATGGTTATGCACGCAGCCTTTTGGCTAAGTTGTGCCGAGTATCGCGCACCTGGACTTTATGGTGCAAACGAGTTGCGAGCGAGATCGACTATCGCTCGAACGAGAATAAGGGAGACTTAGAACGTATGTTGATAGAGACGCTACTTGACCGGCGCTAAAGCGAACACGGGGAAATGGTTCTTAGATTTTGAAGAATGAGCGAACGCGCAATTGGACATGTCGATCGGGAGTCGAATAACCTTTTGAGGATTTGTAGAATGACTTGACTCCGAGTGGTGTATGTGATAGCTTCGAAGAAGGAAAAGCGAGTGTCGATGACTAGTCGAATGGCTCGAACCCTGAGTGGTGTATGGACGTTATAGAAATTGTTCGAGCGAGATTAAAGGATTTACGAATAGAACGAGTATGTCGGCAAGCGATGATATCGCGCAAGCCTTGGAATGAGTAACGCTTAGTTGGTTTCGACTTCGAGTGTCTCAAACGAGATATCGTTCGGACGAATTAAGAATGCGTAGTGCGAATCATGAAACGAATGGAGGTTTTGTTCGAGGAAACATAGGAGATCGTGCATGCGATTTTGAATTTAGTCGAAGGGATTAAAACTTGAGTTGAGGTGAAATACCCATGGACGAGATCGAAGATAGCACGATCGAAAGATAGCGTGCATGAAAAACGTTGGTTTGAAGATACGAGGATGACTAAGGAATTGGAATAGATGTTGCTCAATGAAGAGGTAGCACGGGACAACGTGAATTGATGAATTAAGTTGCACGACTCGGAATTTGTTGCGAAAGGAAGATCGTCAGGTTATGCATCATCGATGGTATTGAGGCATATCAAAGATCGATGTACGATAACTCGGGGGTACTCCGATTCGATAAATGATGATCGTGTTAGAAGTTATTATTTCAAGGGATGCCATGTTGGAGATCTTGATAGAAATGAATGTTTGGATGAAGAAGGGAAGTGACTTGATTGTTCGGTGATAACCACAACGACAACGATCTTGTCTTGCGCGAGCGCAACTCCAGCCTCGCGCATGCGTCACGTCGGATTTGGGACGATCGTTTCGCGTGAGCGTTGGCATGGTGATTCATGTCCAGCGGGAATGATCGAACTCGAAATACCTTGACATGGCAATTTTGATTGCTTCGACTTGTGGTTTGAAGCGAAGGCGAATCGGAGGATTGATTGGACTTATGAGGGACAACGAAGAAAACTTGATGATTGAGTAGACCCAATTTGCGTATCGAAAATGAGTAAGTCTAGATTCAACGCAAGAGTTACGTCCCGATGAGGACGATTATTCTACGAGAACGTTGATATGGTGATTCATGTCCGCCGTGGATAATCAGACTTGCGTGAGATCTGGGCACGACATATTGCAAGGCTAGACGACCTTGTGATTGACTACGTGAATTGGATAGGATGGATAGGTGAATTATATCAAACATACTTGAAGAGATAGACTATGGTAATTGCTAGTACAGACGCACGAGATTGACATGTCAAGGATTGATTGAGGACAACCTATCGTAGGATGACTTCCTAAACGAGCTCAGACATGGAGCGGAGAATGTGTTGATGCGAATAGGAGGAACACTGCTTGATGTTTAGAAATTTGAGTGAAACAAACTTGGGTAGAAACTCCCTTACAAGCGAACAAATAGTTTGACCATAGGATTTGGGAGAGCGTCGTGCAACGACCTTGCACGATGAGCAATAGACTTGACGTGTAACTATGACCTTGTGAGCTGACCTAGCGGTTAGGCGGACGACCCTATGCCGAGTGATTAAACCTGTGCAATGGTATTTACAGTATCGTCTGGACGGACGATAGATTTGGGCAAAAAGACTTAGAATAGGACGGGGAACTGGGAGTGTGCGTGAACGACGGCGAGATTGGCCCCAAACGAAGGAAAAGATAGGAATGGATGATGCGTAAGTAAAGTGGGATAACGAATTAAATCATTGATTGGAAGACGTACTCGATGATATTGCAATACTTGGTCTTGAATCGGACAGAAATTGCTTAAACTTGGTCGACTCCGCTAAGAAGAAATCGTATTGATTTCGTAGACAAGAACGCTTGAGAAACGAATCGAATCATCTCGATGACCGAGATAAACGATAGTGAGATGCACACAAGTTCGATTTAAATCAAAGTTAGCAAGACGATCGACAAATCAAAACTATCACGAGTAGCTTGTCCGACTTCGCTAATCGCTAAGCTTGGTTGAAATGTACGTATTCGGGGGATGCCTTGAATATGTGTACGATCCAAACTCAACGATATGATAAACTCGAATGCAGCTGCAAGTGGGTGTTGTGATGCGCATGAACGAATGAGTGAGTTAACCTCAACCTACGACTCTCGTATTTGACGAATTACAACGCACCCCTGCGACCGTTTTAATCCCATGATACGTCGAAATAGCAACCAGTCGAAGAAACGAGACGATTGAATAAGTGCCATCAACTCTAAAGATGAATAAAAAGTCATTCAATAAAAATTGACTAGACGTACGCGACACGGAACTTAGAAAGGTATCGAGTATGGTTCGATGCCATCGAACGATAGAGCCGTTCGATAGTATTGTCTAAGAAACACGATGACACGAGTTAAGGAATGGTAGGATGACCTGCACTCAGGAAGTCTCGAGGACGAGACTTATTTTGAGTGGTGTATTATGTAATGACCCGCTCCGCCCTAGCGGAACGCCGATTCAAACGGCAAGTGCAACGACTCGAACGAGCCGTCGACCCGAAAGTTGGCATCGACCTGAAGAAGAATCGATGCAAGGCTTACATTGGCCTGTCAAGATGAATCCAGAATTAGACTTTTAAAGGCGCGCTCGGAGTATCGCTCGGCCGATGCGAACATCGCTAAGGTGGGTGGCTCCGATGAACCCGTCTTTTAGCCTAGACACATAACAATATGGACACTATTGCTAGAATCGCTAGGCGATAATACCGCACATGCTAATAAATGACTCAACGCACCTAGCTAAGGGAATAATCCCATCTTGTATGCTTGTATAGAATATGGAAAAGAAATATGGAAATGTGAGAACTCTCGCCACCGCGCTCCACGCTCGTGCTAAGGCACAAGCTTACATTTAAGTTCCCTATACGTTCAAACAATGAAACAATGAATGGTTTACAATAATAAACGGGAAGACTATTAACATAGTCGTTCCGAGTAGAGTTTAGCAACATTGAAAGACTATGGGACCGATGGGTCGCCAAGGCGGCTCCCGCATTGGGAGTTGCGTAATACTTGAATGAACGAATCAACGAATGAATGAATGAATACGTGAATGAATCAATGAACGAACGAACAAGTGAAAAAAGAAAGAAAAGAAAGAATACATAAAAGATAAGAAAGGAAAGAATGGTTAGCGACAGGTGATGGGCACGTGTAACGGGGCTCGCTACCCGTGCTGCACGGATGCCAACCTGGTCGATAACGCAATATGGCTAAGGGTTAGCCTACGGCTCGGTGACAGCCGTTAAGTTAAATGACAAAGAAAACGAAATGGTCGTGGATAATCCATTAGTATACGGGAGGTAGGAGATATAAGGGATTTCCAGCGGCACAGTCAAAGTGTGAAGGACGTGCCGGTCCGGACGGAAATCAAAATATGGCTTACGGGCTGCCTGAGTGCGGGCTTGGCCACCAGGGGACGTAAGGCCGGGTATTTCAAAAGACTATCAGGGTGTATCAAGCCGCACGCCATGATAGGTGAAGAAATTACCAAGGGGAATACATGTCCAAATTGGCTTGTGATGCCAGCGACCGATGCATATAGATTAAGTGGACTTGCTGGTGGTAATCCACGTGCAAGTCCTTGCATTGAAATCAAAGTAGTCTAAGTTAACTAAATGAAGTGCCTTCTGAACAGGCTTGAATATAACACACCAAGATAATCGAGAGTACTTCGGCAAAGGAGTTAGAAAATACGCCTACGACGTGCTAGGACCCGAGGCAGGGATACGCCCTTGACATTGAAAAGTTCACATGAATCACGTTAAGTTATTTCCAATGAATTGTTGACTAACTTGTTTTACTTTGGACAGGGAAGGCCGGACGGTAAGTATGGGTAAGTCGTGCATGTATTTCCATACAACACATTAAATTTGGCAACACGGGATAGGTTATGAAATATGCATGAAACTGATCCTAAGGCAAGATTAGAAAGACAATGAATGATAGACGGTGCACAAAAGCCTATTATCTCAATCTCAAGCAAGTAATATAGTTACAAGATGTTAGACCACCAAATATACAATAAAAGGCGTCCCAAATATTACATATTGGATGATAATGAAGCTAGTCGTACAAAATGTCAAGACTAGCAAGAGTTCAGTCATACATGATCAACCCTAGGATTTGTTAATCATGTTACAGCCCGTAGGCAGACAGTAAGTAAAGATGCATCGAGCTAACAGGTGCTCGTCGGCTAAACGCCTCAAAAAAATAAATTTACAATGTAGTGGATGAAACAAATGGAAAACCCACTCGTAGCCCGGGTTCCTTCTAGTCGCCACCATTGGGCTGGAAGTTCGGTAGATCCTCGGGTGCTGCTCCGAAATCTGGCCACACAAAACCAGCTGGGTCAAACCCCAGAAAGAGCAAGTGCCACAAGGGAGGCCATGAAATAAGAACAAAAATCAGCATATCAGAACATAAGAAAATAGAAGAAAAGTACAAGTAATAAAGAATACAATAGGACAATAAGCGACTAGGGACGTAGAACCATTCCGGAAGCCGGGTTACAACCCGTAAACCAAACAAGGACCGGGGTTGTAACCCTTCGCCTGAATAGCAATTTGTCTTTACCCATTTATTGTTAAGATAAGTAAAACAATCATGTACAGGAGTACCAGGTACAGGGACTAGACGAGACTTAGACAAGGCTGGACACCATCCATTCACAAACGGCCAAGCAATACTACGGCTTACTACTTTAACTAACTAGGGTTATCACAAGCCTAATTACTAGAAAGATGCAATTGAGAAATTCTCAGTCCCAAGCCCTGCAGACTATCTAGTTATCCTTCTGCGGGTTGAGAGTATGGTTGGGTACATCGCCCAGGAGACGATATACCCTTAGGTGACTTAGAGGGTGCAACACATGACAGTGTGCTGGAAATGTGCCCTACTCGTCGGCAGGCTACAAGTCCTTTTAAAGTGCCCAGATAACGAGATCGCCTGTGACTGGAAATCCTCCATGAGCTATAGTTTGATCTAGTCATTAGCCTAATCCATATTCAGTGTGAATCCCTTACCGTGGTAACCAGGGAGTCACGTCCTAGACATGATGCAAGACAAGACAAGTGGATTGCACAAAGCAGCAAGAATCAACACCCACGGAGTTAGAGTTGATTATACGAGTCAAGTTAGTCATCGCAACAACATCAAGTCAAGTCAAGTTACAAGTTACAGGTTTATAAGTTACAAGTCAGGAGTGCGCCGCCACGGGCCACTATCAAGTTTTCCAGTATCAAGATTAATCATGAATTACAGGTTAAAAGTTAAGGGCGCACCCCATCGGGTCACCCTCAAGAAGATCAGAAAGTACTAAAGTCATACTTCACAGAAATCACGAAAAACGTACTAGTCATAAGCAAAACACCAAAAATCGTGCCAGGTCGTGCTGGGTCGAGACAGTCGTGTTGAGTGGAACAAGATCTCAAAACTCCAATCCATAAAAGAGAAGCCAAGTCCAAGAAATAAAAGCAAATCATTGTGGGCAAGTAGGTTGCGCAGGGGTCAGACTGCGCAGGGGATGGACTGCGCTGGGTCGGGTTGCGCTGAGAGCAGGTTGCGCTGAGAGCAGGTTACGCTGGGTCAAGCCGCGCACAGGGTGAGCTGTGCCGGAATTGGATTGCGCAGGAGCGAGCTGAGCTAGGGACGGTTTGTGCTGAGGTCAAGCGCGCAGGGTTGAGTTGCGCTGAGAGCAGGTAGCGTTAGGGAGCGAGCGGCGCAACAATCAAGTGCGCCAATGGGAGAAAGGCGTTGGAGCTAAGAAGCGCCAGCGCAAGTCAGCCCAGCGCAAGGCGCTGGCCGAAGAGTTGCGCAGTCCGACCTTGCGCTAAAGAGCGCAGGCCGAGGGTCATCTTCTCCATCAGGCCGAGAGGAAGACCCCAAGAACCCTAAATTTCAAATCTTCATAACTTAGCCAAAACAAAACCAAATTTGGATTTTCAAAGTTCTAACATGTGTAAAATTGAATTCTCTTCCACATGGAAGCCTCAAAACAAGAAAAAAAAAATCTAAGTTTAATAGATCAAAACCAAAAAAAATCGAAAATGGTTAAAACTTAGATCTAGAAAAATGGAAGCTCCAAATCACAAAAAGCCAAGTTCTAATGTTGTTCACCATGGCCTAATCTAGCTAATGGACAAATAAAATAGGGTCCTTATGTGGTGGCAAGGTGCACTTGCCTATGGTGTTGGTGTTGGTGTTGTGTGGAGGAAGGAAGAAGAAGATGAAGAATTAATGGAAGTTATGAGGAGAGAGAAAGTTAGGTGGGGTTTTAATGAGGGATGGTATGTTGTGTTGAGGGTGGAGGTTTAGCTAAGGGTGTTCCAATGCATACTAAACCAAACCAAACCAATTTCTTCTCCACAAAATAAAACCAAGCCAGGTCCAAAACCCGTTTTACGAGAAAACCAGAATCCGCAAGTTAAGCCAAAACACAATTACAGGCCAGAATCCGAAAAAATAAAATACAGGTCCGAAATACATATAAGCCTAAATTAAATACGTATTCCGAAATACGGGCATTACAGTGATATGTTGCCTCATATGCTATCGAATTAATGTCATAGTCTATATGTTCCCACGATTTCATTGTCTGCCATATTAAACACATGCCCATGATTTTTTAGTGCTTGTTATAGTATACATTTTTCCACGTTTTTAAGACTGTGGGGTACTTCATGAAACATGTTTGTTCAAGTTAAGCATGAGGGCTATCAAATAGTCGTTCGTGAGTCGAAGATGGGAAGTATGAAAACATGGAAAATTATCGAGACTGCAGGTTGTTGAGTTAGTCCCTAGTTTGGAAGCTGCTTAGAGATGGAAAGCTTAATAGGAACAAAGATTTGAGTCGTATGTCAGTTATGTAGGCACCAATGTATGGTTATTTGACAACTTGTGCATAATGTTTCACTTTCTCGAACGACATCCTGGGGCTATAGGACCAATTCAGTCTAGGAGGAATGCAAGATAGTTAAGCAAGTTCATGCTCAGGAGATTCGAGGACTTCAACGGGGCTCGCTACCGGCGTTGCAAGGGTCTCGTATGCACCGAGTTATAAGTACAAGGATAGCTTGTCATGCTAGTGACTTCATATAGATTGAGTTGGCGTGCTAGCGACAATCCGCATACATGTCGTAGATTGAGTCAAGAAGTGGATGTACGGCACACAACACAACTATTGAGCTAGCATGAGATTTGGCTTCTGCTAAACACACTTTATGACAACCATTTTTATGGTTATACGATGAGTTAACTTTGTTACAAATTTTGAGTATGGATTCATTTGTATTGAAACAGGAAAGGTCGGAAGATCAGTTTTATTATGTTTCGTAACACGATCATGATGTTTCAGCACAAGTAAGCTTTGTAGTATAAGTATATGCCATAAAACTAATCCTAAGAAATATTAGAAAGAACATAAAATTATAGTGTGCACAGCGAGAGAGCTAGCTTTAGTGTTTATAACATGGGCTTCGAGCCTTTGTAATTTCGTTGTAATATAAATAAAGATAATTTTATTTTTATACATATCTTATGTCATTCAACTTTTCTGATTGAGACTTCTGTGCGACTCTGTTCTTTAGTTGCTCAATTAGTCATTTTGGTATTTGCCTTGTGCGAATGCAACTTAGGCTCACACGACATCACGTCAATGCGAGGATGATCGGTTTGCGAAACTCGGACGTGACAACGGTGAAACAGTTGGATGCGAGCAGGGGGAGGGACGGGGCCATCGCGCGGGGGGACGCGTTGGCAGGGCAGATGGCGCAGAGCAGGAGGGGGAACGGGGAAGGGGGAAGTAGGGATGAGAATTTTCCCCAAACCAGACGGGGACCCGACTTTTTTTTTCCTATTGGGGATGGGTTTGGGGATTTAGAATCGGGGACGGGGACAGAATAATATTAATAAAATCTCCGGTCGTATTCGGGGCTGAGTATGGGTGTAATATTATCTGACACGGTAAATCCCCAACCACAACTACTTATATATTATTTTATTAAATCCATGTCTTGTAATTTTTCTTTTTTTGGGAATAAAAAAATTCCATTTAAGTTTATAATGTACAATAAAATTTATTAGTACATGACGACACACGACAACGAAAAAATTCGGTCCCAAAATGTTATCGGGACAGGGAATAAAGAAATAAACCCGACCAGAGATGGGGACAGGGACGAGGATTTAAACACTACTGGGGGACATGTATGGGGGTATGGTCTCCGGCCCCGACTCACTCCGTTGTTATCCGTAGGGGGAAGAGGCTGGACTGTCACGCACCGCCTTGTACGTGCACATGCGCGCGCAAAAGAGCACGCCAAACCGCATTTTCCAATGTGAAAATCACTATAATAATTACCGAGACAACATATTTTTACAGTCCTATACATATTCATAGCTGTGAAAAAAATTACAATCCTGGAAAAAAAATAAAAATGTCGAAAAATATGCATTCATGAATATATTCATCATTGTTAAAAATTTGACAATTATTTAACTTATATTGTTTATTTGGAAGATCAACTAAATCGTGACGATGTATATGATTCATCAAATATGTTATCGGAGATGAAAGAACAAAGCATTTTTAAGAAATAAATTAGCTTTACCCTATTGTGAAAAAACTATAATACCCCTTTACTATTTCAGTTTTTAGCATAACAAATGACATTTTTACCACCAACTGTCTCTGCTACATGTTTATTATTTATATGAATAGATCATTTATCTTACAAATAAATGATACACTATGGTATCAAATTATGAAATTATAACATTGACAAATTGTCCCATCCCAAACTCAAAAGTGTGACAAAAGCAAAATATAAAACAATAATTAAATAACATAAAAGTATATAAAAATAGACAATAAGAAAAACCCACTATAAAGAAGGTAGTGACATTTTCAAAGCAATAAAGGAGGAGAAAATAATAAAAATGTACATGCTTCATAGTAATGGATTTTCTAAAGTTACCTATAACCATTGAACAAAGAAGAAGTTATAGACTTACATGTACACAGTGGCGGACCCACTCAGGGTCAAGTGGGGTCACGTGACCCCACTGACTTTAAATTTTTTTTTTTATGTGAGCGGTGCTGGTACTCCCGCACACAGCAGCTAAGAGCCTAAGGCTAAGAAGTAAGAAGAAGAAAAAGACAAAGAAGAAGCAGACGAAAAAGAAAGAAAAGAACAAAGAAAAGTAAGAAGAAAAAAAAGAAGAAGAAGACGAAAAAGAAGAAGCAGCAGCAGCTGCAGCCCGTTAGAAGAAGAAGAAGAAAAGAAGAGCCAAGGAGGTACATCTAATCTACTCTCACCTCTCTCTTCATCTCATTTTTACTATCTTCTCTCTCAAATTAAAATTTCTAAACCAAGTATTTTTAAGTTTTAGTAAAAATTAGGGTAAGAAACCATAATTTTTAAAGAAATTTTAGGACAAAAATCAGGGTAAAAATCAGTGATTATAAGAAACCACATTTTTTTAGGGCAAAAATAAAAATAAATTTTAGCAAAAATTAGGGCAAAAATCAGTGCTAAAAAATTAGGCAAAATTTAGTGCTCAAATTAGAGCAAAAATCAGTGCTCAAATTTATTTCCATGGAGAGCGACTCGGACTCGGACTCGGACTCGGACTCGGGCTCGGACTCGGGCTCAAGGGCTCATGAGGTGTAATGTGGCATTTTGTTGGCGCTCTCTCTGAGAGCAGTAGTAATCAGAATTCCAGGGAGAAAAACTCTAAGTGTTCTTTAACACAACAGAGTAGTGAGCGTGTTCTTTAACACAAACACTAGTACTTTTTAGTACGCGTGGGTTCTGTTACTTCATCCCAGCATTTCCATCTCTCGCCTGTCATCCTTCTGTTGCCTTTAGCAGTTCTGTCAGTATCTTCTTTTAGAAGGCACTACTGCCAGTTTGCTACGATCACGAAAATCTCTTTAGATTATTCGTGTATTACGACATATTTTTAGATCTCGTAATTTGCAGAATCCTTCTGGATCTCTGTTGCAAAACCTTCTTTAAGGAATTGCATTTGAAACGTTGTCTTTTTAGATCTTGTAATTTGCAGAATCCTTCTGGATCTCTATTGTTAGCACATGCAAAGATTTTCCACTCAATTTTTCTATAGAAATTAGGTTATTGATTTTCAGCTAGCTTCTCTTTTATTTACTCCAGGATCAGAATGCAAAGATTTTTTTCTAAGGTGTCAACGCCAAAGTCTGCAAATGAGAGTACGTCTTCTAGAAATCAACAAGACGTTCATCACTCAACTCCTAATCCCGTTCTCCCTCCGGCCACTCGTATTATAGACTTGAATGAACTTCCTGCCGATCCTGGATTAAGAAAGAATATCCATGAGTATGACATTAATGACAGAGAGAATGTCCGACGGTGGTATCTACAAAAAGGACCATGTCAACCCAGAAATCATCATTTTTCGGGAACAATATTTTCTGGGGTCAATCGCAGTTTCGTTGGTGCTTGGTTTGGAGAGTATGATTGGTTGGAGTACAGCATATCAAAAGATGCTGCCTATTGTTTGGTTTGTTGTCTATTCAAGCCCAACTACGGACACCAAGGCGGTGGTGATGCATTTGTTGGAGAGGGATTTAGAAATTGGAAGAAGAAGAGCCGCTTCAGTATTCATGTTGGAGCCCATAATAGTACTCATAATCAATGTTCAAGGGCTTGCAGTGATCTATTACTTCAACGACAACACATAGAAGTTTGCTTGTCTAATCAATCCCAACAAATTCAAGCAGATTATCGCATCCGGTTGACTACCTCTATTGATTGCATTAGGTTTCTTTTGAGTCAAGGTTTGGCTTTTCGTGGTCATGATGAATCTGAGAATTTAGAAAATTAGGGTAACTTTCTTGAACTCCTAAGCTTTCTTGCTAACCACAATGAAGAAATCAACAATGTTGTATTGAAGAATGCTCCCGAAAATCATAAATTGACGTCGCCTAGAATCCAAAAAGATATTGTTAGTGCCATTGCAAGTGAGACTACAAATGCAATCATTAGAGAGGTTGGTGATGGCTTGTTTGCTATTCTAGTTGACGAGGCACGAGATATCTCTGTGAAAGAACAATGGCGGTTGCTTTACGTTTTGTGGATGACAGAGGATGCATAGTTGAGCACTTTCTTGGTATTGTACATGTCAGCGATACTACTGCCTTATCACTTAAGAAAGCTATCGAGGCCCTCTTTTCTTGTCATGGACTGAGTTTATCAAGTATTCGTGGACAAGGTTATGATGGAGCAAGCAATATGCGAGGTGAGTTCCATGGTCTTAAAGCTTTGTTTATGATGGAGAATCCAGCTGCCCATTATATTCATTGTTTTGCTCATCAATTATAACTAACACTTGTAGCTGTTGCTAAAAATCATACAAAGATTGGTGCATTCTTTGATATTGTAGCACTTTTGTCAAATGTTGTTGGAGCTTCCTGCAAACGGAGAGATCTTCTTCGAGAGAAACAATTTGAAAAGCTTATTCAAAGAATTGGGGATGGTGAAATATTAACGGGGAGAGGTTTGAATCAAGAAACAACATTGCAACGACCGGGCGATACTCGTTGGGGTTCACATTTTGGTACAATAGTGAGTTTGATTAACTTATTTTCCTCAGTGATCGATGTGCTCTTGGTTATAGGAGAAGATGCACATGAGGTAGCTCACAGAATTCAAGCAGATGATCTATGTGAGAGAATTCAATCTTTTCAATTTGTCTTCTGCTTACACTTAATGAAAATGATCTTGGGAATTACTAATGACTTGTCACAAGCATTACAAAGAAAAGACCAAGACATTGTTAATGCTATGAATATTGTGAAAATAACAAAGCAAACACTCCAAAGAATGAGAGATGGTGGATGGGAATCATTGTTGAATGAAGTATCGTTATTTTGTACAAAATATGGAATCAGAATCCCAAACATGGAAGCCAAGTTTGAAGTTCATGGAAGATCACGTCGTAATGTTGAAGAATGCACAAATCTTCACTATTATCGTGTTGAATTATTCTACTCCGTTATAGATTTACAACTTCAAGAGTTGAATAATCGATTTACCGAGGTGAATACAGAGTTGTTGTGTATGTCATGTCTTGATCCAGCCGATTCTTTCTCAACATTTGATATGGATAAGTTAATACGATTTGCTGAGTTTTACCCCTCTGATTTTGATGAAGATGATATTTCATGTCTTGGCTATCAACTTTCAAACTATATTGAGGACGTCCGTACCAGCGAGCAGTTTTCTGATGTTACAGGTATTAGTGGACTTGCTAGAAAAATGGTTCAAACCAAGAGGCATCGACAATATCATTGGTATTTCTGCTTATGAAGTTGGCATTGATCTTACCCGTCGCAACAACAACTGTCGAGAGAGTATTTTCAGCTATGAAAATTATCAAGACTCAGCTACGCAATCGACTTGGAGATGAGTTTATGAATGACTGTTTGATTGCTTATATTGAGAAAGACATGTCTGGGACTGTAAGCAATGAAGACATTATTCAACGATTTCAAAAGATGTGCAATCGCAGAGGAGTATTGTAATCTGAAATTAGTTGTTGTAATATGAGATTACTATATCTTGTGTTTTGTAAGACATTATTCAATGAACGCATGTATGTGTTTTGAAAATTATTTTGTGTTTTAGAATGTGATTTTATTTTTACACTCTTTATGTTTAAGACCGACCCCCCTCTCTTGAATTCCTGCGTCCGCCCCTACATGTACATGCAATACAATCTGACACGTTATTTATATTATTACTAGTCACGTGCACATATGTTACATATAAAAAATAATTTGTTTTCAAATATTGTTTCAAAAGTAGATAATAATTAAAAAAAATTAGAATAGTTTAGATATGATTGTAATATATTTTAATTATAATTTGCTATAAATATGTTTGATATATCTTTAGTTTAATAATATCATGTAATTATTTTAATATATAGAATACTGCTATATGGTAAACATTCAATTGACGTCCTCATAATAAAGGTAAAATTTTAGATTTCAAACAAATTTCAAGCATCCTTCAAACAATTTTTTTAATCAATTTTAGCTTATAGATTATATTTCAGTTCATTTAAAACATTAAAAATTATATTAGATTGAATGTAATCTTATTCAACCGGTTTAAGAAACAAGACGATGATCCCTTTTTCACCATAAATGAATAAATAATATTTTTATTTCTAAATAATTAGATTTTTTAAGTAAGAAAGTGTTACAAAAAATAAATTAGTAATGCCCCTAACACTTGAGTTATATATACGTATAGATAGTTACTCTAATTTTAGGATTTTTTTTTTCTTAACAACGTGAGAATATACATACGACTTAGATGGTTCATTTTAGTCATTTTAAAGGCTCTTAATGATATACTAGCGATATTCATGTGCGGTGCACGTACAAAAAATATAAAAAAATATAATATTATTAAAATATTAGATACAAATTTAAATTATATTAAAATAATTTAAATATTACTTTATATTTTTATTAAAATTTGTTATAGATATTTTTCACAACTTTGGATATATGTTGAGATAATATAATTATTTTAAATATTTATCTGAATATTGAATTTATTATTTTATTTTTATATATATATGTTTATAAAATTTGAGACATATGTTTAGGTAGTTAGAAGAATTTTTAAAAAAAATTAAGTTAAGGATATACATATGGTTGTAATTAGAAGAATTTTTAAAAAAAATCATAATTAGGTGAAAACATACATACATGGTTAATTTTGAAACCTCTTATAACAATAAAGATATGTATAAGCTGGACAAGAAAATAGTATTTAGGAGAAATATTGTACTATAACTCTTTATTTTTCATTCTCACCCTCCCAATGTAAAAATAAAAGAGCTATATTTGTTCATATAGAGGTGATAATATTCATATTTGCGTAGAAGAGGAAGAAATTGAATTATTTGCAAAGAAAGAGACATTATGCCAACTCACTTGGTGCTAGACCAAAAGTTTGGAATACCAAATGAGTTGCATATTCTATAGGAAAAATGCCAACTCGCTTGCGTTCCAAACTATGTTTCAGCATATCAAGTTAGTTGGCGTTTCCTTCGTATTAAAAAAAATTGCCAAGTGAACTCCCGTTTAGTTAAATCAGTTTCATGTTTACTTAATAATCAGTGTCATTTTACGATTAGTTGGTCTTAAGGTCTTGTTTGACACGTTTTGTCATTTTATGATGAATTGTTTCGAGCAATGGACCGGCCTCCCCTCACAGCACTTGATCATTTTATTTTTATGATGACTTTGGTTGTAGACACATTTTGTCATTTTTATGATTACTTGTAGGGGGAAGTCAATTCAATTACTTTCACGTGCGCTCGAGCAGTGGGTCCCATTGCTTGAACAAAACGCAGGAGACTTTATGTACACTATATTAGAGCATCTCCAACTCTATTGTTAGTTTAGAAAAAATGGTTGCCACATAGGAATGACAAACTTTCATTCTAAAAATTCTTCTCCAATGCAAATGTAGAATAAAACATGAAGTTGACATGGCAATGACATGACAAGGAGAATGTGAAGTTGGTTGTCTAGATCTAGACAATGCACTTCACAATGACTTTGTCTCCACATCATCAATTATGAATAGAAATATTTATAAAAAAGTTGAAGAAGTAGAAGAATTGCCTTGGAAGTTGGAAAAAATACTTTTTATTGTCTCCTCAATACTTCTGCATTGGAGAGAGTTTTCTATCTCATTGGCTTTTGAGATATAATTTTGCCACATAAACAAGACCATTGTCTTGTGGCTCATGCCACATAGGAGCCACCTAAGACTCACAACACTTAACAAGACAATAGGGTTGGAGATGCTCTTATATGCTATTTGAGCTGACTGTCCGTAATTTTTACACACGCACACCATGCCTGTCACGTCCCGATTCATAGAGTCATTTGTTCACATATTTTATCTCTTGGAATCGATCGTCCTCGCTTGGGCGTGATGCCGTACAAGTCTGGTATTGCACTTGTACAAGGCAAAGATGGTACATAATCGATTATTCTTCAAATAGGAACACATCGCAGCGGCAGAAGCAGATAATTTGAATTTAATGAGGACAATCTCTCTTATTGAATAGAAGTACATCACTTCTTTATAGCAGCGGAGAAAAAGAGTAACTCAAAGCCACACAGAGATATGTAGAACTTTATTCTCTTTATTGATAATTGAAGAAGAGTACAAGACTTGTATTGAAGTACAATAATTACAGCACATCTCACTTTACATTGGAAACCAACTGAACAATGCTATACAGCTTACATTTGATATTTAGATACAATGGATTACAACTCGATATACCGACTTGGCTTACAATATCACTGGTACAACTGATTACAATGTTCCATACATTATGCCCTTTATAAACAGAAGACATCATCTTGTGCAAGGAGAGCTTCTGTATGCCCAACAAATCTTCGATACCGCGGGACCAATCCAGCTAAACTTCGTGTGTAGAACATTCCAAGCACAAGCACCTGCCCACAAAACGTGGGTCAGCACATCATCTATGTACTGGCGAGCAGAATCCAACCCACTCGCATAAACCAACATTTAAGTGATCATTTAAGCATGCATTTATTAGAGTGATCTTTCTATTTGGGGCCTAGCATCAGTTTACAGTTCATGGGCAATAATCAGAGTGAAGCATGTAAATATTTTCTTAGTAGCATTCATGTGGACATATCATTTATCATTCTTGGTGTTATCATGCAAAGGCATCATTGAGGCATACTAGGTGTTATCATGAAAAGGCATCATTGAGGCATCGTTAACATTAACATCTTAAACATGTTCTAACAGTTCTCACTTCAAGCATCACTTAGCATGGATGTTATGTTTGAGCACTATTTATAGCAAGGCATCTTTCTAGCATAATGAATTGAACATGTTAAGCAGGCAAGTTAAACCATATTATACAATATCACAATTATGTGATTTCTTACCGATAGCCGACTTCTCGTACCTGCATCAAATACAGGTTATCTGATATACTTACTCTGCCTGCACAAAACATTCATTAGTGTGCATCCTGACTACATGGTCACTGGTGTTGTTAAACCATATGGACTCTTCTCATTTCATTTCATTTTAAGATAATACGGTCAGCATAGTAGGTGGCGAGCCTCTATGCCACCCCGCCTTATCCGTGCTCCCATAGCACTCATCATTATTTTCTCCTAGGCCGAATCGGTCCCCAGGGCCCTAGGAACCGTTCGAGGAAATTATTACTCAAACCTTGTATACAAGTTGTCCATGACCATGTGAATGCGTGTCCGACTCGATTGTGAACATAATCGCATGGTAAAATATATTAAGGAAAGTAAAGGCAACAGTGCATCATTAGTCATATTCAATGACTTATTCATTTTATCATTACCATCATTTCATTTGGTGATCTCAACAATCCCAGCTTTATCATTTCTCATTCATTGCTTCATTGCAACGTATCTCATATCTTTCCTTTCTTAAGGGGAACTTAACATTCATTTATTTCATAGGGACATTTATTTATTCATTCATTTCTTATAAGGGACATGCAACATTTCATATTCTTGCAACAGTTATACAGGGAGTACATGATTCTAGTGTTTCATTCAGTTCATTAGTTCGATAGCATAGCCAGTTCATTTCTTATTCTATCATTCATAAGGCATCTCATTATTCAAGTGTCTACTTGTTCCAGCAGTGTTAAGTATCAGGGGCAATGTTATCAATTCATTCTCAGGCAGCGAATCATATTAACAGTTCAATGTGTTGTACATTTCAATAATTCTCAACAAAAGCATCTCTATTACTCAGCAACTAACATAAGGGACATTTAGGGGCAGTTCATAGCATTTCAATACTTCATCTATTAAGCATGAAGGAGTAAGGAGGAGGAAGGACAGTTCCACTCACCCAAAATTCCACTAAGCGTAGCTCCACCAGCGGGCCACGTTCCAATATCCATTCCGTCTAGCCAGCTAAGAGAGACTGCATCAGTCTCAATTCTTCTGATTCCCAACATAAGTCACGGTCCAATATTCTGATCCCATCCAATAAGCCAACCAAATGCCTCGTGCGGAGCGGGACATTACATAATATACCACTCAGAAAAAGTTTCGTCCTCGAAACTTAAGGAAACAAGTCTTCTACAAGATTCACTTAATCACCATGAGTTTACTCATTCAGCTTCAAATCAATATTCATTTCAGCCCACTCAGTCATTTCAAAATATCTATCCAACTGTACCATTTAAATCCATCAACGATTCGATCTGTCTATCTCTTTTTCAATTACTTGTAACTTCTCATTGATTCGCCAACATTTTCCTTACATTTCTATTTCGGTCGCAACATATCACTTCGTTTGGATCCATACACATATTTTAGGCGTCCCCAAAACATATACATTTCAGCCGAAGTCCGTGCTAGTGCGATAAATTCTTCCCATAATGTTATCTCAGTCGCAACTAATCATTTCGGCTGGATCCATACACATATTTTAGGCGTCCCCAAAACATATGTACTTCAGCCAACTTCCATGGTAGTGCGATTCGATCAGCCACAATATAACTCTCTTTTCTAAATCCGACTTAGCATCCTTTCATTTGACTTATTGCTTTATTCACTTTGCCACAATCACTATCTTCCAGGCTACAATACTTAATATCAGGGACAACTTGGTTAAACTCTATACCCAAGCATAACATTTCTAACATTCGATCAAGGGTCTAACTTAGAGCCAACCATATCAAGAGTTCACAACATGCAATCATATTCCTTCCCAAATCCAACAATAATTTTTTTTTACCGAGGCAACTCATCTTTTCTATAAGACACAATCCGAAGTCACCCACTATCAATTACCCGAATCAGGGTATAATTCTATGCAACAGTCAAGGTTAACTTAGCTACCCGACTATAGGTACACTCAAGCCTTACCTTACGATTGCAATTCCCACTTATAGCGGACATATAATCCTCAAGGGTCAAACATCTCTTACGGTTCAAGTTGAAGCATACATTCCCTTAGGTCAATACTCATTATCACTGTCTCTCATTCAATGCCACAAGGTCATCCTATGGGTCTCCAATGGTCACCTATTATTCAGTCAGTCTCTAAGGTTAGCTACACTGATAGCTAAACTTAATCGTTCAGGTGACTTCCCTAGAGTGGACGGCTACTAGGGTTATACTAGTTTCTTATTCTTAAGGCCAACAAGCAACCAACAGTTCTAAGGAACTCTACCCAAACCTATGGGTTTTAACTCAGTCTGAATAGCTAATCGCCATTGTTGGTTATGCCAACAATTGGTCATGCAGCCCACAGTTTCTAGGGTCAAGTCTATCTATCTAGTGTCTTCCTCAAGGAACTAATTCCCACAGAGGCTCACTCTAGACTTACCCAACGATCGACTAAGATCGATCTATCAACATTACGGTCAATTCCCAATCCGACATACGATTCCCATCGTTCCAATAATCCATTAAGTAAATTCCCAACGATTCAATTTCTATTCCAATTCCTTTATACTCACACAAACCCATAAGCCAAGGCTAACTATTCAAGGGTCATCGATTCCGTTAGTCTCAACAGGACTATAGAATCATACTATTCGGTCGGTATGACGAAGTCACACCACTAAGTCATAAGCCAACAATCTATATCCCAACCAACAATCACCTATACCGACATTATCTAACACGTTTGTAATTTCTCGTTTCCATTTGTTTCTCAATCATCAAACTATCTTACGGCATTCTTAATCTCATGCAGTAATGGTCAAGTAGTTCATCCCATTCAATTCGACAATTTATGTATCACTTAACTATCCTCTAGGCAACAACAGTATTTTGAGTCACTACTTGTTATTTTTCTAGTACAATTCAATTCTTCAGCATCATTCATCTATGCAATGACTATTCTTTGGTGATCAAGATGGATTGACATCTATTACACCTTAGGATCAAGGCACATATTTCTAATATCCCTTTGATTCACCGACAATATTTTTAAACTTTCAACTTAGCAACCAACTTTGTATTAGCCACATTTGATTTGTATCCAACCAATCGAAGTCAACATTCAGATGTTCTAAGCCACAACATTCTCTAGCCAAATCCACTTACCCATAGCATACTAACGGTCTTACTAGTCTGAGTCATCACTCGACTAAACAATTTCTAACCAAGCCACTAGTTACAATTTCCGACAATCTCGCTACTCAATATAACATCACCGTCAAGGGACACTCGAGTCATCTAACCACAATACATGACTCCCAGCTAAGTCTTGGCACTACCCAATACCCACAGATAGTCTTATTGCTATTCTATGGAAAGGGTCAACATACATCTCGTTCTGAGGTGGTAGAGGCAATATACCACTCAGGAACGAAGCCATCCTTAAACAATACCAACTCAATCTATTCCGGACATTCATGATCTTATAATGATCATAATACTTAACCAACATCTCGGGGTCTCAATATCACAAGCCAACATTCTTAGGGTCTAGAAAGCAGTAGCCAGCACGCATGAGTCAATTCACCAATTCTGTTGAACTCATCCATCAATTATTTCATTCCCAACTCTTTCCCCATCACATGTAATTCTCAACTTGTTACAGCATACCCAGTCACTTTTCTATATTCCCACATTTCCAACAGCATTCACAATATAGCATACTATGGCATCGAGTCATTGTTGGGTCATTTGTGTCCAAACCAACAACAATCATTCATTCAGGGGCATCACAATGTATATAGACTTATTGTATGGAACATCCAGTGAGCAGCCAAGAGGGTCAATAATCTTTTAGACATAAACCACATAAAGATGATTACAGAACAACAACAATATAATCGCGGAAGCAATCTTTGATTTAATCGCGGAAGCAACGTTGAGCGATCGCGGAAGCAACTTTGGTTAATCGTCGATGCAACTTTGATTCGAAATGAATCAAAGAAGAGACCAAGGACGTAAAGCCGTGCTCTGATACCAATTTGTCACGCCCCGATTCATAGAGTCATTTGTTTACATATTTTATCTCTTGGAATCGATCGTCCTCGCTTGGGCGTGATGCCGTACAAGTCTGGTATTGCACTTGTACAAGGCAAAGATGGTACATAATCGATTATTCTTCAAATAGGAACACATCGCAGTGGCAGAAGCAGATAATTTGAATTTAATGAGGACAATCTCTCTTATTGAATAGAAGTACATCACTTCTTTATAGCAGCGGAGAAAAAGAGTAACTCAAAGCCACACAGAGATATGTAGAACTTTATTCTCTTTATTGATAATTGAAGAAGAGTACAAGACTTGTATTGAAGTACAATAATTATAGCACATCTCACTTTACATTGGAAACCAACTGAACAATGCTATACAGCTTACATTTGATATTTAGATACAATGGATTACAACTCGATATACCGACTTGGCTTACAATATCACTGGTACAACTGATTACAATGTTCCATACATTATGCCCTTTATAAACAGAAGACATCATCTTGTGCAAGGAGAGCTTCTGTATGCCCAACAAATCTTCGATACCGCGGGACCAATCCAGCTAAACTTCGTGTGTAGAACATTCCAAGCACAAGCACCTGCCCACAAAACGTGGGTCAGCACATCATCTATGTACTGGCGAGCAGAATCCAACCCACTCGCATAAACCAACATTTAAGTGATCATTTAAGCATGCATTTATTAGAGTGATCTTTCTATTTGGGGCCTAGCATCAGTTTACAGTTCATGGGCAATAATCAGAGTGAAGCATGTAAACATTTTCTTAGTAGCATTCATGTGGACATATCATTTATCATTCTTGGTGTTATCATGCAAAGGCATCATTGAGGCATACTAGGTGTTATCATGAAAAGGCATCATTGAGGCATCGTTAACATTAACATCTTAAACATGTTCTAACAGTTCTCACTTCAAGCATCACTTAGCATGGATGTTATGTTTGAGCACTATTTATAGCAAGGCATCTTTCTAGCATAATGAATTGAACATGTTAAGCAGGCAAGTTAAACCATATTATACAATATCACAATTATGTGATTTCTTACCGATAGCCGACTTCTCGTACCTGCATCAAATACAGGTTATCTGATATACTTACTCTGCCTGCACAAAACATTCATTAGTGTGCATCCTGACTACATGGTCACTGGTGTTGTTAAACCATATGGACTCTTCTCATTTTATTTCATTTTAAGATAATGCGGTCAGCATAGTAGGTGGCGAGCCTCTATGCCACCCCGCCTTATCCGTGCTCCCATAGCACTCATCATTATTTCCTCCTAGGCCGAATCGGTCCCCAGGGCCCTAGGAACCGTTCGAGGAAATTATTACTCAAACCTTGTATACAAGTTGTCCATGACCATGCGAATGCGTGTCCGACTCGATTGTGAACATAATCGCATGGTAAAATATATTAAGGAAAGTAAAGGCAACAGTGCATCATTAGTCATATTCAATGACTTATTTATTTTATCATTACCATCATTTCATTTGGTGATCTCAACAATCCCAGCTTTATCATTTCTCATTCATTGCTTCATTGCAACGTATCTCATATCATTCCTTTCTTAAGGGGAACTTAACATTTATTTATTTCATAGGGACATTTATTCATTCATTCATTTCTTATAAGGGACAGGCAACATTTCATATTCTTGCAACAGTTATACAGGGAGTACATGATTCTAGTGTTTCATTCAGTTCATTAGTTCGATAGCATAGCCAGTTCATTTCTTATTCTATCATTCATAAGGCATCTCATTATTCAAGTGTCTACTTGTTCCAGCAGTGTTAAGTATCAGGGGCAATGTTATCAATTCATTCTCAGGCAGCGAATCATATTAACAGTTCAATGTGTTGTACACTTCAATAATTCTCAACAAAAGCATCTCTATTACTCAGCAACTAACATAAGGGACATTTAGGGGCAGTTCATAGCATTTCAATACTTCATCTATTAAGCATGAAGGAGTAAGAAGGAGGAAGGACAGTTCCACTCACCCAAAATTCCACTAAGCGTAGCTCCACCAGCGGGCCACGTTCCAATATCTATTCCGTCTAGCCAGCTAAGAGAGACTGCATCAGTCTCAATTCTTCTGATTCCCAACATAAGTCACGGTCCAATATTCTGATCCCATCCAATAAGCCAACCAAATACCTCGTGCGGAGCGGGGCATTACAATGCCTCCTTCGCGGTTCGATTTCGAGACCGTCCGCGTAGCTAGGGATGAGCAATTTACGGTTTATAAATCGTAAACTGCCCCGAACCGACCCGAACTAAACATTCGGTTCGGTTTTTATTCTTGCGGGTCGGATTTCGGTTCCAAAAATTATGAAGTTCAGGTTTCGGATCGGTTAGCGGGTTTTGGGTTCAGTTACCCAACCGAACCGAAAACCGATTAGGTTTTGTATTAATATAAAATTATAATTATACCCCTGGCTTTTACAAGACTACTTAACCCAAAATTTTCTCTCTTATGAGTTCTCTCATTCTCACCACTCGTGGTTGCTGCTCTCCTCATTTCTTCTCATCTATTGAGAGAAGAAACCCTAGCCTCGTCTTCTGTTTTGAGAGAAACCCTAGCCTCTCACCACTCATGGCTGCTGCTGCTCTCCTCCTTTCTCCAACTTTAGATCTCTCTCTCTCTCTCGTGCTGTCGAGAAACCCTATGGGAAGTTCGGGTTTTGAGTCGGTTAGTGTCACGTCCCGATCCCGCAGAGTCATTTCGTCATCGCTTCGGACTCTGTGAGACCATTCGTCCTCGCTTGGACGTGATACTGTGCAAGCCTAAGTTGCGCTTGCACAAGGCCAAGACCTGTACAATGACAATTTAGACAAGGTTCACAATACGTAGCGGAAAATATTGCATATATTTAAAGCAGCAACGAACATTTTGCAGATATATGAATTGAACACAATGGTAACAAGAAACAATTCTCTTTATTGATTTCATTTGAACAGATTACAAGATCTCGTTTCTCTCTGATACAATGTTTACATTCTCTTAGAAACTGTACAGATTACAATGATCCCGTTTCCATACATTACATCCCTTTATATATAAAACCAACTCTTGCAATATATGTCTATCTATTGGCATCTCTTCGAATTTATGGCTCCTGAGGATGAGGCTCGGGCTATCGCTTCGGACTATCCTTCTCGATGCATCTTGCACATGCATGCAGACTGATGATGGGTCAGTATATCAGCATACTGGTGATTGTGAACAAAGAGCTACATTTGTCTGAAACGATCACCGTTCATTTAGTGAAAAAATGTTTCTTGTGATTTGATCTTGCTACTTTTACCTATGTTCATTTCATACATACAGAGTCAGTTTAGATCTCTTTTGAAAACACTTTTGAAAAGCCACAATTCATTTTATTACAATTCAAGCATACAAGGACTATTCATTTGAAGCACAGTACGCAGCGTATTTCACGAGCCCTAGTTATTTATTTTGTTCAAGCAACTCTTAGGGTCAATGACAAGCATGATATCATATCTTTTCTTTAATGGGACATAGCATTTCATTGCAATAGATTAATCTCTTCAAGCAATTCATATAGAAAACTTAAGCACACGTGTATATCACTTTTCAGTGATTCTTACCATAGACGAGGGTCCATCCTTGCACAAGACAAGGATTAGCATAAGCATAATATAGCAACATTCTTATTTCCGATTTGCCTCTGCATTGTTAGCTCTTATTGTCACGCCCCGCTCCCGTAGGAGCGATCGTCCTCGCTAAGGCGTGATGCCGCACGAGCCTAGATTTGCGCTCGTGCAAGGCGGGTTCCATAACGGCCGATTTCAGCGGCTGCGACGGGGTCGTCGCACAGAAGTCCCATGCAGAGACATTGAACATGCAGCAAAAATTTAGAACAAACACAAGTTATTCAACAGAAAGCTCTTTATTGATATTGATACAAAGATTATAATGGGCACAAGGCCAATATTACAGTCTCTCAAGATCACTCAAGCTCACATTACAAGTCACTCAGCTCTCTCTCATCTCTCAAATACAAGTCTTGATCCAGCGGAAGCTTCGGAAGGCGACGTCCATACATTATGTCCCGTATAAGTCTTTACTCCATGCGGCCGCACGCTTCGAATCGCCAAGGAACTCCGTGCCTCGATGCATCCAAGCGAACAATAACACTTGCACGATCATCATTCGCCGAGTCAGAGTACCCCCGAGTTATCGCATATCGATCTTTGATACGCCTCAATACCATCGATGATATGCGTAACCTGATGATCTTCCTTTGTAAAAAATTTCGAGTCATGCGAATGATGCTATCGTCTGACTGGATAATCTCCTCAACATTCAATTCAAGTTTGATCCTTATCCCTTTATCTTAAGTCATCGACCAACGTATTTCCTCAATTCGCAACATTCCTTGCTAACTCAATCGTTGAGTAACATTCAATCCAATCCTTAGAGTCATTGCGTAACTTCAAAATTCAACTTTTCATGCACGCTATCGTCTCATCGTGCTAACTTTTTCTATACGATCCGTATCAATTTTTTCGATCAAGTCATCCATTTGTACACCCTAACTTTTCCTCAATTTGATTTAACCTACTCAATCATTCTTGCGTTTCATACTTCGCATAATCCTCAATCCCGTGCACGTTCCGTGCGCGTCAATTTCTAAGTTGTTCGAATCCACTTATCAAACTTCCAGACAACGACTCATTCAATCGCACCCGATCTAAGACTTTGCATATGTACGACGCTTGCTGATAGACTCACCGACTCTCCGAATCTTCAATCGATCGATCGACATTCCTGAGACACTCAGGAATGAAGTCATTCAACAAATCTTCAAAACTATCATTCGATTCACAATCTACTTTCTCGAATTTCCGTCCGAACGATTTCCTTAAATTTTAAGCACGCTCACCTTATATCGCACCGACGATAACATCGTCGTTCGATAGCACCCCTATCGATAGTCATCTCATTTACGCAATCAAGTTCCACTCATTCTAGCTCGAAACATTACGAATTCTGCACTCAACTTTGCTAAGGTCGACGCAATCCTTGGTGTATATGTCCAGCCCGACTTAGCTAACCGTGCTTACGCAACCATCTTTTTGTTTTATCAAAAACTGTTCTCCTACGTTTTGCAAAATAGATAGACTTATTGTATGGACATCCCATAGGACAATTGAGAGAGAGCGCACCAACGATATCAATTTTGCAGAAGCAACTGAGTTTTTGCGGAAACAACAAAGTTAAAGAATTCAATCGATAGTCCAAGGACGTAAAGCCGTGCTCTGATACCATTATGTCACGTCCCGCTCCCGTAGGAGCGATCGTCCTCGCTAAGGCGTGATGCCGCACGAGCCTAGATTTGCGCTCGTGCAAGGCGGGTTCCATAACGGCCGATTTCAGCGGCTGCGACGGGGTCGTCGCATAGAAGTCCCATGCAGGGACATTGAACATGCAGCGAAAATTTAGAACAAACACAAGTTATTCAACCGAAAGCTCTTTATTGATATTGATACAAAGATTACAATGGACGCAAGGCCAATATTACAGTCTCTCAAGCTCACTCAATATCATGTCCCAGAACCAGAATACTGGAGAGTGGGGGCAGACATAGCCAGCTACGTATATAGAGATAGAATCTATCTCGCTATACGGTCACGGCTGTCTAGATACATGAGGGTTTAACTACAATCCATCAGTCGCCTATGGTCATGAACAAGCCTATTGTCTCAATCTCAAGCAAGTAGTAACAATATACAAGATGTCAGAGCACCAAATATATAATAGCAAGGCGTCCCATACATTACATATTCGGATGATCATGAAGCTAGTCGTACAAAATGTCAGGACTAGCAAGAGTTTCAGTCATACATGATCAATCCTAGGATCTGTCAATCATGTTACAGCCCGTAGGTAGACAGTAAATAAAGGTACAATATGAGCTAACACGTGCTCGCCGGCTAAACGCCTCAAAAGAATAATTTTACAATAAAGTGGGAGAACAAAAAGAAACCCACTCATTGCCAGGGTTACGCCTGGTGTTCACCATCTGGCTGGAAGGTAGGTAGATCCTCTGGTGCTGCTCCGATATCTGGCCATACAAAACCAGCTGGGTTAGACCCCAGAAAGAGCAAGTGCCACAAAGGAGGCTTCACTTAGGAACTAAAACCAGCATATCACAATAGAATATTAAAGATAATAAAGAACTGATAATAATAGAGATAACAACAGTAAACTGAGTACGAGAAAACCATTCAAGTAGCCAGGTCACAACCCTTAAACCAAACAAGGACCGAGGTTGTAACCCTTCACCTGAATAGAAACCCGTCTCAAATACCATTGGTAGGGTAACAAGACAATAAATGAAAAGAGGACACAGAACTGCTCTGGAAGCCAGGTTACAACCCTTAAACCAAATAAGGACCGGGGTTGTAACCCTTCGCCTGAACAGAACTGGACCCCTGATCTTTATTGTTAAGGCTAGTATAAATAATTATACCGCTGAAATAAGTAAAACATGACGAGCAGGGTCTGGGGTTACAATAAGACAATAAACGAAGAGAGGACACAGAACTGCTCTGGGAGCCAGGTTACAACCCTTAAACCAAACAAAGACCGGGGTTGTAACCCTTCGCCTGAACAGAACTGGACCCCTGATCTTTATTGTTAAGGCCAGTATAAATAATCAGGACGATATATGATAAAATAACCACGGAACTATTCAGATAGCCAAGTTACAACCCTTAAACCAAACAAGGACCGGGGTTGTAACCCTTCATCTGAACAGAACTTGGTATCCCATCATTTATCGATAAAAGAAATCATGTCATGATACAATCTTGTACAGGATCATGACAAACTAGACTGGGCTGGACTCCATCCAATCAATCACGGCCAAGCAATAAGTACGGTTTGATACTTTAACTAACTAGGGTTATCACAGGCCTAGTTACTAGCAAGATGCAATGAGATTATTCCAACAGCCACAAGCCCTGCAGACCATCCAAGTTATCCAAGTCGAATGTCCGTTTATGAAGGAATCAACACGTGACAGTGTGCTGGAAATGTGCCCTACTCTTCGGTAGGCTACAAGTCTACTGAATGTGCCCAGATAACGGGATTGCCTGTAGCTGGGAAATCTCTTCATGACTACTGAATTATTCTAGTTTATTAGCCTTTAGTCAATTGCAGTAGGTATCCCTGACCGTGGTACTCAAGGATCCCTATCCTAGACATGATGCAAAACAGTACTAGTTTATTTGTACAAACACAATCACCCACGGTGTCCAGGTCATTCCTACTTATCATGTCAGGCTAGCTGTCGTAACAGTTTGTCGAGATACATCATGTCAGTTTACTTGTTAAGAGTGCGCCACGGTGGGCCACTATCGTGTTCTATTCTTACCTTATCATGAATGAGAGAAACTTGCATAATACAACTAGTGACATATTCTTGAAGCCAAGGAAAAGATCTACAACTTTCATGTTTTGAGTTTTTCGAGATTCTAGCTACAAAACAACTTAAACAGGCAAAAACCACGAAATAGAGCAATTCCGGCGCATGGGATTCCTGCACAATCGGCGCATGGGATTCCTGCACAAATCGGCGTATGGGATTCCTACACAAATCGGCGCATGGGATTCCTGCGCAAATCGGCGCATGGGATTCCCGCGCAATCAGCGCATGGGATTCCTGCGCAATCGGCGCATGAGATTCCTGCGCAAATCGGCGCATGGGATTCCTGCACAAATCGGCGCATGGGATTCCTACGCAAATCGGCGCATGGGATTCCTGCGCAATCGGCGCATGGGATTCCTGTACAAATCGGCGTATGGGATTTCTGCACAAATCGGCGCATAGGATTCCTGCACAAATCGGCGCATGGGATTCCTGCGCAATCGGCGCATGGGATTCCTGCATAATTCGGCGCATGGGATTCCTACGCAATCGGCGCATAGGATTCCTGCACAAATCGGCACATAGGATTCCTGCACAAATCGGTGTATAGAATTTCTGCACAAATTGGCGCATGGGATTCCTGCGCAAACGACGCATGGGATTCTAAACTCATGTTGCATCTTCAGTACATGCGCGTAAGGTACCTACGCGCATGACACGCTCAGAGTCAAAGAACGCGTTGCCGGGACTTCACGGCGCATGGCCTCCCGACGCATGGCCTCCCGGGCGTATGGGGTTCCCGGCGCATGGGGTTCATCGTCCCCAAACAGCAAGTTCAGCCATGGAAGTTCCGAAAACTTGTCATGGCCATAACTTCCTCTTCCGAAGTCGAAATCAAGCGAAACAAAAGCCAAAACTACATGAAATTAAATTCTCTACAACATGGAACCACTAGTTTTTGGAAATACCAAGTTTTTAGAGATCAAAACCAAGAAAACTAAATAAGAATGAACTTAAAACTTAGATCTACAAGAATATAACCATCAAAACCAAAAACTTCCAGTTCTAAAGAGGCTTAGAATCTAGTAAGGAAGAGAATGGAACAATAAAACATGAGATCCATCATGAAGCAAGTTTGCACTTGCCTAAGCTCTCCCTCTCTCTCTCCCTCCTGGTGGTTGAAGAAGTAATGGTGGAGAAATAGTAATGAAGAGAGAGAGTGTTAGGTGGAAATATATATGAGGATGATGGTGGTAGGTGGGAGGGTTCACCTTTGGTTCATGATGAACCAAAGCAAACCAAGCCAAGCCGAACCAACCCAAGAATAAATCAATCAATGAAATGCTAGAATGCAATACGGGTCAAATTACGTATACGTATACCATGATACGCAATACGAACCACAGACATTACAACTCTACCCACCTTAAAAGAATTTCGTTCTCGGAATTTAATTAAGAGGCTAGAGGGACAAGAACAAGCTATACTAATCACAAGCAAGCTATACTAGGCAATCAATCAATCATGCAAGCAAGGAATCGAAGACATGAGGTATAAGGAGGACATTATACCTCACGAGTTAAACATGTCGGGATATCGTGATCGGATATCATCCTCACGCTCCCACGTTGACTCACCCAAAGAGTGATGACCCCAAGCAACTCGAACTAACTTGATAGTCTTGTTCTTGAGTATCTTCTCTCTTCGGTCCAATATAGACACGGGCCTCTCCTCATACGAAAGGTTGGTACCAATAACCAATTCCGAATGATCTAGGATGTGGCTCGGGTCCGGGAGATACCACCATAATTGGGATACATGGAACACATCATGCACCTCACGTAGCGATGGTGGAAGAGCGAGACGATAGGATACATCACCTACTCGCTCCAGAATATCGAACGGCCCCATATACCTAGGACTAAGCTTTTCCCATACGCCGAAACGAATGACGCCACGGTTAGGCGAAATCCTCAGGAATACATGGTCGTCGACTGAGAATTCAAGGGGTCGCCGATAGAAATCGGCCCAATGACGCTGGCGATCTTGGGCAACTCGAAGATAATCTCTGACTCTCCTGACCACTTCAACGGTCTGAGCAATTATTTCCGGACCGAGCATCTGTCTCTCTGACATCGTCCCATGCTAGCGGGGATCGGCACTTCCTACCATACAGTACCTCGAACGGTGCCATCTGGATACTGGCCTGGAAACTGTTATTGTACGAGAACTCCACCAGGTGCAGGTGATCTTCCCACGAACCACCGAAGTCGAGTGTACAAGATCTCAACATGTCTTCGAGAGTCTGGATCGTGCGTTCTGACTGGCCATCTGTCTGCGGGTGATAAGCTGAGCTGAACTGGAGGCGAGTCCCCAAACTCTCTTGCAGGCTACGCCAAAAGTGCAACATAAATCTGGAATCTCTGTCCGAGGTGATACTGACTGGTATACCGTACAATCTGACAATCTGTCGGAGATACATCTCCGCTAGCTGAGCCGTCGACTGACCAACTCTGAACGGGAGAAAGTGAGCCACTTTCGTGAGCCTGTCTATGACAACCCAAATAGCGTCTCTGCCAGCCAGGGATCTAGGCAATCCAGTCATAAAATCCATGGTTATATGCTCCCACTTCCATTATGGAATTGGCAAGGGCTGAAGTAGTCAAGCTGGCCTCTGATGTTCAGCCTTAACTTGTTGGCAAACCAAACATCGAGAGACAAATCGGGCTATCTCCCTCTTAATGCCATTCCACCAAAAGTGCTGACGAATATCACGGTACATCTTCGTACCGCCGGGATGAATGGAATACTGCGAACTGTGAACCTCCGTCATGATCTCATGTCTGATATCTCCACTGGGTACACAAAGACGCTTCCCATATCGAAGTGTACCGTCTTCATGGATACATAACTCTGGTCTTCGTTCTGTCTCACACTCTGCTCTGAGTCGCTGAAGCTTGGAATCTGCTGACTGTGCCATCCGGATCCTCTCAACTATAGTGGACTGAACTTGTATGCTGGCCATCAATGCCACACTGGTAGGAAGGACAACTTCTATGCCCATCTTCTGAAGATCTGCTAACAGCTCTGGTTGCGCTGTTAGAAAATAAACTCCGTCTCTCCTGCTCAATGCATCTGCAACGACGTTGGCCTTTCCTGGGTGATATAGCAGGTTGACATCATAATCCACAAGTAGCTCTAGCCACCTTCTCTGACGCATGTTAAGATCCTTCTGGGTGAAAACATACTTCAGGCTCTTGTGGTCGATGAAAATCTCTACCCTATCTCCGTACAAGTAGTGCCTCCACAACTTAAGTGCAAACACTACCGCTGCCAGCTCTAAATCATGGGTTGGGTAATTTCTCTCATGATCACGAAGTTGCCGTGACGTATAAGCTATTACCTTCCCATGCTGCATTAGAACACATCCTAAGCCTCTGTCTGAAGCATCACAATACACTGAGAATCCTCCGGTTCCATCTGGGAGCGTGAGAATGGGTGCCGTCATCAAGCCTCGCTTCAACTTCTCAAAAGAATCCTGACATTCTGCTGTCCAAGCAAACTGCACATCCTTGCGGGTCAACTGGGTTAATGGCGCTGAGATCCGAGCAAAGTCCGAAACAAATCGCCGGTAGTAGCCGACCAATCCAAAAAAACTCTGAACTTCTGCAACCGTGCTAGACACTGGCCATATTTCAATGGCCACGATCTTCTGGGGATCCACTTAAACTCCTCATCGGGTGATGATATGACCCAAGTACGAAATACGATCGAGCCAGAACTCGCATTTACTGAACTTGGCATACAACTGATGCTCTCTGAGAATCTGAAGAACAACTCTGAGGTGCTGCTCATGCTCCGCTTCACTCTTGCTGTAGACCAGGATGTCATCTAGGAACACAATCATGAACTGATCTAAATAGGGCATAAAGATGCGATTCATGAGGTCCATGAATACAGCCGGCGCATTGGTTGCTCCAAATGGCATAACAAGGAACTCCCAATTCCCATATCGGGATCTGAAAGCTGTCTTCGGGATGTCCTACTCTCTAACTCTGATCTGATGGTATCCTGACCGTAAGTCGATCTTCGAGAACACTGCTGCCCTCTTGAGTTGATCAAACAAGTTATCTATCCTCGGGAGAGGATATCTGTTCTTGATTGTCACTGAGTTCAAAGTACGATAATCTACAAATAATCTGGACGTACCATCCTTCTTTTTCACAAGAAGCATCGGGGCTCCCCAAGGCGATCCACTAGCACGAATGAATCCCTTGGTTCTGAGTTCTTCAATCATCTTGTACAATATCTCTAATTCTGACGGCGCCATCCTGTAGACTCTCTCTGACACTGGGGCTGTTCCGGGAATCAAGTCGATGGTGAACTCGATCTCCCGTTCTGGCGACATCCCTGGAAGCTCTTCTGGGAAAACTTCTGGAAACTCTTCGACTATCCGAGGTAACTGCACTGCTGCTACTGCCATCCGCAACACTAGAGGAGAAGGTTCAACTTCGTCTCGGAAAAAGGAAAACTCTGGCTCGCCTGGAATGCTAAAAATAACCCTGCCAATGTGGCAGTCTATCCTAGCATACTGGTCCCTCAACCAATCCATCCCTAAGACCACATCATAATCGGCCATCGAAAACTCTATCAATCTAGCAGGGTGTCACGCCCCAGTACCGAAATACGGGGACGGACTAGGCCAGCTACTCCATATGAGGTACGTAACGTCATACGGCGATCGTGGCTGTCGAGAGACTAGGGGGTACATGCTACAATCAAGTCTCCTATGGTCCCACAGAGTTCTATGTCTCAATCAATCAAATCACATCAGCAAATAAATGAACATTAAAGATAAAGCAGTAAGGCATCCCCGACGCTTCATCAAAATGATCATGAGAGACTAGCTTTATAATTTAGCTATCTCAAAGAGTCAGGAGCACAAAATTATACACAGCTGCAGTCTGTTTAATTACAATTATGTACTGACACAAAATATCGAGTAATCCGGCTAACAGGTGCCGGTGGCTAAACGCCGCAAAAGTATAAGCAGGAGTGGTGGAGAAGAAACCCACTCGAGTCCCCGAACCGCCATGCTCCTAGTATGCACCATGGATGTCAGGGAGGAAGATCGTATTCTCCAGCTCTGCTACGAGATCTGGCCAAACAAAACCAGCGGGGTCAGCCCCGAATAGCAAGTACCGCCAAAGGGGCACAAGAGTTAAGATTTAAAAACCCAGTTAATAGAATGATTGATAACAGTAATACTTATGCTACTATTATAGGGTAGCGCAACATCCTCGAACCCATGTGGCACCCTTACAGCCAAACAAGGACAAAAGGTGCCGCATGGAGTCGGGACGTGTCGTACTCTATAACTTTCACATAAGTTAAAAGATATAAACAATAAAATCTCCTGATCGTGACTTCGGTCGATAGCCTATCGCAGCACAATAACCAACCCAACAATCAAACAAGAACATGGGTTGGATCATGTACCATGATAGTCCATGTTCCTCAGTCATTCACAGAAGTAGCAATTCACAATCAGAATAAGTCTTCCGTTCATAACTTTGGTCCACAGCCTATCATAGTACGATAACCAACCCAACAATCAAACAAGAACATGGGTTGGATCACGTACCATGACAGTCCGCTTCCCTCAGTTATTCACGGAAGGTAATAGAATACAAGCGAGTCGTTTTCTCGGCCAATCAAGTCTACGAGTTTCTAGTGGGACGAGGTTATCCTCGCGTCATGTTATTAGAAAATCCTCAGATCGTATCTTTCCAGCAAGGCTAGCCAACCCAGGGGTTCGCGTAGACAGGTATGATTGAGCACAGGTCCCTCGTAAGGCCACCTTGCTAAAACATATAATATATAGCAGGAATTAATCGGATACAGTCATCCACTCGTTGCAGATGATACAGTATCCGTGGAGACCAGCCGGCGTGTCAAGACAATATCTCAAGGCGGCTGGTGTAACACGATATTGGGATTTTGCCCTCCCCATGCATCTAGTATGTTTAGTTGCCTAGTTTAACCCTAGGTGAAATCTTGGACTCACATGCTGTGGCCTGCATGATTATCCTCCTAAAGTCGTACTTTAGTACGAGTACCCCAAAGAGGATCCATGTCAATCAGTCTGTCAACATGTTCTACCCTCCTTAGTGTAATGCATCATTGCAAATATGCCACGTGGAGTTACGAGTCATTTGTCGAGCATGAACAAGAACTGGGACATTCAGGTACATGTATCAGGAAGGAACACTTTATTCTCCGGGGTCACATTAGTGCTCATATCATGCTCGGGACAAAAGGCGTAAGGATATAAAATGGGCATATAATATCTAATAAAATATCAAAAGCGTACGCACAAAAGCACGCACGCTCAAGGGGTAAAAGTCACGCAGGCTCACTCAGGCTCACTCAAGGCAGCGTGCATGAAAAGTCACGCAGACTCAAGGGAAGAGCTGCGTAAAAAGTCACGCAGGCTCAAGGAGAGAGCTGCGTGAAAAGTCACGCAAGCTCAAGGAGAGAGCTGCGTGAAAAGTCACGCAGGCTCAAGGAGAGAGCTGCATGAAAAGTCACGCAGGTTCAAGGAGAGAGCTGCGTGAAAAGTCATGCAGGCTCAAGGAGAGAGCTGCGTAAAAAGTCACGCAGGCTCAAGGAGAGAGCTGCGTGAAAAGTCACGCAGGCTCAAGGAGAGAGCTGCGTGAAAAGTCACGCAAGCTCAAGGAGAGAGCTGCGTGAAAAGTCACGCAAGCTCAAGGAGAGAGCTGCGTGAAAAGTCATGCAAGCTCAAGGAGAGACACGCTTCCAACAGGAAGCGTGCTCAAACAGGAGCACACTGTTCACTGTCTTCTCCAAACAGCAAGAACACCATGGCTGAACCCAATACTTCAAAGCATCATAACTTGGCCATCCGAACTCCTAATCCAGATTTCCAAAGTTCCAACTTGGGTGAAACTGAATGCTCTTCCACATGGAAGCATCAAAAACCCATAAAATCCAACTAAAGTAGATCAAACCATGCAAAATCCGAAAATGATTAAAACCTAGATCTACAAAAATCAAAGCTTCAAAATGGAAATTTCCAAGTTCTAAACTAGTATAGATTGAGGAGAAGAACATGTTTTGGCAAATAGTTTTGTAAGAAATCATTGACAAAATTATTGATCCATCTCTTGAGCAAGTTGGTACTTGCCTTGGTTGGTGGAGGAAGTAAATGAGAGGAAGTAAATGAGAGGAGAGAATGAGATGAGTTATATATAAAGATCTTGGACCCATGGGTTCATGATGAACCAAAGGGTTCATGATAAACCATTGGTGAACCAAGAATGGGTTACCCAAATGAGCCAAAACTGTAGGCCCAAATACAGAAAATAAATTAGGAAATAATATTTTGTCGAATATTTTTGGGAAATACATGAAAAAATACTGCATAATAAATATAGTATAAATAGAAGGTAAATACAATTTATCGGTTTACGTATTAAAATACGTATTCCAGGATCGGGGAGTGACATCTCTACCCTTCTTAGAAAAATTCCGTCCTCGGAATTCCAGCCAAGATAGGATAGTAAAATCAGGGCAAGCAAGGCTCAATCATATACAAGTTAACTATCATAGCAGTTATTATCATACATCACAAAGTACAAAACAAGCAGGTGTAGATAAGCATGGAATCGTGTCAATAAGGTGCAAAAATATACCTTATCAGTCAAACAAATGCGGATACCGAGATCTGATCTCGTCCTTGCGCTCCCAGGTTGACTCTTCCGAAGAGTGATGGTTCCAAGAAACACGGACAAGGCTTATCGTCCGATTCTTGAGTACCTTCTCTCGCCGGTCTAAGATAGATACGGGTTGTTCCTCGTAAGTTAGGTCGGTACCAACGACTAACTCAGAATGATCGAGGATATGACTCGAATTCGGGACATATCCACGTAATTGGGACACATGAAACACATCATGTATGCCAGTTAACGAAGACGGAAGGGCAAGTCGATAAGCCACATCGCCTACCCGAGCGAGAATCTTAAAAGGACCAACGTATCTTGGACTAAGCTTTCCTCGGGTTCCAAATCTGATGATACCCCGAGTAGGCAAAATCCGCAGAAACAATTGGTCGCCAACTCTGAACTCCAGAGGCCTACGATGCTGATCTGCCCAATGACGATGTCGGTCCTGTGCAACTCGAAGGCACTCTCTGACCAACTTAACTATCTCTACAGTCTGCGTGATCATCTCTGGTCCCAACAACTTTCGTTCTCCGACGTCGTCCCATGCCAAAGGGGACCTGCACTTCCTTTCGTACAATGCTTCGAACGGGGCCATCTGAATGCTAGCCTGATAGCTGTTGTTATAGGAGAACTCCACTAGATGAAGGTGATCCTCCCAAGATCCGCCAAAATCCAAGGTACACGCCCGTAGCATATCTTCTAATGTCTGAATGGTTCTTTCTGATTGCCCGTCGGTTTGTGGATGATAAGCAGTACTGAATCTTAACTTGGTTCCCAAACTTTGGTGTAAGCTCCGCCAAAAATGGGAAGTAAACCGCGTATCCCGATCTGATACTATACTAACTGGAACACCGTGCTGCCTTACTATCTGCTTCATGTACATTTCTGCTAACTGCTCAGTAGTCTGTCCAACTCGGAAGGGAAGAAAATGAGCGACCTTCGTGAGTCGATCTACTATTACCCAGACTGCATTCTTGCCAGCCGAGGATCTAGGTAAACCGGTCACGAAATCCATCGTGATGTGCTCCCATTTCCATTCTGGGATAGGAAGCGGCTGTAGCAACCCTGCTGGTCTCTGCTGCTCGGCTTTCACCTGCTGACATACCAGACACTTGGATACAAATCTCGCTATCTCTCTTTTCATGTCATTCCACCAAAAGTACTGCCTGATATCTCGATATATCTTCGTTCCTCCTGGATGAATGGAGTAAATAGAACTATGAGCTTCGGACATAACTTCTTGCCGAAGGTCTCCACTCGGTACACAGAGTCTGTTTCCAAACCTGAGCGTACCATCTTCATGAATCACTAACTCCTTCCTACGGCCTGATTCACACTCCGACCGCAACTTCTGAATCTGTGGATCTTCTGCTTGTGCTGCCCTTATCCTCTCTACTAAGGTTGACTGAATCTGCATACTGGTCATTCTTCCTATATCCCTTGGCAAAACTACTTCGATTCCCATACTCTGAAGGTCTTCTAAAATATGCTTCTGCGAGGTCAAGATAAAGGCACTGTCTCTCCTACTCAGTGCATCTGCAACTATATTCGCCTTGCCTGGATGATACTGAAGATCTAAATCAAAATTCTTCAGCAGTTCTAACCATCTTCTTTGCCTCATATTCAAATCTCGCTGCATGAATACGTATTTCAAACTCTTATGATCAATATAGATCTCTACCCGATCTCCGTATAAATAATGCCTCCACAACTTGAGTGAAAACACCACAGCTGCTAACTCCAAATCGTGAGTCGGGTAATTCTTCTCATGGCCTCGAAGCTGCCGAGACGCATATGCTATCACCTTTTCGTGCTGCATCAATACACATCCAAGACCCTTCCCAGATGCGTCACAATATACTGTAAAGCCTCTCGCTCCTACTGGAAGCGTCAAGATCGGGGCCGAGATCAACCTCTTCTTCAATTTTTTAAATGATGCCTGACAACTAGCTGACCAAACAAACTCTACGTCCTTGTGCGTCAAACGCGTTAAGGGCGCAGAGATCTTGGCAAAGTCCGCCACGAACCTTCTGTAGTAACCAGCTAATCCTAAGAAACTTCGCACTTCTGCAACCGTTCTCGGGACCGGCCAATGCTCCACGGCCTCAATCTTCTTCGGATCCACTGACACTCCTGCCCCAGAAATTACATACCCCAGGAACGAAATATGATCTAACCAGAATTTACACTTGTCGAGCTTCGCATAAAGTTGATGCTCCCTTAATGTCTGTAAGACAGTCCTAAGATGTTTCTCATGCTCCTCTTCACTGCTGGAATAGACAAGAATGTCATCTATGAACACCACCACAAATTTATCCAAATACGGCAGAAAGATGCGGTTCATTAAATCCATGAATAATGCGGGGGCGTTGGTTAGTCCAAAGGGCATTACTAAAAACTCATAATGCCCATATCTAGATCTGAATGTTGTCTTCGGTATGTCTTGCTCCCGGACTCTTACTTGATAGTATCCTGACCGAAGATCGATCTTGGAAAAGACACTGGCCTTGCTCAACTGGTCAAACAGCTCATCAATCCTTGGTAGCGGGTACTTATTCTTCACTGTTACTGCATTCAGCTTGTGATAGTCGATGCACATCCTCGTCGACCCATCCTTCTTGGGAACTAGAATCACTGGCGCGGCCCAGGACAATTTACTGTCTCGGATGAATCCCTTAGACTTCAACTCTTCTTTATGTTGATACAACTTATCCTGTTCTGACGGCGACATTCTGTAAACTCTGTCTGCAATAGGCCTCGTTCCAGGGTTCAACTCAATGCTAAATTCTACCTCTCTGACTGGGGGTATCCCTGGGAGCTCATCAGGGAAAACGTCGAGAAAATCTTCGACCACTCTCGAAATCTGTCCTGGCTCTGACACTGCTGCTGAGATGACGCCTCCGGCCTGATTCTTCAAGGTTCAAGTAAAGATGAACTGCTCCATCCCAGGAACGCTGAATATGACCCTACCTCCTCTACAATCAATTGTCGCATGACTGTCTCTCAACCAGTCCATGCCAAGAACAACATCAAAATTCTCCATAGGGAATTCAATCAATGATGCGGGCAATAAATGCCCACACACCTCTACCGGACATGAAAAGCGCACCCTGCTAACTTCTACGAGCCCATTACCGGTGAGTATATCCATCCTCTCTGGCAATGCCTCAAACTCTAATCCAATCCGTATAGCATATTGTGCAGAGATGAATGAATGAGTAGCGCCTGAATCAAATAATGCTACAGCGGGAAATGAGGTGACGAGAATTTTACCTGCCACCACATCACTAGACGCTAGAGCCTCTCCCAAGGTCAATGTGAGAGCCTGGCCCCGCGGAGCCCCTTGTTGCGGCCTTCCTCGACCATGCTGTTGCTGCCCCTGAGGGCCTTCTGCTTCCTGTGCTTGGCGAAACATCTGAGCCTGCGTTGGTAGACGCTGGGCTAGGGGCCTTACTGCTAATACTGGCCCTCCACTCGGGGTTGCCACCGAGGCTGGCAATGCTGGAAACTGCTGAGCTGGCCCTCCTGGCCTCTGCATCACAGGACAAGTGGAGATACGGTAGTCTGAACTACCACACCTCAAGCATAAGCCATTCGCTGACCGGCACACCTCCCTCGTGTGCCCTGCCTTTCCACAGAATGTACAGCCCTGGGGTGCTCCCTGACGCTGTTGCTGGTTTCTCGGCTGCTGATGCCGAACTGGCGCTGTATTAGTTGACACGGCCGTTGTCACGCCCCAGAACCAGAATACTGGCAAGTAGGGACGGACCAGGCCAGCTACGTATACCAAAGTACTCCCGTACTCCGAAATAACGTATAAGCTATATAGACGGAGGTTACTACTACAATCCAACAGGCAATCCTGGGTCAAGCAATCCTAGGTATCTCAATCACAGGCAGTAAACAATGTACAAGAAGTAAGATCAACTGGAATATAAAATAGTAAAGCGTCCCAAACTATCATATATCAATGATCATGAAGCTAGTAATACAGAGTGAAGACTAGCAAGAGTAATAGTCATACATGATAGCCGTCCTCCGCGGTGCTCCTGCATCATGAATACGTACACCGGGTGCTGGTGCCGATGTTCGCTGCATTGCTCCTCCTCCAACCTGGGAATGAGATCTCTTCTGACCTCCTGTCCTCGATGCCAACCTCTGCTGGGTAAGCTCGTACCTCCGAGCGGTCGTCAAAACAGCGTCAAACGTCTGGTAGTCGTGTCCCTCCATAAGCTGTAATAGTTCCAAATGAAGTCCCTGCTGGAACCTCATAGCTTTCTCTGGCTCCGTTGCCACCATTGCTGGTGCAAAACGGCACAATCTGCAGAACTCTGCTGCATACCCATCTACGGTCTTGCCTGCTTGCTTGAGACTGATAAACTTCTGCTGGAGCTCATATCGAGCTACTACGCCAAAATACTTGGCCTTGAATCTGTCACTGAAGGTGGTCCAACGAACAGGGCGTCTTGCACCAACTTCTTCTGATACCCACCAGTCGCGGGCAAGATCCTGAAGTACCAGTTTGACCTGATCAACCTTCTCATCATCTGGAACCTTGGCTGCCACAAGAATGGCTTCGATGTCTTGAATCCAGGCATCCGCAGTGATAGCATCCTCCGTGCCGTCAAAATACCTCGGGTTCAAGCGACGAAACCTTCCTGATGCCCCCGAGTCAGCCCCGACACTCCTCTCAAGAGCTAACTGAATCCCTTGGTTCAGCAACACGTTCTGCTCCTGCTACCGAGTCTGTTGCTGTTGGTTAGTGACAAGAAATCCCCGGATGATCTCCAGGAGTGCTACGGCGTCTGGTACTGCCGTCGCTGCTGGTGCTGCAGGGGTTTCAATAACCTGCGGCTGTACTGCCTCTGGTTCCATTTCTGCTCGTACTAGCACTGGAGAAGGTTCTCTCCCCTGTTGCTGCCCAGTCGAGCCATGCTCTTGCTGCTCTTCCTCATGGGCCTCACCCGCTACTGAGAATGAAGCACCCCTATAGAGAAGAATATAAGATTATCAAGTCCGGACGAGGAAGATTTCGAGGATGCAAGTCAGGTTAGAGATCAAGGCAAGGACAGAGAATTCGAAACAGAATTTCAAGGAGAACAAGTTTTGATTGAGACTCCTAATAATTCGCAATACCCCACAAGTCTGAAGATCAGACCTGCATGGGCCACCACTAAAACCTTGTCACGCCCCAGTACCGAAATACGAGGACGGACTAGGCCAGCTACTCCATATTAGGTACGTAACGTCATACGGCGATCGTGGCTGTCGAGAGACTAGGGGGTACATGCTACAATCAAGTCTCCTATGGTCCCACAGAGTTCTATGTCTCAATCAATCAAATCACATCAGCAAATAAATGAACATTAAAGATAAAGCAGTAAGGCGTCCCCGACGCTTCATCAAAATGATCATGAGAGACTAGCTTTATAATTTAGCTATCTCAAAGAGTCAGGAGCACAAAATTATACACAGCTGCAGTCTGTTTAATTACAATTATGTACTGACACAAAATATCGAGTAATCCGACTAACAGGTGCCGGTGGCTAAACGCAGCAAAAGTATAAGCAGGAGTGGTGGAGAAGAAACCCACTCGAGTCCCCGAACCGCCATGCTCCTAGTATGCACCATGGATGTCAGGGAGGAAGATCGTGTCCTCCGGCTCTGCTACGAGATCTGGCCAAACAAAACCAGCGGGGTCAGCCCCGAATAGCAAGTACCGCCAAAAGGGCACAAGAGTTAAGATTTAAAAACCCAGTTAATAGAATGATTGATAACAGTAATACTTATGCTACTATTATAGGGTAGCGCAACATCCTCGAACCCATGTGGCACCCTTACAACCAAACAAGGACAAAAGGTGCCACATGGAGTCGGGACGTGTCGTACTCTATAACTTTCACATAAGTTAAAAGGTATAAACAATAAAATCTCCTGATCGTGACTTCGGTCGATAGCCTATCGCAGCACAATAACCAACCCAACAATCAAACAAGAACATGGGTTGAATCATGTACCATGATAGTCCATGTTCCTCAGTCATTCACAGAAGTAGCAATTCACAATCAGAATAAGTCTTCCGTTCATAACTTCGGTCCACAGCCTATCATAGTACGATAACCAACCCAACAATCAAACAAGAACATGGGTTGGATCACGTACCATGACAGTCCGCTTCCCTCAGTTATTCACGAGAGGTAATAGGATACAAGCGAGTCATTTTCTCGGCCAATCAAGTCTACGAGTTTCTAGTGGGACGAGGTTATCCTCGCGTCATGTTATTAGAAAATCCTCAGATCGTATCTTTCCAGCAAGGCTAGCCAACCCAGGGGTTCACGTAGACAGGTATGATTGAGCACAGGTCCCTCGTAAGGCCACCTTGCTAAAATATATAATATATAGCAGGAATTAATCGAATACAGTCATCCACTCGTTGCAGATGACACAGTATCCGTGGAGACCAGCCGGCGCATCAAGACAATATCTCAAGGCGGCTGGTGTAACACGATCTCGGGATTTTGCCCTCCCCATGCATCTAGTATGTTTAGTTGCCTAGTTTGATCCTAGGTGAAATCTTGGACTCACATGCTGTGGCCTGCATGATTATCCTCCTAAAGTCGTACTTTAGTACGAGTACCCCAAAGAGGATCCATGTCAATCAGTATGTCAACATATTCTACCCTCCTTAGTATAATACATCATTGCAAATACGCCACGTGGAGTTACGAGTCATTTGTCGAGCATGAACAAGAACTGGGACATTTAGGTACATGTATCAGGAAGGAACACTTTGTTCTCCGGGGTCATATTAGTGCTCATATCATGCTCGGGACAAAAGGCGTAAGGATATAAAATGGGCATATAATATCTAATAAAATATCAAAAGCGTACGCACAAAAGCACGCACGCTCAAGGGGTAAAAGTCACGCAGGCTCACTCAGGCTCACTCAAGGCAGCGTGCATGAAAAGTCACGCAGACTCAAGGGAAGAGCTGCGTAAAAAGTCACGCAGGCTCAAGGAGAGAGCTGCGTGAAAAGTCACGCAAGCTCAAGGAGAGAGCTGCGTGAAAAGTCATACAAGCTCAAGGAGAGAGCTGCGTGAAAAGTCACGCAGGCTCAAGGAGAGAGCTGCGTGAAAAGTCACGGAAGCTCAAGGAGAGAGCTGCATGAAAAGTCACGCAAGCTCAAGGAGAGAGCTGCGTGAAAAGTCACGCAAGCTCAAGGAGAGAGCTGCGTGAAAAGTCACGCAAGCTCAAGGAAAGAGCTGCGTGAAAAGTCACGCAAGCTCAAGGAGAGAGCTGCGTGAAAAGTCACGCAAGCTCAAGGAGAGAGATGCGTGAAAAGTCACGCAAGCTCAAGGAGAGACACGCTTCCAACAGGAAGCGTGCTCAAACAGGAGCACACTGTTCACTGTCTTCTCCAAACAGCAAGAACACCATGGCTGAATCCAATACTTCAAAGCATCATAACTTGGCCATCCGAACTCCAAATCCAGATTTCCAACGTTCCAACTTGGGTAAAACTGAATGCTCTTCCACATGGAAGCATCAAAAACCCATAAAATCCAACTAAAGTAGATCAAACCATGCAAAATCTGTAAATGATTAAAACCTAGATCTACAAAAATCAAAGCTTCAAAATAGAAATTTCCAAGTTCTAAACTAGTATAGATTGAGGAGAAGAACATGTTTTGGCAAATAGTTTTGTAAGAAATCATTGACAAAATTATTGATCCATCTCTTGAGCAAGTTGGTACTTGCCTTGGTTGGTGGAGGAAGTAAATGAGAGGAAGTAAATGAGAGGAGAGAGAATGAGATGAGTTATATATAAAGATCTTGGACCCATGGGTTCATGATGAACCAAAGGGTTCATGATGAACCATTGGTGAACCAAGAATGGGTTACCCAAATGAGCCAAAACTGTAGGCCCAAATACAGAAAATAAATTAGGAAATAATATTTTGTCGAATATTTTTGGAAAATGCATGAAGAAATACTGCATAATAAATATAGTATAAATACAAGGTAAATACAATTTATCGGTTTACGTATTAAAATATGTATTCCAGGATCGGGGAGTGACACGGGGAATTCCCTACCGCTAACTACGATCCGACACGAGGAAAACACTCTATCTACTCCCACAAGTCCGTTACCAGTAAGTATATTGAGCCTCACTAATAATGACTCGGGCTCCAATCCTATTCGTGTCAAGAATCGTGCAGACATAAATGAATGCGAGGCACCAGAATCAAATAATACTGAAGCTGGAAAGGTGTTGACGAGAATAGTACCTGCCACTACCTCACCTGGTGCTATCCCTTCTTCTCCCATGGTCAAAGCCAGCACTTGACCATGTCCTCTGGGTACGGGTCCCCTCTGCTGAAAATTCCTCTGTCTGCTCTGGATCAGGGCTTGGGCTTGGGCATACTGTTGCGGTCTCTGCTGCTGGAATGCCTGGGCCTGCGTCGACAATGGCCTCGAGAACGGGTACTGCAGCTGCTGCTGCTGCTCGACTGGTGCTGGTCCTCTAACTGAAGGACTAGAGAAGGCCGATGAAATCCCCATGTTCGGGCAGTTCCCAATCCTGTGGTCCGGGGCACCACAAACCAAGCACAAACCCTGTGCTCTGCGACACTCTGATACCACATGCCCTGGCTTCCCGCAGTGTGAACATCCTACTGTGGAAGACTGCTTCTGCTTCTGCTGCTGAGGGTGCGTCGGGGCGGAATGCTGAATCGACGTCACTGAGGCCGCCCGCCTTGGAGCTCCAATGGTCAAAGTCCTGGCTGCCGGGGCTGGTGCTGATGACTGATTCATCTGGCTATGTCATCGCTTCCGACCTCCAGTCCTATCCACGATCCTCTGGGAGGTATATTCATGCCTCCGGGCTGCCCTCGGTACTGCATCAAAAGTCTGATGCTCAAACTGCTCCACTGCCAATAGAATCTCTAGATGAAGTCCCTGCTGGAACCGCTGGGCCCTATCGAACTCGGTCGCCACCAAGGTAGGAGCAAACCGACTAAGTCTCGAAAACTCGACCGCATATCCGTCGACCGTCCTGCCCATCTGCTTCAGATTGGTGAACCTCGTCTGTAGATCGTATCGAGCTACAGCATCGAAATACTTGGTCTGGAATCTCTTTCTGAATACTGCCCAGGTAATAGGGGCCACTAATCCAACGGCCTGCGCCGCCCACCAGCTGCGGGTAAGATCCAATAACTGCAGGCATACCACGACCACCTTCTCGGCTTCTGGAGTCCTGGCTGCTTCTAGAATCACCTCGGTGTCCTGAAGCCAAGCATCAGCAGCGATAGCATCTTCACTGCCGTCGAAGAAGGGAGGGTTCAAGCGCTTGAAGCTGTTGGCCGCGCTATTACCCTGATGACCTCCTCTGGTCAAAGTGTCTGCGACAGCCTGGTGCAAGGCATCTTTTCGATGATCCTAGGAGGCTAATAGTGACCTTATGAGACCCACCAAAGTGCCATCATCAGGCTCTGCTGGCTGGATGGGCTAAACTGGTGGCTCTCCTTCAGTAGGCATGACTCTGGAGGCTACTCCTGAATGCTGGGCTTGATCTCCAGGTTGCTGCTGGTCTGCGGGAGGTGATCCGCCTTGCTGATCGACAGGTCCAGGAACAATGCCGCTGAAGAAGACGACATAGGAAACAATAAGGAAAGACCAGGGCAGATTAATGATACAAGCATATGATCAGGTCAAGATTACAGGGATTCAGAAGATACGAGCAGAGATCAAGGGCGAGTACTGATTGAGACATCTATTCGGCAAACCCTCACATATCTGGATTTACAAGACCTGCATGGGCCACCACTTAAACCATATCACGCCCCAGAACCAGAATACTGGAGAGCGGGGGCAGACATAGCCAGCTACGTATATAGAGATGGAATCTATCTCGCTATACGGTCACGGCTGTCTAGATACATAAGGGTTTAACTACAATCCATCAGTCGCCTATGGTCATGAACAAGCCTATTGTCTCAATCTCAAGCAAGTAGTAACAGTATACAAGATGTCAGAGCACCAAATATATAATAGCAAGGCATCCCATACATTACATATTCGGATGATCATGAAGCTAGTCGTACAAAATGTCAGGACTAGCAAGAGTTTCAGTCATACATGATCAACCCTAGGATCTGTCAATCATGTTACAGCCCGTAGGCAGACAGTAAATAAAGGTGCAATACGAGCTAATACGTGCTCGCCGGCTAAACGCCTCAAAAGAATAATTTTACAATAAAGTGGGAGAACAAAAAGAAATCCACTCATTGCCAGGGTTACGCCTGGTGTTCACCATCTGGCTGGAAGGTAGGTAGATCCTCTGGTGCTGCTCCGATATCTGGCCATACAAAACCAGCTGGATTAGACCCCAAAAAGAGCAAGTGCCACAAAAGAGGCTTCACTTAGGAACTAAAACCAGCATATCACAATAGAATATTAAAGATAATAAAGAACTGATAATAATAGAGATAACAACAGTAAACTGAGTACGAGGAAACCATTCAAGTAGCCAGGTCACAACTCTTAAACCAAATAAGGACCGAGGTTGTAACCCTTCACCTGAATAGAAACCCGTCTCAAATACCATTGGTAGGGTAACAAGACAATAAATGAAGAGAGGACACAGAACTCCTCTGTAAGCCATGTTACAACTCTTAAACCAAACAAGGACCGAGATTGTAACCCTTCGCCTGAACAGAACTGGAACCCTGATCTTTATTGTTAAGGCCAGTATAAATAATCATGCCGCTGAAATAAGTAAAATATGACGAGCAGGGTCTGGGGTTACAATAAGACAATAAACGAAGAGAGGACACAGAACTGCTCTGGGAGCCAGGTTACAACCCTTAAACCAAACAAGGACCGGGGTTGTAACCCTTTGCCTGAACAGAACTGGACCCCTGATCTTTATTGTTAAGGCCAGTATAAATAATCAGGACGATATATGATAAGATAACCACGGAACTATTCAGATAGCCAAGTTACAACCCTTAAACCAAACAAGGACCGGGGTTGTAACCCTTCATCTGAACAGAACTTGGTATCCCATCATTTATCGATAAAAGAAATCATGTCATGATACAATCTTGTACAGGATCATGACAAACTAGACTGGACTGGACTCCATCCAATCAATCACGGCCAAGCAATAAGTACGGCTTGATACTTTAATTAACTAGGGTTATCACAGGCCAAGTTACTAGAAGATGCAATAAGATTATTCCAACAGCCACAAGCCCTGCAGACCATCCAGGTTATCCAAGTCGAATGTCCGTTTATGAAGGGTGCAACACGTGACAGTGTGTTGGAAATGTGCCCTACTCGTCGGTAGGCTACAAGTCCACTGAATACGCCCAGATAACGGGATTTCCTGTAGCTGGGAAATCTCTTCATGACTACTGAATTATTCTAGTTTATTAGCCTTAGTCAATTGCAGTAGGTATCCCTGACCGTGGTACTCAAGGATCCCTATCCTAGACATGATGCAAGACAGTACTGATTTATTTGTACAAACACAATCGCCCATGGTGTCCAGGTCATTCCTACTTGTCATATCAGGCTAACTGTCGTAACAGCTTGTCGAGATACATCATGTCAGTTTACTTGTTAAGAGTGCGCCACGGCGGGCCACTATCGTGTTCTATTCTTACCTTATCATGAATGAGAGAAACTTGCATAAAACAACTAGTAACTTATTCTTGAAGCCAAGAAAAAGATCTACAACTTTCATGTTTTGAGTTTTTTGAGATTCTAGCTACAAAACGACTTAAACAGGCAAAAACCGCAAAATAGAGCAATTCCGGCGCATGGGATTCCTGCACAATCGGCGCATGGGATTCCTGCACAAATCGGCGCATGGGATTCCTGCACAAATCGGCGCATGGGATTCATGCGCAATCGGCGTATGGGATTCCTGCGCAATCGGCGTATGGGATTCCTGCACAAATCGGCGCATGGGATTCCTGTACAAATCGACGCATGGAATTCCTGCGCAAATCGGCACATGGGATTCCTGCGCAATCGGTGCATAGAATTCTTGCGCAATCGGCGTATGGGATTCCTGCACAAATTGGCGTATGGGATTCCTGTACAAATCGGCGCATAGGATTCCTGCACAAATCGGCGCATGGGATTCCTGCGCAATCGGCGCATGGGATTCCTGCACAATTCGGCGCATGGGATTTCTGCACAATCGGTGCATGAGATTCCTGCACAAATCGGCGCATAGGATTTCTGCACAAATCGGCGCATAGAATTCCTGCACAAATCTGCGCATGGGATTCCTGCGCAAACGGCGCATGGGATTCTAAATTCACGTTGCGTCTTCAGTACATGCGCGTAAGGTACCTACGCGCATGACACGCTCGGAGTCAAAGAACGCGTTGCCGGGACTTCACGGCGCATGGCCTCCCGGCGCATGGCCTCCCGGCACATGGCCTCCCGGGCGCATGTGGTTTCCGGCGCATTGGGTTCATCGTCCCCAAACAGCAAGTTCAGCCATGAAAGTTCCGAAAACTTGCCATGGCCATAACTTCCTCATCCGAAGTCGAAATCAAGCGAAACAAAAGCCAAAACTGCATGAAATTGAATTCTCTACAACATGGAACCACTAGTTTTTGGAAATACCAAGTTTTTAGAGATCAAAACCAAGAAAACTAAACAAGAATAAACTTAAAACTTAGATCTACAAGAATATAACCATCAAAACCGAAAACTTCCAGTTCTAAAGAGGCTTAGAATCTAGTAAGGAAGAGAATGGAACAATAAAACATGAGATCCATCATGAAGCAAGTTTGCACTTGCCTAAGCTCTCCCCCTCTCTCTCCCTCCTGGTGGTTGAAGAAGTAATGGTGGAGAAGTAGTAATGAAGAGAGAGAGTGTCAGGTAGAAATATATATGAGGATGATGGTGGTAGGTGGAAGGATTCACCTTTGGTTCATGATGAACCAAAGCAAACCAAGCCAAGCCGAACCAATCCAAGAATAAACCAATCAATGAAATGCTAGAATACAATACGGGTCAAATTACGTATACGTATACCAAGATACGCAATACGAACCACAGGCATTACACTCAAGCTCACATTACAAGTCACTCAGCTCTCTCTCATCTCTCAAATACAAGTCTTGATCCAGCGGAAGCTTCGGAAGGCAACGTCCATACATTATGTCCCGTATAAGTCTTTACTCCATGCGGCCGCATGCTTCGAATCGCCAAGGAACTCCGTGTCTCGACGCATCCAAGCGAACAATAACACTTGTACGATCGTCATTCTCCGAGTCAGAGTACCCCCGAGTTATCGTATATCGATCTTTGATACGCCTTAATTGTCACGTCCCGCTTCCGTAGGAGCGATCGTCCTCGCTAAGGCGTGATGCCGCACGAGCCTAGATTGCGCTCGTGCAAGGCAGTTTCATAACGGCCGATTACATCGGCGGCGACAGGGTCGTCGCATATAAGTCCCAAGCAGATAAATTGAAACATGCAGCGGAAATTAGAACAAGAACACATGAACGCAAGTCATTCAAGAGAAGCTCTTTATTGATATTGAATACAAGATTACATTTGTGGGCGCAAGGCCAAATTACATCTTCTCTTATACTCATTTTTCTCTCATTTTATAAGTCACCCTGCTCTCTCTCATCTCTCGATACAACGGCTTGAACCAGCGAAAGCTTCGGAAGACGATGTCCATACATTATGTCCTGTATAAGTTTTCGGTTCCACGCGGCCGCACGCTTCAAATCGCCAAGAAACTCTGTGCCTCGACGCATCCAAGCGAGCTCCGCACCACGAGCTTCTACATGTGCCTGCACATGAACACTGTGTGGGTGTCAGTACTCAACTGTACTGGTGGAGTGAGCTCCTCGCCCACCCATACAAAACCTACACGTTTATTTACTTTGTGCAGCTTAAATCCCTTTCTACTGTCTTTCTAGTCTTGCCTTAGGATCAGTTTTAAGACTACGGACGCCTTGGCATAATTGTGTCTAAGGACCATCCTGTGCTTGCACAACGACGTTAACTCATACTTTTGCCTTAGACCCTTGTCGTGCCAATAACGTTAACATATCAAGTCGTGTTTGCCTTACGGCCATAATCAGAGACGCAACTACATGAAAGACTCCATTTCCTTGCCTCTAGACCTTTCTCGTGCTTGTATTGTCGACGCACCGACTTATACTTGTCTTTTGTAACCAACTCTGGGACGTAACGACTCTGTTGTGCCATAACTCGATTCGTGCTTCAATATCTCTGAGGCAGCGCCTCCTTGCTTAGTCTTGCCTACACTTGAGTTGTGACAACGCGGCCGTTCCTCATATTTCGAGGTCGTGCCCAGCAACTCAACGTAACTTCACACAACTTGTCCTACGGCCCTTCTCGACTTAACTCGCAATAGCTCAAGCCTAACTCATGCAACTCTATGCCAACAACTTAACATTCGATGCCACATCTCGTACCAAAGTACGCCGCCTTCGTTCTAGCCAAATCTTAGGCCCAGACCTTGTGTTCTCTAACTTCATACATATCCAACTCAACCCAATCCAAAGGTACACACGCGGATTGTCGCCCGTGCCGACACATCTATATGAAAGGTCACTGGTATTAACTAGCCATCGTGGACATAGCCTGGCATTCGGGACCCTTATACCGCCGGTTGCGATCCTCGATGCAAGTCTCCGACCTACCGGTTGCCTATTACCCAGCTCGGCTATAACCTGTTTCTTCCTAGGCCGAGTCGGTGCCCATGGCCCAGGGCTGCCGCTCGAAGAAACCATCGCCCTTGTCGACAAGTTGTCCATGACCACGCGCCTACGCTAACTTCTAGACTTAATGTAATGCATGGTCTCATCATCATCACTTAGTTCCTTTATTTTACTCTTTCCACTTTTTCATACTTCATTCGCAGAGCCCAAACCAGGGTTGCCTCGACGACTGAACTACAGTCCCGACATATTTTCTCTCGGCGACTAACCATCGCTTAGACTTAACATTCTTTGAACTCAGGGAACGGCTACTACATAGCCTTCCAACTTAACTTGAACATAACGTGTTTCCTTAAGTATCGACCGACCGTGGCTAACTTTCCACTGAACCAACCGTGGCTCGTGCCTCTAAACCGACTCGTGTTCTATGCAACGCTGTCGCCCAAGTCATACCTTATATGACGGGGCTTGGGATCGTGGGACTAATTAACTTGACAACCGCAGAATAAGCGGAACAGCACTTGGAATGACTTAGGTCGACCGGCATAACTTTGCCTAACTTACTCAAGCCTACAACTTAACCCGAGGGACGAACAAAGGCTATGCCAAGCCTTGCGTAGTGGAACCGTGCACGCTTTATTAAGCGTTTATGCGGGCGACGCCTACGACTTAGGCAAGTTAATAGTTTGTGTCAAAGACCAACTTTCCTTCTCCCAAGCCACGGGACGAAGGACCGAGTGTCATTTTCAAAGCACGCCGTGCACCAACTCTAAGCCGACCATAGGACGTTTTCCATGTTCTAACTCATTTCGACCCGTCGGGATTATTCCCTTAGCTATGTGGATTCGTCGCTTTTATTATTAAGCCTACTTGTGCAAGTTGAAAACACGATTTATTATGTGAAGGCAAAGATGAGGCAAGTTCACCGAAACTACCCCACCTGAGCGAGCGGTCGTCTTGACCGAGCGAGCCTTCGAGCAGCCGTTACAAGGCTAAGGCCGAACACCGTCGGCGTTTTGATTCCTCCGATTGACTTTACGGGACGGAGCACTACAACATACACCACTCAGAACAAGTCTCGTCCTCGAGACTTTCCTGAAGGCAAGCCATTCTACCATTTCTATGGCCAAGACTTAATCGAGCCTAGACACGGGACTATAACCGTCGAGCGAGATACGCCTACGCGTTTCCTTGAGTCCGAGCCACGCTCGTACTATTATCATTCTTTTCGTTAACATGATTTTAAGATCTTGACACACTCCCATCTTTCAAATCTTGCTTGAACTCATTGTATCACTTGGCTGGATCGTGCACGCATTCCAAGCGTCCCTAAAATACATGCATTCAGCCAAGCCGTATGATAGAGAATTTGTCATTCTCACTCGAGTCGCCTTGTGCACATACCCAGGCGTCCCTGAAATATATGCATGTCAGCCGAGTCTCATGAGCAGGGTTTCCTACGTTCGTGATTCATGATATCCATTCAAACCAATCCTCAAGATCAATTCTTCGATTGATAACTCTGCAACATGGGCATTTCGCCTAACCGCTAGGCCAATCTTTACGAGGCTAAGTCAATGTCAGGATTGGAATCATAGTTCCCCAACAATAATGCCAACACTGACCCTAATCCTTGGGTCAAACCAAAGTCGATAGTACGGGATTTTCTACCCAAGCTCGCGTCACTCAGATTTCTAAACATCGAGCACGATCACCTATTCGTATCAACGCATTCGTTGCGCGTATTCGAATCCATTCAAATCACCGATTCTAACCAATTCATGTATTCGATCACGAGGTCACCTAGCTTGACAATACGTTGTGCCTCAATCTCACGCGAGTTCGATTATCCACGGAGGTTCATGAATCACCATGCAACGCTTCCGTGGAATAATCATTCTCATCGGGGCGTAACTCTTGTTTGAGTCTAGACTCGTTCATTCTCGATACATGGATTGGACCTACTCAATCCTCAAGTTCCATTCTTCAAGCACACAAATCCATTCTCGAGTCACCTTCGCGTCAAACCATAAATCGAAGCACACAAATTGTCACGCCAAGCTAGGTCAATCACCTCCGCTGTATGAATCACCATACTAGTGCTCACGCGGAGTGATCGTCTCAAATCGGTGCGACGCATATGCGAGGCTAGAGTTGCGCTCGCATAAGACAAGAATGTCGAAGTTGTGGTTATCGACGAAGCAAATCCAAATATTTTATTTTCATCCTAGCCAAGATTTCAATTTGATAGTCCGACCGTCATTCATTCAACCAGAAAATCCTCGAGCCAAGTTTTTATCCTTTCTTCGACACGTTTCGATATCCCGAGTATAGCATTCGTCGGAGCAATAACATTTGCACGATCGTTATTAGCCGAGTCAGAGTACCCCCGAGTTATCGCATATCGATATTTGATACGCCTCAATACCATCGACGATATGCGTAACCTGACGATCTTCCTTTGCAACCAATTTTGAGTCGTGCGTTGATGCTGTTGTCCGAGTTGGATATTCTACCATTCTTCGATATTCAAGATCAAGATCAAGTTCAGTCGCTCTTCCTCAAGCTCGTTTCAAGATCGTTGTTCGAAACTCAAGTCATATTTTATTTACATCAATCCGATATCGCACGTACGATCCTCTAAGTTTCCTCGATCAAGACCATTCATTTTATTCATCGTTCCGAATCATTTTCTAACACGCGTTGGTCATTCACAAGTTGTCCGAATGACATCTCGTTTGGGACACTCGAAGTCACGATCAACTAAGCGTGACGCGTTCTAAGGCTTCGCATGATCGCATCGCCTCGTCGACATACTCGTAATCCTTAATATTTGCTCGAATGATTTCCAAGACAAACCATACACCACTCGGGTTCGAGCCATCCGATCTAGTCCTCAATCACTTCGTATCATTCGCTAAGACATCCTTCCGATTCATTCGACGAATCTCTAGCATAGTTGCTCGCATCGTCTCGACGTACTAAGTCGTTCGTACTATTCCTCAAAATCCAAAACAATCCTTCATGTACGCCTAAGCGTTAACTCGATAGCATTCCTATCGATAGATACTCTAAGTGTAGCTTCGCTCCCGACTGAGCGGTACTTGATATTGCTCGCAACTCGTTTGTACCAAAAGTCGAGGTGCGCGATACGCGACACAACTTAGCCAAAAGGCCGTGCGCATGGCTATCCCGTGCGGACTATATTCGAGTTTGCATGCTCACTTGCTAATGTCGAGGTAGGACTATTTGAGCACGCACGCGCCCTTGCTAACTTAGCAAGTGTTCTCTATCGAGTCATGTTTAACATCGTTCGGCACAAAGGCCGTCGCCTATCGATGTGTTCGATTGAACGCTTGAACGAGCTTTTGAAAATATTTAGACTTATTGTATGGACATGCCGAGGGACATTCGAGAGAGAGCGCATACTTATTTTCCAACGACGAGCTTTCAAAACTAAAAAATTCGACGTGAAGTCCAAGGACGTAAAGCCGTGCTCTGATACCATTATGTCATGCCCCGCTCCCGTAGGAGCGATCGTCCTCGCTAAGGCGTGATGCCGCACGAGCCTAGATTGCGCTCGTGCAAGGCAGTTTCATAACGGCCGATTACATCGACGGCGACGGGGTCGTCGCACAGAAGTCCCAAGCAGATAAATTAAAACATGCAGCGAAAATTAGAACAAGAACACATGAACACAAGTCATTCAAGAGAAGCTCTTTATTGATATTGAATACAAGATTACATTTGTGGGCGCAAGGCCAAATTACATCTTCTCACATGCTCACTTTTCTTTCATTTTACAAGTCACTCTGCTCTCTCTCATCTCTCGATACAACGGCTTGAACCAGCGGAAGCTTCGGAAGGCGATGTCCATACATTATGTCATGTATAAGTTTCGGTTCCACGTGGCCGCACGTTTCGAATCGCCAAGAAACTCCGTGCCTCGACGCATCCAAGCGAGCTCCGCACCACGAGCTTCTACCTGTGCCTGCACATGAACACTGTGTGGGTGTCAGTACTCAACTGTACTGGTGGAGTGAGCTCCTGCCCACCCATACAAAACCTACACGTTCATTTACTTTGTGCAGCTTAAATCCATTTCTATTGTCTTTCTAGTCTTGCCTTAGGATCAGTTTTAAGACTACGGACGCCTTGGCATAATTGTGTCTAAGGACCATCCCGTGCTTGCACAACGACGTTAACTCATACTTTTGCCTTAGACCCTTGTCGTGCCAATAACGTTAACCTATCAAGTCGTGTTTGCCTTACGGCCATAATCAGAGACGCAACTACACGTGTCCTATATAGAGTTGTGATCTCTACACATGGTGACACGTGTCCTACAACTTCAACAATAAGGGGAGAGCACGTACACACGTTCCTCGATAAATGTGGCATGAAAGCCACGTATGCAGACCACGTTCTCACATAGCCAGAAAAGATTGGGCGTAAAAATAATCCAAAATAGACTTCCTACGTAAAGTAGCAGACTGGGCATAAAATAATCCAAAATAGACTTCCTGCGTAAAGTGGCAGAAAAGTAGCCTCGAGCATATAATTAGCTCAAATAAACTCTACGCACACGAAAGCCTTGAGCGTAAAGACTCAAATAGCTTTCATGCGTAAAGGAAGCGGTCTCTTGAGCGTAAAGTAGCCCATCTGCACGCTAAACGACAAGTATTGGGTTTGGTGCAAAAATCTTCTTGGCTTCTGTGCAATGTTCTGTCAGAAAATCATACTGTCAGATCAATATCACGCGCATTAAATGCAGTCTGACAGCCTGTCGCCCTCGCGTAAAGTTTGAGGATAGCTCTTGCGTAAAAGAGCTCGCGTAGAATTTGAATCTGACTCAATAGAGTCCTTTAATGAGCCTTGCGTAGAGTCTGACTGTACGTAAAGTTCTCAACTTCTTTGACTTGGTCTATGAAGTTTATTTTATGCTTCTACACCTTGGATTCAGCTCGTCTCTAATAGACATAACATTCCCGAGGTATAACATTTATCTCATACAATATTCCCGAGGTGTAGCATTTACATCATACAACATTTTCGAGGTGTAGCATTTACCTCATACAACATTCCCGAGGTGTAGTATTTACCTCATGCAACATTCCCGAGGTGTAGCATTTACCTCATACAACATTCTTGAGGTGTAGCATTTACCTCATACAATATTTCCGAAGTATAGCATTTACCTCATTCAATATTTTCGAGGTGTAGTATTTACCTCATACAACATTCCAGAGGTGTAGCATTTACCTCATGCAACATTTCCGAGGTGTAGCATTTACCTCATACAACATTCCCGAGGTGTAGCATTTATCCCAGGGTACTATTACAATCTTTTTGCAACATGTACAAGTCCGTCTGTACATGGCCAGCATTCAGAACATCTTTGAGGGACAATCAATCATTCATCTCCTTGGAACATAATAACAGATTTATGCAGATATAACATATCATTTTACCTTTGAAAGTCTACCAATTCGGGGCATATAAGCAATATTTTTTCTTTTCTTGTTAGCATGGCAACAGTTCATTGATTAAAGGCAACATCTCTACTTTAGCATGGTAGCATCTCATTTTTTATTAATAGACAACAACTCTTATTCTTAGCATGCATATTATCTATGTTCTTAGCATAGCAACATGTGAAATCCCTTACAAGCATACTCAATGATTTACCATCTTATTATTAGCAATAACATTCAATCGAAAACTCATATTCTTATTAGGTGTAAGTAAATCATAAAATGAGACTTTGTCACTCAACCAGATTAATCGTCTTCTGTTGCAGAGCCAGCAATTCGATCTCTCCGTTTATCTAGTTCCTTCGCGGAGTGGGACACTACATAATTACTGTTTCACTTAACAAAATGCCTAAAATTGGCTTTTGAAAGAAAACTAGAAAAAGTACAAAAGTACAAATTATTTTTAGAAAGTATTGCTATGGAAGTCTGATCTGAGAGCGATCACTTTGTTCCTTGGACCACACGATGACGATGAAGAAAACTGCTTAAGGAAGATGAACAATCGGAAGAACTAAGTCACCAGAAATGTATCGAACAACGGCACTGATGGCACAGTCGAATGCTTTCCTGCTTTGCTTTATCCTGTTCTTGAGAAAAAGTTGAAAAAATGCTTATGGGAATATCACTCTGAAAGTATGAGTTTTCTCAGAATCTCCTCTCCTCTATCTCTCTTTTTATGTTTTTTGTATTAAAAATAAGTCTATTTATAGACTAGACCCTCTGTGCGTAAAAAGCAACAAAATTGTGTCTCGACGCAAGTAACTGTCATCCGCGATGAAAATCAACCTCTACGCGTGATGACACATGTCTCATGTAGAGTTTTGATCTCTACGCATGGTAACACGTGTCCCACTACTTCAACAAAATAGGGAGAGCACGTACACACGTTCCTCGATAAGTATGGCATGAAAGCCACGTTAGCAGACCACGTTCTCATGTAGCCAGAAAAGAATGGGCATAAAAATGACCCAAAATAGACTTCCTACGTAAAGTAGCAGTCTGGGCGTAAAATAACCCAAAATAGACTTCCCGTGTAAAGTGGCTGAAAAGTAGCCTTGAGCGTAAAATTAGCTCAAATAAACTCTACGCACACGAAAGCTTTGAGCGTAAAAGAAGCAATCTCTTGAGCGTAAAGTAGTCCATCTGCACACTAAACGACAAGTGTTGGGTTTAGTGTAAAAAAATCTTCTCGACTTCTGTGTAATTTGCTGTCAGAGAATCATTCTGTCAGAGCAGTATCACGGGCATTAAATGCGATGTCGACAGCCTGTCTCCCGCGTAAAGGCTTGAGGATGGCTCTCGCGTAAAGTAGTTCGTGTAAAGTTTACTCCGTTTGCTCTCTGCGTAAAATTTGGATATGACTCAGTTTGTCTTGCGTAAAGCTCTCAACTTCTTTGACTTGGTCTATGAAATTTATTTATGCTTCTACAAGACCCCCTTCAAAGTTTTCAAATTTTTTCTAAGATTTGAAATACTTTGAATAGAAGCGTAAAAATCTGAGATATCCAATAGTCCGCGTAAAATTCGGGATACCCAACAGTCCGCATAAAATTCGGGAAACCCAACAGTCCGCGTAAAGTTCGGGATACCCAGCGGTCGGCTTAGAAGCGTAATATTTGGGATATCCAAGAGTCAGCATAAATTTTGGGAATTTGAACCGATTTCAAAATTCTCTATAAATAGAGCCTTGCCGATAGAGAGAGAACTTTACTCATTCTCGTAATCTCGAACTTTCTCTACTCTCTTCTTCTTCATCCTCTCAGTTCGAATCACTGGCCCCCAAGAGCAAAACCACCGCCGGCGCCAAGGACAAGAAGCCCGCCGCTGCTTCGTCGAGAAGTGAACGCACGAGAACTGCCGTCGCATCATCGAAAACACCCCGAAAGACCAACTCCGCTGTGGCTCCGGCCATGAAAGGTATAACACTACCTAATTCGGCCGTGAGTTCATCAGAGAAGAAATAGACTTGAACCCTAAACTTCACGCCCACGTTTATACGTGTCAGCGTAGAAATTAAAATAACAAAATACGCTCACGTTATACATGCCAGCGTAAAAAATAAAATACGCTCACGTCAATATGTATCAGCACAAAATTTAAAATACGCTCACGTCTATACGTGCCAGCATAAAATATGAATAACAAAAATACGCTCACGTCAATACGTGCCAGCGTAAAAAAACAAAAAACAAAATACGCTCACGTCAATACGTGTCAGCGTAAAATATGAATAACAAATATACGCCCACGTTCATTCGTGCCAGCGTAAAATCACAAGTGAAAGACTTTGCGTAAAACAAAGAACTTTTGCACTTTAAAATTTTATCAACTTATTTTTTGCACATAAGCGTAAAGTTTGCATAGTCAAGCTCTCTAGTACAAAGTCTTTAATTTTTTATGCGTAAAATTCAGACTAAGTCATCTGCATAAAAATTCAAATTAGATTTTTACTAACTTAATTTTTTTTCTTTTGGCAGCGGACTTGCAAATCCATCCTCTTGCAGAAATATTCGGCTCACCAGCTGGTATGGTGGGCTCAAACTACTTGGAGAATTTGTCCCATGTGGAATTCCCTCAATCAGATCCACAATACCCTGAAGGGAGACAACAGCTAATAGCTGCCCAGGGGGACAGAATGCTGTTGTCAATGATAAATAGAGAATTGCTGGTATCACTAGATGACCAACAATTTTTTAAGTCTGCCTTCATGTTTAGGGATGCTATAGATTTCCAATCACAAACAAACCCCAAGAAGGAGGCTTGGGTGTTTAAATTTGGAGAGAGGGCAATGTATCTCCCAGACATGGCCATAGATTATCCCTTATCTGCATTCGTCCATGTGACTCATCCAAGACAGATGCTATGGAACTTGACTCCCAGCAGTTATGGTAGACCGGGCAGAATTATTTTTAAGAGGGATGGGGCCAACGAAATGGGCTACCATATCAGTACTCCCAGTGGTGGTGTCATCCCTTTCTCTGGTCTACTACCTGGATTCACACCGAGCAAAGATTCAGCTCTGATCCAACCGGTGCAGACCCCAATGTTCATTAACAAGTTCATGAAGGCCTCAGTATTATATCCTCAGGCCAACCCTAGGCTACCAGGGTGGATGACACCTCATAACCAGAACTGGATTCAGCTTAATGCCTAGATCATGAAGAACTTCAAGACGGATCTGGAAGCCATTAGCCTTTATGAAGCAGTAGCCTCCACAAGCCAGGGTATACCAATGAACAGTAACCTATTCTTGGCTCTGATGGAGTTGTATATCAGTTTAATAGGAACTTTTACAACCCCACTAGGTGAGATAGGTTTTGCACTACACGAGATGCAATTCATCTCTAAGTTGCCGGTGGGTGAAGCTCCCTATGAAGAGTATGTTCCCTCCAACTGGAAACTAGCAGAGATCAGCGAGAAAAATCCTGATCTAGTCAAAGTGTATCAAGAATTAATGTGCTATTATCTAATTTGCACCACTATGTATGAAAGTGGGTCGCATTTGGCATACTAATAAATGGACAACCTATTTATTCTACCACGAGAATAGGATATCCAAAAACGACAAAGGGAGATTCCAAGAAAACAAGGCTGCAATCATTAACCCTTGTTCAATAATTCCTTCAGATTTGATCCATAACTTGATGATCACACATAAGTCTTCGGATCAGTATTTGACCACTAAGACTGGAGACATCCCTGCGGGGACTAAAGCTTTGAGCTATTTGAGACATGGCAGTCAGAAGATCTTAAGGGAAGCCTTACTTGCAGGCTTTCTTTCTCTATGGCTGCGGAGATGGGTTGTGCCAGAGATTAGCACAGCTGACAGAATTCATAGAAACGTATTGTGGCCAGTAGTACATTTGGTGTTCAAGGTCAGAATCAACCTGCTATCGGCAATGGTATGTCGAATAAATACAGGTTTACGGACCTTTGGTGATGAACTAATCAACAATACTCATCACCGAAGAGATTTCCCTAGGGTAGAGATGCCCTATATTTATCTGATGGGCTGGCTATTGTATCATAACTGCAGTTTGTTGCCACCCGAACCTGGAGATAATGCGAAGATCTTCCTCCAGAAATTCAATAAAGCCACATGGACTGCAACTACAGTGGCAGATACTCGAGCAGTACTGAACTATTCTTATGGATGGAACTTTTTCTGCACAAGGCCACAAGTTCCAGCCGATTGCCTCGGTGTACAATTTGAAGATAGAGGCGAAGGGAGGACTTCATTACCTGTGGCAGTTTTCAAATGGCTAATGTGCATCAGACCCTCACATCTGATGTATAGGAATGAAGACAACTGTGCGTTCGAACCGTATCTACCAAGTCGGTTCGCTCGTCAGTTTGGATATGACCAACTTCACGTTGGTAATCCCTCCACCAGCTTCTATCATTATGGGAAGTTAATTGATGGTGCAAGAGCCTGGAGATACTTTAGCACTGCTTGTATCGGTGCTAAATTCTGGGTATCAACTGCTACAAGTACAACCGAGCTACGAATACTTCATACGTATGCTCGCTTTTATGCATCTATTCGCTCTTTCGCACATGGATACAATATGAAGGGGAGTCTTCGATGGCCCAAGGGAGGGAACGTCGAAGAACCAGTTAGGGTACCTCCAGACATACCCGACGATGTTGCTGTTCTAGATGAGTATCTGGAAGTAATCCCTACGGGAGCTGGGGAAATAGCTGCAGGACCAATTATTATCAGCAAAACCCGGAAACGGAAATCAGGTGCAGCTGTTACCCTCCCAGAGAAGAAGAAGAAGGTCAATGTCAAAGGGCCTTCTAGACAGAGAGCCGCTACTCCAGAGAGCAAAACTCCAGTCGAGGAGCCTCAACACATTGCATCTTCTTCAACTCATCCTGGAGAAGGGTCCTCGGCATCCCAACCACCAGGATCAACAAAAGCTGTGGGGCTCCTATGTCACGCCCCGTTTCCGTAGGAGCGATCGTCCTCGCTAAGGCGTGCTGCCGCACGGGCCTAGGTTGCGCCCGTGCAAGGCCAAGTCCAGAAACGGCCGATTTGAGCTAGGCCACAGAGTCACACAGAGTGTCCCCTTTTGCAGCGGAAAGTAAATGAACACAAGTAGAAGCGAATTCAACTCTTTATTGATCTTCAAGAAGTTTACAAGCGGCGCTAAATCGATATTACAAATTGCTCAAGCTCTCTCTCTCTGAAACATGAAAGGCGTGCCTAGTGGCTTACAATATAGAATAATTCATGGCGATGTTCCGATACATTATGTCCTGTATATGGTGCTTCAGCTTCTTGCAACGCTCCAAGGCTCCAGAGATAGCTCCGTGCCTTAGCACGTTCGAGGGAAGCTCCGCACCCGACGACGTCTCCTGCATCCTGCAAGCAGACTGTGGGGTTATAAGTACATTGTTATGCACTGGTGGAGAGGCTAGCTCGCCCACAATGCTATCATTACCAAACATGTTCTATTTACTTTTATGCACCGTCTATCATTCATTGTCTTTCTAATCTTGCCTTAGGATCAGTTTTATGGCATATTTCATAGCCTATCTCGTGTTGCCGAATACAAGTGTCGCATGGAAATACATGTATGACTTACCCATACTTACCGTCCGGCCTTCTCTGTCCAAAGTAAACCAAGTTAGTCAACAATTCATAGGAAATAACTTAACGTGATTCATGTGAACTTTCAATGTCAAGGGCGTGTCCCTGCCTCGGGTCCTAGCACGTCGTAGGCGTATTTTCTAACTCCTTTGCCGAAGTACTCTCGATTATCTGGTGTGTTATATTCAAGCCTGTTCAGAAGGCACTTCATTTAGTTAACTTAGACTACTTTGATTTCAATGCAAAGACTTGTACGTGGATTGCCACCAACAAAGCCCACTTAATCTATATGCATCGGTCGCTGGCACCACAAGCCAATTTGGACATGTTTCCCCCTTGGTAATTTCTAACCTATCATGGTGTGCGGCTTGGTACACCCTGATAGTCTTTTGAAATACCCGGCCTTACGTCTTCCTGGGTGGCCAAGCCTACCCCCAGGCCATGGACATAACCCAAATTTTAATTTTCGTCCGGACCGACACGTCCTACACCTTGACCGTGCCGCTGGAAATCCCTTATTTCGTCTCTCCCCCGTATACGATGGAGGTGTCCATGACCATTTCGTTTTATTTATCATTTTAACTCAACGGCTGTCTTTGAGCCGTAGGCTAACCCTTAGCCTTAATACGTTATCGACTAGGTTGGCGGCGGCATCCGTGCAGCGCAGGTAGCGAGCCCCGATGCACGTCCCCGTCATACATGTCGCTAACCATTCCTTCCTTATTATCTTTTATTCAATCTTCTTTTCTTTCTTTCACTTGTTCGTTCATTCATTGATTCATTCACATATTCATTTATTCATTCGTTGATTCATTCATTCATTATGCAACTTCCCGTGCGAGAGTCGCCTTGGAGACCCATCGGTCCCATAGTCTTTCGATGTTGCTATACTCTACTCGGAACGACTATGTTGATAGTCTTCCCGTTCCATTGTTGTAACCCATTCATTGTTTCATTGTTGAACGTATAAGGAACATAAACGTAAGCTTGTATCTTAGCACGAGCGTGGAGCGCGGTGCGAGAGATCTCACATTTTCTATATTCTTTTCCATATTCTATACAAGCATACACGATGGGATTATTTCCTTAGCTAGGTGCTTTGAGTCATTTATTAGCATGCGCGGTGTTATCGCCTAGCGATTCTAGCTATAGTGTCCGTATTGTTATGTGTCTAGGCTAAGCAAAGACGGGTTCATCGGAGCCACCCACCTTAGCGATGTTCGTATCTGCCGAGCGATACTCCGAGCGTGCCTTTGAAAGTCTAAGTCTGGATTCATCTTGACGGGCCAATGTAAGCCTTGTATCGATTCTTCATCAGGTCGATGCCAATTCTTCGGGTCGACGGCTCGTTTGAGTCGTTGCACTTGCCGTTTGAATCGGCGTTCCGCTAGGACGGAGCGGGTCATTACATAATACCCCACTCAAAACAAGTTTCGTCCTCGAGACTTCCTGAGTGCAGGTCATCCTACCATTCCTTTAACTCGTGTCGTCGTATTTCTTAGACAATTCTATCGAACGGCTCTATTGTTCGATGGCATCGAATTATGCTCGGTTATCCTTCCAAGTTTTATGTTGCATGCGTTTGGTGAATTTTATAGAATGACTGTCCATTCATTTTAGACTTGATGGTACTTATTCAATCGTTGTGTTTCTTCGACTTGGTTGCTGTTTCGTCGTGTCATGGGACTGAAATGGTCGTACGAGGTGCGTTATAATTTATCAAACTCGAGAGTCGTAAGCTGAGGTAAACTCACTCATTCGTTCATGCGCATCTCAACACCCATTTGCAGCTGCATTCAAGTTCATTATATCACTGAGTTTGGATCATGCACGTATTCAAGGCGTCCTTCGAATACGTACATTTCAACCAAGCTTAGCGATTAGCAAAGTCGGACAAGCTACTCGTGATAGTTTCGATTTGTCGATTGTTTTACTAACTTCGATTAAAACCAAACTCATGTGCGTCTCACTATCGTTTATCTCGATCCTCGAGATGATCCGATTCGTTTCTCAAGCGTTCTTGTCCACGAAATCGGTATGATTTCTTCTTAGCGGGGTCGACCAAGTCTAAGTAATTTCCGTCCGATTCAAGACCAAGTATTGCACTAATCATCGAGTACGTCTTCCTATCAATGATTCAATTCGTTATCCCAACTTTACTTGCGCATCATCCATTCCTATCATTCCCTTTGTTTGGGGCCAATCTCGTCACCGTTCACGCACACTCCCCGTTCCCTGTCCTACTCTAAGTCTTGCTGCCCATAGTCTATCGTCCGTCAGACGATACTGTAAGGTCAATCGCACAAGTTCAATCACTCGACATAGGGTCGTCCGCCTATCCGCTAGGTCATCTCACAGGGTCATAGTTACAAGTCAAGTCCGTGGCTCATCGTGCAAGGCCGCTGCACGAAGCTTGCCCCAAATCCTATGGTCAAACCATTTTGTTCATTCGTACGGGAGTTTCTACCCAAGTTCGTTTCACTCCAATTTCTAAACATCAAGCAGCGTTCACCCTATTCGCATCAACACATTCTCCGTTCCAAGTCCGAGCTCGTTAGGAAAGTCATCCTATGATAGGTTATCCTCAACATGTTAATATCGTGCGTCCGTACTAGCAATTATCGTAATCTATCTCTTCAAGTATGTTTTGATACAGTTCACCTATCCAATTCACGTAGTCGATCACAAGGTCGTCTAGCCTTGCAATATGTCGTGCCCCGATCTCACGCAAGTCTGATTATCCACGGCGGACATGATTCACCATATCGACATTCCTACGGAATAATCGTTCTCATCGGGACGTAACTCTTTCATTGCGTCTAGACTTACTCATTTTCGATACGCGGATTGGGCCTACTCAATCCTCGACTTTACTTTGCCGTCTATTATACGTCCGATCAATCCTCAAATTTATCTTCGCTTCAAACCACAAGTCGTAGCAATCAAAATTGCCATGTCAAGGTATTTCGAGTTCGATCATTCCCGCTGGACATGAATCACCATGCCAACGCTCATGCAGAATGATCGTTCCAAATTCGACGTGACGCATATGCGAGGCTAGGGTTGCGCTCGCACAAGACAAGATCGTTTTCGTTGTGGTTATCACCGAACAATCAAGTCAATTCCCAACATAGCATCCTTTAACACATTGGCTTCTAACACGATCATCCTTCGTCGAATCAGAGTACCCTCGAGTTATTGTACATCGATCTTTGATACGCCTCAATACCATCGATGATGTACATAACCAGACGATCTTCCTTTTGCAATGAATTTCGAGTCGTGCAACTTAATTCCTCTATTCGCATTGTCTCGTGCTAACTCGTCATTGAGCAACATCCATTCCAAATCCTTAGTCATTCTCGTATCTCCAAACCAACGTTTTCCATGCATGCTATCTTCCGATCGTGCTATCTTCGATTTCGTCCATGGGTATTTCACCTTAACTCAAGTTTCAATCCATTCGACTAAATTCAAAATCGCATGTACGACTTACTACGTTTCCTCGACCAAAACATCCTATTATTTTATCGTTTCGAATCTCCATTCAACCGTTTCATAATTTGTACTACACATTCTTAATTCGTCCGAACAACATCTCGTTTGAGACCGTCAAAGTCGAGATCAACTAAGCGTTACTCCTTCTAATGCTTGCGCGATATCATCGCTTGCCGACATACTCGTTCTATCCGTAAATCCTTTAGTCTCGCTCGAACAATTTCTATGTCGTCCATACACCACTCAGGGTTCGAGCCACTCGATTAGTCGTTGACACTCGCTCTTATTCTTCTTTGAACCTATCACATACACCACTCGGGGTCAAGTCATTCTTCAATTCCTCAAAAGATCATTCGATTCCCATTTGATGTGTTCAGTCGCGCGTTCGCCCATTCCTCAAGGTCTAAGAACCATCTCCCGTGCTCGCTTTAGCGTGGGTCAAATAGCGTCTCTATCAACATATGTTCTAAGTCTCACTTATTCTCGTCCGAACGATAGTCGGTCTCGCTCGCAAACTCGTTCGCACCAGAAGGTCTAGGTGCACGATACTTCGCACAACTAAGCCAAAAGGCTGCGTGCGTAACCATCCCGTTCGAACTATACTTCGGTCTCGCATACACGTTCGCTACTTTCAGCGTAAGGTTATTCAAATACGCACTGCATTTGCTAACTTTTAGCATGCGTTCCTTCCAACTCGAGTCCGTCGCAGTTTGGCACAAAAGCCTTCGCCTATCGATCCCATTCAACCGAGTACTCGTACGAGCTTTTGAAAATATTAGACTTATTGTATGGAACATCCTGAGGCACAATGAGAGAGAGCATATATTTTTTTATTTACAAACGAGCTTTCAAAACTGAGAAAATCAAAATGAAGTCCAAGGACGTAAAGCTGTGCTCTGATACCAATCTGTCACGTCCCGCTCCCGTTGGAGCGATCGTCCTCGCTAAGGCGTGATGCCGCACGGGCCTAGGTTGTGCCCGTGCAAGGCCAAGTCCAGAAACGACCGATTTGAGCTAGGCCACAGAGTCGCACAGAGTGTCCCCATTTGCAGCGAAAAGTAAATGAACACAAGTAGAAGCGAATTCAACTATTTATTGATCTTTAAGAAGTTTACAAGCGGCGCTAGGCCGATATTACAAATCGCTCAAGCTCTCTCTCTGAAACATAAAAGGCGTGCCAAGTGGCTTACAACATGGAATGATTCATGGCGATGTTCCGATACATTATGTCCTGTATATGGTGCTCCAGCTCCTTGCAACGCTCCAAGGCTCCAGAGATAGCTCCGCGCCTTAGCACGTTCGAGGGAAGCTCCGCACCCGACGACGTCTCCTGCATCCTGCAAGCAGACTGTGGGGTTATTAGTACATTATTATGCACTGGTGGGGAGGCTAGCTCGCCCATATTGCTATCATTACCAAACACGTTCTATTTACTTTTGTGCACCGTCTATCATTCATTGTCTTTCTAATCTTGCCTTAGGATCAGTTTCATGGCATATTTTATAGCCTATCTCGTGTTGCCGAATACAAGTGTCGCATGGAAATACATGCATGACTTGTCCATACTTACCGTCCGGCCTTTCCTGTCCAAAGTAAACCAAGTTAGTCAACAATTCATAGGAAATAACTTAACGTGATTCATGTGAACTTTCAATGTCAAGGGCGTGTCCCTACCTCGGGTCCTAGCACGTCGTAGGCGTATTTTTTAACTCCTTTGCCGAAGTACTCTCGATTATCTGGTGTGTTATATTCAAGCCTGTTCAGAAGGCACTTCATTTAGTTAACTTAGACTACTTTGATTTCAATGCAAGGACTTGCACGTGGATTGCCACCAGCAAAGCCCACTTAATCTATATGCATCGGTCGCTGGCATCACAAGCCAATTTGGACATGTTTCTTCCTTGGTAATTTCTCACCTATCATGGCGTGCGGCTTGGTACACCCTAATAGTCCTTTGAAATACCCGGTCTTACGTCTTCCTGGGTGGCCAAGCCCACCCTCAGGCCATGGAAATAAGCCAAATTTTGATTTCCGTCCGGACCGACACGTCCTACACCTTGACCGTGCCGCTGGAAATCCCTTATTTCGCCTCTCCCCCGTATACGATGGAGGTGTCCACGACCATTTTGTTTTATTTGTCATTTTAACTCAACGGTTGTCTCTGAGCCGTAGTCTAACCCTATGCCTTAATACGTTATCGACTAGGTTGGCGGCGGCATCCGTGCAGCACGGGTTGCGAGCCCCGATGCATGTCTCCGTCATACCTGTCGCTAACCATTCCTTCCTTATTATCTTTTATTCAATCTTTTTTTCTTTCTTTCACTTGTTCGTTCATTCATTGATTCATTCACATATTCATTTATTCATTCGTTGATTCATTCATTCATTATGCAACTTTCCGTGCGGGAGTCGCCTTGGCGACCCATCGGTCCCGTAGTCTTTCAATGTCGCTATACTCTACTCGGAACGACTATGTTGATAGTCTTTCCGTTCCATTATTGTAACCCATTCATTGTTTCATTATTGAACGTATAAGGAACATAAACGTAAGCTTGTGTCTTAGCACGAGCGTGGAGCGCGGTGCGAGAGATCTCACATTTTCTATATTCTTTTCCATATTCTATACAAGCATACAAGATGGGATTATTCCCTTAGCTAGGTGCGTTGAGTCATTTATTAGCATGCGCGGTGTTATCGCTTAGCAATTCTAGCTATAGTGTCCATATTGTTATGTGTCTAGGCTAAGCAAAGACGGGTTCATCGGAGCCATCCACCTTAGCGATGTTCGCATCGGCCGAGCGATACTCCGAGCGCGCCTTTGAAAGTCTAAGTCTGGATTCATCTTGACGGGCCAATGTAAGCCTTGCATCGATTCTTCATCAGGTCGATGCCAATTTTTTGGGTCGACGGCTCGTTTGAGTCGTAGCACTTGCCGTTTGAATCGACGTTCCGCTAGGGCGGAGCGGATCATTACATCCTATCTCCAGGATGTCTCAGTACCTCTGCCCATCTGACTCCTCCTCAAAAGGCGCAAGCTATTGAGGACACTGCCACGACTCGTCCTAATAATCCAGAGTCCATCCCCTCGGATGAACCGGCTTTTGATTTAGAAGATGATGACTGGGATCAAGATTATGATGAATTCTTGTCACGTCCTGCACCTACTCCGGGTAAGAATGAATTACACAAAATTTTATATAATAATATATATTATAATTTTGTATATTGATTATTTTGCTTAATCTTTGTAGGTGCCATCTTTGTAGCAAAGCCTGTTCCTCCTCCTCATCAAGAAACTATTTATGAGGAAAATACAAAGTCTGAGGAAGTGGATTCTTCTTTAAAAGAAGACTCTGCATGTGTAGGCCTCAAAAATGAAGTCACGCTGAGTTGATCAGAACAAGTCACGCAGAGTGATCCAAGAAGCAGCACAAAAGATACGCTAAGAAGTCACGCAGAGACAGCTCAGCCATACGTCAGAATCATAATGACTGACAACACAACAGTCACGTCTCCTCGTATGCCACGTATGCACAGAACTCGAGAGATCACAGCCGTCTTTTGCGTGATTTTCGAAATCTTCCTTAGCAAGACTCACTTTTCACCAAGTTGGCGTGACTTTGGGTCTTATCTTCATTTAATGCGGCTGACAATATAATCAATGTCAGAGATTTTGTGTCAGACGAAGCGTGCCAAATCAAGACAGCTGGCGGTTTGCGTGGATTCTGAACCTTCTCCTTCCTCAAAACATTGCATGACTTTTGAGTTATTCTTCTCAAAGCCTGCGTGAATTCTGAAGTATTCTTCTTCAAAGCTTGCGTGGATTTCGCCTTCAACGAGTCTGCGTCAACGAATCTGCGTTGATTTTTGCCTTCAGCAAGTCAGCGTGGATTTCATTTCAACTGGAGTACGTGGCAGCCATGCCACCGATCTCTCTCTCGCGTGCCCAGTAACTTGCACACGACTCATGCACTGATGCCATGTGTCCAATAGTTACGGGCCACGTCCAGTAACTACTCACTAACCCTGCGTGTATTTAGAGTCTGCGTGACTTTTCAAGTGCACCAGTGGTGAGGTAGTTATCTTTTCAGTTATTATTTTTGACTCCATAAATAGAGTTCTTTTTTCTCATTCATTGTACAGATACATTGATATCTACTGTCAAAATTTTGAGAGCTTTTCTTCTTCGCATAGTCCAAGGGATAAAGCTGTCATGACCCGCACCCAGTATAGGGGCACGAGAAGTGGGTACGTCCAGCCTACGCCGCAGTGTCGGCGGTAGTAAGCTGTCCTAGGTTGCTAACTAATCTCATGCAGTGAATATAAAAAGTACTTGTCCAGATATCAGCTCCGAATGGAGGGCAAGTAAAGGGTATGATCTACTCACACACAGTCTAAGCACGAAAAGATAACACAGAAGTTATACCTAAGGAATTAAAGACAACAACAACTAACTGCTAAAATAATACACCAATATCTCAAACCAACTTAATACAGACTAAATATCTTAACTTTAATACAACAAGCCAAAACATGAAAGCTAAAGTAGTCTACTAGCTAATCTCCTGAATCACTCCTGAGAGTCGGAACCAAAGGTAGCTAATCCCTCGCCAGGTCCATGGTAAGCAGGGCATGTGTCCTCAGGATTATCATCTGTAATATTTTCAACAGGTCCAATCAGGACGGGAACGAGTACAACTCATCTAGAAAAACCCAAGTAAATGACAAAGAACTATAAAGCAGTTATAGACAGTTTTATTGATAAGCATGGCAGTTTTATACAGGTAATGATGGCATAGAGAGGCAGTAAGATACAAGAAAAGAAAGGTAACTAAAACAAGAGAATAATCATGGCAATGAAGACTGTAATAAAAGCTAACTGAACTAGAATAATAAGTGTGAGTCCAGACAGTACGATATAAGTCTAATGTAATCCCAGTGTGAGTCCAGTCCATATAATCTGATACCAGATAATTTCCAGTACAAGATGAGTCCAACAGTGACCAATGAAACCAGGGTGAGTCCAACTATGATCTAACAGTGTGTTTTAAAATACCGAGGTCGACATGTAAACGGCTGTAGGTATCAGGCACATCTCTCACTGATCGGGCAAGAGATGGCTATGCTTCCGGTAGATTCCAGTAGGAGATTCCGGATTTGGGGTATGTCTACATGTCTTACTCAATATTTCCCCGCCCAGCAAGTGAATCCAAAATCGATAAAAAGAATCGAGATGAGTCTGGCCAATACATGATGATTCCAGAAATGATTCCAGAATGATACTAATGACTCCAGTAATAGAGGCCAGCAAGTAAGGTATGTGTCGATACATGAATCCAGAAATATCCATACGTGTTGATACAGAGAATCATATAGAACTAACTAGAACTGAAATACAGTAATCGACAAATAAATGAGAGAATTATCAGAGAATGTACTCGCCTGTTACTCTGGAAAGAGTAGTGTAATATCAGATGTCTGTGCCAGGGTCACAATGTCCTAAAATAGAGCAATACAGTTATGACATGTCCAAAATGAAGGTAAATGAAATCTACAATACAATCTATATGAATTCTAAGCCAATCTAGGTCAAAGTCAAACTAGGTCAACACTACAGTCAAACTAAGTCAAATCAAGTCATACTAGGTCACAAAAAGTTAAACTAAGTCATACAAGGTCAAACAAGGGTAAACAAGTCTAATCTAGGTTAAAGTCAACCCTTGGTCAAACATTCTAGCCAAACTAGTCAAGTTATCTAGGGCTTAGTCAATAATGGTCAGATTAGTCAATACTAGTCAACATGGTCAAAGTCTAGGTCAATCTTAGACTAACTAAGGTTTTGGTTAATCATAGACTAGTCGATAAGACAATTAGGTTAATCTTGACTAATGGTCAACATCCAGTCAAACTCTATAAGGCTAACTCAAACCATCATAGGCTAACATGTCTTAGAATACCTAAGATACTATACTACAATTACCTATACAAAGTATACCACATATAAATACATATAGTACAATACCAACCTTAATCCTGTAATCAAGTTAATCCCATTCTCCAACTCAAGTCATGACTCGACTCTAGGTATCTAACTTAACCCCATACATATCTTCATCTATATAGGATTACCCTCATAATCCATATGGTTAACCTAATCATCTAGTTTAGTCAAACTCAAGTCAAATAGTCCTTCTATGTTCATCCAAGTCATTTCTAGGTCAATTTGGTCAAGGTTTGACCTATAGTTGACTTTGGTCAACAATGGTCAATTACCTAGTCAAACTATGTCTTACTAGTCAACTAGTTAAACTAGTCATTTTAGGTCAATCCTAGTCAATTCTAGGTTAACTAGGTCAACTTTGACCTAAGGTTGACTTTGGTCAACCCTTAGTCAACAAGGGTCATTAAGTCAAATTGAGTTAGCCTCTAATGCCATAGGCTAACCACTTAGGCCTATAAGCTATGTCATAGGTGTCTGTATAACCTATACTTATTAAGTCATATATATATATCTATATATATAGATATACCCAAGTGTATCTACTACCTATACATATATACCAATATAGGCATAACTATATACAATACCCAAAACCCACATAATTATATATAACACTATATATGATCTAGTAAATATATATATATCATATATATATATATGTATATATTCACAAAACTTATATAATATATATATATATTCACAACATAAACCACATAGGCCTAGAGCCTATGTGATACCCATATACCCTAGGTATATATATATATAAAAATATATATATATATATATATATATATATACACTATATATAATTCTAAACAATTCTATATATCATTCATATATATATATATATATATATATATATATATATATATATATATATATATATGAATGATATATATATATATATATATATATATATATATATATATATATATATATATATATATATATATATATATATATATATATATATATATATATATATATATATATATATATATATATATATATATATATATATATATATATATAAACATATATATACATTATATGTTTATATAAAATATATATATATATATATATATATATATATATATATATATATATATATATATATATATATATATATATATATATATATATATACATATATATACAAACATATATATACATTATATATATAGAGAGGGAAGTGAGAGAGAGAATGAAATAGAGAGTGAAAGAGTGAATAGAGAGAGAGACTGAAAGAGAGAGGGAAAGTGAGAGAGAGAGGTCTGGACAGAGAAGGGGGAGGGTTCCAGTGTTCCTGGAACCATGAATTGGTTCCCAAACACACACACACACACAGTCCATATAACCATACCTATGTATACACATACAAAACTCCACCTACACATTACCAAATACCCCCAAAATTTACCCATACTCACACATACATATATACTACATATATATGTACTAAAAATACATATATACATGTATAAATCAGATTAAAAATTGGTTTGAAATTCGTTTTACAAAAACTGGGAATAATCCTAAAACAGGGACTGGACACTGTGCACTTGATAATAGGTAAACCCAAATTCGTGCACTAAACCGAGCTATGGCTCGACACTAATGGTTGGTAATCGAGCCCCTAGGTGTACACGTGTCGTGTGTGTCCCTAGGTGTCCACCACGACACGACACAACGTGTCCAGGAGTCAAAATACCCAATCGGGTAAATTCAGACACCACAGTGTCACAGCGTCATGCACGAGTTCATGTGTCTCGTGGACACGACACAAGGGTCTAGAAGTCTCGTGATCACGTGGGTAGATTCGCCTAGGGTCAGGCTACACACCTAGGACCCTGACACGATCCCACGTGTCGCCGTGTCCGCGTGCGAAGCGCGTATCAGTGCGCATTTTCACACGCACACAGCACAGGCACGGGTCGGTGCGATCGAGTTTTCTCTCGATCCACTAGACTAATTCGCCTAAAATTTTGTGTGCAGTGTGTCAGACACTAGGTGCACGTGTTCACAAAAAATCAGGCTATGAGAGGCCGTGTCGTGTCCTGTGTCGCCCCCGAGTAGCAGGGGAGAACACAGGCATAGTGCATTGCCTCGTACAGCGAGGACAAAGCCTCGTGGACACGACACACGCATCAATACGTGTCGTGCTCGTATCAGGGGGTAGCCTAGGTCTAGGGCTAGGGATTAGGTATGACACTTTGTGTCCAAGTCGTGTCTAGACACGACACGAAGCCCGTGTCAGTGCGTGTTTTACACAGTGTGCAGTGTGTTTAACAGTGTGTTCGTGTCCAATTTGGACACGGACACGACACGATTTCGTGCTCAGTCAACTAGGGTTGTGTCCTACATGTCTAGGGCTACCCAAAAATATAATTTGTTTTACAAAATAACAAAGTTTAATCCTAAGTGGCATTTCACCAAACACTGAAATCAAGAGACAGACACGTGTCCGATACGGACACCAAACCAAGCCTAAATCTCACCAAACTTAGCCTACAGTTAGGGTATACCTATATGCATGCAATTATGAAGAAAAATCACAATAATAACTAGGTTGGGGGATTTTTACCTATGAGTGCAAAACTCAAGAAAACAAGGTTTTGGGGGGGTATCCTCTTCGCTTGATGGTGCCCAAAATGCTATGCAACCTAGCTAGCTAGCTCCCCTTAGCATCCTCAATAGTAGGGGGTTCCAATGCAAGAAGTTTGGCTCAATTTGGAGTCAAATTGGTTAAATGGTGAAGGGTTGAAGTAGAGGAAAAAAACTAGGTTTTAAGTGTAATGAAAAGAGGCTTGAATGAAAGGGGGGTGGTGTTCATATAGGATGGGGGCATGGGTTGGGCTGCCATGGGGGGGTAGGGTAGATATTTAGGGTTCTTTTCCACCTAGCAAGCTTAGTCTCTAAGTCTTTGACCCTTAGATATTTCTAGGTTTCTAAAGGAAATATCTTAGATAGGTAATATCTAGATATTTGTCTAACCTTAGATATTTCTAACATAAAACTAACATCTAACATTAGCCTCCTAGGTTAGTGACTAATCTCTAGGTTAGGGTAAACTAGGTTAGGGCTAACATGACACTAATCCACTAATTAAATAATAATAAAAACACATAAATCCAAATAATTCCTAATAAATCCTAGAAAATTACCAAAATACCCTTTAGGCTAAAAAGCCCTAATTTGATGTTCTAAACCTATGGCTAGGCTCACATGATCATGGTTAGTTTCTAGGTTATGAAATCTCTAGGGTTTACACTAGGGTTACACTAGTAAAATCACAAAGTCATAAGCCATGACTTAGAAAATAGTTTTAAATTAACTAAAATTATCAAAAATCATATCATGACTAAAACACCATTAATAAGTAATAAAAATAATAAATTTTCAAAAATACCCCAATTTCAGAAAACTGGGTCTTACAAAAGCGATCGTCTTCTAGATCGGATTCCTACAGTTGTAATTTTCCCAGAAACACAACAAATAAAGAGAATTTCTTTATGGAAAACAAATTGGCGACTCTGCTGGGGAAAACCATCTCCTCTTCTGAGATGGTAATAACTCAATGCGACACTTTGTCAATCGGCTCGACGAAGAAGGTGATGACGATCAAATTCGATCAACTCGCCTATGAAGAAATGCAGCGGGCTAAGGGTGGCAAGCCCACTCCAGCCTCCATCATCACTGCCAAGTCGAAGGGACACTCTGTCTATGTCCCTAAGAATCGGTTGGCAGTCAATGGTGAAGTCTCTGCCACAGTGTCTACTCCTAACACTGGCAAGAGCTCTACTGCAAGCACGCACACTCTTGTGCACTCGAAGATGACAGCAATCAAAGATCACGCTAACAGTACTGGCTCCTTAGCCAAATCTATTCCAGTGTGTATCTCCAAAGTTGAAAGTCACGCTGACAGTACTGGCTCCTTAGCCAAATCTGTTCCAGCGTGCAAATTCAACTCTAAAAGTCACGCTGACAGTACTGGCTCCTTAGCCAAATCTGTTCCAGCGTGCAAATTCAACTCTAAAAGTCATGCTGACAGTACTGGCTCCTTAGCCAAATCTGTTCCAGCGTGCAAATTCAACTCTAAAAGTCACGCTGACAGTACTGGCTCCTTAGCCAAATCTGTTCCAGCGTGCAAATTCAACTCTAAAAGTCACGCTGACAGTACTGGCTCCTTAGCCAAATCTGTTCCAGTGTGCAATCCCACATTCAACAGTCACGCTGACAGTACTGGTTCCTTAGCCAAATCTGTTCTAGCGTGTAATTCTAAAATCAAAAGTCACGCTAACAGTACTGGTTCTTTAACCAAATCTGCTTCAGCGTGTATTTCATCAGAGAAGAATAGCTCCTTAGTTATCTCTTCTTCTTCACCGAGTTCTACTAGAACTGGGGGTGGTCTTCCACACAAAGTCCCTTCGAAAAGGAATAACTCTTTAGTTGTTTCTTCTGCTCCTGTAGTTTTTACTTCAGGAACAGCTTTGACTGATACTTTTGTTAGTCAAAGGAAAGGAGATGGTCTTTTGACTACTCTTCCTTTTGGACATTCTATGTCTCAAAATCTGAATGAGTCTAAGAAGAAATATTCCTTAATGTCTTCTTCTTTGATTTCTTCAAATTGGGCACAGAATCTGTCCATTAAAGAGGGTCTGTTACCAACTCCTAATCAAGGGAGTGGTTTAACTCTTCCTTCTCTGCAAATATCCAGATCAATGGAAGGAAAACTCTATGTTTCCAAAATTAATGTGTTACCTTCCACTGATTTAAGAACAAAACTCAGCACTTCTGGTGTTAAGAAACCATACCAATTGAATATGAAGATAAAAGATCCAGATGCAGAGTATGCAAGAAATTATGTGGCTCACATTAATCACTCTTTGTATAATCAAGAGCCATCAAGACCCAAGAACAAGAAGTATACTCCTCAATCTTCATAAACAGATTTGCGGGAATATCTTCAATAGAAGAGAAGAAGTAATTCCATATCAAAGGAACATGCTGAATGTGACTTCTATCCAAGAGTCATAATTCAGTGCAGATGTCAATCAATAGTTTAAGACCATGATGATCATAAATATGACTTCCAGCCAAGAGTCACAATGCAATACAGATGTCAAAATAAACGACAGTCTGTCTTCAATAGGATTCAGTATGAACCTATGCCTGATAAAGATGAGCCTTTGTTTGCCTCTGTCAACATGACTTCTCGAGACACCGGGGGTAGAGTTGATAGTCCAGATGGAGTATATAGAAACACCAGAGCAAGAGTCCTGGCTTTTAGTCAAAGAAATTTGATCCCTGAAATTGATTCTGAATTTCTTGGAGAATCTAACTTCCCACCTCTTCCTACTGGGGGTAATTCTCCTATAGTTGACTTTGATACACGAAGCAATGATTCAGAGCATACAACATCTACTAGTTCATCAATAATCCCTCATACAGTCACGACTTACATGGTTGATGGGAATACTGATGAACCTTCTTCTTCCTTGACTCCTCAAGATCAAAGAATTGCTTCTTTGGAACAGCAAATGAAGTCTATGACTGACACAATGAAGTCGATGTATGAACTCATGACAGCTCAGTTGCAAAATCGACAGACTGTATCAGATGCCATACCAGTTGATACTGATATAAGTCCAGTACAAGTTCCTCCAGCAGTACAATCCAATACTCCTGGACCAGCTCAACCAAATCCTAGTCTCTCTGGAGCTGGAGGTAGTGCTTACAATACTGTTCCTCCTCCCAACTATTCTCTACAAGCCACAACTCCACAATCTTCGGGAGTTGTCTCTGAAGAATTGAAGAATCTCAAAACTCAATTCGAGGCATTCAAACAGAAGGATGGTTTACAAAGGTTAGGCATCAAGCAGCCTTATCCGATAGAATGGAAGCAAGTATCATATCCTCCTAAATACAAGCCTCCTACTATCTCATTCTATGATGGAACCACTTCTCCAAGTCAGTTTATTAATCATTTTGAAGTGATGACTGATCAACTGCAACCAAGTGATGCCCTCCTTACTCGGGTATTTATTGGATGTCTCAAGGAAACGGCTTATGAATGGTATAGGAGTCTCCCAGATGGGAGTATTACTTCATTTGCTGGTTTCAAACAGATGTTTCTTGAAAGGTTCTATGAAGGGCTTAATGACATGACTATGTCTGCTCTTATTAGAATCAAGCAGAAAAATAATGAATCTACAGAGAAATATATTGAACGGTTTCGAAGAGAAGCTCTGAAGATGCCTCTTGGAACTCCTGATGCTGTCACCATTGACACATACAAATTAAACTTGTTGCCAATCATCAGTATATGGACAGGGTCCACTCAATTTTAAGATTGGCCTTCCTTCATAGTCAGTGCCAAAGCTGCAGAAATCAGTGCTGAAACCTTCAAAGGTTTAGGAGTGCAGATGACTCCTAAAGAAATAGGACAAGGTGCTAACAATAAAAATAATGCTCGCAAGGGAAAAGAAACTCTTGAAGTTAATCTTCAGAGCAAAGATGCATCAAATGTTCAAACTCCTGCCTCTACAACTCAACAATCAAGAACACCTTGCCCCAAAGAAGAATATTCTTTTGACGACGACGATGTCCTTGGTATCTTTGAATGTCTGCTGAAAGGTAATAAGATACAATTACCTGAGATCAAGAAACCTGATGAAGCTGGTAAGACAGATCATCCTAAATACTGTCCATATCACAGAATGCTGGGTCACACAATTCGTACATGTTATGTACTGAAAGAAAAGATCCAAGAAATGATTAAATCTGGAGCTATCTCTCTTACTCCAAAAGAGAAGACCGTCACCTCCAACGTCGTCTCTATGCAATTTGGAGATTTCCCTCCTCAACTCCTTGAAAGTGGGATTGTTTCTATTCCCAAGGCAACTCTCGACATAGTGAATCTTTCTCCTCCACAGTCTGAAGGATTAGTGCCAATCACTTTGGAAACAGGGGAAATCATGTGGATCCATCCTGATCTAGTGGCAGATTTTGAATCGCCTTCTCCTCAAAAGATTTCTTCTCAAAAATCCAAGAAGGCTGGAAAGATCAAGTCATGTCATATGACTTCTCTTGGGTCTACCTCTGACACAGAGCCAAAAGACAAAGAAGAAGCACTTGTTAGTGCTACTCGAACGGGGAAACCTTACCTAAAGGATTATTCTAAAAATCCTGAAGATCCTACTGATATCCCTTCAGATGCTAAAGATGCTCCTAATGTTCCTCCTGAAGAAGAATCATCCACTGAACCTGTTCCTCCCAAGCCTACGGCTCTGGAGAAAGGCAAACAACAGGCTCAGTTTGATAAGCCAATCAAGAAGTCTTCTCCTCTTGGACTTCAGAAGCCTTACAATTTTGACATTTTGGCTCAACTTGCTAATACTCCAGCTAGAATGTCCCTTTTTGAACTTCTACGTCTTTCTAAAGAAACTCGGAAGACGTTAAGTAAAGCACTTCTACAAGCTGACTCTTGTCTTGCACAATTGAAGAAGCCAGATGCGGAACCTGCCACTTGCTTACATTGCAACAGTGTACTGGAGATTATCCCAAATATCACCTTTATACAAGACGACATGCTACTGGAGGATAATCGACATGACCGACCTCTCTACTACACTGGTTATATTGATACGATGAAGATAAATCGTATCCTCATTGACCCAGGGTCTGCTATAAGCATAATGCCGAAGAGTCTGTTGGATGAACTAAAAATCCCTCTTTACAAGCTCTCCAAGACGGTTACTACTATCTTGGGATTCAATCAAAGCCGAAGTGAGCCTTTGGGAAAGATTCATCTGAAGCTTCAGATAGGCGATTTCAGATCTAAAGTCACTTTCTATGTGATCGAGATCGCGGGATCCTATAATCTTCTTCTGGGGAGGCCCTTTCTTCATGAAAATAATGTGGTGCCCTCTACTCTTCATCAATGTTTTAAATACATTGATAGCAATGGAAGAGTACAAAAAGAAGTTGCTGATATAAATCCCTTCCATAGGGTTGAAGCTTATTTCAATGATTCCCGAATGTACAAAGAAGAGTATACAAGGATCATACAAGCTATGAAGAAAGAAGATGCACAAAGTGAGACTTTAATAATCCCTGTTAAAAGTCGAACTACTCAGCAACAATCTCCTAAACCCTCTGGAGAAGATTCTTTCATCATTCCAGTGAGTGGACGGATCTCTCCGTTACCTCAGTCATCTACTCAAAATACACTGATCATTCCTGTCAGTGGGCGTACTACAGTTCCTGTACCTTCACAAGATACTCTGCTAATTCCAGTTGGAGGGCGGATTATTCTTCCATCTCAAACTTCAAGGGAGCTCACCTCTTCTGAGCCATTTGTTATCGATCTTAATCGAAACAAAGCTTCTTCTTCTTCTCCCCCTTTAGTCATTGACTTGGCTAAAATCTCTAAGGCTCAGCCTTCTCCCAATATAAACATTGCTGCTTTTTCATTTAATGAAAAGTCTCCACCTTTGCAGTACGTTGATATGTGTAATTATGTTCATAGTTATTTACATCTGTTAGATGACTTGAACACAATAACCATAGGAGTTGTACAGACTGTTCATACAGATGTATCTCTAGAACCTGTACAATCTTTATACTTTCTAGTTTCCAGCAGAAAGCCCGGAGACATTCCAATATTCTTCTACAAAGGGCCTCAAAATCCTTCTGATCTTGAAGATGATGACAAAAATGATGATACTGGAAGATTACAACTACGTCGTTATAGTCAGCAATCTAGAGACATCATCAAAAATATGGGCTATAACTTCAGGACTGGCCTCAATAATAGAAAAGGAAGAAAAATACCTGTCCGGATTCCTCCTTTGAAATATGGAAGGACGAAATACGGATTGGGTTATACTGCTCCTACTCCTTTCATCAATATTATCCATGAAGATCCCGAGTCTGACGAAGATAAGAGATTTGATTCTTCTAGTACCACTTCTTGGGATTCCGATACGAGTATCGGTGACTTCTATTGCAACCTTCTGTCTTCCAATATGGTTTCCATTGACCATTCTGAAGAAAGTGATGAAGACGAAGAAGAGTTTGAAATCTCACCTGAATCAGAACAGTGGGCCCAAAGATTAGATAATCAATGGGAGTTTCGTTTCGAGCAAAAAGAACCTCCGACTGAAGATAAACTTGTTCAAATAGATGTTGGTGAAGAGGGATCTCCCAAACCAATATTCATCAGTGAAAGTCTTTCAGAAACTGATAAGAAAGACATGATCAAACTTATTCGTGATTACATCGATGTCTTTGCTTGGAGTTATGAAGATATGCCAGGGCTTGATCCTCAAATTGCAACTCACAAGCTCAATATCTTGCCGAATGCTAAACCGGTCAAACAACAACAGCGACAATTTCGTCCAGACATCATGGATGCAATTGAAGCTGAAGTCAATAAACTCATTACCTCGGGGTTTATTAGAGAGGAACAACATCCCGATTGGGTGGCTAATATTGTTCCTGTTCTTAAAAAGACTGGCAAGATCAGAGTATGCATAGACTTTCGCGATCTCAATGCGGCATGTCCTAAAGATGAATTTCCTCTACCAATCACTGATGTCATGGTTGATAATACCTGTGGATTTGAGCGAATGTCATTCATGGACGGGTATTCTGGGTACAATCAGATCAAAATATTTCCAGAGGACGAGAAGCACACTTCTTTCAGAACGCCGATTGGTACATACTGTTATATAGTTATGCCATTCGGTCTCAAGAATGCAGGAGCAACTTATCAACGAGCTATGAGCACTATATTCCGTGAACATTTGCGGAAAACAGTCGAATGCTATGTTGATGATATTGCAGTCAAAAGTCGACAAAAGGAGGATCATATCCAAGATTTGAAGATTATATTTGATCTAATGCGTAAGCATCAATTAAAGATGAACCCTACTAAGTCCTTCTTAGGCGTCTCTAGTGGTAAATTTCTCGGCTTCGTCATTACCTCTAAAGGTATACACGTGGATCCCGAGAAGATCAAAGCCATCCAAGAGATGCGTCCTCCACATACCTTAAAAGAGCTACGAGGATTTCAAGGAAGAATCGCTTATATCAGGAGATTCATTTCTAATTTATCAGGACGCTGCAGACCATTCAACAAACTTATAAAGAAAGGTGTCTCTTTTGTCTGGAATGATGAATGTCAGAAAGCATTCAATGATATAAAACAATATCTGATGAGCCCTCCAGTATTGGTACCTCCCGTCTCAGGAATACCGTTCCTCCTCTATACTCGAGCAATGAGTCATTCATTGGGTGCATTACTCGCTCAAAAGAATCAAAATGGCCATGAACAAGCCATTTATTATCTCAGCCGCACTATGACTGGAGCTGAACCTCGATATTCACCGGTTGAAAAAGAATGTCTAGCCTTGATGTTTGCTGTCCAAAAGACACGTCATTATATCATTGGCCAGACTATTCATGTCATCTCCAGGATCAATCCTATACGGATCATGATGAAGAAACCCAGTGTTTTGAATTCTCGATTGGCTAACTGGGAAATCCTACTTGCTCAGTATGACATGCACTATATTCCTCAGAAATCAGTCAAAGGACAAGCTTTAGCTGATTTTCTGGCTGCTCACTCAATTCCAGAAAATTCAAAACTCCATGATGAAATCCCAGATGAAGTCCTAGATTCAAATCAAATTGCTGAAGAAGATCCTACTTGGCGTCTATTCTTTGATGGAGCATCAAGAATTGGTCCTAATGGCGATATTATCGCTGGAGTTGGAATTGTTCTTGTATCGCCAGAAGGTCTTGCCATCCAAAGAGCTTATTCTCTCGATCAGCCGTATTCAAACAATGTAGCTGAGTACAACGCATTACTTATTGGTCTTCAACTCGCTAAACATCTGAATATTCAACATTTGGAGGCGTATGGAGACTCTAAACTTATTGTCAATCAGATCAGGGGTACTTATGAAGTTTGCCATCAAGATCTGGTTCCTTATCATAGAGCGGCCATATCTATGGCCTCATCATTTGAAGAATTCTTCATTGAACATGTTAGGCGAGCATGTAACACAGAAGCTGATGCCCTTGCTAATCTTGCAGCGGTGCTGGCTATCCCAATCAGACGACAACAAATGATTGTTGTTCGTAATCGAAAATTATTTCATCTTGAAAATAATCTGACTCTAGGACTTCCAGTTGACATTGAAGAATCAACATCTCATGACGTCAACACAACAAGAGGATTTGGATTCAGTCGTAAATCGATATCATCTTCATCCGATTCCAGCATGGAATTCATCTTCAGTAACTCAACTGAGAATCAGAATACGGATAAAGATTGGAGACTTCCTTTCTTAGATCTCGTATTATATGATATTCTTTCGGATGATTCGAGTGAGGCAGCGTCTATCAGACGACGATCACTCAGATTCTATTACAATCATACAACAAAGACCTTATATCGTCGAGCTTATGATGGTTTACTCCTTCGGTGCATTGCCGGTGATGAAGCCCAACAAGTTATTCGTGAAGCACATGATGGAATTTGTGGAGCACATCAGCCAGGACCAAAACTTCAAGACCGTATTCGACGTATGGGTTATTATTGGCCCACCATGGTATCTGATGCTATCGAATACGCAAAGAAGTGTAAAGCTTGTCAAATTCATGCGGATTTTATTCATCAACCCTCGGAATTTCTACATCCGACGGCAGCATCATGGCCCTTCGAAGCTTGGGGCATGGACATTGTTGGCCCGATCAATCCACCGTCATCCAAAGGTCATCGGTTCATTCTCGCAATAACCGATTACTTCTCCAAATGGGCCGAAGCCATTCCTTTATCTGAAGTTAAGACGTCTAATGTCATCAGCTTTATTAAGCACCACGTCATCTACAGATTTGGTGTTCCTCGACGCATTGTTCATGATAACGGACCACAGTTCGTCAGCCAGAAATTTACTCGATTCTGTGACGATCATCGGATCAATAATGTGGCTTCTACCGCATATAATCCAGCAGCTAACGGATTGGCAGAAGCTTTCAACAAGACTATCATCAAACTCCTAAAGAAGTTTGTCTCCACTAACAAACGTAATTGGAGTGACAAGCTCGGGGAATGTTTGTGGGCTTATCGCACTACAGTTCGTAATGCTACCAAATGTACACCTTTCTCTCTGGTGTATGGTTGCGAAGCTGTTCTTCCATTAGAGATTCAAATTCCTTCTTTAAGGATAGCAATCGCTAATGAACTTACCTCAAAAAATAATGATCGTCTTAGACTTCAAGAATTGGAGGCTCTGGATGAAAAACGGTTATCTGCTCAACAGAATATTGAATTCTATCAAGCTAGAATTTCAAGGGCTTTTAACAAGAAAGTCAGAATTCGAACATTTCAGAAAGGAGAACTTGTGCTTACAGTCAGACGCCCGATGACTATGACACACATGAGTAAGGGCAAGTTTGATGCAAAATGGGAAGGTCCATTCATTGTCAATAAGATCTTTTCTAATGGGGCTTATCAACTCACTACTCTAGATGGTAAAGCCACTACGATGCCCATCAACGGCAAATTCTTGAAGAAGTACTACGTCTAATATTTCTATCAAGATTGTCCTCCCATCATTCTCCAGCTGTTTCATTGTTCTTTTCGAAGAATCATTCTGATATCTATTATCCCCAGTGGAGATAGGTATTCTACTTTGTATCGTTTTCTCAACAAATTTGATATCCAGAAAATTATGTCCATATTACCTCTGAATTTTCTATCTCAATATCATATTTATGAAAATGATATTAAGTCTTTCTGATTTCTGAGTCAAAAGATCAATGAATAAAGGCAAAAATATAAAGTGGGAAGGATATATCGTAAACAAAGTTTCCTTAAACGGAGTTTATTTGAGACAAATTCTTCAAGAAAAAGAGTACATCATCATGGAAGGTCACTGTAATCCCTTTCATATTTGGGACGAGGACCACATACATAATCAGCAAAAGAATTGAGTACATCTTTTCCTGACCGCACCAAGAATTGACAGGCAGCCAGCCTCATTGCTTCTTCTTCTTCGGTTTCTCCTGGTTCGACCAGAAAGTCCAGGATATCTTTCGGCGACTTGGGAGTAGACGAGCTTTCGCCCATTTCCTTCTTCTGCGGAGGTGGATGTTCTTTAACACCTTCAGTAGCTTCGGGGGCGACTTCAGCCTTCTTTATATTCTCTTCAGAAGACATTGTGGATAAAATGCGATCCTTCTATTCAAATATATGCTCTATTTATAGGCATATGGTTACAAGGATCGAAGGGACGTATTCTTTCCCGATATTCAGTTCATCCATTCATTTCTCACATTCATCCGACATTTCACATTTTCATTAATACTTGACGGTTCATCCGTTCATTTATTACATTCACTCGACAGTTTACCTGTTCATCATTTCCTAACGGTTCATCCGTTCATAATCTTCTATCAATTCATTAAGTGGGGATTCATTATTTATCATGTTTTCATAACCTCTGAATCAATTCCGAATCTACTTACTTATTTGTCATGTTTTGACCTCTGCATAGAAATCAATCTATTTTCTTTCGAGTTCCTATATATTATCACGTCCATAATACCTCTGATAATATCATATACTCTAAAACAGAAAAGATGATTTTATTATCTATCATGTCCACAATTCATCCACAAATACAAATCATTGAGCATAGAAGAATTGTCATTTCCATTCCCATTTCACCACAAAAAGTCTATTACATTTTCTTAGACTTTCTTACAAATCATAATGGAAATCTATTACAAATCTTGGATTTTCATTCTACACCACAACGATAACCTAAAAGAGATCTATCTTCTTCTTTAGATCTTCTCCGTCGGACCTTCTCCGCCAGGTTCGTTGTTGGTGGCAATTCCTGACTGTCTGGGTCTCAGTCACGACCAGATCAGCAGGAATCAAACTCTGGTCTTCTCTCTCAGACGAGAGGAGAACCACAGAGTATGGCAGCCTGAAGTCGTGGTACTGCCAATACAACTGGTGGATGGGGGTAACCTCTCAAGGAAGACAGGAATGTATCCAAACCTTGGGGTACAATTCCTGGTTCTGCCTTGAAAGGAACTCTACTACCCGATTTCTCGGTAGTAGAGTTAACTCCACCATCCAACTCTCGTGTATAAAGGCTCTTCCTACCATCTAAGGAAGACCCTTCTATCTCACGAAGAGTTCTGAGTTGTCTGATGTACGCGTCAAAAGCGTATGAGCTCCCTGATGTTGGTGTCAGCAGGATATTCTCCACAGCATCCACATCACCAATGCCAGTTCTGAAGAAGGTTTTCAGCCAAAATTCTGCAAGAAACAGTAAGGAAAAAATCAACCAACAGAAATTGGCCAAGCAAAGACAGATGTATTCTGTTCATTTCAGGAAGATGAATTTATTTTTAGCAAACAAAAAATTCGATGCGTGTATATTGAACTTACCGCTGAGTTTGCTGCTAAGGATTGACAGACCCATGTCTGGTAGCGTGCACAGAGATCTGACATCAGACAACATGGCTTTCCTATTTTTCTTCTCACAGAAAATTCATTCTCAGAAGAGAGGAAGAAGAATGGGAAGATGGGTTTGCGTGGAGTTCATCCATCTATTTAAAGGGTCAAGTGCAGGTCTATTCTTGGAAAAGATTCGCACAAATAGCGCTCGTAAATTATGGAATGAGTGTCACGTGTACTTCGAGAGACAGTACAATATTGGAAACAGTCAAAGTGTGCTAATTAATATTCTTCATTAAAAGGCACGCAGATCAAACACAAAAGTTGTACTTCATTCTTTAAACAGGCACTGATGGCCTTACAAAAAGACAAAACAGAAAAGTGCAACAAAAGCGTAGAAAGTTACGCTCTATTTTCCAGAACGGCTAAGTTTTCTACGCTCTTAACTCCCAGGCGATGCAACAGAGTCTCGAGCATTTCACGCTTCTCCATAAGGCTCCGCCCATCAGAAGAAGACGAGCCATCCAATCCAAAGAAGCTTAAGAGATTCTTGGCTAACTGCGTGGAGTCGTCCTTGAGCTCGATGACGACAGGTTCGGGTTCTTTGCCCCCAAAAGTGGGGTCACCATGGGAACAAAAGCCCAACTTGCGTGCTTCCTCTTCGGCTGCTTCCTTTGGGGTCATATTTTCGAGAGATGAATGTCAAAACTGAGAATCACACCCTGTTTATATAACAGATCTCGTCGACAGTTCATATTCCACCATAAATTAGACGCAATCAGTCTCGGAGAACGAAGAGTCATTATGATATTTAATAGGTTCATTCGGGTGTTTTCGAAGAACTTCAAAGTCTTTTCGACTTTAGAAAAAATTATTTAAGTCATCTCAGCGTGACTTTAACTCATTTCATCATCTCTATTTCAAAGTATTTCGAAATATTTTATCATTTTTTGAAAACTTTGAAGGGGGTTTTGTAGGCCTCAAAAATGAAGTCACGCTGAGTTGATCAGAACAAGTCACGCAGAGTGATCCAAGAAGCAGCACAAAAGATACGCTAAGAAGTCACGCAGAGACAGCTCAGCCATACGTCAGAATCATAATGACTGACAACACAACAGTCACGTCTCCTCGTATGCCACGTATGCACAGAACTCGAGAGATCACAGCCGTCTTTTGCATGATTTTCGAAATCTTCCTTAGTAAGACTCACTCTTCACCAAGTTGGCGTGACTTTGGGTCTTATCTTCATTTAATGCGGCTGACAATATAATCAATGTCAGAGATTTTGTGTCAGACGAAGCGTGCCAAATCAAGACAGCTGGCGGTTTGCGTGGATTCTGAACCTTCTCCTTCCTCAAAACATTGCGTGACTTTTGAGTTATTCTTCTCAAAGCCTGCGTGAATTCTGAAGTATTCTTCTTCAAAGCTTGCGTGGATTTCGCCTTCAACGAGTCTGCGTCAACGAATCTACGTGGATTTTTGCCTTCAGCAAGTCAGCGTAGATTTCATTTCAACTGGAGTACGTGGCAGCCATGCCACCGATCTCTCTCTCGCGTGCCCAGTAACTTGCATACGACTCATGCACTGATGCCATGTGTCCAACAGTTACGGGCCACGTCCAGTAACTACTCACTAACCCTGCGTGTATTTAGAGTCTGCGTGACTTTTCAAGTGCACCAGTGGTGAGGTAGTTATCTTTTCAGTTATTATTTTTGACTCTATAAATAGAGTTCTTTTTTCTCATTCATTGTACAGATACATTAATATCTACTGTCAAAATTTTGAGAGCTTTTCTTCTTCGTATAGTCCAAGGGATAAAGCGATCGTCTTCTAGATCAGATTCCTACAGTTGTAATTTTCCCAGAAACACAACAAATAAAGAGAATTTCTTTATGGAAAACAGCATGCTCAAGAAGAATGTCCTCCATCTATGGAGGTACAACAAGAGATTACAGTGGAAGCCCATCCAGAATTGTCTTCTCTTGCTAAGGACGGAGAAAAAGAACAAACTGCAGAAGAACCAACTGCAGATGAAGAAGCGGCTGCTGTAGAAGAACCAGCCTTTGATGAAGAAACAGTTGCAGGAGAAACAACTGCAACTGAAGTATTCGCAGAGCTTGAAGAGCCTGTAGCCAACGAAGGTGATGAAGATATAGTCGACCCATCAACCGAAGCTGGAGACATTGTAATAACATCCTCAGTTATTGCTACTGATCCGGTACAAGTTCCTGAGAAGACAGTATCTGAACCGGAGTCAGTTGCAACAACCATTATTCCTTCCGCAATAATCACTGCCACTGAAACTCAAGTAGTTTCAGCTCCAGAAACGACTGGAGAAATAATCCAAAGAAGTACTAAAGATATGGCCTATAAAGCTCCTGTGGATCAGTTAGCCATGGTAGCAGCGTCAACAATGGCTTTAACTCAACTTTCTACCAAGGCAACAACAATATCCACCCCTAGCCTTCAGAAGAGAGACTTGGTAGACATTGTCGCCACGCCGAGCTCAAATGCAGAAATGAATCTCTTAGTTGAGATTCATACTGAAACTTTCTACAAAACCCTGGCGACTTTGATCAAAATGGTCCTGAAGAAGGGCCTTAATTATGAAATCTTGAAGGCTGCTATTGCTCTCACAATTAGGAATGTTGTCATGTTCAATGACACTGAGAGAGCAGCTGCGCTGGAGAAGGTAGTAGAGGGACTTGAACAGCCTATTAGAGAATATCTAAGTCTGTCAAGTGAAACTATTGAAAGTCTCATCCAAACCAAGTATGATGCTTTATCAGCTGAATACATTGCTCGGGAGACTACTTTCAATGAATCTCTCCAGAACTATAGCAGCGAAGTTGCCAGGGAGAAAGCTTTACTGAATGAAACTAAACCTCTGCTGGAAATGCATAAAGAAGCCTATGAGACTTCAAACATGAGAATTCATCAGCAAGATGATAGAATTCGTGAAGTTGAGGCAGAGTTGGCTCGCTTAAAGGCTGAAAGAGAGCAGATAATTGCGGATCGAGACCAACATCCGACGCAGAGCTCAATTTTGGAAGAGAAGGTTTTCGGTATTGAAGCTGTCATTAAAACCCTTGATGATGCCAAAGATAAAATGATAGCTACTTTCGCCGAATTCTCCTATCTTTATACTCCAGAAGCTCGACGCACCATAGCTACTGCAACTGTGCTGAGCTCTCGTGAGAAGCGTCTAGCAGAGCTGCAAAAATTGCTCGAAGACGTATCTGCTCCACCTTAGGCATTTTTGCATTTATTACAGAATTTTGTATTCTTCTGTCTTTTTTATTCTGTAATATTTTCAAGAAATGAATAAAATATTTGTTTTGTGATCCTATCATTTATTTTGAATTTAAACAATAGATATAAGATAGAAAACATTTATCAGAGGTAATATGGACATGACAAGTCTTCTAAACTCAATAAATTATATCTATCCAGAGGTAATGTGGACATGATAGATAATGAATCTTGTTTTCTTTTTAGAGTGTGCAATACTATCAGAAGTAATATGAACTTGATAGATCGTAACAACTTAAAGAAAAATAGAATAATATCTATTCAGAGGCCATATGGACATGATAGATAAGAAAAGAAGTAGACTTAATATTTATTCAGAGGTCATGAGAACATGATAAATAATAAATCCTTTTTTTAATCAGCTGGTAAGACAGAAGATCAAAATTCTCTTTTAGGAGACAAATAATCAGCTTAACCAAGCATTGGTAGCTGGAGAATAAAGAAGAAGTTTAGACATAATATTTCTTCAAGAATTTGCCATTAATTGGCATCATGAGCAAATCTCTATTAGGTTTAGACAACCTATAGGCACCACTAGAGAATACTATCTCAATTACATAAGGACCTTCCTACTTTGCTTGGAATTTTCCTTTGCTCTTATGAGTCATCACCATCGGTCTTCGAACAGCTAAAACTAGCTCACCGACTTTGAATACCCTCTCTTTAACTTTACGATTGAAAGCTCGAGATATGTGGGCTTGATATAGCTCAATGTGCTGTTGTGCTTGAAGACGCTTCTCGTCCAATCCTTCAAGTTCTTGGAGTCGTAAGCGATCATTATTCTCTGAGGTTAGCTCATTAGCAATGGCTATTCTAAGAGATGGGATCTGGATTTCCAGTAGAAGAACATCCTTACATTCGTAAACCAGTAAAAATGGTATAAAACCAGTAGGAGTTCAGACTGTCGTTCGGTAAGCCCATAAACATTCCCCAAGTTTCTCGTTCCAATCACGTTTATTAGAAGAGACAAACTTTTTGAGAAGTTTAATAATCGTCTTGTTGAAAGCTTCGAATATCTATTCAGAGGCCATATGGACATGATAGATAAGAAAAGAAGTAGACTTAATATTTATTCAGAGGTCATGAAAACATGATAAATAATAAATCCTTTTTTTTATTCAGCTAGTAAGACAGAAGATCAAATTTCTCTTTTAGGAGACAAATAATCAGCTTAACCAAATATTGGTAGCTTGAGAATAAAGAAAAAGTTCAGACATAATATTTTTTTCAAGAATTTGCCATTAATTGGCATCGTGAGCAAATCTCCATTAGGTTTAGACAACCTATAGGCACCATTAGAGAATACTGTCTCAATTACATAAGGACCTTCCCACTTTGCTTAGAATTTCCCTTTGCTCTTATGAGTCATCACCATCGGTCTTCGGATAGCTAAAACTAGCTCACCGACTTTGAATACCCTCTCTTTAACTTTACGATTGAAAGCTCGAGATATGTGGGCTTGATATAGCTCAATGTGCTGTTGTGCTTGAAGACGCTTCTCGTCCAATCCTTCAAGTTCTTGGAGTCGTAAGCGATCATTATTCTCTGAGGTTAGCTTATTAGCAATGGCTATTCTAAGAGATGGGATCTGGATTCCAGTAGAAGAACAGCTTTACATCCGTAAACCAGTAAAAATGGTATAAAACCAGTAGGAGTTTGGACTGTCGTTCGGTAAGCCCATAAATATTTCCCAAATTTCTCGTTCCAATCACGTTTATTAGAAGAGACAAACTTTTTGAGAAGTTTAATAATCGTCTTGTTGAAAGCTTCGGCCAAACTATTAGCAGCTGGATTATAAGCCGTAGAAGCTATATTCTGAATTCGATTCTTATCGCAGAATCGATAAAATATCTGACTGGCAAATTGTGGTCCATTATCATAGATTATCCTTCGAGGAATCCCGAAACGATAATTGATATGATGTTTGATGAAGCTAACTACATTAGATGTTTTCACTTCAACAAGGGGAACTGCTTCCGCCCATTTAGAGAAATAATCCGTTATGGCTAGGATAAACTGATGCCCTTTTACAAAAGGAAGATTAATTGGACCTATAATATCAATGCCCCAAGCATCAAAAGACCAAGAAGATGCCGTAGGATGCAAGAATTCAGATGGTTGATAAATAAAATCGGTATGAATTTGACATGCTTTACACCGTCTGGCATAATCTACAGTATCTGCTATCATGGAAGGCCAATAATACCCCATTCTTCGAATACGGTCCTGTAATTTCGGACCCGATTGATGGGCACCGCAGACACCATCATGAACTTCACGGAGTGTTTGCTTAGCTTGATTTTCAGAGAGACAACGCAACAAAAGTCCGTCATAAGAATGACGATATAACATATGTAAAGAAGAATCGTAATAGAATCGAAATGATCGTCTCTTGATTGATGCAGCTTCTTTTGGATCTTCAGGTAAAATCCCATGGACCGCATAATCAATGAATGGACTTTTCCAATCCCTTTGTTGAGAACTTGATTCTGTAGTATAACTTTGTTCGATATACAAATTATTCTTTACACAGAATAGATCTCTATCCAACAAAGTAATGATTTTTTGTCTTCTAATTGGAATAGCTAAGTCTGCAGCTAGACTAGCGAGAGCATCAGCTTCCAAATTTTGAGAACGTGGTACGAATTCAATAAAGAACCCTTTGAATGAAAGGACCAATTCGATTACCACTTGATGATAGGGAATGAGGTCAGGATTTCTGACTTCATATATCCCTCTGACCTGATTAACAATCAATTGAGGGTCTCCATAAGCTTCCAGGAACTCGATGTCCAATTGTTTTGCTACTTGGAGACCAATTAGCAGAGCATTATACTCTGCTATATTATTGGAACATGGTTCATTAAGAGAATAAGCACGATATATGACCATTTTATCAGGAAAGACCAAGACGATGCCTACTCCGGAGATAATATTGCCTTTGGGTCCAACCCGCGATGCTCCATCGAAATATAGTTGCCAAATGTCATCCCTCAAAGTCATGTTGCAATCCGCAACTTCATCTGGAATGTCTTCATATAGCTTAGATGTTTCAGGTGTAGGGTGAGCTGCTAAGAAATTAGCTAATGCTTGACCCTTCACTGATTTTTAAGGTACATAGACCATATCATAAGGAGTAAGCAACATTGCCCAGGTGGCTAACCTGGAGTTAAGAATACTTGGTTTTCTCATCAATACCCGAATAGAATTTATTCTGGATATGACATGAATAGTTTATCCTGACACATAATGTCATGTCTTTTGAACAGCAAAAACCAAAGCCAGATATTTTTTCTCTACAGGAGTATACCTGTGCTCAGCTCCAACCATCATTCGACTAAGATAATAAATTGCTTGTTCATGACCCTTATCACTTTTCTGTGCAAGAAGAGCACCAAGTGAATGATCCAAGGCTCGAACATAGAGCAAAAATGGTCTTTCCACCACTGGAGGTACCAAAACAGGTGGATTTGTAAGGTATTGCTTGATGTCATTGAAGGCTTTTTGATATGCTTCATCCCAAACAAATGATACACCTTTCTTTAATAGACGAGAGAAAGGTTGGCATCTCCCAGAAAGATTGGATATAAATCTCCTGATATAAGCAATGCGACCTTGGAAACTACGGAGTTCTTTCAGATTACGTGGAGGACGCATTTCAAGAATTGCTTTAATTTTATCAGGATCAACATAGATACCTTGAGAAGTAATGACAAATCCCAAAAATTTGCCACTAGAAACCCCTAAGAAAGACTTAGTTGGATTCATCTTCAGTTGATGTTGACGCATCAACTCAAATACTGTCTTTAAGTCTTGAATGTGATCATCTTTTAATCGACTTTTGACAGCAATATCATCCACATAACATTCGATTATTTTATGTAGATGCTCTTGAAAGATATTGCTCATGGCTCGTTGATACGTAGCACCGACATTTTTTAGACCAAATGGCATAACCGTATAGCTGTAAACTCCAAGGGGTGTACGAAAAGCGGTATACTTTTCATCTTCTGGATGCATCTTAATTTGATTGTATCCTAAAAATCCGTCCATGAAAGACATGCGTTCAAAACCACATTTATTGTCTATCATGACATCGATAATCGGAAGTAGAAATTCGTCTTTTGGACAAGCTGCATTAAGATTTTGAAAATCTATGCAAACTCGGACTTTTCCATTCTTTTTCATAACATGAACAATGTTGGCAACCCAGTTTGGGTGTTGTTCTTCACGAACAAAGCCACATGTGATCAGCTTTTTAACTTCTGTTTTAATTGCATCCATCATATCTGGTCGAAAATGCTGCTGTTGTTGTTTTACAGGTTTGGCATTATGAAGAATATTGAGCTTATGAGTAGCTACTTTAGGATTTAGATCCGGCATATCCTCATAACTCCATGCAAAGATATCAACATATTTTTTAATCAGCTTTATCAACTCTTCCTTTTCATCTTCAGAAAGATTTTTACTGATGAATATTGGCTTGGACGTAGTTCCGTCTCCAACGTCAATCTGGACAATTTCATCTTCTGTAGGTGGCTGTCGCTGTTCAAAACGAAGCTCCCATTGAGTGTCCATTTGTTGTACCCAAGGGTCATTTTCAAATGGCTCAGATTCACAATCAGTTTGAACCATGTTAACTGAGAATACGCACTCAGGTTCATCATAATGGTTTCATCCAGAATATGAGGATTGTAAAAAATTGGAAGAAAATTCTTCTTCCATATTTTTTTTGTACATGTGGGATGTATCAGATTCGATGAACTGGATTTCTTCAGAATCTGAGGATTGTGAAGAACTGGAAGAAAATTCTTCTTGTATATCTTCATTAAACATGTGGGACGGATCGTATCCCAACCCAAGACGAGTTTTCTGGTAAAATGGATCACCACATAATGGTAACCGTCTACCTTTGCCTTGATTGAGACCTTGCATAGTCTTCAAATCATATCTCATATTCTGGATAATCTTAAGAGATTGTTGACTATATTTGTCAATTCAGATTTTTCCTTTATCTTTCTCTATGAGATCATCTGTCTGAGTAACAGGGATATTTCTAGCCAAGCCAAACACAATTTGGCGCTTGTTTTTCTTATTAGACGGGACCACAAAATAAGATTCTTCGTGACGCCTATAAGCTACACAAGCTTGTGATGAAGCGACTACAGGTAGAAGATCAGAAGAGGATGTGTCACCCCCAATTTTCAGAAACAAGGGTATTTTTGTTATTTTATATTTTTGAATATTTTTAAAATTTATTTTATTATTTATGATATTATTTTGGGGTTGAAATTTATTTTATTATTTATTATATTTTTTTGGGGTTATTTGAGTCGGGTTTGAATTTCAACTCAATCCGACTTGAAACGGGAACCCGGGGGGTAGTTTGACTCTAGTGGGACCCACACACTAGTTAAGCATGGCCCACATGATATTAATTTTAGTCCACATTATATTAATTTTAGTTAATAGTTAGACTAATTATTTATGGATAGGTTTAGTTTAATTAGAGACTTAAAACTAGACTAAATTGACCTCAATCTTTAACCCATTCCTAATTTAAATCAAATAGATTAGTGGAGGGCATTTTGGACATTCAAATAGGGGACACCTCACCATTTTTGGGCAGCCATCTATGGGGGGGATAAGGAGTGAGTCACTCCTTCATTCATTTGTTTTTATCCACTTTCTCTCTCTTGTTCTTCCCCAAATTAATTTAGAGATGAACCTCCATTGATTTCATCTCCAAATTAACCCCTTCTTCCACCAAATCTTCTTTATTTCTCTTCTACTCCATGGTTAGAGGGTGCTAGCCAAGTTTGGGAGGATTCGGAGCTCGTTCGTGTCCTTTTGGAATCTCTACGTGTCGGTGCCGTGTCGGAAGACTTTTCCTTTGAATCTCTCTCCCGGAAGGTATAATCTCTCCTCTAATCCATCCCTACATGCATATAAGTATATTTTGAACCCATAGGAATGACTCCCATGGTTGTATCTCCATTTGTGTCCATTTCGTGTCCATTTGGAGGTCATAGGAGTGTCCTTTGTGTTGTGGTTGTGTCCATGTGGAAAAACCCCAAATTTGGACACACTATGTGTTGTTGTTATGTATGAATAAATTATTACATGTTTAATCTCATATTTTTGTATTGGAGATGTATTCTATATTGTCTCATATATATATATTAGTGTAGAGAGTGAGTTCTTGATATATTATGTTATATACTTGTGTTTCTTTTGTCTCAAACAACCCAAATTCGTCATAATTTTTATTCACGTTTTTAGTAGCTAGAGCAACTTAGAAATGCCATAACTTTTAGCTCATAACTCCAATTAACCTCCCATTTTTTTTAAAAGAAGCATATCGAAGTTAGCTTTCCAAATATATATTTTAATAAGCCAAATTCGTTTTAGAACTTTCTGTAGAATTGTTTGAGTGTCAGCTGTACGAAAGACGAATGTTTCGGTGTTTTCGCGATTTCGGGAGCTTCCGAACACAAAAATGCGATCCGTTTAAAGTTTCGGAAAGCTAACACGAAGAGCTACAACATACTTTAATCCTAGAATTTAGTGAATACCCAATTGGTACAGTATTGATTTTAAGTAGAAGAGTGACTATACGATATATGCATTTTGTGTAACCTATGAGCCTATGTAGTATGGATATTAAATAAATATAGAGTATGTAATGCATGATATGTTAGATGAATGAAATAATATATATATATATGATATATATTCTCTTTACATTAATGTATATATATGGTTGAATGTAAGCATGTAGGAATACAATTAATATAATGCATATGAGCAATGCATGAATGAAAGAATGATATACAATGTATGCATGAAAGTATATAATGAATGCTAGATATGAATGCAAAATATATATTTAATGATAGATATGAATGCATATTGTATAAATATTGTAATGCAATATATAATGATAACATGTATGGTAATGTAGAGTATATGATGCAAGCATGAATGAATGGAGGAAATACATGTATATAGGTAATATAGAATGTAATATATGAATGCAAGCATACAAGATAATGTATTGTATCTATATATGATGTATTCAACTTAAAGATAATGTAATATATGAAAGGAATGAATGATAATATATAACATAATATGTAAGGTAATGCAAGGTATGAAACATATGATGTGTGCATGTTTGTATGTCTCTATGTTAATATATAAAATGATAAGAATATACCATGTATGCATATGTATAAAACATGTAGGTAATGCATAGATGCATGAATGAAATGAATGTTTGCAATATGTTAATATAAATACAAGTATCTAATATGCATGAATGTAAGTATAATATAATACAAGTATACATGTATGTATCATGTAATGTAATATATATGATATATATGTATGCATGTATACAATATAAGTATGTATGTATATATTTCTATAAACTGAGTTAACCTATAACCTTTTACACACATTCATTTATACACCCTTTGACATCATGTATCCCATGTCACATACACCTACCTATCACTAAAGTTTAGAACATTAACACATAGCCTTTCACACATGCCAAACACACACATACTCACTTACTCTTTTACCTCTCTTTCTCTCTATATATATATATGTATGTGCCTATATATATAGCTTTCCTATATATATCTATGTATATGAATATGTGAATGTGAATAATATATATACATTATATGACTAAGTTTGTGTGCCTTGTTAGCTTATGGTTTAGTTTTGTGCTTGGTTTAGCAAGTGACTTAGGCTATGAGTTAGTAGCTATCTTGGATACTTAATTTGTATATACTTAGTTTGTTTAGACCTAGAATAACTTGTTTGACCTAATTTAGACTTGTTAGACCTAGTTGACCTAGGTTTGACTTTCAGGGTTGACCAAGTTGACCAAGAGTTGACTTTGGTCTAGATTGACCTAGAATCATGTAGAATGCATAGTAGAACTTTATATTGCCATTTTGGACTTGTTGTGACTTGTGCTGTTCTGATTAGGAGCCAGATACCTCTCCTCGGACAGTATATTTACTTTGGACATTCAGACACCAGGCGAGTACATTCTCTGATCATTTCATATCCTGCATTAGGAGTATATTTCCTGCTTTAGATTACTTTACATGATGCTGACACATTGGAAACACGGATTAGTACTATATGGATCTTGTTGTGCGATGTTATCCCCTTAACGGATATATCGGGTATTCGTGTTCGTGTACTTTATCGTGAGCATCGTGTACTCCTTGTATTCGTGACATTCGTGTACAAATCGTGTAAAATCGTGTATATTCATGTATTCACATGATCTCGTGTGCGACTATACTTCGTGTGCAATAACATAACTTAGCTAGATCCTTGTGTATTGATTGGGGCGGGGGAGTAGAAGTGGTTATGTAATCAATCCAGTAGATTACTCGTGTACAACCTCTGTAGATTACTCGTGTACAACATCGTACCGTTTATATAACCATCTTGTGCTCTGAATCACTAGTCACTGATAATTCTCTATATAGTGTAGCTATTTACTTACAGTCTCTCTCTTTTACATCATGTTGTTCTTCAGTTTCCTGTATCTTACTCTCTTGTATGCTTTATATTTCCTAGCCTGTTATGATTTGTTGAGATGTACTGTACTCGCTCCTGTCCTGACTGGACCTGTTGATAAATTTTACAGATAGCCTGGAGGTTGCCTGCTAGCCTAGAGGAGACACAATAGAGGTTGTATAGGTAGCTAGGGTTTTGCTCATAGTTTATTTTCAGTTGTCTTGAGTTGTATTTATGGATTACTGTATTTGAGCTTTGAGATGTATTTCTGGGTTTGTGTATCTTAGACACTTAGACTTCTATCTGCTGTATCTCTTTTGGATTTTATGTTTTATCTATCTTCTATTATGCTCTACCTTAGATGTGATTGAGTTTACATTCTGCTATGTCACCCCCATTCGGGGAGTATAAACTGCTTAGCCTTATACTGTTAGATGCATGAGACCTAGGACAGCGTTCTACCGCCGACACTGCGACGTAGGCTGGACGTACCCATATCTCGTGCCCTTACTCTAGGGTGCGGGTCGTGACAGGATGTTAGGATCCTTTAAGCATAGGGTCCAACATCAATATGAGGAGGAAATAAATTTTCCTTATGATAAATATATAAGGTTTTCTCTGTATTTATGTCATTTTTATGTTGATGACTTTGATCATCAACAGATAAAGTCATTCTTTCAATAAATTTGACAGCCATATACTCCAAAAGGAAATTTTCATTAATATAAGAAAGTACAGAATGATTAATATTTACATCATTTACAAACTGACTACTACGCTTTGGATTGATCATTAACGGACCGTCATTCGTCTTCAGCGTAGACTTGCCAAGGTTAATAACCAGTGGTTCCGGATCATTTGTACGAGAAGTACGTCCCTTGACTTTGATCATGAGAGGTTGAGCTTATCTCTTGACTGAAATTTTCACAGATTCTTCAGATGAAGCTCGAGTTCTTCCTTTAACCTTGATTATCAGAGGTTCATCATTGACAGGTTGAGGTTGGATTCGACCTTTGACTTTAATCTTCAAAGGTTGATCTTCCGGAGGAACTTCATTGACAGGTTGATCTTCTACAGGCGACCGATCTTCAGCCATATCAGATATTTATTTCACCTGCTCCTGTTTGTAGAGTATTGAGTCAGAGAAATAGGCTTCAACACCCTTAAAAGGATTGATATATGCAAATTCAGTCTTCACAATCTCTTGAGAATCCACATACTTGAAGCATTGGTGGAGAGTTGAAGACACAATGTTATGCTCATGTATCCACGGTCTTCCAAGAAGGATGTTGTAAGATACATCTGAGTTGATAACATAAAAGGTCGCCATAGTTCGAAGATCTCCTATCTGAATCTTCAGACGAATTTTCCCCAATGGTTTACTCTTTCCAGAGTTGAAACCAACTATTGTTGTACTAGTGTAAGTCGAATCACTAGTAGAATCTTCAAGGGTCGTAGCATACTCTGAAGAATAATGCTAATAGAAGATCCAGGATCAATGCAAATCCTGTCAATTTCAGTAGAGTCAATATACCCTGTGTAGCACAGAGGCCTGTCGTATCTATTATGCTTCAACAGCATATCTTCTTGTGTGAAGGTAATGTTAGGCATCGATTCCATCACACTATGACATTGTGGACATGACATTGGTATATTGTCAGGACTCTTGAGTTGAGCTAGGCATGAGTCTGCTTGTAGGAAAGCTTCGCTCAAAGTTTTTCGACTTTCTTTAGAAAGATGAAGCAGCTCAAAGATATAAAGTCTAGCCGGAGTATTAGCTAATTGGGCTAGAATATCGAACTTGTAGGGTTTTATCACTATCCCTTGATTTGAAGCAGATTTCAAAGGGACGTCAAAGCGTACTGCTTTCTGTTTCCCTTTCTCAACCACAGATGGTTTAGAAGGCCTTGCCTCAGCAGGAACATGAGATGATTGAGCTGGAAGTGTTTCAGCAACGTCCTCCGCTTCTTTGGAAGTTCTTTCATAATCGTTGTGGTACTTTTTACCAGATCTCGTACCAACAAAGGTTTTTTTTTCAGACTCAGAAGAATGAAGTACCATATTACAGGTTTTAGTTTTCTTTCCCTTAGTCTTCTTCTTACGAGGATTTTTATGAGGGACCTCAAATCCCAATCCAACAATAGATTTCTGACCTTGAATTTGTAAAGGAAGTCGCATTCCTTTATCATAATTCAAGCCTTCCGCCTTTTGAAAGTCATAGCCCATCTTTTTCATGAGATGGACTGATTGTTGACTGTACATGTGAGTGGGTAGCGGACTTTCAATAGATGGTTCAACAGAGGAAGAAGAAACAGAAACTTCTGTAGCCACAGGAGTAGGGGTATTCGGGATAAGAGAAAAAATCCCTACAAGAGCTTTCTCATAAGCAGCAAAGACTTGGTGTGCCATGTATAAGGGGACACTATTCATTGCTAACCATTGCCGATGAGTAAGTTTGAGTTTGGTAGGAGGAGCCAAACTTGGAGGGCATATATACAAACCCCTCAGCCTATCCTCTAGAGGAATGCTATCCTACAGATGATCCAAATCATCATGATCTGGAGTAACAACATGAGAAATCATATTGCAGGTTTTGACTTTTCTACCTTTCTTGGATTTTGAAGTTTTACCTTCATCTTTCATTTCAGGTACTGAGTCAGGATGTACCCACATGATTTCACCATTTTTAATGTGAGAGACAATAATCCTTCATTTTACTCTCTAGCTGACGAAAGATTTACAATCTTCATTGTCGCCTTTGGAATTGGGACAATGCCATCTGGAACTTGCTGTGGAAAAAACCTCCAAATTGAAGAGAAATCATATTAGTTGTGACCGTATGCTCATCATTGGTTAAAACGATGACATTGGCATTTATCAACTCTTGGATTTTCTTCTTTAAGACATATCAAGCCTTGGTAGGATGATTTATGTATCTATGATAGATACAATATTTGGGATTATCAGTCAGATTCACCTTATTAGGCCTTTTTGGCTCTGGAATCTGGAGTTTGCCACTCTTCACAAGATATTAAAATATTCTTGGGATAACACTGTCATCAAAAGAGTACTCTTCTTTTAGTTTGGAAGACTCCTGATTATTTGACGTCGTTTTAGGTTTTGAAAGATTAACCACTAAGGTTTCCTTCCCTTTCCCATTGCGATTGCCGAAATTATTACCTGAAGAGGCTTTCTTTCCTTTGTCTTCTGAGGCGAAGATTATCTCATGTTCACGAGCCAACCTACCATTGGTCTCGGCTGAAACTGCTGCTATAATGAACGAGGCCCAATCTGTGAATTGAGAGCTCATAAAGACAGCAATAGTTGGTCGCAGATTCATCTTGCATGTATCAATCAATGCTGAATCTGGCATACCAGGAGGCATTTTCAAAGTTGCCTGTCGAAAATGTTCGATAAACGTCCGAGTATCTTTCTTCTTCTTCTGCTTAATCTCTATTAAGGAGGACATGTTCATATCCATGCCTCCTTTATAGAAATGGGAGAGAAACATTGCTTTAAACTCGTCAAAAGACGATATGCAATTGTCGGATAGACTGCGATACCGGTCATAAGCTGAACCCGTCAAACACCCGATGAAAACTCGGGTGAGAAGAGCTTCATTCTTCTGCAGATGCACAGTCATAATATCAAAATAATTGATATATTAACTAAGAGAGGCCTTTCCATCAAATAACACCATGGATTGTGGCTTGAATTTTGGAGGAAAGGGTACATCATTCCAATAAGGAGGATAAGGTTGCTTAATTTCTAACTTCTGGAGTTGATCCTTGTGCTTCAGAACTTCAAATTGTGCTTTTAGCTCACGCACTGCTTGAATAATTTCACTAGTTTGAGGAAGCACATTTGATTGGATAGTTGCTGGATGTACCGTAACCCCCACCGGAGGTGGTACATCTTCTGGAATGAGAGGATCTGGATATGTAGAATTTTGATTGACAGTAGGCTCTTGATTAAGATTATTCAAAGGTACATCAATCCCTTGACTATCTTGAGTTTGTGCTGCTACCTGTACCGGTGTTACTACTGCAGGCTGAACAGTTTGTTGAGTCATTATTATTTGATGCATACTTTGCATCATGGCAAGCATATCCTTCAGTGATTGCTCAACAGCAGAAAGATGTTATTCTGTATTAGCAGATGACATCTCTGGTTCATCTCCGACAGCATAGGATTCAACCTCCCTTGAACATACAGAGGGATTGGTATATAGGTATGAATCAACGCTATCAGTTTCTGACTCTAAAGACTGGGTACCCCCAGCTTCTAAATCTGAAGATTGCAACTGTCTTTGACTTCTTGACCGGGTATGCTGATATACCCTTCAAAAGTGTCAAGGAGTCGGTTGAACTATTGTTGGCTTGGAGTCCGGGATGAATTGCGTCTTGGACGTCGTCCTCTATTGGTATGAGATGCCATGTTGACTGATGTATAAGACAACTCATGTTCTTGATCATCAACTTGTTACTGAGGCACATTATAGCTTAATAGGTCAAAAACTGACCGTTTCGAAGCTGAACAGCAATATTTGATTACAATCTGGTGACACCCACAATGATAATCTTCTTTGGGGAGTATCACAGGAGATTTTCTGTTTTTACGCTTTTGTACGAGTAACTCGCGTAAGTCAGAAGGAGTAGAGGGAGTAGTCTTCTTTATTATATTTGGGACAGAGAAACGTTTAGTTCCTTGCGTATAAAGAAGATTACTGGCTGTATTAGCAGAACCAAACTGTACATTTTTACACGCCTGGAGTTGCGTGAGTAAATCCTGAGATTTTTGCGCACAAAGAACTCCATCAACATTACGCGTAATTTGAAGGTTTGGTACCTTGCGTAAAGCAGTATAAGAAGGTTGTTGGTGAAAAACTGAAGTTTTACCAACAATAGAATTCTTATTTTTACGCTGCATGCGTGCATATAAATTCACTTTAGATGCAAAGGCATCACTGTGAACTTTATCTACCATGTCACCGACAGAAGTTTTACCTTTACGCGTAGAGCGTAAAACTTGGGTGTCTACCACGTCACAGATGGGAGACTGATTTTTACACGCAGAGCGTAAAACTTGGAAGTCTACCACATCACAGACGGGAGACTGATTTTTACGCACAGAGCGTAAAACTTGGAAGTCTACCACGTCACAGACGGAAGACTAATTTTTATGCGCATAGCGTAAAACTTGGGAGTCTGCCACGTCACAGACGGAAGACTGATTTTTATGTGCGGGGTGCAACACTGATGTAGAGACTGCCGCGTCACAGACGGGAGCCTCTACAACAGGAGTGGGAAGGATTCTCTTGCCTTCGGAGACAACAGGGAGATCAGAGGATGCTTTAGACTTAGAAATCCAAACTTTTTGCACCTTCCGAGATTTTTGAACATTGGAGCAGCGAGTACTACCCCCAGTTCGCAGCATTTCTTCGTAAGCAGTCTGGTCAAAGTGGACAACCAGAGTCTTTTTTGTCGATCCGACCGACACATCATCATATTGAGCAGTTGCTTTCTCGTTAGAGGAGAAAGTCGTCCCCAGCAGAGTCGCCATTTTGTTTCACTTAACAAAATGCCTAAAATTGGCTTTTGAAAGAAAACTAGAAAAAGTACAAAAGTACAAATTGTTTCTGGGAAGTATTGCTATGGAAGTCTGATCTGAGAGCGATCACTTTGTTCCTTGGACCACACGATGATGATAAATAAAACTGCTTAAGGAAGATGAACAATCGGAAGAACTAAGTCACCAGAAAGGTATCGAACAACGGCACTGATGGCACAGTCGAATGCTTTCATGCTTTGCTTCACCCTGTTCTTGAGAAAAAGTTAAAGAAATGCTTCTGTAAATATCACTCTGAAAGTATGAATTTTTTCAGAATCTCCTCTCCTCTATCTTTTTTTTTTATGTTTCTTGTATTAAAAATAAGTCTATTTATAGATTAGACCCTCTGTGCGTAAAAAGCAACAAAATTGGGTCTCTACGCAAGTAACTGTCACCCGCGATGAAAATCAATCTCTACGCATGATGATACGTGTCCCATGTAGAGTTTTGATCTCTACGCATGGTGACACGTGTCCCACTACTTCAACAAAATAGAGAGAGTACGTACACACGTTCCTCGATAAGTGTGGCATGAAAGCCACGTAAGCAGACCACGTTCTCATGTAGCCAGAAAAGATTGGGCGTAAAAATGATCTAAAATAGACTTCCTGCGTAAAGTAGCAGACTGGGCGTAAAATAACCCAAAATAGACTTCCCGCGTAAAGTGGCTGAAAAGTAGCCTTGAGCAAAAAATTAGCTCAAATAAACTCTACGCATACGAAAGCTTTGAGCGTAAAAGCTCGAATAGCTTTCATGCGTAAAAGAAGCAATCACTTGAGCGTAAAGTAGCCCATCTGCACACTAAACGACAAGTGTTGGGTTTAGTGTAAAAAAAAAATCTTCTCGGCTTCTGTGTAATTTGCTGTCAGAGAATCATTATGTCAGAACAATATCACGCGCATTAAATATGATGTCGACAGCCTGTCTCCCGCATAAAGGCTTGAGGATGGCTCTCGCGTAAAGTAGTTCACGTAAAGTTTACTCCGTTTGCTCTCTGCATAAAATTTGGATCTAACTCAGTTTGTCTTGCGTAAAGCTCTCAACTTCTTTGACTTGGTCTATAAAGTTTATTTATGCTTCTACAATTACCCACCGAGAAAAAGTTTTGTCCTCGAAACTTAAAGAAAAACTTACGATATCCATAGCAGCGATAGTCCTCATCCTTCGCCATCATCAATCCATGAAATCACAATTCAATTTATATCAAAACTTTTATTTAATAAAGCATCAACCTCAATCAATCAAATCGATAAAATATTTGCCGGCATCATAAAAATATTTACGGACTTATTGTATGGAACGTTCATCTCATTGATGATATCAAGCATGCAAGGAATTTCCAACCAGGAGAACATCTTTGAATCAACAATTGGCCAGAGGATCATGTTGCTTTGATACCATTCTGTCACTCCCCGATCCCGCAGAGTCCTTTCGTCCTCACTTCGGACTCTGTGAGACCGTTCATCCTCGCTTGGGCGTGATGTCGTGCAAACCTAAGTTATGCTTACATAAGGCCAAGACCTGTACAATGACAATTTAGACAAGGTTGACAATACGCAGCGGAATATATTGCAGATATTTAAAACAATTGTGGACATTTTGCAGATATATGAATTGAACACAATGGTAACAAGAAACAATTCTCTTTATTGATTTTATTTGAACAGATTACAAGCTATCGTTTCTCTCTTATACAATGTTTACATTCTCTCAGAAACTTTACAGATTACAATGATCCCATTCTCATACATTACATCCCTTTATATATAAAGCCAACTCTTGCAATAGATGTCCATCTCTTGGGATCTCTTCGAATTTCTGGCTCCTGAGGATGAGGCTCAGGCTATCGCTTCGAACTATCCTTCTCGAAGCATCTTGCACATACATGCAGACTGATTATGGGTCAGTATATCAGCATACTGGTGATTGTGAACAAATAGCTACATTTGTCTGAAACGATCACTGTTCATTTAGTAAGAAAATATTTCTTGTGATGTGATCTTGCTACTTTTACCTATGTTCATTTCATGCATACAGAGTCAGTTTACATCTCTTTTGAAAATACTTTTGAAAAGCCATAATTCATTTCATTGCAATTCAAGCATACAAGGGACTATTCATTTGAAACACAGTGCGCATCGTATTTTGTGAGCCCTAATTATTTTTTTTGTTCAAGCAACTCTTAGGGTCAATGACAAGCATGATATCATATCTTTTCTTTAATGGGACATAGCATTTCATTGCAATATATTAATCTCTTCAAGCAATTCATATAGAAAACTTAAGCACACGTGTATATCACTTTTCAGTGATTCTTACCATAGCCGACGGTCCATCCCTACACAAGACAAGGATTAGCATAAGCATAATATAGCAACATTCTTATTTCTGATTTGTCTCTACATTGTTAGCACTTATCACAATCTTCTTATGCATGTCATCGATTAGCAGCTATGACTCTTGGATGATCAGCTCGTCGCTAATAAACATAACATTTCTGAGGTGTAGCATTTACCTCATACGACATTTTTGAGGTGTAGCATTTACATCATACAACATTCCCTAGGTGTAGCATTTATGTCATACAATATTTTTGAGGTGTAGCATTTATCTCATATAACATTCTCGAGATGTAGCATTTACCTCAAACAACATTTCCGATGTGTAGTATTTACCTCATACAACATTCTTGATGTGTAGCATTTACCCCAGGGTACTATTACAATCTCTTTATAACATGTACAAGTCCGTCTGTACATGACCAGCATTAAGAACATCTTTGAGGGACAAGCAATCATTCATCTCCTTGGAACATAATAACAGTTCTATGCAGATATAGCATATCATTTTGCCTTTGAAAGCATACCAGTTCGAGGCATATAAGGAATCTCTTTTATTTTCTTGTTAGCATAGCAACAGTTTATTGATTAAAGGCAACATCTCTACTTTAGCATGGTAACATCTCATTTCTTATTAACAGACAACAACTCTTATTCTTAGCATGCATATTATCTTTGTTTTTAGCATAGCAACACGTGAAATCCCTTACAAGCATACTCAATGATTTACCATCTTGTTATTAGCAATAACATTCAATCAAAAACTCAGATTCTTATTAGGCATAAGCGAATCATAAAATAAGACTTTGTTCACTCACCCAGATAAATCGTCTTCTGTTGCAGAGCCAGCAATCTGATCTCTCCGTTTATCTAGTGCCTTCGCAGAGTGGGGTACTATAGTTAACGGGTGTGAGCACATCTGGAGAAGTTCCCTAAGTCTCGATCTCTCGAGCTAAGCTAGATCTACAAAGATCTGGTAAGAAATTAGTATATTCTCTCAAATTTTTTTTTTACAAATAATTGTTTAATTTCTTTCTTTTTTTTCTAATTAATTTGTTATTTAACCTGGATTTAGCCCCTCGCTGGCTTGCTTTCTTAATATTTTGAATATTGTTGACATTGTTGTTACAGACTCACTCGTTGTAAGTATGATAAGTGTCCATTGTTCTTCCTGACCCTCTTTATTTCGTGAATTATAAATATTTCTTGCTGGTATAGAAATTGTTAATGCATTCAAAAAAATTCAAGGTTGCCATTGTTTGATTTGATTTGTTCTCATTTTTGGTATGAAAATTGTTTGTTTTGATTTGTTCTGGTATAAGAATTATTCTGGAATTAGGTGTTTGTTAATTATAGAGTTGCATGCGTAATTTGAGTTCTCTGCAATTTGTAGTTTATAATTGATTATCAATTGTTGGGACTGGGACTCTATAATTTGTGTTCTCTGTAATTTGAGTTCTCTGCAATTTGAGTTCTCTTGTTGTCTGCACTCTGAACACTGATTTAGATTTGCAGTATGCACTTTCTAGTTTCTACACTCTACACATAAAGGGTTATTTATGTAGGTTGGGTTAGGGTTAGGTAGCACAAGTAACTTAGGTTACTCATTGAATTGTGTGATGTTGAATATGTAGCACGAACCCAATCAATGGCAACAACATCATATTCATGCAATGTGCGTATTTCTTAATTTTGTTTTATTGAAATTTGTTATTTATATTTCATATATTCAAAGTACAAATTGTTGTTTACTTGTTTTAGATGTCGCATGAGGGTGATACTCAACCACCAACTAGCTCTAAAGCCATAAATGAGCCTATATCCAATCATACTTCGAGGTATCGAGTTTCAAGAAAGCCTACAAAGGAAAGAGCTCCGCATTGGAAAGATTTTAAGAAATTTCTTGATGCGGAAGGTCGTCCAAAAGCAAGTTGCAATCATTGCGGGAAAGTGTATCATTGCCATAGTAAACTTAATGGGACTAGTAATGTGAGAAATCACTAGAATGCATGTCCACTAAATCCAAAGAATAATGATTTTAGTCAAACAATTCTCAACTTGCAATCAATGGCGAAGGGCAAGGACAGAATACTAACTAACTGGAAATTTAACCAAGAGAATGTGAGAAAGGCCTTAACAAATATGATTATCGTTGACGAGCTTGCATTTCGATTTGTGGAGTGTGAAGGCTTTAGACACTTCATGAATGTGGCGTGTCCTAGTTTTCATATTACGTCAAGATGGACCGTGGCTCGGAATTGTTATAAAATGTACTATATTGAAAAGAGTAAGCTAAAAACATACTTTAAACAATTAAAGCAAATGGTTTGTCTTACGACGGATACTTGGACATCGTTGCAAAAAGTAAAATATATGTGTCTTACGATACATTACATAAATGAAGATTGGGAGTTAAAGAAGAAGATTATAAACTTTTGTCCAATTACAAGTCATAAAGGGGAGGCCATCGGGAAAGCGGTAGAGAAGTGCTTGCTAGAGTAGAGTATTGATCGAATATTCACTATAACAGTTGACAATGCGAGCTCTAATGATGTTGTTATTTCTTATTTAAGCAAGAAAATTCAAAATTAGAGAAATAGCATTCTACAATGCAAATATTTACATATGCAATCCATTGCACACATCATTAATCTTCTTGTTGTTGACGGCTTGGGATTGATGTCTCCATCGGTTGCTCGTGTTTGAAATGCGGTAAGGTATGTGAGACATTCTTCAAGTCGCTTTCAACAGTTCAAGGAGTGTATTGAAGCCGAAAAGATACAAAGCAAAAAAATGTTGTGTCTTGATGTGAGCACTCGTTGGAACTCGACATTCTTGATGTTGGACACGGCACAAAAGTTTGAAAGTGCCTTTGAGATATTTGCCAGACAAGATCCATGGTTCAAAGTAGAACTAACGGAGAATGGCGGATATCCTATTGAAGATGATTGGGCCAATGTAAGAAGGTTGTGCACTATCTTAGAACACTTCTACGAACTTACTTTGCATATCTCGGGATCCTTATATGTCACTTGCAATAATTTCTTTGATGAAATCACATCCATTGATATTCTCTTGCGCATATCAAAGGAGAGTGATGACTATGACTTGTCTCTCATGGCCGATAAAATGAGGGAGAAGTATCAAAAGTATTGGAGGACATTGAAAAAAATGAATATGGTGATTTTAATTGCACCATTCTTGATCCTTGACATAAGTTGAAATATGTAGAATATGCTCTTGATCATCTCTATGGTCTGGAGAAGAGCGATTCCATAAAGAAGAAAGTAAAAAGTGTTGCGTACTCTATGTTGGCACATTTAGCCATAGTCAAACCAATTTCGATAAGTGTCTTAAACTTCGATCTCGATATAAAAATAAATAAAGAATGCAGATCGCATCGTCTCTGAGATTTTATATTAATTCTGTATTTTTCTATTTAATGAGTCTAGAATATTTATGAATCGGGATCACTGGCAATTAGAAGTCTATCCTTGATTCTATCCTAAACCAAACCTATTTTGAACCAAACCAAACCTATTCTAATTTTGATCCTAATCCAAACCAGATCTAAAAACCAAAATGGCCCTAGAATTGGGCTAACCGAACTCGGTTAGACCAAATCACTCATGGTTAGAAGCTTTACCTATTCTTGTGGATCTCAAACGTTTAAATTTTTGAACGTTAGGGTACCGAGTTCTGCCCGAACTCTGTCCTACAAAAACCTATAAATAGAGAAAAAAAATCATTTCTAATCATTCATTCAATCTTCATCTTCTCTATTCATTTCTAAGCTTCCTATTCTATTCCCAAAGCTTTAAACTTCAAATCTCCAAGTCAACTCAATTCGTCTAAATGCCGGTGGTTTTCGAGTAGGAGTTTTCGAGTTGTACAAGCTTGGCATATAAAAGCTTTTTTCAGAAAGGTGTTGAAGTTTGTTCGTGGGCTTCGGATAAAAACACGACGGTGGTGAAGTTGGCATGTTCTTCGGTACAAAACACGTAGTGTAATCTCTATTCAAAATAGTGGATTCAAACATCGGGTCGAGACTCGAGACTGGACTAGTCCTCACAGAGGGAAACCAGTATAAATCTGCTGTATCTGCGTATTGCTTTTTTGTCCTAATTTTACTGACTTACTTGCAATCATTTCATATATATATATATTGCTTCACCTGCTTAGAGTTAATTTTTTTAATTGTTAAATATTCTTCGTTGCACTCTATTTACCATCCTCTAGAGGTGCCATTGTTCCTACACTCTATGTTCAATTAGTACAAAAAATTGAGCTCTTCACAAAGTGGTGGTCTACTATTAGTAAAAGAGTTGAACCTTCTAGTGCAAATCAACCGTTGCAATTGAAGAAGTTCATGAAAGCCCAATTCAAGAAACATAAGATGGAATTGGGTGGAGGCGACACTAAATCGGAGTTTGATTGATATCTAGACGAGAGCACCATAGATGATGAAGATGATGAGAGTGGTGATTTTAATATTTTGAGATGGTGGAAGCTTAATTCTCCTCGTTTTCCAAACCTATCGAAGATGGCTCGGGATGTGTTAGCCGTTCCTATATCTACCGTAGCGTCCGAGTCCGTTTTAGTATGGGTGACTGTGAGACTCGTCTCACAGTATCAGTATTTATATACGGATACGTATTTTGTAGTATATTTCGTATTTTCTTGGTTTTCGGAATGCTTTAAATTTTTTCCAACTTATAGATTTTCTCCTTGGCCGGCATACCGCCAGTATACCGGTGTATACTGACGCCATACCGTCCGGATAGATTTTCCATATTTTAGATATTTTTGATTTCAGATATTTTTATGAATAGTATTTTCAATATTTTCGTGAATAGTGTTTTGGATATTTTAGTGCTTAGATATTTTCATAAATAGTGTAGATACACCCTATTACCCTTTGGATATTTGGTTTTGTTTGGATGACCACGATTGACTTAGATTTTGACATGGATCATGATCCAACGACTAAGATTAATTTCCCTTCTATATATACCATTTCACTTTCTCTCTCCTCTCTCCTTTCATTCTCTTCACTCTCTCTTCATTTCTTCTTCCCTTCTCTCCCCCTTAGAGCTTGCTAAGAGCTTGTCCTTGAGGCCTTGGGTGTGGTGTCTAACCCCCTAAGAGGAGGAGTAGAAGATTATGCTTGGAGCTTAACCTAGACAAGTACATCTTGCCAAATCTTGAACAAAAATATTTTTGTTGTCATTTTATTTTCCTTGGTGGTAAATACTTAGAATTTTCCTAAACTCATTTTGTTAAATATATTTTTCTTATGATTCTCGTATATATGCATGTTTCCAAAATTTGTTTAAGCAAGGTTTTGATTTTCTGTTAAAATCCAATATTGACTTAGTAGAAAACTTGGTATCAAGAGTGATACTAGTGTTACCATCATGGATCTTGGTCGTATATACATATATGAGGTTCTTACCTAGTTTGTATACCATAGATTTTGAGTTTGGTGGAAATCAGAACCCGTTTCGGTATCCCAAGGACCTATTTTTTGGAGTATTTTGAGATATTGATCTATCAAATATTTTGAATTGTGAAAAATAATACTTCATGTTGTAGGAAATTCAATTCTATGCAATTTTGACTTTTGAAAATCGGAATTTCGATTTAAAATGAAGTTTTTATGGCCGAAACAAGTTTTGACGAAAATCTGAATTTTGTTGTTGTTTGGAAGATCGGAATACCGACGGTATACCGTAGTATATCGAAGGTATGCCAATTTTTGCACCAAAAACTTTCTATTTTTAGGCCGGAATACCGTCGGTATGCCGCTGTATACCGCCTGTATGTCGTTTTAGGCTATTTTTGCCCGTTTCTGTCCATTTTTGTCCGTTTTTGATATTTTCTTCGACTATAATGATTTCTTAACATGATAAGATGATCTTGCATAGCTAGAGAATGATTGTACACCCTATATACACTTGATACTAGCACATGTTCAATCATTTTTCTATAAAATGTACTTAGCTTTAATTATTCTTTCCCACATGTCATGATATGTCTTTTGATAGATTCTTTCTTACAAACTATGATAATTGTTGTCATGCCTTCTTTGCTTACAAGATAATGGTCCATCGTGGCGCACTCATGATACATGTCCTTCTTTGCTTACTAGATAGTGGCCCGTCGTGGCGCACTCATGATACATGTCATTCTTTGCTTACATGATAGTGGCCTATCATGGCGCACTCTTGATTCTAGTACATGTCTAGCTCCTTGATAGTGGCTCGTTGTAGCGCACTCTTGTCTTGATATTGTCATGTCTTGTTATGGCTTGTTGTAGTGCACAATCTTGTTTGTCTTGTCCAGTCTTTCATATCTCATGTCTAGGATGGATTCTGCGGAATGCCACACCCAGAATCTGTCACGCCCCAGAACCAGAATACTGGAGAGCGGGGGCAGACATAGCCAGCTACGTATATTGAAATAGAAACCACCTCGATATACGGTCACGGCTGTCTAGATATGTGAGGGTTTTCTACAAGCCAACAGTCTCTTATGGTCATGAACAAGCCTAGTGTCTCAATCACCACAAGTAAGTAAAGTCGCAAGATGTATGATCATTAAATATACAATAATAAGGCGTCCCAAATATTACATATTCAGCTGATCATGAAGCTAGTCGTTACAAAAAGTTAGGACTAGCAAGAGTTTAGTCATACATGATCAACCCTAGGATTTGTTAATCATGTTTACAGTCCGTAGGCAGACAGTAAGTAAAAGTGCTCCGAGCTAACAGGTGCTCGTCGGCTAAACGCCTCAAAAGAATAATTTTTACAATAGAGTGAGCGAAAGAAATAGAAAACCCACTCTTGGCCCGGATTCCGTCTAGTGTTCACGATTGGGCTGGAAGCTTGGTAGATCCTCGGGAGCTGCTCTAAAATCTGGCCACACAAAACCAGCTGGGTCAACCCTAGAAAGAGCAAGTGCCACAAGGGGGCCACGAAATAAGAACAAAGCCAGCAATTAGCACAAGAAAATCTAACATTAAAACTAGAATTTATAAAAACATGGCAGGGTGATATACGACGAGATAACCATGGAACTATTCCGATAGCCAGGTTACAACCCGTAAACCAAACAAGGACCGGGGTTGTAACCCTTCATCTGAACAGAGCTTGGTTTCCCACCATTTATCGGCAAGATAAGTAATGCAAGAAATTAAGGCAGGGAGCAATCTTGTACTGGATCAAGACATGGCTAAACTGGTTATACTTTATTCAATCAATCACGGCCAAGCAGATCCTACGGCTTACTACTTTAACTAACTAGGGTTATCACAGGCCTAATTACTAACAAGATGCAGTAATTGTTCCACAGCCACAAGCCCTGCAGACCATCCAGGCTACCCAGGACGAAAGATTAGGGTTGAATTCAGGTGGGTACATCGCCCAGAAGACAAATGTACCCTTAGGTGACTTAGAGGGTGCAACACTCGACGGTGCGCTGGAAATGTGCCCTACACGACGGCAGGCTACAGATCCCAAGAGCTCCCAGGTAACGGGATTGCCTGTAGCTGTGTCATCTCTTCATGACTACTGTGTTATTCTAGTTATTAACCTTAATCATTTTAGTAGGTACTCCTGACCGTGGTACTCAGGAGTCCCATCCTAGACATGATGCGAGACTGGACAAGTGGATTAACAAGCAAGCAAGAAAGAACCACCCACGGTGTCAAGACAGGTCAAGTTAGGTTATCAAGTCATGTCAAGTCAGGAGTGCGCCGTCACGGGCCACTATCGTGTTATGCTAGTTCCTTGTCATACCAGGCCATGTGCAATACTCATTCCAAACATATTAAGTAAAATCAAGTTCATGACAAAAGACGTAAGGATATAAAATGGGCATAAAATATCTAATAAAATATCAATATACAGAACTATAGAAAAGCCAAGCTTAAAGAAATGAGACCAAAACTCCAAGAGCTTGGGGGTTAAGCAAGGGGTCAGGGAAGCAGCGTACGAAAGGTCACGCATGCTGAGAGCAGCGTAGGTGAAAAGTCACGCACGCTGAGAGAGCAGCGAAGGTAAAAAGTCATGCACGCTACAGGGAGCAGCGTAGGTGAAAAGTCACGCACGCTGAGAGAGCAGCGTAGGTGAAAAGTCACGCACGCTCAAGGAGCAGTGTACGTGAAAGTCACGCACGCTCAAGGGAGGCAGCATACGTGAAAGTCATGCATGCTCAAGGGAGACAGCATACGTGAAAGTCACGCAAGCTCAAGGGAGCAGTATGTGAAAGTCACGCACGCTACAGGGAGCAGTGTGTGAAAGTCACGCACGCTCAAGGGAGGCAGCATACATGAAAGTCACGCACGCTCAAGGGAGCAGTGTGTGAAAGTCCCGCACGCTACAGGAAGCAGTGTGTGAAAGTCACGCACGCTCAAGGGAGCAGTGTGTAAAAGTCACGCACGCTACAGGGAGCAGTGTGTGAAAGTCACGCACGCTCAAGGGAGGCAGCATACGTGAAAGTCACGCACGCTCAAGGGAGCAGTGTGTGAAAGTCACGCACGCTCAAGGAGACACGCTTCCAACAGGAAGCGTACTCAAGCCTCCGTACGCACACTAAAAAGCGTGCGCAGCTCAGTGTGCGTAAGCTAAACAGCTCTGCACACTGCTCACTGTCTTCTCCAAACAGCAAGAACACCAAGGAAGAACCCCCCAAAGCTTCACAAGTTCATAACTTGGCCATCCGAACTCCAAATCCAGATTTCCAAGTTCCAACTTGGGTAGAATTGAATGCTCTTCCACTTGGAAACATCAAAACCCATAGAAAACCAACATAAATAGCTCAAACTATGCAAAATCCAAAAATAGGAAAAACTTAGATCTATGACAATGGGGGCTCCAAATCACAAAAACCCAAGTTCTAATGTTGATCACCATATCCTAATCTAGCAAATGGACAAAAAAAAGAGGGTTCTCATGTAGTGGCAAGATGCACTTGCCTATGGGTGGAGAGTTGTGGAGGAAGGAGAAGAAGAAGAAGGAAATTAATGGGTGAAGTTATGAGGAAAGAGAGTGGTAGGTGGGGATATAAAAAGGAAGAGTTGTGGTGGGGATGAGGGGTAACATAGGTTAAGGTGATCCATTGCTCAAAAATTGAACCAAACCGGACTAACCCAATAAAACCGAGCCATGAGAAAACCCAAAATACGAGAAATACCAAAATTCCACAAGTTGTGAAAAATAAAAATACATGCCAAAATCCAGATACGAGTATAAATACGAAATACGAGAAATACGAAAAATGAGGGTGACAGAATCCAACAAGAAAATGTTAAGGACTAAACAACTCGCTTGATTACCTAGATCATTGGAGACTTTCTCGGTTACCTGTTGCCCCTTTGGTCTTGGTCTTATATATATACATGGGATTTGGAGCTATCTGTCATGATGAGCACTCTTCCAGCACATCGTCGAGTGGGGCACCTCCTTAGGATACATGTATCTTACTGCAGTGTGTCTGCTATACTTGTTTTCTTTTTGCCTTGGATCATTCAGGTAGTAGCAGGCAGGTAACTGGACTTGGATTTCTCAAACTTGCATTTGTTAGTAATTAGGATTGTGATTACCCTAGTTAGCTAATGTATAAAGCCGTACACATTGCTTGACCGTATTGGTTGTATGGAGTCCAGTCTAGTCTAGTTTGTCTAGGCAGTGTCTGGATTTGTTTATTTCAGTACATCATTGTTATGCTTTACTTTTGTCGATAAATGATTAGAGACCAAGTTCTGTTCAGGAGAAGGGTTACAACCCCGATCCTTGTTTGGTTTACGGGTTGTAATTTGGGTTTCGGAATAGTTTCTAAGTTATCTTATCATTTGTCTTTCTATATAGTTACCTAACATGCTCACATGCTCCAGTTACTTAACATGCTTACATGTCCAAGCTATCTAACATGCTCACATGCTCCAGTTACATAACATGCTCACTTGTTCCAGTTACCCTACATGCTCACACGTTCTAGTTATCTTACATGTTCCAGTTATCTTACATGCTCAGATGTTCAGTTTAATTTACATGTCCACAGTTTACATTATGTCACATGTCCATTACTTTATGCTACATGTTGCTTTACTTATTGTCTTTTCTATTCTCGAGATAAGTACATTAGTAGCACACGAGTCTCGATTTGCTTTTACTTATTTCTGTCTCTATCCGCTGCTATGATTTGCATGCTGATTTTAGTTCATAGTTTGGCTTCCTTTGTGGTACTTGCTATTGGAGGTCTGACCCCACTGGTTTTGTTTGGCCAGATCTGATAGAGGAGCCCGGAGGATCTTCCGTACCTTCCACTCGTTGGTGATTACCCGGAGCACCAGAGTACCATAGTGGGTTTCCTATATCATTCTCCCACTAGTTATGTACATTATTCTTTTGTGGTGTTTAGCCTCCGAACACGTGTTTAGCTCGTGTTTTGGACTTGACATTTAACCTACGGGCCTAAACATGATTTGCGTATTCTAGACTATAGCTAGAGCTTATCATGTATGACTATTACTCTTGCTAGTCGTCACTCTGTATTACTAGCTTCATGATCATTGATATGTGATAGTTTGGGATGCTTTACTATTTGATATTCCAGTTGATCATACTTCTTGTACTTTACATATTTGTCTGTGATTGAGATACCTAGGATTCTTGACCTAGGATTGCCTGTTGGATTGTAGTAGTAACTCCCATGTCTATATAGCTTATACGTTATTTCGGAGTACTGGAGTACTTTGGTATACGTAGCTGGCCTGGTCCGTCCCTACTTGCCAGTATTCTGGTTCTGGGGCATGACAGTGACCGTGTGCTTGATTCGTATAATATGATTTTGGTAATTTTTAAATCATTTTAAAACTATTTTAAATCATGACTTATGATTTGGGTGTTTTGATAGTGTAACACTAGAGACAGCTTAACCTAGAGCCTAGCCATGTGATTAGGGTGTTTCATTTATCATTTCCAGCTCGAGGGTATTTTTGTCATTTTGAATTTAATTGAATTTAATATATATTATTTGGAATTACATGTATTATTAAGAATGGTGTGATTTTAATATTATTTAATTGATTGCCATGTATTGTGATTAGCCTAACTTGGTTTGGACCTAACCTAGATTAGTCATAGCTAGTCTTAGCTAACCATGGTTAGTGATAGTTAGTATTAATTATAATTATTAGAATTTTTAGTGATTTTTTTAGTATAATTGTTTTGGTGCTAGTTTTGACTTTGACTGGTGTTGACTTAGGAGACTGTCCTAGAGGCTAACCTAGGTCATGACTACTTGGTTAGGTTAAGTAACCTTAGCTTGACCTAAGTTAGTGATGATTAACTCATTAGATTTAATTTAGGGAAATTAGGATTTAATTTGATTAGGAAATGGCTTGTGGTTTCACAAGTCATGACTTGTGATTTTAGCCTTAAAGGCCCAACCCAACACTTGTAGAGCCCTAACCCTAGCCCAACAGCCCATGGCTGGCCACATAGGGATTCCTCCTCTATTTAATCCCTCCTAGAAATTAGGGCTAGCCTCCCTTAGAATTATTTTCCAAGTTTTGGAAAGAGGTGAGTCTCCATCTTCATTAAACCCTAGAAAATCTATTTCAATTCCTTTTCCACCCAAATCAATTGCATTAGGTTCTAAAATTAGTTTACTTGCTGTTGGTATTGAGTAATTTCAGGAAAGAATCAATTTGAAGGAGATTGGTGGCTTGAGGAACCACTTTCATTTGGGGCTTTTTGAGCTTTTCAAATCCCTAGGTAATATTCTAATCTACTCCATGTAATTGCTGTTTTATTGCATTTCTAGGATGCCCTAGGCCTACCCTAGCTGTAGGACTAGCTAACCCTAGGTTTCAAGTTCGATACGTGTTCGTATCGGACACGTATCAGTCCATGTGCATATGTGTTTGATGAAATGTCCCAAAGGGCATTTCGATCCATTTTCTGAAATGTATTTGTATAGAAAATTAGGTCTTGACCTCGCTTATGGGTTTTTAATGGTCTGAGCACGTTTTCGTGTTGTGTCGTGTCGCCATGGATACGGGAACACGCTGACACGCGCACGCGTGCACGGGCACTGTAGCTGCCCTGCTACTCGGGTGCGACTGTGCTGTGCATACGACACTTTGGCTCATGAAACTTGACACACGTGTCGTACTCGTGACTGACATGAGATTCCCAGAGCGACACGAGCTCTCGTGTCATATCGGACACGGTGTCGTACGTGCACAGGGTGTGCACTGTGCGGTTCAGTACACTAATGTGTTTCCCTGATTTCAATTTAATTTTAAATGATTTTAATCGTATTTAACTTGCTAAATTAATCCTAAATATAATGTATGTCGTATGTTAAATTATATTTACATATTAGAATAGGTTTGATGTGAGAAATTGGTTTCGAATTTGGGCAAATAGCAGGTTAACTGATACTATGTTGATACACAGTTTCCTTTCAAATTCTGAATTGGATATACATGAAAGTCGTGCACTATGCGAGTATATTCTCTGATCATTTTATATCTTGTTTAGGATTATATTCCTCTTTAGATTACTTTACATGATGCTGACACGTTGGAAACACGGATTAATACTATATGGATCTAGTTGTACGATGTTATCCCCCTTAGCGGATACATCGGATATTTGTGTTCGTGTACTTTATCGTGAACATCGTGTACTCCTTGTATTTGTGACATTCGTGTACGAAACGTGTGAATCGTGTATAATCATGTATTCACATGACCTTCGTGTACAATAACATAACTTAGCTAGATCCTTGTGTATTGATTGGGGCGGGGGAGTAGAAGTGGTTATGTATTCAATCCAGTAGATTACTCGTGTACAAACCTCTGTAGATTACTCGTGTACAACATCATGCCGTCTACATAACCATCTTGTGCTCTGAATCACTAGCACTGTTAGTTCTCTATATACTGTAGCTATTTACTTACAGTCTCTCTCTTTTTATCATGTTATTCTTCAGATCCTGTATCTTACTCTCTAGCATGCTTATATTTCCTAACCTGTTATGATTTTGTTGAGATATACTGTACTCGCTCCCGTCCTGACTGGACCTGTACTCCTGTTCAGCAGAGGCCAGCTGAGAGAGTGCCTACTTGCACCTTCTGTAAGAAGCCTGGACATGTTTGGGGCTACTGTAGAAAAAGAAGAGAGGTGTGCCTGTTATGTGGGTCAACTGCACACAAGCTGCGAGACTGTCCTGCTGTACTTATCCCAGCTAAGACTCCGCCTTCGGGAGGGAGTTCCAGCCACCAGACCTAGTTGGAGGTGAGTCCCTGACCTATATCTTAGCCAGTCTTTGATAATTGCTGCACCCTACCATATTGTTGTATGTTTTGATACCTTATGATTGCTCTTGATCTAATATGACTAGAATGGCTAGATGAGACCTCAGACTGATACCACTTACCAAATCCTATATGTTATCCTTCCAATTGCATGATTTAGATAAGTTCTCTTTTGACCTTGATTGTTTGGGTTTGACCTAGAAGGGGTGCGATCATCTTAATTTCGAGGACGAAATTTTTCTAAGGTAGGTAGGATTGTAACGTCCAGTTTTCCAAATGAGGATAATTTTAAAATTTTGTGTTTTAAATCTTTAAATAATGATATTTAAATCATGATATGATTTTTGGTAATTTTTAAATCATTTTAAAACTATTTTAAATCATGACTTATGATTTTGGTGTTTTGATAGTGTAACACTAGAGACAGCTTAACCTAGAGCCTAGCCATGTGATTAGGGTGTTTCATTTATCATTTCCAGTTCGAGGATATTTTTGTCATTTTGAATTTAATTGAACTTAATATATATTATTTGGAATTTAATGTATTATTAAGAATGGTGTGATTTTAATATTATTTAATTGATTGCCATGTATTGTGATTAGCCTAACTTGGTTTGGACCTAACCTAGATTAGTCTTAGCTAACCATGGTTAGTGATAGTTAGTATTAATTATAATTATTAGAATTTTTAGTGATTTTTTTAGTATAATTGTTTTGGTGCTAGTTTTGACTTTGACTGGTGTTGACTTAGGAGACTGTCCTAGAGGCTAACCTAGGTCATGACTACTTGGTTAGGTTAAGTAACCTTAGCTTGACCTAAGTTAGTGATGATTAACTCATTAGATTTAATTTGGGGAAATTAGGATTTAATTTGATTAGGAAATGGCTTGTGGTTTCACAAGTCATGACTTGTGATTTTAGCCTTAAAGGCCCAACCCAACACTTGTAGAGCCCTAACCCTAGCCCAACAGCCCATGGCTGGCCACATAGGGATTCCCCCTCTATTTAATCCCTCTTAGAAATTAGGGCTAGCCTCCCTTAGAATTATTTTCCAAGTTTTGGAAAGAGGTGAGTCTCCATCTTCATTAAACCCTAGAAAATCCATTTCAATTCCTTTTCCACCCAAATTAATTGCATTAGGTTCTAAAATTAGTTTACTTGCTGTTGGTATTGAGTAATTTCAGGGAAGAATCAATTTGAAGGAGATTGGTGGCTTGAGGAACCACTTTCATTTGGGACTTTTTGAGCCTTTGTAACCTATAGGTAAATTTCAAATCTACACCATAGAATGATGTTTTTATTGCATATCTAGGAAGCCCTAGGCCTACACTAGCTATAGGTGTACCTAACCCTAGGTTTTGAGTTTAATACGTGTCCGTATCGGACACGTATCAACCCATGTAATTAGATGTTTGACGAAATTCTCCAAAGGGCATTTCGATTTAATTTCAGCATTGTAATTGAATAGGAATTAGGGTTTTGACCTCGCTTATGTGATTCTATTGCTCTGAGCATGTTTTAGAGTCTTGTCAAGTCGCCACATACACGGGAACACGCGGGGGTGCGCGCGCGCGGGCACTGTAGCTCCCCTGCTACTCGGGTCTATTGCGCACTGTACACGCAACGTGGATGCGTATAATTTGACACGTGGGTGCGGGCACAGGCTGACACGAGGCTCCCAAAGTTTCGTGGGTCCTCGTGTCGTGTCGGACACGGAATCGTGTGTGCACTGGTCGTGCACTGTGCGTGTACGTTCCTGTTATTCTTCCTGTATTTTATTCCTAGTTTAAATGGTTTAAATTATGATTTAAATGCTAGATTTGATTCCTAGACATGTTGTTAATCTATGTTAGTTGATATTTACATTTGAGATTGGGTCGTTTGCTGTGATATGGGATTCGAACATATGTGGGTTGACTGTACATGACTGATACATTGTATCTTTCAGTTTTTCCTATGTCAATCCTGTTAATCTGATTTCTAACTAATGTTTTAAGTACCATTATTATTCCTACATGTGTATTAGCCTATGATAGATTGATTTTTACTTATTAAATTAAGTTTTATGATATAGGAATGGAATTTAGACTTGAGTTGGTTTCAATGGTTCGACTGATACTTCATTTCTGAACTCCTGAGTTAAATCCCATTTTAAACTGTTTAAATTAATGATAAATTGTCACATTTGATATGAGCATATGTATTAATGCCTGCTGAATTGGTTTTACTAATTAGATTTGGCTTTTGGTTTATGAATGAGAATTTAGGCCCCTGGTTGGTTTTCGAAATGCTGAAACTGGAAACTGATTTCCTTTTTCCTTTTTGAAAACTGATTTAATTGATTTCCTTTTACATTTACCTGAGCTGAAATGAGTGCTTTGATTCACTCTTAAAGTACTGAAATGTTATTTTCCTATTTTTTTTCCTTCTTAAACTTAACTGTAATGGGATGATTATGCATTGATTCATAGCTAAACCTGAGAATGGATTCTCTAGATAACCTGGACTGTTTCCTAGACACTGCTACACATGTACATACTTCAACTGATTCTTGGAGATGTGTTTAGTTCACTGTTTAATGTAAACTGTCACAGTTTTGGGTATTAATCCACTGATTTTCCCATTTGCTAATATGCCACTGTTTCCAGGATTTGAACAAATGAATATGGTTCACTGTTTTTCAGGATTGATTCATGTTTTCCCCTTTCACTGATTCATGAATTTCCCACACATGTATTTCCCTGTTTTCCTATAGACACTACTATACAATATACTTCATTGATTTGTATTCACATTGTCATGTACTCACTGTTTTCATGATCATTTCACTGATTTTCCTGAATTCCCTTTTGTATTCACTGTTTATGTACTTCACTAATTTCCAGATTTCCTAAGCTATGGTTTATTTTCATGTAACTGTAAACTGAACCCCTATAAAACTGAGAACTTATTCTCTAAACACCCTGAACTGAATTCCTTCCCTGTTCTATTCCTATTCATGCACGCACACAATACCTCACTGTTTCCTACATGATACACACACACCCACCACTGCCACTGTTTTATTGCACTGTTTCCTATTTGATATGTGTATGCACTGTTCCTGATTTCAGGATTTCCCCTCATTCACTCTCAGATATCACACACTTGAGTTCACTCCTCTACTCCATGTTACACACACACACACACACAAGTGTATCACTCACCCACCCTTATAACACACACACAGGTTTGCTAATCACTGATTTCCCTACACCCTCAAGACACACACACATGCCATATCACACACATTCATGTGACACACACACACACACACACACTTGAACATTATGAGTCCCTCTCTCTATACATATGTATATATTTGTATTGAGATGTATATATATATATATATATATATATATATATATATATATATATATATATATATATATATATATATATATATATATATATATAAAAATATATATATATATATATATATATATATATATATATATATATATATATATATATATATATATATATATATATATATATATAGGTATCCTATATATATGAGTGTGTGCTATTATATATATATATGATATATATGTATGTGTGATACATTATAGATAACCTATATGCTAATGAGTATTTCTATGTTATATTATAATATATCAATATGTGTTATATATATATATATATATATATATATATATATATATATATATATATATATATATATATATATATATATATATATATATATATATATATATATATATATATATATATATATATTGACATGTGTTATGTGAATATGGTTGGTTCATAGGCATGGTATAGCCTATAGCCTATGGTTGTGTCTGCTTGACTAGTGAGTCTAGATTAGACTTGTTTAGTCTTGTTATACCTAGAATAGACTAGTTAGACTAGTATAGACTTGTTTGACTTAGGTTTGACTTGGTTGACCTAGTTTGACTTCTAGGGTTGACCAGAGTTGACCAAGAGTTGATTTTGGTCTAGATTGACCTAGATTCATGTAGAATGCATTGTAGTGCATCTTATTACCATTCTGGACTTGTTGTGACTCGTGCTGTTCTAATAGGAGCCAGACACCACTCCTCGGACAGTATATATTCTCCAGATTCTCAGGTTACAGGCGAGTACATTCTCTGATCATTTCATATCTTGTTTAGGATTATATTCCTGCTTTAGATTACTTTACATGATGCTGACACGTTGGAAACACGGATTAGTACTATATGGATCTGGTTGTGCGATGTTATCCCCCTTAGCGGATACATCGGGTATTCGTGTTCGTATACTTTATCGTGAATATCGTGTACTCCTTGTATTTGTGACATTCGTGTACGAAACGTGTGAATCGTGTATAATCATGTATTCACATTGTAGAACCCTAGAGGGGGGTGAATAGGGAAATAAAATCAACTAGAGCAACAGAAGCAATATATGACAAATAAAAGTAAAGAGTAGGAAGATCAAACACAAGATATATCCTAGTATCCTCGCTTGAGGCAATCCAGTCCCGGAACTCTCTCCGGCTTAAATCCACTATTTAATCAAATAGTACACACGAGTTTGGATCCGAAGAACTCGCCAACTTCAACACGAGTTTGGATCCGAAGACTCGCCAACTTCAACACACGAGTTTTCTTACGAAGGCTCGCCAACTTCAAACAAATGAGAAGAGAACTTGTTGATCTTCTAACACGTGAAGATCGAAGATTACAACTCGCAAATACTCTAGCACTTTGGGAGAGGATGACAATTTGAAAGCTTGGTGGAGTATTAATGGTGAAGCTCTTTTGTGGTTGAGAAAATTTAAAGCTTGTAAGAGATGGCCTTTAAGAGGAGGGACTAAAGCTCCTTTTATACAAATCCAAAGTCATAAAGGCAATTCAGCCGTCAACCGGATTATCCGCCGAATTTCAGCAGAAATCCGTCGGATTATCCGGTCAACAGTAACGGTCATAAAAAGAGCCGTTAGATGTATTAAATGCACTTGCCAGATGCCGTTGGATTTGAATTTAAAAGTTACAAATAAGTCAAGCGGATTATCCGTCGGATTTCAGCAAAAATCCGGCAGATGATCCGAATAATAGCTTACAGACTTGCTGTGAGAGGCTCGGATTATCCGTCGGACTTCCGCGGATGTCCGTCGGATTATCCGAACATTTGGCTCACTAACTTGCTGTGAGCGATCGGATTATCCGGCAAATTTATGCGGATGTCCGTCGGATTATCCGAACATTGGCTCACTGACTTGCTGTGAGCGATCGGATTATCCGACGGATTTCCGCGGATGTCCGTCGGATGATCCGATCATTGGCTCACTAACTTGCTATGAGTGATCGGATTATCCGACGAATTTGTCCGGAAATTCGGCAGATTTTCCGCCTCCTTTGAATGACTATTCCACCATTTCTTTCTTTAACATTGTCATCCTAACAAAGTCCGTACAAAGATTTCCTAGACATTTACAGACTCAGGAAAAGAACAAGGATAAGAACAGTCTTCTATGTAGTCTCAAAGCTGGATCTTTTTGCATGGACTGCTTCATAGTCTTTGACATTTCTCTTTGTTGTATAATATCATCTTGATATAGGAGAATTGCAGAGCTCCAAGGTCTTTGATAAGCGTCATGGAATGGAGATTCCTTTCTTCTATTCTTGCGTGTGAAAAGAACAAACTGAAGACGTACAAGGGTTATTGTGAACAATGATCAAAATCGATGTGCCAACAAACTCCCCCATTTTGATAATTGACAAACAATAAGAATAAAGAAAGTAGCTCCCCTGTAATTAAGGATCTCCCCCTCAACACGATTTCTCTCCCTTTGTCAGTTAATCAAAGATGGTGAGAAAAAGATAGAAAATATACTAAACAGAAAAGCATAATATAACTTTCATTTAATAAAAGCAGGGGTACAATAACGAGGCTATGAAAGCCCAACAAAACACACAACTAAAAGCAGATTTTAAAAGTCCCGTAGGACAGCAGAGAACACATACGAAAAGTCCCCGAAGGACCACACAAAACAAGACTAAATAAGGCATCATCAACTGTCAGACGCATGAGATGGGCCGGCCTCCTGATCTTCATCATCACCGGGAGCAGTGGTGAAGGCGCCATAAGGGTCGACGCCAACCGGGTACATGAAGCCATAGACGTTAGGATCAGTGAAGCGAGGGCCCGAAAAATCAGGATGAGGAGTGTTAGGATTGAGAAAGGGAGTGTGCTCCTCAAACATGCGCTGAATATAGTAGGCCTGGTCCATAAAGCCGTGGTGGATAAGAGTGCCGAGTCCCCGAGTGTTGGCCTGAATACGCTCATGGGTAGAGAGAGAGATCGGCAAACTTGCGATCAATGTAGCGGCGAACGTCATGAGTGAGAAGAGTCGCCGGAGGAGATGCAGGTCCACCGGCAACAGCAGCAGAAGCAGTAGTAGGGGCAACAGCAAGAGCCGCACGAGCACGTCCCTTCGATTTGGCAAGAGGAGAGGGACGAGGATCACCAATCGGGCAGTGAGTGAGGTCAACACCATTTTCTTCAAGGATCATGGTGATGTACATGCCAAAGAGTAGGAAATGATGAGGGGATTCCCTGATGAGGATCATGGTATAGATGATGGATTTGGCCAGTGAGAAGGGTTGTCTGGCGACCAGATAGTACATACAGATGAGTTCTTCAGCAGTCATGCTGTCCATATTCCCAGACTTTGGGGTCAGAGTGTGGCAGAGGATACGATACATGTCATGGAAAAATGGACTAAGATCCTTGTCCTCAGGGCGCTGAACAAGAGAGCCCCTGCAAATGTTGAAAAGGAACTCCTCATAAGACATGTCAGGAGAGAAGGAGATATGGTCGATTGTCACGTCCCGCTCCCGTAGGAGCGATCGTCCTCGCTAAGGCGTGATGTCGCACGAGCCTAGATTGCGCTCGTGCAAGGCAGGTTCCATAACGGCCGATTACAGCGGCGGCGACGGGGTCGTCGTACAGAAGTTCCAAGCAGATACATTAAATATGTAGCGGAAATTTGAAACAAGAACACATGAACACAAGTCATTCAAAAGAAACTCTTTATTTGATATTGAATACAAGATTACATTTGTGGGCGCAAGGCCAAATTACAAGTCTCTCGTGCTCACTTTTTTCTCATCTACAATTCACTCTACTCTCTCTTATCTCTCGATACAATTGCTTGAGCCAGCGAAAGCTTCGGAAGGCGATGTCCATATATTATGTCCTGTATAAGTCTTCAATCTGCACGGCCGCATGCTTCGAATCGCCAAGGAACTCCGTGCCTCGACGCATCCAAGCGAGCTCCGTGCCACGAGCTTCTACCTGTGCCTGCACATGAACACTGTGTGGGTGTCAGTACTCAACTGTACTGGAGGAGTGAGCTCCTCGCCCACCCATACAAAACTAACACGTTTATTTTACTTTGTGCAATACAAGCCTCTTTACGATTGTCTTTCTAGTCTTGCCTTAGGATCGATTTTAGGACCAACGCTCGGCCTATTCAGTGTCTTTAGACCATCTCCGTGCCTTGTACTAATAACGTACCCATACTTTGCCTCTAGACCTTTCTCGTGCTTGTATTGTCAACGTACCGACTCATACTTGTCTTTCGTACCATACTCTTGGACGTAACGACTAGGTCGTGTCAAATACTTGCCCGTGCCTCAAACATCGAGGTCGTGCCTCGCAGCGTAACCTGACTTATCCAAACTCACCTTACGGCCCTTCTCGACTTAACGTGCAACGACTAACCAAACTTGTGGAACCGGTGTTGAGAACTCAAGTACGATGCCATATCCCGTGCCGAAGCACGTGTCATCACGTATAGCCGAATTGTAAGCTTTATAATACTTTGGGTGCAACCGAGCACACATTTCACCATTCAACGCATACCGTGCTTACACTTCCTTTGTTATGACCGACACCGTGCATGCAGATTCGCCGCTTAGCACGCCAATTATCTATATGAAAGGCCACTGGCATGACAAGCCATCGCGGACATAGCTCGGGTAGGCGGCGGGTCCTTCAGTGCAGGTAGCGAGCCCCGTTGAAAGCCCCCGACTACCCACGCAATAAAAGCATGCGCTGCTATAACGTCTACCTCCTAGGACGACTGGGCCCGGTGCCCCGGCGTATAACCAGTCTAGGCAGAAATCCTTGTCGACAAGGTGTCCAATGACCACGCACCTATGAGACATCTAGACTCACGTAAATGCATGGCCTACTTGTTGGTACGACCGGAACTATACTTAGCAACTCGTGCTTGAATCACACTTGGCATAACGTGCATCGGGACCGTGAAACTCCCAACCGAGGGACCGCCTCGAAACACCTTTGAACTCGAGGGAATGACTACTACGTAGCCTTCCAACTTAACTTGAACAAAACGTATTCCTTAAGTGCCATGGACCGTGGCTAACTTTATATCGTGCCAACCGTGGCTCGTGCCTTTAACTGACTTACGTCCTACGCGACGCTATCACCCAAGTCATATATTATATGACGGCACTTGAGATCGTGGGAGTATTTGGCTTGACAACCGCAGAAAGAACGGGACGGCACTTGGAATGACTTAGGTCGATCGGCATAACTTTATCTAACTTACTCAAGCCTACAACTTAAACCGAGGGACAAGCCAAGGCTATGCCAAGCCTTGCGCAGTGGAAACGTGCATGCTTTATCGAGCATTTATGCGGGCGACGCCTATGACTAGGCTAACTCCTCGCTTGTGTCGAATACCAACTTTTCCTTCTCCCAAGCCGCGGGACGAAGGATCGAGTGTCATTTTTAAAGCACGTTGAGAACCAACTCTAATCAGACCGTGGGACGTTTTCCATGTTCTATATTCGATTCGATCCGTCGGGATAATTCCCTTAGCTATGTGCGTTCGTCTCTTTTATTATTAAGCCTACTTGTGCAAGTTGAAAACACACGAATTATTATGTGAAGGCAAAGATGAGGCAAGTTCACCGAAACTACCCCACCTGAGCGATGTCTTCGAGTCGCCGTTGTAAGGCCAAGTCCGAACGCCGTCGGCGTTTCGATTTCCTCCGATTGACTTTACGGGACGGGACACTACATCGATGGTGCCCGGAAGGGAGCGATGTACCTTGCGTTCATCAAGACCAAGGATGGTGGCCAAGGATGCGACAGTGACGGTGATCTTCATGCCACCAACCTTAGTCTCGAACTCAGGACCTGTCACGCCCCGTTTCTCAAATTATAGTAGATTAGGCAGGCAACAACATCTCCAGGCTACGCACCCTACAAGTACTTTCGCACCCGTATTGCGATTGTCGCCTGTAAAGAGCTAGAATGGAAAAGTACAAGTGCAACTACTACATTTAATTACATCAATTATAGCTATTATACAATAATTGTTTTTCTAAGATACCATATATACATTTCCATATTACAAAACAATAATTTACATATGCAAGTTACAAAACAGTGTTGATCATGATTCCTTGAATAGCCTACTCCTCGCCATTGTTCTCGTCATAAAGTGGAAGCATGTCCGCAGGCTCGTCGTCTTCTCCTAGTGAACAAATACTAGGTCGTTTAGAAACGACAAGCAAGTCCTCGATCAAAGGCGATAATAAATAAAAATAAAATTTTAGAAGATTTTAGAAAATTCAAGTAAATGACTACCTTGAGAAACAAATGGAAGTATTAGATACTTCTAATTCGACAATTTATCATACTAGACATAACTCTATGCCTCAAGATTATGCACTTTTGTAGAGAACACATGTGGATCATGATCACCCTCTATTTTTTCGATAATAATCCCATTTACCCGGGACCAGGTGGTGTCTGTATTGGGTACGGCACCTTAGATTCCGACCCCTCCACATCTTGTGGAAAAACTTGTATGCATTAACTTTTTAAATTCCGTTCTATTTTCGGAATTTACTGGACTGTTCTCTGTTGGTGAGCTAGGCCTCACCCTCCGACATCGTAAGGCCCTACAGATGCGGAACTACTGATCAGCTTTTTCTGGTGTAATTATATTGCAGGGATTTCGATGGTTGTGATTCAGTTGTTCTCTCCCACCCCATGATGTAACTATAAATATAGACAAGGTCTATTAACTCTCAAGTCTAATATTATCCTCAAACTTGGTTACCGTCCCGTATATATGGATAATACGCCATACGGTAACCCTTTGTTGGAGGAAGTATTTATCCAACCTATTACCCTCCTTGTGTGACACGTTATATGGTAAGTCGTTGGTAAGAAACGCTCCTTTACTTATCGTATCATCTCGTGTATTAAGACAACACGCCATATGGTAGGATCAACCGGACTAGAAACTAGATATAATTTTAGATTTCTATTTTAGGTTTTCCAAAACCTAAAGTTTCTAAAATTTGACTAACTCCCGAAATTATTAAAAATTTCGGCAGAGTCTCCTTTGTATTGGTTGACTCGGAACAATTTTACAATAGACAAAAATACAATAATTGGGTACGCCGACCCCTTCGGTGGAGCAACTCTCAACACCGGACCGCGCAGTTAATATCCGGGTACGCCGACCCCTTCGGTGGAGCAACCCTCAACACCGGACCACGCTAATATAATATATAGTCAAATTTCAAGCTTTCTTACCTTTAGCAAGAAAGCAAGCAACTTATTATTTTCGATTATGGCAATGTGCATTACCTAAAATGCAACCAAATCTCAAAAAATACACTTGTTAGTAATGCGAAGATATCAAATGTAAATGTCTCATTGTTAACATAAACTAAGTAATTTGTTTACTTGTGCTAATAGTAAAAATTTATCTAAGAGTTCAATTTTGATTTTACAATTACCACAATCCGCATTTGCCTCTTAAAGGTCCCAGAGGAGTGTTAAAATTGAGGTTAAGTAGACGTAGGGTCATCCTAACATATATATACCCCTAATGGCCATTTTTGACTAAATAATGGTGTCAAACATGTCAATTTAGCACATTTTTATAATGCGGACAGAATTGAACATTATGATAATTCAACCGACAATTACACCTACCACTAGTCAATTTAACGCATGCTACCATGTAAGTATTTTAACTCCTTGAATGTGCAAAGGAACGTTTGACAGTGAAAGATTCTAGGTATAGGACTATGCCAAAGTATAGGTGCCTATAAACATTTACTTTAACTAGTTTATCATGCAAGCAAAAATTATTTGAACCTAATTCATTTAAGGACAGAATTAACTAATATAATACGAGTTTAACTCTAGTTCATATGCATACATATCAAGCAAGGAAATGCATAAATATATATATATATATATATATATATATATATATATATATATATATATATATATATATATATATATATATATATATACATAGGCAAGGTGAGAAAAAACATAGGCAAGGTGAGAAAAAAAAAAAAAAAAAAAAAAACATAGGCAAGGTGAGAAAATTTTATTACATTATCAATTTGCTACGTATGCCCTAGCTATGTAGTTCCTGACTTTTATTCAAGCAAACAATAAAACTATTATATAGCAATTTTATCTACAAGAAATGTCAATATCATGTTTATAAGAAGTAGTATAATGGCATTGTTTGTAAGGTGTCTGAGAATTTCTATTTCCACCTATCGTGGTCTCGAGGAAACGAAAAATGACTAAGGCCAAAATATTTACTTTATTGGAAATATGTATATGATTATACCAAAGCATTCCTGAGTATGTAATACCTAATGAAATGGTTTTCCATACTTCTTATATGCTAAAATTACATATGTAAGTAACCATAAATACATAAGCATAAATATGACTAAGAGATTCATCTAAAATTTTAACAAGTATGCTAACATTCACATGTCAGTATGTCCGAACCGTGGCTTATTGTACAACCATATATGTCATGCATTCTACTCATAATGACAATAATTATTTATTCAAACTTTCATATGATTCTAGATGTTTATACAGAAATTAAATTATAATTTAATTAACAAAAAATGTTATCATACAAAATGCATATATTAATATATCACAAAATATTGGCAAAGGAGTAGATGAGATTTAATTTGGGTTTGAGGACTTGCCTTGAGACTTGCTCTTAGAGTACTCTTCCTAGAGGAAGTTCCTTCAAAACCCAAAATCAGAATCCTAGGGCACAAAATGAAATTGGGTTAAAATTAGAACCCTAGAAATGGATTTGAAATCAAAATGGAGAGGAATTGGAGGAAAGGAAAAGGAAGAAGAAGAAGAAGATGAAGAAGGGGGTGCGGTCGGCCAGCCGGCCGGCGACGGCGCCGGCGGTGCCGGCGGCGACGCAGCTCCTGCGCAGCAGCCGCGGCTAAGCAGCAAACGCAGCAGCAGTAACAGCAGTAGCAGCCATAGATTAGGGAAGAGAAGGAGAAGAAAAAAGAGAAGAAAAATGGAGGAGAAAAGGAAATCACCTGGAGAGAGCTTGAGGAGAAATAGAAATTTTGATTTTTTTTTCCATCTTTTCCCATATAAAGAATGGGTTGATTATAAAATGACTCAAATACCCATTTGGCCATGTCATGGGGAGAGAATGACAAATGGCAATTCTTTCATGCATGGTAGACACATATGCTATTTTGCAAAAATGCAAATTTTGTATTTGCACAAGGGGCAAAAAGAAAAAAAAAAGAATTTGATTTTGGAAAATATAATTTTGGAAAAAATTTGAATGGCAAAATATAAATAGATAAACAATAAATAATAATAATAATAAATGGCTATGACAGGACCTTCCTTGGCGGGAACAAGATTGCAGTAGAACATGCAGATGGCATGTGGATAGTAGCCAACCTGACGCTCGAGGAGGGCATCGATGCGGGAGAAGCGGAAGTAATCTCGATGGTCTTTGAAGTTGATCCACGAGATGGGTTTCCCGGAGCAGACTGGAGCTTTGTGGTAGAAGGAGAACCATTCCCGGGAATGGGAAGCCGACTTGAAGATGAGTGGATTGTAGCCTTGCGTGGGAGGAAGAACAAACACGGCAAGGGGAAGAGGCTGAGCGGAGGAGGATCTCCCGTCATGGCGTTGACGCTTGGTGTGAGAAGCCATGGAGGAAGAGAGAGTGAGAGGGATTTGGAGAAGAATGGAAGGATGGAAGGAGAGGGGAAAAAGTTTATAGTGGGTGAAGAGGTATTAATGAGGGGTTATAATGGTTGGGAACGGATAGAGAGGAAGGAGAACGGATTGGAAGGCAGCCGACGCTTTGGTTTCTGCGCCTGTACCGCGAAAACGGAAAATTCGACAGATTTATACGGAAATCCGGCAGAATATCCGAAAGAAGATAAGATTGAATTAAATGCGGGTAGGTGGTGGGTCACATCTAATTAATGTGATAGCCGTTCGCGGTCGGGTTTGGCGGAGGTCAATAAATGCGGATAATCCGTCGGATTTCAGCGGTAATCCGGCGGATTTTCCGAACTTGTTAGTCAGAAAGCTGCTGGAATTGAACGAAAAATCCGGCGGATGATTGCGAAAATCCTCCGAAAAATCCGTGGAAGACAGAAAGATGTCAAATAGAGATACCGAGGAGGCCGATTTCTCGACAAATAAAAGTGAATCGATCTTCAGAGAGAGGTTTGGTAACAATATCAGCAAGTTGATGAGTGGTGTCAATAAATTCAAGACAAATATCATCCTTCAGTTGATGATCCCGTAGAAAGTGATGTCTTATTTCAATGTGTTTTGTGCGAGAGTGACAAATCGGGTTTTTTGTGAGATTAATGGAGCTAGTATTATCATATTTAATAGGGATGCATGAAGAAAAAATACCATAATCTACTAGTGTCTGTGTCATCCAAAGGATTTGTGCACAACAACACCCTGCCGCTATGTATTCAGCTTCGGTGGTAGAAAGAGCGACGGAGTTTTGTTTCTTGCTAAACCATGATATCAAGGATTTACCCAAGAAGTGACATGTGCCGCTAGTACTTTTTCGGTCAAGTTTGCATCCGGCAAAATCCGCATCCGAGAAACCGCAAAGCTCAAAGGATGAGGATTTTGGATACCATAGCCCCAAATTAATGGTGCCCTTGAGATACCGAAAAATACGTTTTACGGCACATAAGTGAGATTCTTTGGGATTTGCTTGATATCGAGCACAAAGACATACACTAAACATAAAGTCGGGACGGCTAGCAGTAAGATAAAGTAAACTACCGATCATACCTCGATACTTACGAATGTCGACGGATGTACCATCTTCATCATTGTCAAGCTTTGTCGTTGTTGCCATAGGAGTCCTCATTGATTTGGATGAGTCAAGTTCAAAATGCTTGAGGAGATCCTTTGTGTATTTTGCTTGATTGATGAAGGTCCCTTTGGGTCCTTGTTTGATTTGTAAGCCCAAAAAGAATGAAAGTTCACCCATCATACTCATTTCAAATTTTTTCTGCATAACTTTAGCAAATTCTACGCAAAGTGTATTGTTAGTAGAACCAAAGATAATGTCATCGACATAAATTTGAACCAATAAAAGAGTCCCATCATGGAATTTGATAAAAAGTGTTGTGTCGACTTTCCCCTTTGAAAAATTATGAGAAATAAGAAAGGAGCTAAGACGCTCATACCAAGCACGGGGAGCTTGTTTGAGACCATAAAGGGCTTTGTGAAGTTTGAACACGTGATTAGGAAATTGAAAATCTTCAAAGTCGGGAGGTTGTTTAACATAAACTTCCTCTTTAATAATACCATTCAGAAAAGCACTCTTAACATCCATTTGAAAGAGCTTAAAGTCATTAAAACAAGCAAAAGCACAAAGCATACGAATGGATTCAAGACGTGCAACCGGAGCATAGGTTTCATCGTAGTCAATGCCTTCCTCTTGGTTATAGCCTTAAGCAACCAATCGGACCTTGTTACGAGTCACTAACCCATCTTCATTAAGTTTGTTACGAAATATCCATTTTGTTCCAATAATGGGGTGATTGCTAGGTTTTGGGACAAGTTCCCAAACCTTGTTTCGCTCAAATTGATTTAACTCCTCTTGCATAGCTATCATCCAAAATTCATCAAGAAAAGCATCATTAACATTTTTAGGCTCTATTTGAGAGATAAAAGCCACGTTAGCACAAAGATCACGAGTGGCGGATCTAGTGCTAACACTGGAGGAAGGATCCCCAATGATAAGCTCCTTAGGATGATTGGTGACAAATCTCCATTCTTTTGGGAGATCCTTTTGAGGAGGCTCGAGAGGAGGAGACTCTTTTGATGGAGTCACAACTTTATTGTTAGATGAAGAAGGACGATCTTCAATAGAGGAGTTCTCCAACCCAAACGAGATGTCATCAATATCCTCGGAAGAGAAGAATGTAGAAGAGTTAAGTTCATTAAAAGAGACATTGATTGACTCTTCGACAACAAGATTTCTTTTATTAAAAACACGAAAACCTTTACTATGAGTAGAGTATCCAAGGAATATTCCTTCATAGGCTTTTTTTTTAAACTTGCCTAGGTTATCCTTGGTATTCAAATTAAAACAATTACAACCAAAAATTTTAAAATATTCAATAGAGGGAATTTTGTCAAACCAAAGCTCATAAGGAGTCTTCTTAGAAATAGGTCTAATCAAGACCCTATTTATAACATGACATGCCGTATTAACGGCTTCCGCCCAAAAATATTGGGGGAGCTTATATTGGTTTAACATAACCCGGGCCATATCGCCAAGGGTTCTATTCTTTCTCTCCACAACACCATTTTGTTGAGGAGTTCGTGGACAAGCAAAATCATGTCCAAAACCATTTTTTTACAAAATCTTTTGAAATCGGCATTATCAAATTCTCCTCCATGATCACTTCTAATTTTGTTAATAGAAAAACCTTTCTCATTTTGAACACGTTTACAAAAGGAAACAAATTCACGAAAAGTATCACTTTTGCAAGCAAAAAAAATAACCCAAGTAAATCTCGAAAAATCATCAACTAAAACAAAAGCATAAAGCTTGCCTCCAAGGCTAGCAACTCTACTAGGACCAAAAAGATCCATATGGATAAGTTGAAGAGGTCTAGAAGTACTCACAGAGTTGATTGATTTGAAGGATGACTTTATTAACTTACTCTTCTCGCATTCTTCACACACCATGTCCTTTTTGAACGGGATACTTGGGAGTCCTCTTACGAGCTTCTTGGTAGCAAGACGAGAGATGGTATCCATGTTGGCGTGTCCGAGCCTCATGTGCCAAAGCCAACTCTCATCGTTTTTAGCAACTAAGCACCTGTCATTGTTAGTGTCTTCAACAAGGTATAAAACATAGATATTGTTTTCTCTAATTCCTTCATAAACAATAGATCCATTAGAGCTTTCGGTAATGAAGCATTTGAGCTGAACAAACTTGATATCATAACCATTATCGGTAAGATGACTAATACTAAGAAGATTGTGTTTAAGATTAGTAACAAGACACACATTCTTAATACAAGGATAAGGAGGGGAACCTATATTACCATTCCCTATAATGTGACCTTTAAGATTGTTACCAAAAGAGACGTGTCCTTCCTTCTTCATCGATAGCGTTGTAAATAATGAAGCATCCCCGGTCATGCCGTGAACAACCGCTATCGAGAATCCACTTGCTTCTAGCATGAGAAGGACTCCTCACCTACAACATAAGTTGAAGATGAACATTTTGGTACCCATGATCTTATGGGTCCATAAGTGTTAGTCTTAGGAACCCACATAAAAACTTTCTTGTCAACAAGTTTCCTTGTATGACAATAATTGGTTGTATGTCCATGCAAGCCACGGTAATTGCAAATCATAGAGGATTTAGAAGAAGATATGTGAGAATCATGCATATATGAATCTCTAGTGGGAGGAGCTCTAGCATTAGTATCATGATGATGACAATAAAAAGCATGATGCGAAGTGTTTTTTTTAACAAAAAGGTCCTTTCCTTGTGTTAGAAAAGGATTTGTGTGTAGTGTTCATGTAAGAAGTATGCCTAGCATTGTGATGAGTGTGGAGGTGTCTCGGAGCATGCATGTGAGTAGTGTTCTTATTACCTAATTTCTTACTCTGTAAAAGAAGATCATTATACTTAATAGAAGTGTCATACTCTCTCCTATTAGCATCTTGAACTTTGTGCATAGCAAATTCATAAGAGCTTCTCATGGATTGAATCTCATCATCCTTTTTCTTGATGGTGTCAAGAGATTCTTGAAACTTGAGTCACAAAGACTCTGTTTCATCCGTGTCAGAAGCAGGAGATTTTCCCTTTACATCAATAATGATGCTTGAGAGTCTTTCTACTTCTAGTTGAAGAGCATCAATCTCTTTTAGAGATTTCTTATATTTATTCCTAACACTTTTGTGCTCTTCATGCAATTCAAGGATAGCTTTCTCCAAATCATCATAAGTAAGAGTATTTAGGAAGAGATCATCAAGTACCTCATCGGTTGCCATGAGACAAACGTTGGCATTGTGTTTGCACTCTTTGTCGTTGTCGGAGTCGCTTGCGTCACTCTCACACCAGATGCTTGTGTTGGTGAATTTCTTGGAGGACGAGCTTCCCTTGCTAGGCTTCTCGTACTTGCTTGAGTCTTTTCTTATCATCGGACAGTCCCTCTTGATGTGTCCGGGTCTTCTGTATTGATAGCATGCCGGATCTTCTTCATTGTCCCGTCTGAAGCAGTTGGCTTTGTTGAATTTAAGGAACTTCCGGAAGTGCTTAGCTGTGAGAGCTATTTCTTCACCGTCGTCCGACTCATTGTCGTCGGAGCTATCCTTGGAGTAGGACTTTGTAGCTTTGAGAGTAAGAGATTTCTCCTTCTCTTTGGTCTTCTCCTTCTCCTTCTCGTGTATGGAGGATTCCTCTTGATCCTTCATATCGAGTTCATGAGTCATTAGCTTACCCATTAGAGTCTCAAGGTTCATGACTGTCAGGTTATTCCCCTCAATGATTGCGGTAGCTTTAGGACTCCAAACTTTCGTCAGTCCTCTAAGAATTTTTCTAATCTTTTCATGAGCAGGATATTCCTTACCAAGAGAAGAGAGAGGATTAATAATATCACCAAAACGAGTAAACATGCAAGTAATAGATTCATCATGCTTCATCTTAAAGGACTCATATTCTTGCGTGAGTCTACTAATCTTGGATTCCTTCACTTGTGAGGTACCCTCGTGTGTGACTTCAAGTAACTTCCAAATCTCATTGGAAGTCTTGCAAGTAGAGATTCGGTTGAATTCACTACTGTCGAGAGCACAATAAAGAGCGTTCATTGCCTTGGCATCTCGACTCGCAAGCTTCTTGGTGTTTTCAGTGAGTGTGTCCCTAAGGGTGTCAGAAGCAATATCCTCAATAACTCTGGAAGGAGTAGAAAGACCATTTATAACACAATCCCATAAATCAAAATCTATGGACTTCAGATAAATGCTCATCCTAATCTTCCAGTAGTTATAGTTGGTTCCATCAAATAGGGGAGGCCTATTTGTGGAGTGTCCTTCATTGTGGATGGTGTTGATACTAGGGTTAGAGGCCATGGATCACTCAAAGGGTGTAAATCCAAATCAAGAGAATAAAGCTCTGATACCAATTGTAGAACCCTAGAGGGGGGTGAATAGGAAAATAAAATTAACTAGAGCAACAGAAGCAATATATGACAAATAAAAGTAAAGAGTGGGAAGATTAAACACAAGATGTATCCTGGTATCCTCGCTTGAGGCAATCCAGTCCCGGAACTCTCTCCGGCTTAAATCCACTATTTAATCAAATAGTATACACGAGTTTGGATCCGAAGAACTCGCCAACTTCAACACGAGTTTGGATCCGAAGACTCGCCAACTTCAACACACGAGTTTTCTTACGAAGGCTCGCCAACTTCAAACAAATAAGAAGAGAACTTGTTGATCTTCTAACATGTGAAGATCGAAGATTACAACTCGCAAATACTCTAGCACTTTGGGAGAGGATGACAATTTGAAAGCTTGGTGGAGTATTAATGGTGAAGCTCTTTTGTGGTTGAGAAAATTTAAAGCTTGTAAGAGATGGCCTTTAAGAGGAGGGACTAAAGCTCCTTTTATACAAATCCAAAGTCATAAAGGCAATTCAGCCGTCAACCGGATTATATGTCAAATTTCAATAGAAATCCGTCGGATTATCCGGTCAACAGCAACGGTCATAAAAAGAGCCGTTAGATGCATTAAATGCACTTACCAGATGCCGTTGGATTTGAATTCAAAAGTTGCAAATAAGTCAAGCGGATTATCCGTCGAATTTCAGCGAAAATTCGGCGGATGATCCGAACAATAGCTTACAGACTTGCTGTGAGAGGCTCGGATTATCCGTTGGACTTTCGCGGATGTCCGTCGGATTATCCGAACATTTGGCTCACTAATTTGCTGTGAGCGATCGGATTATCCGGCGAATTTATGCGGATGTCCGTCGGATTATCCGAACATTGGCTCACTGACTTGCTGTGAGCGATCGGATTATCCGACGGATTTTCGCGGATGTCCGTCGGATGATCCGATCATTGGCTCACTAACTTGCTGTGAGTGATCGGATTATCCGGCGGATTTGTCCAAAAATCCGGCAAATTTTCTGCCTCCTTTGAATAACTATTCCACCATTTCTTTCTTTAACATTGTCATCCTAACAAAGTACGTACAAAGATTTCCTAGATATTTACAGACTCAGGAAAAGAACAAGGATAAGAACCGTCTTCTATGTAGTCTCCAAGCTGGATCTTTTTGCATGGACTGCTTCATAGTCTTTGGCATTTCTCTTTGTTGTATAACATCATCTTGATATAGGAGAATTGCAGAGCTCCAAGGTCTTTGATAAGCGTCATGGAATGGAGATTCCTTTCTTCTATTCTTGTCTGTGAAAAGAACAAACTGAAGACGTACAAGGGTTATTGTGAACAATGATCAAAATCGATGTGCCAATACACATGACCTTCGTGTACAATAACATAACTTAGCTAGATCCTTGTGTATTGATTGAGACGGGGGAGTAGAAGTGGTTATGTATTCAATCTAGTAGATTACTCGTGTACAAACCTCTGTATATTACTCGTGTACAACATCGTGCCGTCTACATAACCATCTTGTGCTCTGAATCACTAGCACTGTTAGTTCTCTATATACTGTAGCTATTTACTTATAGTCTCTCTTTATTTATCATGTTATTCTTCAGATCCTGTATCTTACTCTCTAGCATGCTTATATTTCCTAACCTGTTATGATTTTGTTGAGATGTACTGTACTCGCTCCCGTCCTGACTGGACCTGTTGAAAATTTTACAGTGAATGATGAGGCTCTAGTGTCTACCCCTCTTGGTGCAGCATTAGACATCACTAGTGACATGGACCTACTAGCAGTGGATGACACTCCTTAGACTAGGATGTCTTTACTTTTCTGGATCACTGTATATAGATTCTGAGATATTTTGGGTTATGTATTTATTTTAGACACTTGGAATTCTGGATTGTATTTCTGTGTTTTTATTCTGGATATTATCTATCTATCTTTATCCTGTTCTACCTTAGTTGTGATTGAGATATATTCTGTTATGTCACCCCCATTCGGGGAGTATAGCTGTTTATTAGCTTTAACTGTTAGATATTGTGACTTAGGACAGCGTTCTACCGCCAACACTGCGGTGTAGGCTGGGCGTTGTTACGTCTCGTGCCCTCACAGTGGGTACGGGTTGTGACAGAAGCTCCTTGACTCCCAAAATTGCTCAAGGTCTCATTTGTTGTCAAGCCTGGTTTCGGGGGCATTCCGTGTAACGACCATAGTTCGTATTACGTATTTTGGTTTACGTGTACGTGATTTCGGACCTGTATTTAGACTTGTCCTGATTGGCTAGTCTTGAGTTCTACATTGGCAGGAGTTAGTCAGCATTTCATGGTTCTGGCATGCACTGGGTTCAGTTGGGTTCGGCTTAATTTGGTTCGGTTTGGTTTGGAGTGCAAACCCCTACCTACCACCCTCCATCATTTATTAACCCCCAACCACCTTTCTCTCTCTTCATTCAATTTTCTTATTACTGCTCTTCCTCTTCTTCTTCCTCACCGAACCCCACTATAGGCAAGTGCAACTTGCTTCATGGATGAACTCAAATTTTGTTGTTCTATTGTCTTCCCCACGAGATTCTAAGTCACTTTAGTATTTAACATTTTCGAATTCCATGTAGATCTAAGTTTTAGTATTTTTGATCTTCATGGTTTTGATCTTATGAAACTTGGTTGTTTTCGAATTGGAGAGTTTCATGTAATAGGGAATTCGATTTTATGCAAGTTTTGCTCTGGAATAGTCGGATTTCATTGAGACTTGACCGAGATGGGGCTTGCTTGGATTTGTGAGCTTTTACGCCTGTTTTCTTGGCCATGGGGAGAAGATGGAGTTTTACGCACACGTTCTAACGTGTTAGTGTTTTAGCCTTTACGCCCACATTTCACGTGCCAGCGTATCATTTGCTCTCTTTTACGCACACGCTATGCGTGCCCGCGTATTATTCAGCCTTTTACGCCCACGCATTTGCGTGCCAGCGTACTCCGTTCTACGCTGAGTTCATTCGAAAATTTTACGCTCGGGACCCTTCCGCTCGCGTAAAATCGTACTCGCGTAGATTCTGGCTCGAGCAGACTCTCGCGAGCGTAAAGTTTTGCCCGAGTGTTTCCTCGCGTAAAGCTACCTCATCTGGCTCTTGCTAGCGTAAAGCCTTCACTAGCGTAAGACCCCACCCACGTGCTCCCTGGCTAGCGTAGAGCTATTTCACCTTGCCCTTGCCATCGTAAAGCCAATTTTACGCTTGAGGCCCCTTGGCCTAGCGTAGAGTTTCACGCGTAGAGTTTCACTAGCGTAACCGGTAGTATGTGCGTAGAGACCTTGAGTCCCTATAGCGTACGCCGTTCATCTTTTATATCCTTACGCCTTTTTTTCCTAAACTTGATAATTCACGAATTGACTGACATGATTGAAATGACAATTGTACATGACATGGTGTGACAAAAAATTGGCATGACATGAAATAACAAGGCATGATAAATTGCATGACATGAAAATGGCCCGTCGTGGCGTACTCTTGATAAGTAAACTTGACATGACAAGAATAAATGGCCTGGACAACGTGGACGATTGTGTTTGTACAAGTGAACCAGTATTGTCTTGCATCATGTCTAGGACAGGGACCCCTGAATACCACGGTCAGGGATACCTACTGAAATTGACTAAGGCTAATAACTAGAATAATCCAGTAGTCATAAAGAGATTTTCTAGCTACAGTCAATCCCGTTATCTGGGCGCCCCATCATGGGATCTGTAGCCTGCCGTCGAGTAGGGCACATTTTCAGCACACAGTCATGTGTTGCACCCACCAAGCTACTTAAGGGTACATGTGTTCTTGGACGATGTACCCACATGAATTCAATCCCCTAATTATGTTTGGATAACCTGGATGATCTGCAGGGCTTGTGGCTGTTGGAATAATCTCATTGTATTTTGCTAGTAACTAGGCATGTGATAACCCTAGTTAGTTAAAGTATCAAGCCGTACTCTTGCTTGGCCGTGATTGATTGAGTTGAGTCTAGCCCAGCTTTGTCTCGTCCTGATCCTGTACAAGATTGTGTCATGACATGATTACTTATGATTGCCTTAACAATAATGATTAGGGGTCCAGTTCTGTTCAGGCGAAGGGTTACAACTCCGGTCCTTGTTTGGTTTAAGGGTTATAACCTGGCTCCCAGAATAGTTCTGTGTCCTCTTCGTTTATTGTCTTATTGCACCCCATGTCATGCTCGTCATGTTTTACCTTACTTAAATAGCATGATTATTTATACTGGCCTTAACAATAATAATCAGGGGTCAAGTTCTGTTCAGGCGAAGGGTTACAACCCCAGTCCTTGTTTGGTTTAAGGATTGTGACTTGGCTCCCGGAACAGTTATGTGTCCTCTCTTCGTTTATTGTCTTATTACTTACCAACAAGTATTTGAGACGGGTTTCTATTCAGGTGAAGGGTTGCAACCCCGGTCCTTGTTTGGTTTAAAGATTGCGACCTAACTACTTGAATGGTTTCCTCGTACTCAATTTTACTGTGGTTTGCTCTGTTATTATCAGTTTTCTTTATATAGTTGTCTTTAATATTCTCTTATTATATGCTAGTTTTAGTTCCTAAGTGAAGCCTCCTTTGTGGCACTTGCTCTTTTTGGGATCTGACCCAGCTGGTTTTGTATGGCCAGATTTCGGAGTAGCTCCAGAGGATCTACCTACCTTCCAGCCAGATGGTGACCACCAGGCGTAACTGTAGTGTCCCGCTCCGTGAAGGCACTAGATAGACATAAAGATCGAATTGCTGGCTCTGCAATAGAAGACGATTGATCTGGCTGAGTGGACAAAGACTCATTTTACGATTTGCTTGCGCCTAATAAGAATCTGAGCTTTTGAATGAATATTGTTGCTAATAACAAGATGCTAGACTTTGAGTATGCTTATAAGAGAATCCGCACATTGTCTGCTAAGAAAGAGAACGGTTTCCTGCATGAAAAGAAGATGGAATTGTTTATGACTTGCTCGATTGATGCATGATGGTTTCATTTGATATTGCATGTGCATTGGGGTATCCACTTAGTGACGAGCTGAACCCTAGAGAGTCACAGCGGCTAGCGACGAGCTGAACCCATGCGAGTCACAGCGGTTAGCGACGAGCTGAACCCAAGAGAGTCACAGCGGCTAGCGACGAGCTGAACCCATGCGAGTCACAGCGGTTAGCGACGAGCTGAACCCGTGGGAGGCACAGCGGCTAAGATGGAAATAAAATATTAGCTTTTCAAAGATGTTTTCAAAAGAAATGTAATCTGACTCTGTATGCATGACATGAACATAGGTAAAGAGTAGCAAGATCACATCACAAGAAATGTTTTCTCACTAAATAAACAGTGATCGTTTCAGAAGAATGTAGCCCCTTTGTTCACAATTCACCAGTATGCTGATATACTGACCCACCATCAGTCTGCATGCAGGTGTACTATGCATCGAGAAGGATAGTCCGAAGCGATAGCCCGAGCCTCATCCTCAGGAGCCAGAAATCAGACGAGATGACATCTGTTGCAAGAGTTGGTTTTGTATATAAAGGGATGTAATGTATGGAAACGGGATCATTGTAATCTATAAAGTTCTGAGAGAATGTAACATTATATCAGAGAGAATCGAGAGCTTGTAATCTGTTCAAATGAAATCAATAAAGAGAATTGTTTCTTGTTACCATAGTGTTCAATGCATTATTCTGAAATATGTCCGATGCTGCTTCAATTATCTGCGATACGTTCCGCTGCATATTGTCAACCTTGTCTATCTTGTCTTGCTTCAGGTCTTGGCCTTGTGCAAGCACAACTTAGGCTTGCACGGCATCACGCCTTAGCGAGGACGAACGGTCCCAAAGAGTCCGAAGCGAGGACGAAAGGACTATGCGGGATCGGGGCGTGACAAAGTGGTATCAGAGCAACACGATCCTCTGGCCAATTGATTCGATTGAATTCAAAGAAGTTCTCCTCATCGAAAATTTCCTTGCCTGCTTGATATCATCAATGAGACAAACGTTCCATACAATAAGTCCATAAATATTTTTATGATGCCGGTATATGTTTTATCAATTTAATGGATTGAGATTGAGATGCATTATTGAACAAGAGTTTTGATATGATCTGAATTATGATTTTATGGAATTGATGATGGCGAAGGATGAGGACTATCGCTGCTAAGGATATTGTAAGTTTCTCCTTAAGTTTCGAGGACAAAACTTCTTTTCGGTGGGTAATTATGTAGTGCCCCGCTCCGCAAAGGCACTAGATAGACAGAAAGATCGGATTGCTGACTCTGCAATAGAAGACGATTGATCTGGATGAGTAGACAAAGACTCATTTTATGATTCGTTTGCGCCTAATAAGAATCTGAGCTTTTGAATGAATGTTGTTGCTAATAACAAGATGCTAGACTTTGAGTATGCTTATAAGAGAATCCGCACATTGTCTGCTAAGAAAGAGAACGGTTTCCTGCTTGAAAAGAAGATGGAATTGTTTATGACTTGCTCGATTGATGCATGATGGTTTTATTTGATATTGCATGTGCATTGGGGTATCCACTTAGTGACGAGCTAAACTCTAGAGAGTCACAGCGGCTAGCGACGAGCTGAACCCATGCGAGTCACAGCGGTTAGCGACGAGCTGAACGCAAGAGAGTCACAACGGCTAGAGACGAGCTGAACTCATGCGAGTCACAGCGGTTAGCGACGAGCTGAACCCGTGGGAGGTACAGCGACTAAGATGGAAATAAAATATTGGCTTTTCAAAGATGTTTTCAAAAGAAATATAAACTGACTCTGTATGCATGAAATGAACATAGGTAAAGAGTAGCAAGATCACATCACAAGAAATATTTTCTCACTAAATAAACAGTGATCGTTTCAGAAGAATGTAGCCCCTTTGTTCATAATTCACCAGTATGCTGATATACTGACCCACCATCAGTCTGCATGCAGGTGTACTATGCATCGAGAAGGTTAGTCCAAAGCGATAGCCCAAGCCTCATCCTCAGGAGCCAGAAATCAGAAGAGATGACATCTGTTGCAAGAGTTGGTTTTGTATATAAAGGGATGTAATGTATGGGAACGGAATCATTGTAATCTGTAAAGTTATGAGAGAATGTAACCTTGTATCAGAGAGAATCAAGAGCTTGTAATCTGTTCAAATGAAATCAATAAAGAGAATTGTTTCTTGTTACCATAGTGTTCAATGCATTATTCTGAAATATGTCCGCTGCTGCTTCAATTATCTGCGATACGTTCCGCTGCGTATTGTCAACCTTGTATATCTTATCTTGCTTCAGGTCTTGGCCTTGTGCAAGCACAACTTAGGCTTGCACGACATCACGCCTTAGCGAGACGAACGGTCCCAAAGAGCCCAAAATGGGGACGAAAGGACTTTACGGGATCGGGGCGTGACAGTAACCCTGGCAACGAGTGGGTTTCTTTTGTTCTCTTATTCTATTATAAAAATATTCTTTTAAGGCGTTTAGCCGACGAGCACGTGTTAGCTCGATTGCACCTTTATTTACTGTCTGCCTACGGGCTGTAGCATGATTGACAAATCCTAGGGTTGATCATGTATGACTGAAACTCTTGCTAGCTAGTCTTAACATTTTGTACGACTAGCTTCATGATCAACCAAATATGTAATGTATGAGACACCTTACTATTGTATATTTCGTGCTCTGATATCTTGTAATTGTTATTACTTGCTTAAGATTGAGACAATAGGCTTGTTCATGACCTTAAGTGACTGATGGCTTGTAGACAAATCCTCATGTATTGTAACTCCCCTTTCCGAAGAATTTTCTCAAAATATTTTTTGATTTAAATGGGGAATTTTAGATTTTATAAATAATTTATAGTTAATTATTACGGTAGATGATTTTAGCCATGGTTGAGATTTGGAGTACAAGGTGACTAGAAATTATGGCACGGGTAGTGCAGTGGCATGCTTTGACTAGTGTATTAGCCCTGATAGAGAAGGCTGAGCCATAGTGATGTCCTAACTAGAAAAACCAGGCCAAGTTGCGACGTAACCCTTATCGAAGATTATTTATTTATTTAATTATAATATTTAGTTTTAGGGAACCCGGTTGTACCAAACTAGTGCAAACTGGACCCAAACCAAGCCCAAGCCTATGTAGACATACTTTTGGGTATGTACAAATATTTCCTAGCTTTTTGGGTAGACTTAACGATATTTCCTAGATATTTGGTTATTTATACAAAATGGGTTTTATTATTATTATTATTATTTATTGAGATTGTTATCTATTATTATTTTATTGGTTATATTATTTTATTGTCTAATAAATATAATATATGTGTATAAGTGTATGTGAATACGAATATATATATGAATAAATATATTATATATAGGTATGAATATATATATAAATAAATATTATATTTGTATATATATAAATGTGTATATATATATATGTAAGTATATATAAATATATACTATATATGTGTGTGTATGAGTGTATATATATATATATATATATATATATATATATATATATATATATATATATATATATATATATATATATATATATATATATATATATATATATATATATATATATATATATATATATATATATATATGTATATGAATATATGTGTGTATTGGTATGTATATAAAATATATTATATATACGTGCATATGTGTATATATATATATATATATATATATATATATATATATATATATATATATATATATATATATATATATATATATATATATATGTATAGAAATATATATACGTGTATGTGTACATGTATATATATATATAAATATATATATATACATATTATTTATTAAAAAGAGAAAGAAAAACAAATACCCAAAAGTTCCCCAGCCTAGCCCAGGCCCGGCCCAGCCTGGCTCGGCCAGCCCAAGCTGGGAACTTAATCCCCACAGAAAGCAGCAGTAATCATCCCCAACCCGACTGCTGCAAAGCCGCGCGTATATATAACAGAGCACGAGAGAACAGAGTAGCAACGAGCAAACCCTAAATTCTCGACCTCACCCAGCGCCACCCTATCCAAATGACTTCCACGGCCGCCCACGTCGCCGCGCGAGGCGTCGGAGATCGCCGGAGCGCGCGGAGGCAACCGCAACACCGGCAGCGACAGTGCATTCAAGAAAGGTACTTCGCATACACACCTCTCGACATAGGAACCATCATTTTCGATTCCGTAAAGTCCTACGCCTAGTAGACATGACCGACTAGGAGATCTATCTACTGGTTTTAGGTCTATTATTAAATCTGGGAAGAAAAACTTTCCTGAAAGTCGGGAAAAACCCATAGAAAACATGTCCTGTTTTGGCGACTTCTCCGCTAAGTTGGAAGGCGAATATCCGATAATCCATGATGATTTTTCGAAAGCAATTTGAATAAACTTCTAGACAATATAACCGAGATGTAAACCCCATCAGTAGTTGTATTTCTAATGGTTTATGTAGTAAGATAAATAGGGTTGAAATCATGAAAAAAAACATGCGAAACTGTTTTCAAAAATCTAGAAAAATCTTCCACACGACGTGCGTCCCGCCAAACCGGGCAACGTGGTCGCGAACCGAAAGCATCAAAAGCTGCGTAACGGCTTCGTGGTTGTGTGGGCTTTGACAGAATTCAAATTGGTCGCGTGTGCGCGACGAATTTGATGCGTATCCGTCAAAATTCACCGTATCGTGCACTTTACAAATTCTCTAATTACTTTGTGCATGCTCATCAGATCGAGACGAAACTTGTACCAACAGAACCGTATCGTTTTTCTGGTCTTGTATGCCAAGTTTGGTCCAATTCTGAGACCGTTGACAAAATCACCGTTTTGCGGGCCCTACGGTTCCACTCAACGGGTGATTTTGTGCACGGTCCGCCGGAATCCAACTTTGGACAAGGTTCGTATCGGAAAACCGGATCCGTAGACATATATTTTGACGACTTTAGAGACCATTGACTCTGGCACGCTTTTCGGTGCAAAGCGGGTCCAACGGCGGACATCGTTTTTGCCCAAAATTACCGTTTTTCCCCTGTATCCAGAATTGGACTTAAGGACAGGCAATCCTAGCTAATTTGACTATTTTGAGAATATTGGTAATGTTTGTTTCAGCTTTCGGAGACAGTTGTGATGACTTGGACTGTATGGCTTACTAGTTGACGGTATTTTATTGGTTCTTCGCGCTGCCACCAGGCAAGTATACCTTGCCTCCCTCTACAGTTTTACCTACATGCAGTTCCTTTCATTTTCCAGTTTTGATTGTTTATGGACATGTGCTTTTCGTGCTGTTTTCTGTGGAGTTGTTTTTATTGTTTATAGCCATGTTCATGTTTTGGCCTTGTGTTTCACATTTGGAGTTCTCGTCAGTACCTTGCTTGAGTCGTGTCATAGAACGAGTGCGTGTAGTAAACTGCCATAGCCTTGATTTTTATTGTACACAACCAGAGAGTCCACACTCGGGACGAGGGTTGTTTGGTGCACCAGAGAGTCCACACTCGGGACGAGGGTGTTTGTCGTGATCAATTGGCACCAGAGAGTCCACACTCGGGACGAGGGTTGACCAATTACACCATAGAGTCCACACACGGGACGAGGGTGTCTTGCCGTGAGCTAGCCAGAGAGTCCACACTCGGGACGAGGGTTAGCGCTTAGTTCAAACCAGAGAGTCCACACTCGGGACGAGGGTTTGATTTCTTCTATTGATCTCGTGTTTCGTTCATCCGGCAGTTCATTTATACGTAGTTGTTCTAGTGTTCGTATTCGTGTTCGTAGTCATTTGTCTTGTCCTTGTTCTTTCTTGTTTATTTCCTTGCGTATGATAAAACTGTTAGATAGGCATGTATATTATGTATCTTGCTATGTCCTCTGAGGACCTGATGATCTCCTCAGGTTTAGCGATTGCATGGAGTTAGCTAGTAGTTCTGGATGGCGGAGGATTTGCGGTTCTTGCGGGATTCAGGTACCGTTATTGTGTTTATTATCCGCTCGTGCTTTTCATTCCTTATCATGAGATATCATGTTCCTTGTTTCAGTTGTAGACTCTTGTTATATTCCTAGAGTCTTATCGGACATTTATGCTAGTGGGCTGCAGACCACGACCCATAGTGTTCATTCATGTTTCATATTCTTATTGTGGATTGAGATATAGATTGTATTACCATGATTTGGCAGTAAACCATAGCCTATACAGCGTTTACGTATTCGAGATGGGCTGGAGTCCGCTCGATGCGTAGCTGGACTTGGACACGCTTCGTATCCGAAAAGCGGGTGCGGGTCGTGACATGTATCTAGACAGCCGTGACCGTATAGCGAGGTGGGTTGCACTTCAATATACGTAGTTGGCTATGTTCGCCCCTGCTCTCCAGTATTTTGGTTCAGGGGCGTTACATTCCGATCGACCCATAGTTTCCATTATTGAAGAGGAGTTTGAAGACTTATATAAAGTTGAAATGGGTAATTTTTATTTTCTTATTTATTGCATTATTTCTGTATCTTTTTGTATGTGTTTTAACTTCTCCATTGATTCATTTTTATTTAAATTTGGGTTAGTTAATGGTGGAATCAACAACATCAACAAGCGAGGTTTGACTATTTACGCTCTTTTGAATTGGAGTAATATTTGGGAACACAAACTTTTAATTGGAGACATTATTTGTAATATTTTGGGAGCACAAACTTTAGTGCTATGCTTGATGTGCATCCTGTGTTGCTACATTTACTGCTGTGGCACTGTCTGTTTTGGGAGATTGGCATCTGATAGTCTGTGACTCTAATAGTCTGTGCATCCTGTGCTGCTACATTTACTGCTCTTTTAATGGGAGTCTTTATGTCATTCTGTGAGCTTCTTTACTGCTACTGATAGTCTGTGACTCTGTTACATCTATTTTGGAGATTGGGGGTATGTGGGTATTCATTTGCTGCTCTCTTTATAGGAGACTTTTGTCATTATGTGAGCTGTTGTTGTTCATGAGAGTTTTTGGAGATTGGAATATTCATTTACTGCCACTGTTGTTACTAAAAGTTGGTTCTTTTACTGCTGCTGCTGTTTACTAAATATTTACTGCTGCTGCTGTTGTTCAAAATAGTGTCTAGTGTTCATTTACATCTCTAAATATTTACTGGCATTATTGCTGCTGCTGTTGTTACTAGGAGTTGGTTCTTTTGGGAAGTTAGTGACTTAGTTCTTTATGGGAGTTACTTCTTTATGGGAGGCATTTATTGCTGCTGTTGTTAGCTTGTTACCTCTTGTTTAATGTTTATATTACAATGTACTGCTGTTTTTACTTCTCTATGCAGCCACTCTCCAATCCATTGGCATATATAACATTTACTGCAGCCACTTGGTGAGGCATCTACTACAATGTACAACTGTTGGCGAGGCATTTAATGCAGCCATTTAGTTTGGTATATCTATGATGTTAATTTGTTTATTTTTCTTGAAAGTTTAACTAACATATTTGATAAGAAAGTGGCAATGATGATGTTGGCTTGAGAAATAGGAACTGATACTACATGCATCAAACTATGATGCATAACCTAGCCTTAACTGAGCCAAATTCTAGTTTTTTTTTCCTTCTTTTTTTTGTGTTGTGCAAGAAAAGCTAGGATTGGAATAAATATAATGATGGATTAAGGAGATAACTTAAATTATGCATATGTTGAGACTAACTTGAAATTCTGATGTTGTAACTTGTATACTTCTGGTAACTTGAAAGCTAGGAAAAGCTTGTAAATTGTGCTATTGCAAAAAACTGGAGATATTTGTTGTATCTTACAAAAACTGGGAATATATTTGGACTATTAACTTACAAAAACTATTTAATATACATGGCATTTTGTAACAGTGTATATTGGTTGTATATTCATTGTAACTTGTATATTTGTTGTAACGGTGTATATTGGTTGTATGCTCATATCAAATTATTCAAAAAGGTTATTTTGTTATCTACCTTCTTTTTCCCCTCATATTCTGTAGCGTTTGCATTCTTTTTTCCCTCATTCTGCTGCATTTTTTTTCTCATTTCGTAGTCTATTTTTTTTTATCCAGGTACAATCATTTTGGATTTTAAGGCCTGGTCCAATTGGCCCACAAAATCGAACCGAACCGTAAAACCGTCATACAAATTCGGTTCGGTTTTAATCGGTTTAGGGAAGTTCGGTTCGGTTTTCGGTTGAGCAAAAATCGGTTTTCGGTTCTTGCAGTTTTGGGTGGTTCGGTTCGGTTTGGACCGAACCGAATCGTTGCTCACCCCTACGCGTAACCAATGAGGTTATACCTCTACTCACTGACCATAAGAGCCAGACGAGTTTATTTTAAGTTTGATATTTTTGAAATATTTTAACAAATATTTACATTTAAAATATAGAAAATAGTATATGCCTCCACTATTTTAAAAAACTAACAAATGTTCCACTCATTTGTAAATCAGCCAAAATTTTGGTTAAATAGTGAAAATATATCTTAAAATTTTATTTATTCCATACAAAGAAATGTGGGCATTTGTTAGTTTTTTTTTTAAAAAAAATTGACGTATATATTAGTTTCTATATTATAAATGGGGGCATTTGCTAAGATATCCCATATTTTTTAATACTAAAAAAATGCCAATTCATTTGACGTGGTGACCCGAGGGATAAATTTTCTAAGAGCATCCACACAGAGGGAGAGATTTCAAATCCTACATTTTGATTTTAGTTTGTAGTATTTGAAGGTTGCAGTGGACACTTGTCCATAATTAAAAATTAATAGAAAACTAAAAATCTCATATATGGATCGCACCCTAACTCCTCTACATTAATCTTGGGTCCATCAAAATTAACTGTTCTTACCAAACAAAAAAAAAGAGAAAAAAAGACAATTTTTTTTACCAAACATGAAAGAAAATAAAGAAAAAAAGAGGGAGGAAAAAAGAAAGAAAGTTAATTTAGGATGTACTATTGTTTGCCAATATCAAAAAGATACTCCGAAAGTAGTAACTAATACAATTATAATAATTTAAAATATATGGTTGGAGCATATCCAATGCTCTAAAAGAGTAGACCTCTCTTCTACTCAATAAGCCTAAATCCTAATGCATTATTTTTACTAGGCCCATTTAAGAGCCCACCTACCTGAAATGATCGATAGGCCAGGCCTGCTCCCATTTCCTTCGCTATTTCCAGTGAACTCGGACTCCAAACCCCTCTCCTCAACTCAAGCATATAATCCCCGTCCATGTCCGCAGTTCTTCTCATACTCCCGTTCTCTCTCTTTCTCATCTCCTCATTGGCGAAGCACTCAACGCAGCCTCCTCTCGCTCGCGAGCAGCAGCAATCACCACTGAGGAAAAAGAAAACCCAAGCCCAAATTTCCTCCATATCCACCGAAACCCTAGCCCTGAAACCCTAATACTAACCCATGGCGTCCCGCCGGGTCCTCTCCTCCCTCCTCCGATCGGCGGCCCGCCGATCCCCCGCCGCCACCAGGTCCCCTCTCCCAACCCCCATCTCCCGCCCCAACCCCGCTGGCTTCCTCCTCTCCCGCATCGCCGAGTACTCCACAGCGGCGGCCGCGGCCGCCCCGGCTCCGGCCAAGCCTTCCCCCACCGGCGGCGCGAAGGGAAAGATCACCGACGAGTTCACCGGCGCCGGCGCGATCGGACAGGTCTGCCAGGTCATTGGAGCCGTCGTCGACGTGAGGTTCGACGAGGGTCTGCCGCCGATCCTGACGGCTCTGGAGGTGATGGACAACTCGATCCGTCTGGTGCTCGAGGTGGCGCAGCATCTCGGGGAGAACATGGTGAGGACGATCGCCATGGACGGGACCGAAGGGCTGGTCAGGGGGCAGAGGGTTCTGAACACTGGATCTCCAATAACTGTAAGACTTTTTCTTTTCTACTAATTGTTTATATTTTATGATTAATCTCCGTGTGCATAAGTTACATGGTTTGGATGAATTGTGTGTTTCTAGTTTGTCGATTTATTTCTATGTTTGTCACGAACATTACACTGTTATTAGATTACTTCTTTCCTGTAATGCTGATTATTCTATTTTAGGGTTGAATATGTATCCATGCTTTTGATTTAATAATTGCATTATATGTTTCAATTCCCAGAGTTTGGTGGCTTAATTTAATGTTATATTATTTGTCTGATTTGGTTAATTCATCTATTATTGACTTTTTATTATGACAAAATGATCTTAGGTGGATCTATATAATAAGTTTTTTTTTTTTTTTTTGAAAAATACTATATATGTGATCTATACTAAAGAAGAAAAACATATTATATGGTGTATAGAGCTGTTCATTGCTGTCTTTTGTATTAAATGATATCATCTATTATTTACGTGTATTCATATGTTGGATCGAAAATGGGCACATCATGGTTTAGAATTAACTGGGTTAAAAACTATTTGGTTTTGTAAACAAAAAAAAGATTCAAATAGCTGAACCATTTGGTTTCATAAACAAAAAAAGATTCAAATAGCCGAACCAATTTTTTTACTCTTATGACTGAGCTATTAGACATTTACTTTTTTAGAAATTATGAGCTTCAGGCTAATGGAAATTTAACTCGAGTTTTGTGATGTATGTCGCGTTTGAACTTTGAAGAGATTAGCAGTAACAATAGAACAAGTCGCAAGGTACATTTAATATTTCTTCTAAATGTAATGTGTAAAGTATATTATTTATGAAAAAAATGTTCTTTAGTTGCAAGTATATCTGTTTTTTTTTTCTCTCTCTTTCTTATCTGACTACGTTGATAAGTTGGTGGTCTAAATTTATATATCTACATTTAAAAAAAAACTTAAAGACGTTTATATATACAATTGGTGGTGGCCTATGGTCTTGCTTTGGGTGTAACTATCGAATATCCTATGCCTTGATATATGTTAATACCAAATGGGCTCTTTTTATTTGCCTTGATCACACAGTCAATTATATTTGTTTATCTGTTAGGTTCCTGTTGGGAGAGCTACACTAGGACGAATCATAAATGTTATTGGAGAGCCCATTGACGAGAAGGGAGAGATTAGTAAGTTTGATGAAATTTCTAGTATATTGTTATGTTAGTCCATTGATTTGCATATCTGATGGTTATTCCATTATCTCATCAACAGAGACCAGCCACTTTCTTCCCATCCATCGTGAAGCCCCTGCTTTTGTTGAGCAAGCAACAGAACAACAGATTCTTGTTACTGGAATTAAGGTACTGTGGTTTGTTCCCTTTTGTTATCATTAAATTTGTATTACATCAATACTAGCTGTATCTTAAAAATACATTCGTATCTCATAATCATTACGAAAAGGCTATTTTGCCCGCCCGTGGGGCTGGCCCGCGCCCACGTGGCGGGCAGCCATTGGCCCCCCTGCTAACCTGGGCCCCACCCCAGGTGGGGGAGCCAATGGCAGCCTGCCACGTGGGGGCGGGCCAGCGCGGGCCAGCCCCCCGGGCGGGCAACGTAGCAGCTCTCTAATCATTATGGTATATGAATGTTAAAATAGCCATGTGATTTTTGTTAATTTGTCACCATTGTTTATTCTTCAGTGTCCCGGTATTAGGAATACAGTTTTATGTCTTCTCAGTTTTTAATCACGCTTTTTTTCCCCTCTGCATTATTGGTCTTTTGTCGAACATCTTGTATTGTTATCTTAATTCTGAATCAAACTTCCTGTATTGTTATCTTAATTCTGTATTAGGGATTTTCAGGTCAATATAAGGTTACCTTTTTTTTTTAATGAACAAAGGTCGCTTTTATTACTTAATGTTGATTTGTGCTTAGGAATTTATATCGTCTTTATGCATGACTATCTTGAAGTCACCTGTTACTTGAATTTTACTCATATTGTTTTCTGTATTTTTTAGGTTGTGGACCTTCTTGCACCCTACCAGAGAGGTGGGAAGATCGGTCTGTTCGGTGGAGCTGGTGTTGGGAAAACTGTTCTCATTATGGAGCTTATCAATAATGTTGCCAAAGCTCATGGTAGGTGATATCAACACCCCACCCACTACATTTTGAGATCTTAACGCTTTAATTTCCTTTCAAGGGAAGATTTTAATGATATATGCATTTGTGATTTACTTCGGATTAGGTGGTTTTTCTGTTTTTGCTGGTGTTGGGGAACGAACTCGTGAAGGCAACGACCTGTACAGGGAAATGATTGAAAGTGGTGTTATTAAGCTAGGTGACAAGCAGGTCTGTAGCTAACATATGATACCTGTTCCATATATTTTATTTTATTCGGGTCATATACTTATCAAACATTTAATCTCATAATGTGGGTTTTGTCCATTTAGAGCGAGAGCAAGTGTGCGCTTGTTTACGGACAAATGAATGAACCCCCTGGTGCTCGTGCTCGTGTTGGATTGACTGGACTTACCGTGGCTGAGCACTTTAGAGATGCTGAAGGGCAAGATGTGCTTCTCTTCATCGATAACATCTTCCGTTTCACCCAAGTATGTCTGTACAGAAAATTTTCGTTGTGATTTTCGCTTCATCATTTTATTTGTCGTCTTTTTTTGTATGTTGTCTTATATTGATGATGTTACAGGCTAACTCTGAAGTGTCTGCTTTGCTTGGTCGTATCCCATCTGCTGTCGGTTACCAACCAACTTTGGCAACTGATCTTGGAGGACTTCAAGAGCGAATAACGACGACAAAGAAGGGTTCCATCACCTCTGTACAAGCTATTTATGTGCCTGCTGATGACTTGACAGATCCGGCGCCTGCAACCACTTTTGCCCATCTTGATGCTACAACGGTGTTGTCACGTCAGGTTTGTTTGGCTACTTATTACTCTAAAATTTTGAATCATTGAACTTTCATAGTTTACTCCTTTAATTTGATTTTATTATTTATAACATAGATCTCTGAGTTGGGTATCTATCCTGCGGTCGATCCTCTTGATTCTACATCTAGAATGCTTTCTCCTCACGTGTTGGGAGAAGAACACTACAACACTGCACGTGGTGTTCAGAAGGTTCTTCAGAACTACAAGAATCTTCAAGATATTATTGCAATTTTGGGAATGGATGAACTTAGTGAAGACGATAAATTGACCGTGGCTCGTGCTCGGAAGATCCAGAGGTTCCTGAGCCAGCCTTTCCATGTCGCCGAAGTGTTCACAGGTGCGCCTGGAAAGTATGTTGAGTTGAAAGAAAGTGTAAACAGCTTCCAGGTAATAATCTCTTTCAAAGAGTATTGATTGTTATACTTTCTTGTTATGAAAATTACCAATTTACCATGTTTTAGAGATTTTTATTTTGTAAGACTTGCATCCTTGACCACCAAGGGGGTGGGCTAGTGGTAACACTAGTATGGGAAGAGAGGAGTGGGCGTGGGTTTGAATCCCAGTCCGGTCAAAATAAAAATGAGAATAGGATAGGAAATGTTGAGAAGGATGTAGATAAGATTAAAGCATATGAGGACTGCTTCTTATGATGGAGATACTTAGCAGTATGTTTGTCCATAGAGCTTAGTAGGATGGTTGATCTGGATAATTTTTTCTGGAGTGCTTTATGATCACAGGATACTCCTGAAGTTAAAAAAGAAGCTTCTTTAGGAAACAAAATAGCTTCTTCAGGTGATTAAGAAACATGAAACATGCCCATCAAAGTTGTGGTAGATACAGGGGAAGTCAGAGGTGCCAACTGGGTATGAGATGAGAGAAAATTGTTTGACAAGTCATCCACAAAGAGGACCAATCGAATGCACCATTCTGGTGTGACAAGTCATCGAAGCTTTAAAGGAGATACTTGAGTTATGGCAGACAAATGAACTTGAATGGTGTCTTCCTTCCTCAGTGGAAATGATAAATGCTAATATATGTCAGGAATGGAGGGATGAGGTTATTGTTTGGATTTGTTTATAGACGATTCCAGATAATGACATACTTAATAATAGGATTCTGCCTAACTGAAAAAATGAACCAAAGACCAATATAGGAACCTTGTAATCAGGGTTATGCAATGCAGTGGAACAGAATCTAGCCTCGGTACACCAAAAGTCCTTCCATGTTAAGTTTGGGTTGCATAACCTGAATCCATCTAAATCATGTTGTATTAGTTTACTTCTATTATATACCTCCCTTTTAGTAAACCATGTTAAGGGCCTAGCCAATGGTGTTGAGATCCATGTAAATCGTGATGTGTTAGTTTTAGATTACTTTTGTAATATACCTCCCAATTTAGTATTAGTATTCTGGTTACCTGACAGAAAACACAAACCAATATGAACTTTTAGTCTGGTTTGTGCAGTACGTCAGAGCGTACCCTTCGTACATCAGAACCATATTAGGTTTGGGTTGGTAACTTGAACTCCCCTCTCTCCAGTATTGTTAAAATTCACGTGAATCATACTGTATTAGTTTTCTTTTATAATATACCTTCCATATTGTTCTCTATTGCTTTACCTGCTATGCTATCCTTCCAGATCTGTTCTCTATCATGATAGCAATGTCAATGAATCTTTATTTTTGTTAAGTTCTTTGCCTATGATAATGTTGTAGGGTGTCCTGGACGGGAAGTATGACGATCTATCCGAGCAGTCGTTTTACATGGTTGGAGGGATCGAGGAAGTCATTGCCAAGGCTGAAAAGATTGCGAAGGAATCAGCTGCTTGAGTAAATTTTACTTCAATTTATGTAATAATCTGAAGGATGCAGTTGTGTTTACTCTGCCTCCAAAAGGATATTCATTTTTTTTACTGTCACAAACATCGGTCGTCCTCTTTTCTATTTATGGCTTGGCAGTGTTTGTGTAGGTTTCGATGAAAGAGCATCGCCTGCTTTGGCAGGCTCGTTTTTGCACAATAATGCGGATATTTTGAATTTCTTGCTTGTGGATTCCATCCTTTTCTGTTACTTTGAACATCGTCGAACCATTTCATGAAAGATACTGTTTGGGTTTTGTTACCTGTACATAATGTTGTGGAGACAATTGTTTGATTTCTTAGAAGGTGACATGCACTCAAAAGTATTTAGTTTTGAGATGATGGTTTTCTTCCTACTAAAGTTCTCATTTCTGTCGACAAAGTTTGTTTACTTCAAGCTTTTGTGTGCAACTGCTTCAGTTTCGTTGCATCTCCTGCTGAGTTGTTTCGGGCCCCAAATCCAATTTTGCCCAGTGTGCTCTTGTAAATGAGTCCTGAGTTATTTTTTTCCCCTTTGTCATTTGGACAAGGTTATATTGCACCTCAAGTTCTGATCTTTTGTCATTTTGATGTTGTTCTGCTGAACAATTTGCATGGACTTTGGTTCGACAAGAGTTACGAGTGTAGTCTTCTCTACTCTTTGAACCAATTCTAAAATTCTAAATCAAGGGGTGTTAACAACTTAAGTATTCCTCAACCAGCTCGGGCTTGGCTCACTAAAAAGCTCGTGAGCACAATCTTCAACCTAAGATTAGAGTTGGTAGATAAACAAATCCGAGCTCAGTATTCAGTTAGATGAGCTTGTGACCTAACTTCATAAATACTACATTACCAAATATTACCAATTTGACATGAAGATTACACTTTCAATTTGACCTTAAGCTTTCTAACTACGCTTTCATTTGAGATGAAACTATGTCATTATAAACCTAAGTCGTCCTATTTAAACGAACAGTTCGTTAGGCGAGCTTAAGCTTGCGAATAATACATAGTACTATGCTTGAGTTTAGATTTTAAGGTCGTCCTAAGCTTTGATATAGTCTTTGTTATTGAGCATGATTATTAGCAAGATGGAACACCATTTCCCTTTAATTTTTAATTCATTTTCTGTAGTTTTACTCGGAAGAAGAATAATTAATAAGAACCACACAAGTCCACACAACAATATCACATTGGAAATTAAGAATAAAGGGAGAAAAAAAGGGTTGAAATAAAAGAAATAAATACGCTTGCACATTCGCCCACCTTTAGCGCCGGCAGGAGACCAACTCTCACTCGTGTTGTCTACAAAGATCCATAGACTTCCAATCCCACAAAATGGCTACGCTCACCTCCTCCTTTCCTTCTCCACCTCCTCCTATTCTCTTCCGCCGCCCCCATGCTTTCTCCTCTTCTCCGATGATTCCCGTCCTCCGCCACCGCCTCCGCTACCATCGCCGCCGGCTCCTCACCTCCCTCGCCTCCGCCGTCCGCCAGGACTCCGCCACCTGGACGCAGACCCCCCTCACCCACATCTCCCCGGCCTCCGCCGAGCCCTCCCTCTTCCACGTCGTCCTCGACGTCTCCGACTCCCCCGACCTCGCCGCCGCCTTCACCTCCCCCGGCCAGTACGTCCAGCTCCGCATCCCAGCCACCGCCGAGAAGCCCTCCTTCCTCGCCATCGCCTCCCCTCCGTCCCTCGCCGCGTCGGAGGGCCGGTTCGAGTTCCTCGTCAAGAAGGTCGCCGGCTCGACCGCGGAGGCGCTGTGCGGCCTCGAGAGGGGGGACGTGGTGGAGGTCGCGGGAGTCATGGGGAAGGGGTTCGACGTCGCCAGGATCTCTCAGCCCGATCTGTTCCAGACGGTCCTCATCTTCGCCACCGGATCGGGGATCAGGTGAGCTCACCGCCGATTCCCGGATTTAGGTTTTTTTCCCCCTTCCTCTGCGTTCCCCTCATATTTTGCAATTGTTCCTTCAAAGTGTCCTCCTTTCCACTGATGATATGTTGCGTCACTGTGCCGCACAGACACAAGTACGACACGGTGAAGTCACGGCGATGGCGAGTTTCCATTGTAATGTCCGACGGCACGATGCGACACTGACTTTCCTTGTTCCCGTGCTTCCTAGTTCTAAAGGATAAACTTACTTGGTGTCGAGTAATTTTAATTTAACTGTAAGAAAACCTATTGCGTTATGTCCATAGTCTGAAGACCCTCTTTTAGGTTTGAGTTTGGTAGGATATGAAATTTTGATGGTGGCATTGAACTTGAAGTTTCTTATCAAAAAATTTGGAGTTTGGATTAGTGCTCTGCTTCTTATCATCAAGTGGGTTGTGAAAGAAGAGTCAACATGAGCATTTTACATGATATTTAATATGAAAAGCTTGAATTGGCAAAGATATGGTAGTTTCATGGTCTCATGCAAGCCTCGAGTAATTTGGATCTCTTGAATGAATTATCACGGCACTGACTTAAAGAGGCTATAGTGTATCAATTTTTTTTCAAGTAGTTCTATTTTTAGATGTTCAACTCTCTACTGATCACTACAACATGCATATATACTCCGTGATTAGTATTTATAGATGTTCAAGCGTAGTAGCACTGTTATTATTCCGGTACTGATAAATAGTAACCACTCAAATACTCTGTTCTAAAAGGCGTCCGCCTAGACCGCCTAGGCGGCGCCTAGGCGCTAGGCGCTGGGTGCCCGCCCGATGTCCGTTTAGGCGCCCGCCTAATCCCCATGATATCCAACTATGCATGTTTTGGGGTTTTATGGATTTTTTTCTGCAATTTTTAGTAGATTTTTTTGGATTCTTTTTATTTTTTTGAACCGCCTAGATCTAGGCGTCCGCCTAGGCACCCGCCTAGGTGGGCTAGGCGCTAGGCGGAAGGTGTCCGCCCGACTAGCGCCTAGCGCTTTTCACAACCTTGCTCAAATATATAGATTTAAGCAATTGATATTACTGCTCTATTTGCTTGTGTGAAACATGGGTTCAGGCTCTTCAGATTTACTGTGTTTGAATTTGCATGTAGGTAAACGTTTCTGCCTGTTCCGAGTAGTCATGACAAGCTGTAAATGATAATGAAGTTCTCAGTGGTTAATATCAAGTGCTAATTTTAGTTGCGTTATAGTAAACCATGTTTTTCGGCGTATGTCGCGAAGGAAAATTTGTACTGAAAGTGGTGTAAACAAATTACGAGCTCTTCAACTAGAGCTTTACAAGGAAATATCTATATTTTTTTTTACAGAGATACGGGAAAGTCTGCTAGTGGAATCTTGATTAACGCTCAATCACTGTTCCGTTGATGATCCATCTCGAAGACTGGAGCTTCTTCATGACATTTCTCGGGTGCTTCAGAATTGTGAGACGTCAAAAGTTTGCAAGGAAACTGGGCGTATCAAAGATTGTTTTTATGCTTAAGAAGCAGAGGAAAACTCTCTTTATGCTCTTCTCCAAGTAAAATTGCTCAATTGTTTAGGTTTCTTCCATTTTCATCCCAAGGGTGTGCTATATATAGATTGCTAGAGGGATAACCCTTTATAACCCGCTCAAAAGCAGTGGTTAAGCATAAAAGTGGGGTATGCAGCAGTTAAACTGCTAATTAGTGGGGAAAGTGGCTCACATTTTCTTCCACTCCTCACGGAAACAAGGCCATGATGGCATATTAACAGGATGGTAGCAACCACTAGAACATGCGTTGTCCACAACCGCTCAGTCGGTTTGGCGCATAACAACGCGGAAATGGAGCAGTGGCGCAGAAGCATTTTCTGTGACAGGCTGCTATGGCTGCTAATTAGTGGGGAAAGTGGGGTATGCAGCGGTTAAACTGCTAATTAGTGGGGAAAGTGGCTCACATTTTCTTCCACTCCTCACGGAAAACAAGGCCATTATGGCATATGAACAGGATGGTAGCAACCCACTAGAACATGCGTCGGTTTGGCGCACAACAATATGTGGAACAGTGGCGCGGAAGCGTTTGCTGTGACAGGCTGCTATGACTGTCTTGTCGGTTCCGCAAAACTAGTCATTGAGGCTAATAAACTTGTTCTCAATCATCAAGTTATTTATTCTAGTTTGCGATCGCTCAAATGACTCTCTTGACCTCATATGCACGTCTGGCTTCCAATTGTCTGTAGACCGACTTTTTGACGTATCAACAAACTAAACAAATAAAACAATCATTCGATAGACGAGTCAAAAACTTAACAAAGAAAACAATAATTTGATAGACGAGTCTAAGTAGAGCTTTGAATTACAACTTGACATGGATAAGTCTTTGTGTCTGGTTTGATGCAACCTGGGACATGGTTTGCTTCGGTATGATTATTAGTGCACCACCCATGATATTGCTCCGCACTGCCATATGTTCAGATTGTATAACATATAGTGAGAAGGGAATTATGACTCCTTGCGACACCCTATGCTTGTAAAAGTAGGAAAGAAGACTTCCCTGCATCATTATAAGTTGTGGTTATTGTTTTTAGCCAGGGAGATGTTGCATGTCTGTCAATGATGTTCAAACTTCAAAGTCGTCTCAAAATTTATACAGATGTAGCTTTCTTGGATCATGCTATAACCTATTTGATCCAAATGTTAGATGGCGAATCAATTTGTTGCAACCTACCTTTTATGCTTGGAGGCAGGAGCATACCTTTTCATTCCTGGATTATTTAGAATTTATCAATAGCTTAAATTTTCTTTTGAAAAATAAATGAAGCAAGTAACAGGTTCTTAAGATGTGCATCTATCAGCACTTATATTTAATATGGAACTATTACCTTTTGGTCTTTATATTTTGTTTCCTGTTTTATGACAGTCCAATTCGTTCACTTATTGAATCGGGTTTCAACGCAAATCAAAGGTCAGATGTTAGGCTTTATTATGGTGCTCGAAATCTCCAAAGAATGGCTTATCAGGTACTTTATTTGTATGGCACTTTTACAAATGCAAAACTAGCATTTGCTAAAACCCTTCACCCCCTAACTTGTCTATGGTTCTTTCCTCCTTCAGGATAGGTTCAAAGACTGGGAAGGCACTGGTGTTAGAATCGTACCTGTTTTATCCCAGCCAGATGATAGCTGGAAAGGTGAACGTGGCTACGTACAGGTAGTTTCTTTGTGCTTAGTGGCTATTTAAGCCGGTTCCTTAACTGTAAAAAGCAATTATTCTTATCTAATCAAAATAAACATGTTGCAGGCTGTTTTTTCCAAAGCCAAACAAATTTTGAACCCGTCATCAACTGGGGCAGTGCTCTGTGGGCATAAACAAATGGCAGAGGTTTGTTATCTCCTGAGATTTGATGTGGGACTTGTTTGTATTCATATCTGCCATTTTTCCTTGCTGTGATTATAATTAGATTTTGATGTCGACATTGATAAGATTTCTCTCTTTTTCATATGCTTTGGATTCCTTTTAGGTTTCTTGTGTCAAATCCTCCCTTGTCCATAGTATTTACTATTTAGTTGGTTCAGTTCAGTGTTTATGAATCAGAACCTATAACAAGAGAAGGCATAATTCATAACGACTCCATGCTAATAGCTTGATGTAACCCCTACATCCATAAATCTATATCCTCCCACCATAATGTAATAATTATATTATCCGGTCGTCTCATAATGTACTTCTTTATAGACTTCGCGGTTCTTGTTTATTTTTCTTTAGACTCTAGTACTCATTTGGTCCACTACTTTAATGATACCTTTTGTTTCTTTACATTAGGGGGGTTTTCTGGTTGGCTGTAAATGAAAATCCATGCAACATTTATTGCACCATTTCCGTTAATTCCAATGTTTGGTTTGATGTAAATGGTGGAATTAGTGCAACAAATGTTGTATCATTTCCTCGAACTACCAACTACCGCAACATTTGTTGCAACAGCCACAACACCACTTACGACAATAAATGCAACATCATTTACATCATTTCTAATGATTCTCTTCATACAATGTAATTAAGGTACAACCTAGTTATCAAATAATGGATTTCCACTTACCACAACAAAAGTTGCAAACATGCATCGTGCATACTAATTGCATATTCCAAACAATGGATTTATAATCCTGCCCCCCTCCCCAAAAATAAAATAAAAACCACACACACAAAACACAACATTTACATGCAACCAAATATGGATGTGCAATACCATTACAACAACAAATGCTACATGAAACATATGTTGCATGGAATTTTCATTTATAGGCCAACCAAACAGCCCCTAGGTGTTTCTTTACATTTGGTTTGTTGATTATTTTTGCAAGTCATCATATAATTATACTTTCAGTTTTTTTTTTTGATTTTTTTTGATTTTACGATTGTCATTGGATAAGAAATGATCATCTTTTGTTTGAGATCTCAAATATAAAAAATCAGCAAATGAAGTTCTATGTTTACCCTAAGCTTTGATTGATAAAAGGTTCTTTGAATGCATTGATACTCTCTCCTAGTATTTACTTCACCTATGTAGAACTTTTGCTAATTAGCTTTGTGTTTGCAGGATGTTACATCTGTGCTTGTTGCTGATGGTGTATCACAAGATAAAATTTTGAAGAATTTCTAAATATTCTTGGTGGGTCTCTATTTGTTGTAGCATAATTGATAAAGAAACACGTCTGATTCTTCCGTCCCCCATGGCAACATCTCCTTGGGCGTCAAAAGTAGAAATAAAACTTTTAAGGAATCATCAATTTTGTCATTTTAATTAATACAACTTACACTTCCTAGGAAGCTAAGTATATATATGTGAAATGATTCTTCAAGACAATTGGAGAATCAACTCACTGAAAACTTTTAAAGTTCTGTATTCTGAATCACACTTCTCTTGTAGCGTGAGAGGAAAGTAGTCGATATTGAAGATTTTGTGGCTGGATGGCATCTTTATATTCTTTTGGTATGGGTATTTTATAAGTTGGGAAATATTTGCACAAATTTCTATTGATTTAATGCAAACTTCTCAGCACTGTTATGTGCTGGTTACCCAACTTTATTATACTTGTGCCCATTCAATCAAGTCCTACATTTTTTGGTACGGGCACTTTGTAAGTTGGAAAACGTTTGCACAACTTTCTATTGATATAATGTAACTTCCTGGCACTCGTATTTCCTGGTTTCCCATGCTTATAAACTAGTGCTTATGTTATCGTCCTACCTTTTACTAATTTGATGCATCCGACTTACTTTCAATATCTGTTTCGATATCGAGATTGATACCATTGTGATCATATTCCTACATTTAATATTCCTACATTTAATGGCAGTTTATCAACTGATAAATTCGTTTCGTGCCTAATTCAACAGTCCGACTACAGAAACTCAAGCAGGAGCTTACAATGTGGTTATGACTAGGGGCTAGCATTATTCGGTTTTGAACCGAAAATCGAACCGAACCGAATAAGAGATTCGGTTCGGTTTTGAAAAAAATCGGTTCGGTTTCGGTTTTGAAAATACTAAATTTTCTTATTCGGTTTCGATCCAAAACCGAAAACCGAATAAGAAAATTTAGTTTATATATATATATATATATATATATATATAGAGAGAGAGAGAGAGAGAGAGAGAGAGAGAGAGAGAGAGGTATGTACTATAGGTATATAATAAATATATCTAGGTATATTTAGTTATTATATATATTAACAAAAAAAAAACACAAATAAATCCAAAAAAATCGAATAAACCGAACCGATTTAATTCGGTTCGGTTCGGTTATTGATCAATTCGGTTCGATTTCGGTTTTGTTTATTCGTCGAATTCGGTTTTCGGTTATTCGGTTCGGTTGGAACCGAATAAACCGAATACTAACCCCTAGTTATGACATGTGACATTATTTTTACATTTAGGTCCTTGGTTTTTCTATTTACACAACGGCTAGTAGTAGAGTCTAAATTTAAGAACTCATGAGTTCCCCTTGGATTTTTGCTAATTCAAGGGAGGAGGCTTAAAATGTGAGAATACTTGCTTGGGATAAGTTAGCATTTCACAGAAGTAGTCCAGAACCATGGAGAGCAGGTCTAGTATGATTCCACAATAGTTATGTCCACAGTAAATGTACACAGAACCGACCACGAAATAAATTTAAGATGAGTAGGTCCAGTGGGCTAGACGTATCAATTGACAATTAACCTTTTACAATATATACACCAAAGGCAAATTAAACACAAATTCTAGAAAAGAAGAGGCTCGGAAGGTGTTGTGTGGTTATCAACTTTGCTCAAAAGAATGAAAAAAAGAAAAAGAAAAAGAAGAAAATGAAAATGAAAATGAAAAGGGAAAGTGTAGTATGCATTTCCTCGTGGCTTCGGTTTCACTAGTTTTTGTCCATTCTATCGTCACCTTTCTTTTAGGAATCCCGTTATGCTATTCTCTAAGAAACACCCAAGATCAAATATTATCATTCTAATTGGAGCACATTAGAAATAGATAAATTCATTATTTGTTGGCATTTTTTTTTCTTTCAAATTTATTTGATTGACCGTGCTGTTCGAAAAATACAAATATTCTTCATTCTTAATCTAGTATTTTGGTACTGCAGGAAAATTTTCTTTCTTACTTTAATATGGTGCAAGCAGGGCCGGTCCTTAATAATTGAAGGTCCCGTACGAATTTCAAATTGTGGCCCTAAATTTATTTACTCATATTTTTTAAATATATTATTATGTGTCTTTATCAAAATCTCTGGAGATGCTCTTGATTGTATATTATAATCAAATTATCTATATTCAAGCACATTACATAGTATAATAAAGATGTTTTAGATAGAAGTCGTACTGACCGTTAAATTGTCTAAATCTGGCCTCAAAATTTTCTGTTGATGAAAACATATAATAAAATGAATAACGATCAATACCCAAATGAGAAGTAATATGTAATCACACAATTTAGAGCCTCCAAGACATGAGCAGGGCCAGCCCAAGGCACAGACAAGGTGGGCGACCGTCATGGGCCCCCAATTTTGGAAGTCCCGTAATTTTACAATAGACTAGGTATATCGAAAAAGAAAAAAAAAAACAAAGACGCAATCTGGAAGAAAAAAAAAAGTCAGCGCTCCAAGCGAAAATAATAATAATGATAACTTGATTGATGATTTTGATAGCTTGATTGATGATTTTGCTTGAAAAAATGCTAAAAAATATTTATTTATGTGAGAAAAATGGCCCAAATTTTAGATTTTGTCATAGGTCCTGTAAATCATAGGACCGGCTTTGGACCCGAGTCACCTGATGCAAGACCAAGAGCTCCAGTCTTCGATATCATTATTTCTTATACTAAGCCTGCCCATCCAAATTCTTAAATTATATATATATATATATATATATATATATATATATATATATATATATATATATATATATATATATATATATATTTGATTATCATTGTAGAAAATAAATTCATCTAACAATTGAGGGATCTTTAGAAACAAAATAGCAATTAACACACTGGTCACAGCAATATCTTTAAGAAATCCTAATTATTTTTTGTATGATTATAAATATGAATCTTAGAGTCTAGTGATCCAAGAATTGGAGGTCTTGGAGGGATTGTAGAGAGGAATTGAGGAAGAAATGGAGCAACTTGAAATACAAAATTACAAAACTAACCTTAATATTTTTCTTGAGGCTCCCCAAAATTGGAGGCCCTGTGCGGCTGCACTATTGGCACGGTCCCAGGGCCGGCCATGGGTGCAAGTGGCATGCGATCGACTTTAAACATGTCACATTTTCTTTACATACTTTTAAAGAATATTGTGAAACCCATTTTCTGTGAATTAATTAATATCTGTATTTCTATGATTATTATTATTATTAATATATTATTTGAGTGTTAAAATTATTTTAGAAATTAACAACATGGCTTTTTGAGTTGAACCCAGACCCGATGTGAAACCCATATTTTTGTAATTAATTAATAATAGTGTTTTAGTATTAATTTTGGTAAATCTATCATTATTATTATTATTATTATTATTATTATTATTATTATATATTTTTGGGTGCAAATTATTTTAAAATTAACAACATGGCTTTTTGAGTTGAACCCAGACCCGAGTCCGAACCCAGACCCAGGCCTGAGCCAAACCCAATCTCTTTTTCCCATTTCAAAATCTGACTTGGTTAATGATTTAAAAAAAAAAAAGACTTGGTGAGCTGGTCCCGATGGACCAGCACCTACACTTTTTCTCCCCACTCGGTCAAGTCAGCCAAATTTTCTCCCTGTTTTCACTCCCCTCCAAGAACACTCCACACCTCTTCACCACATTCACCCCACTCTCCCTTTATTACTCTCACGACCCCCCACTCCTCTCATTCACAGGAGACTAATACTCTTCCCTCTTTCACTTTCCCTCTCCAACTACTCCCCTCTTATTCTTCACAGAGAATAGACTCTGCTCTCACCCTCTCCTCCTCAAACCCTCTCCCCGCCAGAGCTTTCCCCGTGCGGCGTTCCCCGTCGGCTTCCTCGCCGACGTTCGGCGACCCCCTCGCCGTGCCAGCCCTCCGGCGAGCGCGCCGACCCGCGCCACTCCCTCGGTCGACCGCCGCGCCCCACTCCAGCCCCGACCACGCCCAAGCCCGCGCGGCCCCCTCCGGGTCAGAACCCGCCGGCGCCCCCTTCGCGGCCCTCTGGCCGATTCCCCTCCGGCCGACCGCCTCTGGCCCGCGCCCCGTGCGGCCCACACCCCGCCGAGCTCCCCTCGGCAACCGCCCCAGCGCGCCACCTCGCGTTCTGGCCGCTGCCCTAGCCGCTGCCCCTCTTTCCCTGCTGTTCCAGCTTCTCGACAGCACCCTGTTGGCTTCCTCGCTGATCTAGGTGCGTGCCCTAGCCGCGCACTCCCCGATCTGCTGATTTTGGCAGCGACGCTGCTGTTCCAGCGCTGTTTCGGGAATTACTTCGCTGTTTCGGAGCTCTATTCTTTCTATTATTCATCTGAGAGCTCTAGCCGAGCAATCCGAGGTATAACCCCCTGTCCCGCTCATTTTTGTTTAGTCGATGATGAGAAATGGTCCCCGATTCCCTTTGGGAATTCGGTTTTAGCGACGACGTAGTTTTTCGGGACTTTCGGAAAGGTCCTGTGAATTATTTTGGATTCCCGGAATATTTTGGGAATTGATTTTTTGTATGTTTTAGCTTTCCGGATTTTTCCGGTAGCGTTCTGTGATTTGTGGGATTGGAATCGGACTTCCGAAATTATTTCGGGTCGTTCCGATTATTCTGTGGATTGGTTGTGGATTTCATATATATATAAATTCGGATTTTTTTTCCTGGTTTGGGATTTGCAGGAAATTATCGGCGTTGAGGCAATTAGCCAAGATGAGGATTGGACCATATCTGAGACTCTATTTTTACCTTTATTTTTATTATTAATTTTGATCATACTTTATTTAATATTTCAGTTTAGGACTAACGGCGGTTTGTCTTATTTCAATTTATGTAAATAAATTGTAATGGGCATAAGCCCAGCTGGCTGTGGTCTGTAGCTGTGATGGATAGCTTAGATTTTCTTGTCATTTCTGGTTTTGCGAGTTTTTACTATTTAACGATTAAATTGACTAAAAAGTATTTTCGTATAAAATTAATTAATATTTTCTCACCTAAAATTGACAAGTTTATTATTTAATTGAAAATCACGTATTTCTCATTAAATAAGAAAATTTAGCTTTATATTTATAAAAATTACCAAGTTTTCATAAAATAATCTGGCATCGACGATGTTTTCCGAATTCAAAAGTTAAAACAATCTTTTTCCCTCGTATTAAATCAACGCACAATAATCGTATTTTTATGTGTTTGGTTAATTAAAGAACTAAAATTGGACTAGGACGCAAATAGAGATTTCAACTAGCGTAGCTAGGTTGGTAAACCTAATATCTGAGTCTATCTCTCGAATGTAGGAATTCGAGGACGACTCTAACTTCCCGTCTCGAAGTCTTCTACCTCTCCAGTCATTTCCTTGAGGCAAGTATAGTTTATGTTAGTTTACAGTTATTTATTTAATCGTTTTACTGCAAGTCTAAACCACGATGCAAACACGAAACTCTCTCTCTGAGAGTACTGTAACTACTGGAGACTGGGGGAATAGCGTAATGATTATGACCATGCTGTAACAAAACCCCTTATCCATTACTGTAACAGACCTAAGCCGGTCATATTTCATTACCTGTTCAAATCACACTGTTTTACTGTTGAAAACTGTTCATATTTAAAACTGTTTAGAACTGCATGATTCTATTAATTAATTTAACTGTTAAATTAGCATGAATTGTACTTTGCTCCCTCCTGACTGGAGATATATTTTTAGGGGATATTGAGGATACAGATCGGTATTACAACAGCTACTACGACCCTGTGTTGTACCCAGTTGTGCTGCCAGAGTCCCCACAGGAGGACGTTGGGACTGAGGCCGATGATCCGGCCGATAGATAGATTTCCTTTCATTGTTGTTATTTTCATTTCAGTTATTTCATTTCAGAACAATGTTTCCATTTTGTATTTAAATTTCAAAGTTTAATAAAGTTTATTTCCGATGTTGAGTTGTGACAAATATAGTGTTGTTGTATGGTTACCTACTACTGAACAGCTTACTGCCGCCGTCTCAACAACGGTGCAGGCTGGGCATGATCCGGTTCGACCCAATTAGTTGGGATCGGGTCGTGACATGTTTTCAGTGGTGGCCCATGCAGGCCAACAACAACTTAGGAAAACATACCTAGAAACAATTAGAACACTAGAACATTGATTTGTCACGACATAGGACAGAATTATATAAATAAATATTTTTGTTTGATTATAGACTGGTAGGATACCTTGCTTATGTATGTACCCTAAACCTTCCAGATCATGGCCAAAGGAAAGACTACCCGGTCCGGCCCTGCTGACGATGAGGTGTCGTCAACTGATCACACCCCTTCTCAAGCACGCCGGGACCCACCTCCCTTGCAGCTGACAGACCGTCCCCATGCTGCACCAGCTCCCCGGCCCGTTTACGCTTCCACAGTGCAAGCGGCGGAACCGGCATTTTCCCGGGCTGAGCCGCAGATCCCTACGGTAGTGCCCGCACCAGCTGCCCCACCAGTGCCCGTAGATCCCACTGACCTAGTGGGAATGCTACGAGGAGTGCTTGAAGCACAGAGAGCTCAAGCAGAAGACCACAGAGAGCAGACTGCTGCCCAAGCTGAAGCCCATCACGAGCAGACCGCGATTATGAGAGAAGGCATGGAGAATGCCCACAACGTGGCCATGGCTGCCCTCGAGAGAGGAGGAACCACTTCATCAGGGCCACGACCTGCCAAGGTAAGCATGATTCATGAGTTAGTTATATTTCTTTAAGACCATTCTTTTGATTAGAGGCGTATTATTGCATGAAGGTTGGAGATATAGAAAGCTTTAAGAAGCAAGACCCTCGACCTTTCAAAGGAACCGAGGGTATCATCTACGCCGATGAATGGCTAGACCATATGGAGCGTCTCCTGAGCGTCGCTCGACTTCCGGAGGACCTCAAGACGAAAGCTGTAGGACTCCAACTACAAGATGTGGCGAGCACCTGGTATCGGAATGAACCTCGACTCCAGGACAAGCAGCTCGACTGGGACACCTTCAAGAGGCTGTTCCGCAGGAAGTTCTTTCCGACATCGGAGATGCGGGAAATGGAGAGGCAATTCCAGAACTTGAAGCAGGGAAACATGACGGTCAGCGAGTATGCGGCAGAGTTCCACCGACTAAGCCGCTTTGCCTAGAACCTGGTAGCTGACCCCAAGGATCGTGCTGAGCGATTCAGGTATGGCTTACGAGAAGAGATTCGCACCCCTGTGATCGCAGGTGGCGCTAAGACCTATGAGAGGATCCTGATCCGAGCTCAGGACGTGGAGAAGAGCTGTCACCCCCATTTCCTGTATTACGTATTTATGCTCGTATTTGATTTTGGCACGTATTTTAATTTTTTTGACTTGCGGATTTTGGTTTCTCGTAAATGGGTTTGGACCATGGCTTGGTTTTATCTTATGGAGTTGGTTTGGTTTGGTTCATCATGAGAGGAGCACTTTAACCTACACTCCACCCTCAACACAACACACCCACCCTCATTATATCTCCACCAACCTTTCTCTCTCCTCTTTATTCTCCATTAACTTCTCCATCTTCTTCCTTCTTCCACACAACTCCCCAACCCATAGGGAAGTGCACCTTGCCATCAAATAAGCACCACTTTTTATTTGTCCATTAACTAGATTAGGCCATGAAGAACAACTTTAGAACTTGACATTTTGTGATTTGGAGCTTTCATTCTTCTAGATCTAGGTTTTAACCATTTTCGAAAATCCTTGGTTTTGATCTATTAAACTTCAATTTTTGCATGTTTTGATGCTTCCATGTGGAAGAGAATTCAATTTTACTCAAGTTAGAACTTTGAAAATCTAGATTTGGTTTTGATTTGACAAAGTTATGAAGAATTGAAGTTCTTGGTGTTCTTGGACCTGCTCTCGGCCAGGAAGAACATCCCTCTGCCTTGCGCTCTTTAGCGCATGGCCGATTGCGCACCCCCGGCCTGTGCTCTTTAGCGCAGGGCCGATTGCGCATGACCTCAGCCAGTGCTTTGCGCTGTGCTGGATTGCGCTGGCGTAAGCCATCCATGCGCAAGCCAGCCATGCGCAAAGTAAACCCTGCGCAATCCACCCATGCGCAGTTGACTTCTGCGCAGTCTGTTCCTGCGCAATCCACCCATGCGCAGTTCACTTCTGCGCAGTCTGTTCATGCGTAATCTGCCCCTGTGTCCTGTGCCCCTGCGCACTTGGCACCCTGCGCAACTGACACCTACGCAATCCAACTCCCTGACCCCTTGCGCAATCCATTGGCTTTTGGAGTTTTGGTTATTTCTTTAAGCTTGGCTCTTCTATAGTCCTATATATATTGGTATTTTATTAGATATTTTACGTCCATTTTATATCCTTACGCCTTTTGTCATGAACTTGATTTTGCTTAATATGTTTGGAATGACTATTGTACATGGCATGGCATGACAAGGAACTAGCATAACACGACAGTGACCCGTAGTGGTGCACTCCTGACATGACCAACCTGACTTGATAGTGGCCCGTAGTGGCGCACTCCTGACAGTACCCTGACATGATTTATCTTGATAACTTGGTAGTGGCCCGTGGCGGCGCACTCTTGACTTGACTTGTAACTTGTAACTTGACTTGTATAATCAACTTGACACCGTGGGTGCTCCTGCTTGCTTGCTTGTACAATCCACTTGTCTTGTCTCGCATCATGTCTAGGACGTGACTTTCTGGGTACCACGGCCAGGGACTCGCGCTAAATTGGATTAGGCTAATGATTAGATCAAACTAGAACATGAAAAAATTCCAGTCACAGGCAATCTCGTTATCTGGGCGCTTTAATGGACTTGTAGCTTGCCGACGAGTAGAGCACATTTCCAGCACACTGTCATGTGTTGCACCCTCTAAGTCACCTAAGGGTACATTTGCCTCCTGGGCAATGTACCCACCTATAACTCTCAACCTGCGGAAGGATAACTGGATGGTCTGCAGGGCTTGGGACTGGGAGTTTCTCACTTGCATCTTGTTAGTAATTAGGCTTGTGATAACCCTAGTTAGTTAAAGTAGTAAGCCGTAGTACTTGCTTGGCCGATTGTGAATGAATGGTGTCCAGCTCTGTCTAAGTCTTGTCTAGCCCCTGTACCTGGAACTCTTGACCATGATTGTTTTACTTATCTCTAACGATAAATGGGTAGAGACAGTGAGCTATTCAGGCGAAGGGGTACAATCCCGGTCCTTGTTTGGTTTAAGGATTGTAACCTGGCTCCCGGAATGGTTCCACGTCCCTAGTCGTTTATCGCCCTGTGTACTTTACTATTTGTATTTCTTTTATCCTTGTGTTCTGATATGCTGGCTTTTGTTCTTATTTGTGGCCTCCTTTGTGGCACTTGCTCTTTCTGGGGTTTGACCCAGCTGGTTTTGTGTGGCCAGATTTCGGAGCAGCTCCCGAGGATCTACCAAGCTTCCAGCCCAATGGTGACAACTAGACGGAACCCGGGCCAAGAGTGGGTTTTCCTTTTTGTTTCACCCACTTATATGTAAATTTATTCTTTTGAGGCGTTTAGCCGACGAGCACCTGTTAGCTCGATGCACATTTACTTACTGTCTGCCTACGGGCTGTAAACATGATTAACAAATCCTAGGGTTGATCATGTATGACTGAACTCTTGCTAGTCCTATCATTTTGTACGACTAGCTTCATGATCATCCAATATGTAATATTTGGGACGCCTTATATATATATATTTGATGCTCTAACATCTTGTAACTCTGTTAATTGCTTGAGATTGAGACAATAGGCTTGACCTTAAGAGACTGCTGGCTTGTAGTAAACCCTCATATCTAGACAGCCGTGACCGTATAGTTGAGATGTATTCTATTTCAATATATGTAGCTGGCTATGTCTGCCCCCGCTCTCCAGTATTCTGGTTCTGGGGCGTGACAAGAGCCAACCTTCTCGATCCAAGAGGGAGTACCCTGGAACTAGCAACTTCCAGGGTAGTCAGAAGAGGCCCAACAACAACAGCAACAGGCCCTCGCACCACCAGCAGCATCATCATCAGGCGAGGACCAATGACAGAGCACACCAGAAGCAGATCCCTGTCTGCGACTATTGTAAGAGGCCAGGGCATCAGTCGAACATCTGCAGGAAGAGGCTAGGACACTGCCTAGTCTGTGGGTCTGCCACCCACCAAGTGAAGGACTGTCCCATGTCAGCCCACCGGACCGGAACCAACCAGCAAAGAGCTCCCCTACCTACTCAGCAACAACAGTTTGGACAGCACCAGCAGAAGACCGGGCGAGCTTTTGCCCTAGCAGCTGATGAGCAGGAGCCAGAGCAGGAACCCACCGCTGATGTCATCACAGGTTCCATTTATGTGTTTTCACATCCTGCTCTAGCATTATTTGATTCGGGTGCATCACATAGTTTCATATCATCCAAGTTTATATCTGCACACCACATAGATTCGGGACTTAGCAAGGTGATTAGTAGAGTTATGACCGGTGGTGGACCCATACCCATCACTGAGGCTTGTAATTATCCCATAACTATCTCTGGCCACCAGTTCTCAACACCTTTACTAGTGATGCCCCTGCCCAACTATGATGTAGTCCTAGGGATGGACTGGTTAAGTGAACAGCATGCGCTGATAGATTGTCACCGAGGATGTGTAATCTTCAGCCCACCAGGAGAACCGGAGTTTGAAATCTCTCGGGCTCCGAAAGATATGAAGAGTATCACCTACTCCTCAATCACCGAAGAACCCGGGCCTCCTCACCATATTATTGCAGAATTTTTGGACGTCTTTCCAGATAGTCTTCTAGGATTGCCGCCAGATCGAGATGTGGAATTCACCATTGATCTAGTACCCGGCTCTTCCCCTATTTCTCGGGGATGCTACAGAGTCAACCCCAAGGAGGCTAAGGAGATGAATGATCAGATAGACGAGCTGAAGTCGCAAGGATTTATCAGAGACGGGGCTTCACCCTGGGGAGCACCAGTTTTGTTCGTGCCCAAGAAGGATGGAACCGTGCGGATGTGCATCGACTACCGGGCGCTGAACAACATCACCATCAAGAAAAAGTACCCCCAGCCCCGGATCGACGACCTGTTTGATCAACTAAGCGGAGCCAAGGTATTTTCAAAGATAGATCTCAGATCAGGCTACCATCAAATTAAGGTCAGGAAGGAGGATATTCCCAAGACGACGTTCAACACCAAGTATGGACAATTTGAATTCTTGGTCATGCCGTTTGGACTGACGAATGCTCCTGCGGTATTCATGAACCTCATGAACAAGGTTTTCCATGAATATCTGGATCAGTTTGTTGTTGTCTTCATCGATGACATACTGATCTACTCGAAGATGGAGGAAGAGCATGAAGAGCACTTGAGGAAAGTGCTGAGTACCTTGAGGAAGGAGAAGCTCTATGGTAAGCTATCCAAATGCGAATTCTTTTTAGACAAAGTGGAATTTTTTGTCACGCCCCAGAACCAGAATACTGGAGAGCGGGGGAATGACTCAGCCAGCTACGTATTACGGATAGATGAATACCGTATAATACGATCAATGCTGTCTAACCAGACGAGGAGGTGCATACTACATAAAAGTCTTACTATGGTCATTACACATCTATTGTCTCAATCATTCAAACAAGGAAACAGAAATAGAGAACATGTAAGATAAAGCAGTAAGGCATCCCAAACGCTCAGTCAAAATGTTATTGAGATCTGGCTTTACAAAACATAGCCAGATGATATAGCAAGTATACACAATTGTTATCAGCTACAGTCTGACTTAATTACAATTATGTAAAAGTAAGTACAAGACAATCCGACTAACATGTCGGTGCCAAACGGCTAAGTATAAAGTAAATAGCAAAACGAGCGGTGAAGTAAGGGACCCACTCGAGTCCTCCTGCGATCATTCCTCTAGTATTAACCATCTTGGAGGTAGAAGTAAGCTGAGTCCTCGGGAACCGGCTCTAAATCTGGCCATGCAAAACTAGAGAGGTTAGACCTCTAATAGCAAGTACCACAAGGAAGGACGATATGAAGGACTAAACCAGTAAGTAAGAGAATATAATAATAGATCTCTAATTTCCACTAGGATTCACATAACATCACGACACTTCGAACAAACCTCCCAACCAAACAAGGACAGAAGTTGGCCCGTCATGTCCTGACATTCTGATCATCCCAGTTAGGTAACAGAGTAGTACAGTACACAAACAAATCATCTTGAACGGCCAATCAACTCCTACTGCTTGCTATTTTGAGTCCCAAGTTATCCTGGAATTATGCAATTAGGGATTCCTCAGTTCTCACTATGTGCGAGCAAGGCTAGTCTATCCAGTCAATCAATTGCGCCATGCATGAATTAGACGAGTCCCAGCAGGACGCCCGTCATCAATATACAATATACAATAATAATAAAAGCAGATACTGTTCCCTGTCCGTGTGGCAGATTTATAGTATCTGTGGGAACCAGCCGGCCCGTCGGGTACTACTCGTCCCAAGGGGGCTGCCATGTAAGAACTCGGAAATCCATTCTCTCCATGCAATCATTATTTTATTTAACTTAATAGTCCCTACGTTGAGTGAAATCCTATGCCGTGGATCATGGTCATTCAAATGAGTACTTTCGTACAGGGTACGATATGCGTAACTCTACAACGATACCCGTGCGGCTAGGTTGTAGGTTTTACATAGCGTAATGCAACAATCAAATCTAACCACGGTAATCATGCCATGACCATAAAATACACATGCTTCTTTTGTAGAAAATAAATAAATACATAATTAAATAAATAGATTGAAGCCTGCATGTGCCTGTATGTCAATATTCGGGATCAACCAGTCGATTACAATAGTTCATGACATGAACGTGTCTCATTCATTCAATTCAATAAGACGACTAGCCAGTCTCTTAGTTCCAACTAGGAACGCATGATCAATTTAGTCAAGATAACCATCGTCATCAATGGTGACAAGGCATGAAAGTCAATTATCATTAAATGGGGTCGAGTCTATAACTCTCAAGGTTAAGTTCCAGTCTTACTGGATATCCATGAACCAATCAAGACACAAGGTACGTTCTACACAACCATATGTATATTAAAAAAAAATATTAACATGCTAAGATTATCGAGTTCATGCAAAAAGGCATAAGGATATAAATAGGAGAATTATCATGCCACCATTAAATGAATAAATTAGAGAACAAATAGAAACACTCAAGTCAGGAAGTCACGCCAACAAGTTACGCCAAGTCTAGCATGAAGGAGTGAGCGTGAAAAGTGGTTCACGCTGGCACGCACAGCGTGAGCGTGAAGAGTGATTCACGCTGGCAAGCATGAGCGTGAAAGGAAATCTACGCACGCATAGCGTGAAGGGAAATAAGTAATTCACGCACGCACAGCGTGGACGTGATAGGAAATTCACGTACGCACAGAGTGGACGTGAAAAGTCACGCACGCAAGCACAGCGTGATCGTGAAAAGTCACGCACGCAAGCACAGCGTGACCGTGAAAAGTCACGCACGCAAGTACAACGTGAGCGTAACTAAAAATCCACGCACGCACGTAAAGACGTGAGCGTGACTCAGAATTCACGCAGACACGTAAAGACGTGTGCGTGACTAAAACTCACGCTGGCACGTAAGAACGTGAGCGTGACTAAAAATACATGCACGCACCCAAGGATGTATGCGTGACTAAAAATACACGCACGCACGCAAGGATGTGTGCGTGACTAAAAATACACGCTGACACGTAATAACGTGTGCGTGACTAAAGATACACGCACGCACGTAAAGATGTGAGCGTGAAGGGCTGATGTTTACGCGAGCACGTAAGAACGTGAGCGTACAACATCTCCCAAACTCCAAGTCCTATGGAGCCTTCGCTCCAGTGCCAGAAATACACGCTAAGTTGGGAGATCAAGAACCCATGCACAGCCGAAAATGTAACAACTTAGATCTAGAGAAAACAAGCCACAGAAATCAAAAATGCCAAGCACTAAACTCTCTCAGGATCATGAGAGGAAGAGTAATGATCCATAAAAATGGATGAAGGAGAAGCAAGATTGCACTTGCCTTCTCCTGCTGCTGGTGGGTGGAGAGTGATGAGAGGAAGAAGAAGAAGTAATGGTGAGAATGAGTAATGAAGAGAGAGAAGGAGATGGAAGCTTTAAATATGGAAGGGGTGGTAGGTGGGAGTTAATGGGCCGGGTTTAAGGGGGATCCAACAAGGCCAACACGAGAAACCCAACCTAGGTCGAACCACAAAAGACTAACTAAAGCAGAGAATAAAATAACAGCAAAAATAAAATACAGAAATAAAATTGCAGGAAATAAAATTATAGGAAATTAATTAACATGGAAATTAAAGAGCAGATAATTAATTAACATGAAATTATAGGAATTTAAATACAGGATAATACATGATAAATACTAAATAAATACTTACGAGTTGTACATGTATAAAAATACGCATTCTGGGAACGGGGAGTGACATCTCTACCCACCTTAGAAAAATTCCGTCCTCGAAATTTTAAATCCAAGCAGGTAGAAATATCGGAGCTAAACTAATACAAGCAATTCTAGTGATCAAGCAATTCTAGTGAGCAAGCAATCATTTTTACCATATCAAAAGCAAGTACTATATATGTAAATTCATCAATCTACGATATCAAGCAATTCTACCCATAAAGCGATAAGCATGAAGAATCAAGACAATCAAGGTATACAGAAAGAGATATACCTTGTGAGTCAAACAGGTGTGGATACCATGATCGGATATCATCCTCACGTTCCCACGTTGACTCTCCCAAGGAGTGATGACCCCAAGCAACACGGACAAGACTAATTATTCGGTTCTTGAGTATCTTCTCTCTTCGGTCCAAAATGGACACAGGCTGTTCCTCGTAAGACAGGTTGGTACCAACAACCAGCTCAGAATGATCGAGGACATGGCTTGGGTCTGATACATACCTACGTAATTGAGATACATGAAACACGTCATGCACCTCTCGTAACGAAGGTGGGAAGGATAAACGATAAGCAACATCGCCTATCCGATTAAGGATAACGAATGGGCCCACGTACCGCGGACTCAATTTCCCGCGAACGCCAAATCTAATGACCCCACGAGTAGGTAAGATCCGCAAGAATACGTGGTCCCCAACAGAGAACTCTAACGGCCTACGATGCTGGTCCGCCCAATGACGATACCGATCCTGCGCAACTCGAAGTCGCTCTCTAATTCCCTTAACCACTTCAACCGTCTGAATAATCATTTCCGGGCCTAACATCTTCCTCTCCCCGATATCATCCCATGCAAGCGGTGACCTGCACTTTTTACCATATAATGCTTCGAATGGCGCCATCTGGATACTGGCCTGATAACTATTGTTGTATGAGAACTCGACCAAGTGCAGGTGACTCTCCCAAGACCCTCCAAAATCTAGAGTGCAAGCCCGTAACATGTCTTCTAAAGTCTGAATCATTCTTTCTGATTGCCCATATGTCTGCGGATGGTAAGCCGTGCTAAATCTTAACTTGGTACCCAGACTATGATGTAAACTCTTCCAGAAGTGTGATGTAAAGCGGGTTTCTCGATCCGACACAATACTGACAGGGACTCCATGCTGCCTGACTATCTGTTGCATATATAATTCTGCCAACTTTTCTGTAGATTGCCCTACTCTGAAAGGAAGAAAGTGTGCTACCTTTGTAAGTCGGTCCACTATCACCCAAATAGCGTCCTTACCACTTGGTGATCTCGGTAAACCGGTCACAAAGTCCATTGTAATATGCTTCCATTTCCATTCCGGGATAGGAAGCAGTTGCAATAATCCAGCTGGCCTCTGTTGTTCTGCCTTCACTTGCTGACATACCAAGCAACGGGAAACAAATCTAGCTATCTCCCTCTTCATCCCGTTCCACCAGAAATGCTGCTTGATATCTTGGTACATCTTGGTCCCTCCAGGGTGAATAGAATACTGAGAACTGTGAGCTTCTGCCATAACCTCCTGTCTGATATCTCCACTAGGCACACATAGACGTGATCCAAACCTAACTGTACCATCTTCATGAATTCTCATCTCCTTCCTGAGTCCTGACTCACATTCTGCCCTAAGCTTCTGAATCCTTGGGTCCTGTGCCTGAGCTGCCTTGATCCTGCCTACCAAGTCGGATTGAACTTGCAGACTTGTTAGAACCCTACATCACTAGGAAGTATAACTTCGATGCCCATCTCCTGAAGGTCTTCTAAGATATGCCTCTGCGTTGTCAACATAAATGTGCCGTCTCTCCTGCTAAGAGTGTCTGCCACTACATTAGCCTTGCCTGGATGATACTGAAGCTCCACGTCATAATCCTTAATCAACTCCAGCCATCTTCTCTGCCTCATGTTTAGTTCCTTCTGAGTAAAGATGTACTTCAGACTTTTATGGTCTGTGTACATGTCCACTCGGTCACCATATAAGTAATGCCTCCATAGCTTCAGAGAAAACACTACTGCCGCTAACTCCAAATCATGAGTTGGGTAATTCTTCTCGTGTTCCCGACGCTGCCTAGATGCACATGCTATCACCTTTCCATGTTGCATAAGGACACATCCAAGTCCTTTACCTGACGCATCACAATATACTGTAAAACCTTCGGGTCCAACTGGCAATGTAAGAATTGGTGCTGATATCAATTTCTGCTTCAAAGTCTCAAATGATGTCTGACATTCTGCCGACCAAACAAATGGCACATCCTTCCGGGTCAAGCGGGTCATGGGCGCTGAGAGCCTTACAAAGTCTGACACAAACCTTCTGTAATATCCTGCCAATCCCAAGAAACTCCGTACATCTGCTACGGTCTTGGGTACTGGCCAACTCTCTACTGCTTCTACCTTCTTGGGATCTACTGCTACTCCAGCTCCTGATATGATATGACCCAAAAATGAAATGTGATCCGACCAAAACTCACACTTGCTGAGCTTGGCATACAACTGGTTCTCTCTCAGAACCTGTAACACTTTCCTGAGGTGGTCTTCATGCTCCTATGCACTAGCTGAGTATACGAGAATGTCGTCAAGAAACACAACGACAAACTGGTCCAAGTATGGCATAAAGATGCGATTCATCAAATCCATGAATATAGCTGGAGCATTGGTCAAACCAAACGGCATTACTAAGAATTCGTAATGCCCATACTTCGATCTGAATGTTGTCTTGGGAATATCTTCCTTCCGAACCCTCACCTGATGGTACCCTGAACGAAGATCTATCTTGGAGAAAACTCTAGCTTTGCTCAACTGATCAAATAAGTCGTCGATCCTGGGTAATGGGTACTTGTTCTTCACTGTTGCCGCGTTAAGCTTCCTATAGTCAATGCACAATCTGGATGACCCATCCTTCTTCCCCACAAGTACCACTGGTGCTGCCTATGGTGATACGTTAGCTTGGATGAACTTCTTCTCCTTCAGTTCCTCTATGTGCTGATATACCTTGGCCTGCTCTGAATCCGCCATTCTATAAACCCGATCTGATATCGGTTTAGTTCCTGGTGCCAATTCTATACTGAACTCAATATTCCTATCCGGTGGTAAACCTGGAAGTTCTTCAGGAAATACGTCCAGAAATTCTTCAACTACCTTCGAAATCTGAACTTCTTCCATTGCCGCTACTACTCCCTGCTCTTGTTGAGTTGCCTCTGATCTGACTAAGGTGAACCTCTTCATGCCTGGAATATCAAAAGATACACTCCCTCTACGATAATCTATTGTCGCATGACTGTCTTTCAGCCAGTCCATGCCTAAGATAACGTCGAAATTTCCAATAGGAAATTCTATCAACCGGGCGGATAAGGAATGCCCGCAAACTACAATGCTACATGCTAAAATAACTCTACTAACTCCTACGAGCCCATTACCAGTGAGTATATTCAACCTCCCTGGCAATGCCTCGAACTCCATTCCTAGTCGTGTCGCAAATCGTGCAGATATAAATGAATGGGATGCTCCCGAATCAAACAATGCTACTGCGGGATATAAGGCGACGAGAATGTTACCTGCCACAACATCTCCTGATGCCAATGCCTCTTTCAAGGACAGAGTGAATGCTTGCCCTCGACCTCCTTGCTGGTTCCCATGCTGCGGCCTAGTCTGGTGCTGCTGCTGCTGGCCCCTGCCTTGATGATGCTGGGGTGGTCTATGCTGGTGTTGCTGCATCGGCGGTCCCTGCTGCCGTAACATCTGAGCCTGCTGCACTAACGGACGCTGCGCCAACGGCCTTACTGCCACCGCTGGTCCTCGATACTGGCCTGCCCCTGGTGCTGGCAGAGCAAGAAACTGTTGCCCTGGTCCTCCTGACCTCGAATTCATGGGACATGTGGTAACCCGATGGTCTGGATTTTTACATATCAGACACAGTCCATTCAATGTCCGACACACATCTCTAGTGTGCCCCATCTTCCCATAATAAGTGTAGCCCGTCGGGGGTTGCTGGTTCTTCCTTGGTTGCTGTTGCTGCTGCTGCCTGGGTGGTGCTGGTCCTCGTATCGCCACATCGTGGATACGAATGCCAGTGGATGGTGCTGTTGTTCGGGGCGCTGCTCCCCCTCCTCCTTCAATCTGACTGTGGGATCTCTTCTGACCCCCAGTCCTTGTCGCAAGCCTCTGAATGGTGATCTCATGCCTTCGAGTTACCGTCAATACTTCATCAAAAGTTTGGTAATTGTGCCCCTCTATTAATTGCAAGAGTTCAAGATGAAACCCTTGCTGAAAACTCATGGCCCTATGGCTCTCTGTTGCTACCATCTCTGGGGCGAATCTACTCAATCTGCAGAATTCCGTTGTATAAGCATCTACAGTCTTGCCAGCCTGCCTGAGGTTGATAAACTTCTGTTGTAGCTCAAACCGTGCCACAACTCCATAGTACTTGGTCTTGAATCTAGCAGTAAAATCGTCCCAAGCCACAGGACGTCTGATGCCCACTTTCTCTGATTCCTACCAATCACGTGCGAGATCCTGAAGTAACAACTTCACCAGATCCACACGTTCTTCTGCCGGTACCTTAGCTGCTGTCAGAGTAGCCTCAATATCCTTAAGCCATGCATCTGCTGAGATGGCATCCTCCGTGACCTCGAAACGGCGAGGGTTGTACTTGCAAAACCTGGATGATGCTCCTGAATCAGTCCTCACTCCTCTTTCCAAAGCCGTATGCAATCCTTGGTTGAGCAACACATTCTGCTCTTGTAGCTGAGTGTGCATGCGCTGCTGGGCCAACATCTGATGTTGCTGAGTAGCCATCATTCCTCTCATGATCTCCAGAAGGGCTGGTGTGTCCACTTCCACGGGGGTAGGTGGAACTATGGGTGGTGTTAGAACTTCCGGATACTGCGGTTCAGCCGCTGGTTCTACTATCACTTCTTCTTGGATAGTCTCCTGAGGTGAGACTGGCCCTTGTTGCTGGCCAACTTGGTCAGGTTGTCCATGTTGCCCTTGTTGTTGCTGCCCAGCTCTGACCGATGCGGACGAAGTGCCCCTAAGAAAAGGGACAAGAGAACAATCAAACGACCGGACATGAAGGATCAATGAAGTCAAAGGATACCGGAATGTCAAGCTAGAATCGAGAATAACGAATCAGGAGATCAAGGGAAACATGTGTGATTGAGACATCCTATAAATCAAAACACCCCACAAGTCTGAAATCAGACCTGCATGGGCCACCACTAAAACCTTGTCATGCCCCAGAACCAGAATACTGGAGAGTGGGGGAATGACTCAGCCAGCTACGTATTACGGGTAGATAAATACCGTATAATACGATCAATGTTGTCTAACCAGACGAGGGGGTGCATACTACATAAAAGTCTTACTATGGTCATTACACATCTATTGTCTCAATCATTCAAACAAGGAAACAGAAATAGAGAACATGTAAGATAAAGCAGTAAGGCGTCCCAAACGCTCAGTCAAAATGTTCTTGAGATCTGGCTTTACAAAACATAGTCAGATGATATAGCAAGTATACACAATTGTTATCACTGCAGTCTGACTTAATTACAATTATGTAAAAGTAAGTACAAGACAATCCGACTAACATGTCGGTGCCAAACGGCTAAGTATAAAGTAAATAGCAAAACGAGCGGTGAAGTAAGGGACCCACTCGAGTCCTCCTGCGATCATTCCTCTAGTATTGACCATCTTGGAGGTAGAAGTAAGCTGAGTCCTCGGGAACCGGCTCTAAATCTGGCCATGCAAAACCAGAGAGGTTAGACCTCTAATAGCAAGTACCACAAGGAAGGACGATATGAAGGACTAAACCAGTAAGTAAGAGAATATAATAATAGATCTCTGCTTTCCACTAGGATTCACATAACATCACGACACTTCGAACCAACCTTCCAACCAAACAAGGACAGAAGTTGGCCCGTCATGTCCTGACATTCTGATCATCCCAGTTAGGTAACAGAGTAGTACAGTACACAAACAAATTATCTTGAACGGCCAATCAACTCCTACGGCTTGCTATTTTGAGTCCCAAGTTATCCTGGAATTATACAATTAGGGATTCCTCAGTTCTCACTATGTGCGAGCAAGGCTAGTCTATCCAGTCAATCAATTACGCCATGCATGAATTAGACGAGTCCCAGCAGGACGCCCGTCATCAATATACAATATACAATAATAATAAAAGCAGATACTGTTCCCTGTCCGTGTGGCAGATTTACAGTATCTGTGGGAACCAGCCGGCCCGTCGGGTACTACTCGTCCCAAGGGGGCTGCCATGTAAGAACTCGGGAATCTATTCTCTCCATACAATCATTATTTTATTTAACTTAATAGTCCCTACGTTGAGTGAAATCCCATGCCGTGGATCATCGTCATTCAAATGAGTACTTTCATACGGGGTACGATATGTGCAACTCTACAACGACACCCGTGCGGTTAGGTTGTAGGTTTTACATAGCGTAATGCAACAATCAAATCTAACCACGGTAATCATGCCTTGACCATAAAATACACATACTTCTTTTGTAGAAAATAAATAAATACATAATTAAATAAATAGATTGAAGCCTGCATGTGCCTGTATGTCAATATTCGGGATCAGCCAGTCGATTACAATAGTTCATGACATGAACGTGTCTCATTCATTCAATTTAATAAGACGACTAGCCAGTCTCTTAGTTCCAACTAGGAACGCATGATCAATTTAGTCAAGATAACCATCGTCATCAATGGTGACAAGGCATGAAAGTCAATTATCATTAAATGGGGTCGAGTCTATAACTCTCAAGGTCAAGTTCCAGTCTTACTGGATATCCATGAACCAATCAAGACACAAGGTACGTTCTACACAACCATATGTATATTAAAAAAAATATATTAACATGCTAAGATTATCGAGTTCATACAAAAAGGTATAAGGATATAAATAGGAGACTTATCATGCCACCATTAAATGAATAAATTAGAGAACAAATAGAAACACTCAAGTCAGGAAGTCACGCCAACAAGTCCATGCTAAGGCCAACAAGTCACGCCAAGTCTAGCATGAAGGAGTGAGCGTGAAAAGTGGTTCACGCTGGCACGCACAGCGTGAGCATGAAGAGTGATTCATGCAGGCAAGCATGAGCGTGAAAGGAAATCTACGCACGCATAGCGTGAAGGGAAATAAGTAATTCTCGCACGCACAGCGTGGACGTGATAGGAAATTCACGCACGCACAGAGTGGACGTGAAAAGTTACGCACACAAGCACAGCGTGATCGTGAAAAGTTACGCACGCAAGCACAGCATGATCGTGAAAAGTCACGCACGCAAGCACAGCGTGACCGTGAAAAGTCACGCACGCAAGTACAGCGTGAGCGTAACTAAAAATCTGCGCACGCACGTAAAGACGTGAGCGTGACTCAGAATTCACGCAGACACGTAAAGACGTGTGCGTGACTAAAACTCACGTTGGCACGTAAGAACGTGAGCGTGACTAAAAATACACGTACGCACGCAAGGATGTGTGCGTGACTAAAAATACACACACGCACGCAAGGATGTGTGCGTGACTAAAAATACACGCTGACACGTAATAACGTGTGCGTGACTAAAGATACACGCACGCACGTAAAGACGAGAGCGTGAAGGGCTGATGTTTACGCGAGCACGTAAGAACGTGAGCGTACAACATCTCCCAAACTCCAAGTCCTATGGAGCCTTCGCTCCAGTGCCAAAAATACACGCTAAGTTGGGAGATCAAGAACCCATGCACAGTCGAAAATGTAACAACTTAGATCTAGAGAAAACAAGCCACAAAAATCAAAAATGCCAAGCACTAAACTCTCTCATGATCATGAGAGGAAGAGTAATGATCCATAAAAATGGATGAAGGAGAAGCAAGATTGCACTTGCCTTCTCCTGCTGCTGGTGGGTGGAGAGTGATGAGAGGAAGAAGAAGAAGTAATGGTGAGAAGGAGTAATGAAGAGAGAGAAGGAGATGGGAGCTTTAAATATGGAAGGGGTGGTAGGTGGGAGTTAATGGGCCGGGTTTAAGAGGGATCCAACAAGGCCAACCCGAGAAACCCAACCTAGGCCGAACCACAAAAGACTAACTAAAGCAGAGAATAAAATAACAGCAGAAATAAAATGCAGAAATAAAATTACTGGAAATAAAATTGCAGGAAATTAATTAACATGGAAATTAAAGAGCAGATAATTAATTAACATGAAATTATAGGAATTTAAATACAGGATAATACATGATAAATACTAAATAAATACTTACGAGTTGTACATGTATAAAAATACGCATTCTGGGAACGGAAAGTGACATTTTTGGGCCATATTGTCACAGGAAAAGGAATTTCGGTGGATTCAAAGAAGATAGCTACTATTGAGAAGTGGACTGCACCAAGCTCGGTTGCAGAGATCAGGAGCTTTTTGGGACTAGCTGGCTACTACCGGAAGTTCGTGAAGGATTTCTCCAAGATTGCGGAGCCAATGACGAAGCTTACCAGGAAGAACGAGGAGTTCATATGGTCTGAAGCGTGCCAGTCAGCTTTTGAGGAACTGAAGAAGAGGCTCACAACTGCGTCGATACTTGTGCTACCCGTAGGTACCGGCGGTTTCTCAATCTATAGTGATGCTTCCGAAAAAGGACTGGGCTGCGTTCTTCAACAACACGGAAAAGTGATTGTCTATGCATCTAGACAATTACGGACTGAGAAGAACTACCCCACACATGACTTGGAGCTTGCAGCGGTGATTTTTGCTTTGAAGCTATGGAAGCACTACCTGTATGGAGAGAGGGTAAAAATATTTACGGACCACAAAAGTCTGAAATATGTTTTTATTCAGAAGGAGCTGAACATGAGACAAAGACGATGACTGGAGCTGATGAAGGATTTTGATATCAACCTGCAGTTTCATCCGGGTAAGGCTAATATTGTTACAGATGCACTTAGTCGATACCCGATGGCGATGTTCTTGACCAAGGAGCGCCATTTGCTGGAGGACATGGAGAAGCTTGGATTGGAAATTGTACTGCCCGAGGAGGAGATGAAGAAACTTAGAAGAGAAGCCATCGTACCAGGAGATGAGTCATCATTGATGCAGTTGCAAGTGCGTTCGAGTCTTATGGACAGGATCAAGGAGACACAATTCCAAGACGAAACGCTTTGCAAACTCAGAGACCAAGTGCTGGCAGGAACACTTGAAGGATTCTCAATCGCCAGCGACGGAGCATTGAAGAATGGTACGAGGCTGTGCGTACCAACTGGCGAACTGAGGAACGAGCTGATGCAAGAAGCGCACCAGTCGCAGTATTCTATACACCCTGAAGCCAACAAGATGTACCGGGATATACGGACTATAGTATGGTGGTACGGAATGAAGAAGGACGTATCCAGGTATGTGGCTAGATGTTTAATTTGTCAGCAAGTTAAAGCTAGCAGGCAGAGACCAACAGGATTATTGCAGCCGCTTGACATTCCGGAGTGGAAATGGGAGCACATAACGATGGATTTTGTATCGAGACTGCCTCGATCCCAAGGAGGGAAGGATGCCATTTGGGTTATAGTGGACCGACTGACGAAGTCAGCTCTCTTTATCCCCTTCAAGGTTGGTTTATCCACCGAAAAGTTGGCAGCACTGTACATGCGGTACATCTACCAGATTCATGGAGTTCCGGTAAGTATCGTATCTGACAGAGATACTAGATTTACATCTCACTTTTGGAAGAGTTTGCATGACAGCTTGGGAACCCAACTGAAGTTCAGCACCGCCTACCACCCTCAGACTGACGGGCAATTGGAGAGAACAATCCAGACGCTAGAAGATATGCTGAGATCCTACGTCCTGGAATTTGGAGGGTCTTGGGAAGACCATTTACACTTGGTAGAGTTCTCTTACAACAACAGCTACCAAGCTAGCATCGGGATGACACCGTTCGAGGCACTCTATGGACGTCGTTGCCGCACTCCACTTGCCTGGGACGACGTCAGAGAAAGAGTGATGCTTGGACCTGAGATGGTGACCGAAGCAGCAGAGAAGGTGAGAATGATCAGAGACAAGCTCCGGATAGCCCAAGACAGGAAGAAGCATTGGGCCGATTGCAGCAGACGGCCTTTGGAGTTTGAAGAAGGCGACAGTATATTTGTGAAGATCTCACCTACCAGAGGAACAATTCGTTTCGGCAGAGCAGGAAAGTTGAGCCCCAGGTACATTGGTCCATTTGAAGTACTTAACAGGATTGGAGAAGTGGCTTATCGGGTGGCTCTGCCCCCAAGTCTCGAAGGCGTCCACAACGTCTTCCACGTCTCGCAGCTGAGACGCTACATCCCGGACCCGAGCCATATCTTGGACCATTCAGAGCTGGAGATTGGACCCAGCCTCACAGTGTCGGAGAAACCAGTGGCAATTTTGGACCGAGGCGAGAAGAGGACCAGGAACACCGTGACGCCAATAGTCAGAGTGATATGGCGGCACAACTCACCAGACGAGTCGACCTGGGAGCGAGAAGACCAGATGCGGGAGCAGTACCCGTACCTGTTTGAGACTTGAGGTAATCCCTAACCTTGCTTTTAAATTTCGAGGACGAAATTTTCTAAGGAGGAAAGATTGTGAAATCCATATTTTTGTAATTAATTAATAATAGTATTTTAGTATTAATTTTGGTAAATCTATCATTATTATTATTATTATATATTTTTGGGTGCAAATTATTTCAAAATTAACAACATGGCTTTTTGAGTTGAACCCAGACCCGAGTCCGAACCCAGACCCAGGCCTGAGCCAAACCCAATCTCTTTTTCCCATTTCAAAATCTGACTTGGTTAATGATTTAAAAAAAATAGATTTGGTGAGCTGGTCCCGATGGACCAGCACCTACACTTTTTCTCCCCACTCGGTCAAGTCAGCCATAATTTTCTTCCTGTTTTTACTCCCCTCCAAGAACACTCCACAACTCTTCACCACATTCACCCCACTCTCCCTTTATTACTCTCACGACCCCCCACTCCTCTCATTCACAGGAGACTAATACTCTTCCCTCTTTTACTTTCCCTCTCCAACTACTTCTCTCTTATTCTTTACAGAGAATAGACTCTGCTCTCAACCTCTCCTCCTCAAACCCTCTCCCCGCCAGAGCTTTCCCCGTGCGGCGTTCCCCGTCGGCTTCCTCGCCGACGTTCGGCGACCCCCTCGCCGCGCCAGCCTTCCGGCGAGCGCGCCGACCTGCGCCACTCCCTCGGCCGACCGCCGCGCCCCACTCCAGCCCCGACCACGCCCAAGCCCACGCGGCCCCCTCCGGGTCAAAACCCGCCGGCGCCCCCTTCGCGGCCCTCTGGCCGATTCCCCTCCGGCCGACCGCCTCTGGCCCGCGCCCCGTGCGGCCCATACCCCGCCGAGCTCCCCTCGGCAACCGCCCCAGCGCGCCCCCTCGCGTTCTGGCCGCTACCCTAGCCGCTGCCCCTCTTTTCCTGCTGTTCCAGCTTCCCGACAGCACCCTGTTGGCTTCCTCGCTGATCTAGGTGCGTGCCCTAGCCGCGCACTCCCCGATCTGCTGATTTTGGCAGCGACGCTGCTGTTCCAGCGCTGTTTCGGGAATTACTTCGCTGTTTCGGAGCTCTATTCTTTCTATTATTCATCTGAGAGCTCTAGCCGAGCAATCCGAGGTATAACCCCCTGTCCCGCTCATTTTTGTTTAGTCGATGATGAGAAATGGTCCCCGATTCCCTTTGGGAATTCGGTTTTAGCGATGACGTAATTTTTCGGGACTTTCGGAAAGGTCCTGTGAATTATTTTGGATTCCCGAAATATTTTGGGAATTGATTTTTTGTATGATTTAGCTTTCCGGATTTTTTCGGTAGCGTTCTGTGATTTGTGGGATTGGAATCAGACTTCCGAAATTATTTCGGGTCGTTCCGATTATTCTGTGGATTGGTTGTGGATTTCATATATATATAAATTCGGGTTTTTTTCCTGGTTTAGGATTTGCAGGAAATTATCGGCGCCATTTCCCAGTTTTTGGGTTGACCAAAAACAGAGGAGATGCTGCCGAATTTTTCCGTAAATCCTGGATTATTTTAAAAATGAATTTAAAATGAATTTCGGAATTTTATTTGATATTCGATTTTGGGTGACGATCGTATCGGTCAATGGACCCGGCTAAGTGCAAACGAAACCGGCCCCGCCCGGACGTTGAGGCAATTAGCCAAGATGAGGATTGGACCATATCTGAGACTCTATTTTTACCTTTATTTTTATTATTAATTTTGATCATATTTTATTTAATATTTTAGTTTAGGACTAACGGCGGTTTGTCTTATTTCAATTTATGCAAATAAATTGTAATGGGCATAAGCCCAGCTGACTGTGGTCTGTAACTGTGATGGATAGCTTAGATTTTCTTGTCATTTCTGGTTTTGCGAGTTTTTACTATTTAACGATTAAATTGACTAAAAAATATTTTCGTATAAAATTAATTAATATTTTCTCACCTAAAATTGACAAGTTTATTATTTAATTGAAAATCACGTATTTCTTATTAAATAAGAAAAATTAGCTTTATATTTATATTTATAAAAATTACCAAGTTTTCATAAAATAATCTGGCATCGACGATGTTTTCCGAATTCAAAAGTTAAAACAATCTTTTTCCCTCGTATTAAATCAACGCACAATAATCGTATTTTTCTGTGTTTGGTTAATTAAAGAACTAAAATTGGACTAGGACGCAAATAGAGATTTCAACTAGCGTAGCTAGGTTGGTAAACCTAATATCTGAGTCTATCTCTCGAATGTAGGAATTCGAGGATGACTCTAACTTCCCGTCTCGAAGTCTTCTACCTCTCCAGTCATTTCCTTGAGGCAAGTATAGTTTATGTTAGTTTACAGTTATTTATTTAATCGCTTTACTGCAAGTCTAAACCACGATGCAAACACGAAACTCTCTCTCTGAGAGTACTGTAACTACTGGGGACTGGGGGAATAGCGTAATGATTATGACCATACTGTAACAAAACCCCTTATCCATTACTGTAACAAACCTAAGCCGGTCATATTTCATTACCTGTTCAAATCACACTGTTTTACTGTTGAAAACTGTTCATATTTAAAACTGTTTAGAACTGCATGATTCTATTAATTAATTTAACTGTTAAATTAGCATGAATTGTACTTTGCTCCCTCCTGACTGGAGATATATTTTTAGGGGATATTGAGGATACAGATCGGTATTACAACAACTACTACGACCCTGTGTTGTACCCAGTTGTGCTGCCAGAGTCCCCACAGGAGGACGTTGGGACTGAGGCCGATGATCCGGCCGATAGATAGATTTCCTTTCATTGTTGTTATTTTCATTTAAGTTATTTCATTTCAGAACAATGTTTCCATTTTGTATTTAAATTTCAAAGTTTAATAAAGTTTATTTCCGATGTTGAGTTGTGACAAATATAGTGTTGTTGTATGGTTACCTGCTACTGAACAGCTTACTGCCGCCGTCTCAACAACGGTGCAGGCTGAGCATGATCCGGTTCGACCCAATTAGTTGGGATCGGGTCGTGACACCCGAGTCCGAACCCAGACCCGAGCCTGAGCCCGAACCCATTTCCCCATTTCATTTCTCATTGGTTTAATTAAAAAAAAATATTCTTTTGTGCTGGTCACGAGGACCAGCACAACACCCATTCCCTTTTCCCACGTTCAAGTCAAAGCCCCTATTCCTACTCTCCACTCTCCCCTTCTCTCCACACAACTCTCCTTTATTAACTCACACCCCCCCACTCCCTGGCTCACGAACTCATCAGAACCCCCTATCTCCTTCCACTCACAAATAAATCCTCTCCTCACTCTCTGGAGAAGAGAAACCCCATCACCCAAACCCTCTCTCCCAACCCCTCTTCCCCGACCACGCCAGCGCCCACTCGGTCGAGCTCCCCTCCGGCCCGCGCCGAGCTTCCGCCTCCGACTCCCTCGGCGCCCGACCACGCCCCTCTCCTCGGCCAACCGCCGACCCCGCTGACTACGGTCGGCCAGCGCCCGACCCCCCTTCGCGAGCCTCTGGCCGGCGCAGCTGTGCCCAAACCCGCCGGCGCCCCCGCCGACGACCGCCCATCCCTGCGTCCCTTGCGCGTGTCCCTCTGGCCGACTCCCCCTGGCCGCAGCTCCCCTGGCCACTGCCTCCGACCGAACCCGTCGGATCCCGCAGTCGCGACCCCCGATCCGCTGTTCTGTGACAGCGTTGCTGCTGTCCGTTGCTGTCCAGCGCCCCGATCCGTGTTCTGGGACTTTCGGTTCCCGACCAGGAGCTGGATTTCACTCTCGGCACTGTTCCGGATTAGTTTGTTGTTCGGAGCTCTTATTTCTTTCTCTATATTTCATCTGAGAGATCTAGCCGAGCAACCTGAGGTATAACCCCTGTTCCGCCCATTTTTATTATCGTCGATGATGAGAAATGGTCCCCGATTCCCTTTGGGAATTCGGTTTTAGCGACGTCATATTTTTACGGAACCTTCAGAAAAGTTTTATGGATTATTTTGGATTCCCGGAATATTTCGGGAATTGATTTTTGGTATGTTTTGGCTTTCCGAATTTTTTCGGTAGCGCTCTGTGATTTTTGGGTTGGAATCGGACTTCCGAAAATTATTCGGGTCGTTCCGATTATTCTGTGGATTGGTTGTGGATTTTCATATATATATAAATTCGAGTTTTCCCTGGTTTGGGATTTGCAGGAAAATTATTGGCGCTATTCCCAGTTTTTGGGTTGACCAAAAACAGAGGAGATGCTGCCGAATTTTTCCGTAAATTCTAGATTATTTTAAAAATGAATTTAAAATGGATTTCGGAATTTTAATTAATATTTGGATTTGGGTGACGACCGTATCGGTCAATGGACCCGGCTAAGTGCAAACGAAACCAGCTCCACCCGGACGTTGAGGCATTAGCCCAGTTGAGGATTGGACCATATCTGAGACTCTATATTTTATCTTTATTTTTACTATTTAATTTTGTTCATATTTTATTCATATTTTAAGTTTAGGACTAACGACAGTTTGTCTTATTTTAATTTATGTAAATAAATTGTAATGGGCATAAGCCCAGCTGGCTGTTGATCTGTAACTGTAATTGGTAGATTAGATTTTAGTTATTTCTGGTTTTGCGAGTTTTTCTATTTAACGAGTAAATTGAATAAAAATTATTTTCGTATAAAATTAATTAAGATTTTCTCACCTAAAATTGACAAGTTTTTATTTAATCAAAAATCATGTATTTCTCATGCTAAATAAGAAAATTAGCTTTATATTTATAAACTAAAGAAAATACCAAGTTTTAATAATTAATCTGGTATCGACGAGTTTTCCAAAATACAAAGTTTAAACGATCTTTCCCTCGTTATAAATTCAACGCACCAATAACCGTGTTTTGTTCGTGTTTTATTAATAAAGAATTAAAATGGATTAGGACACAATTAGAGATTTCAACTAGCGTAGCTAAATTGGTAACCCTAGTTTCTGAGTCAATTTCTCGAATGTAGGAATTCGAGGACGATCCTAATTCCCATCTTGAAGTCTTCAACTTTCCAGTCCAGTCTATTTTGAGACAAGTACATTTTGTGTTAGTTTACAATTATTTAGTAATCGTTTTAATGCAAGTTTAAACCACGATGCAACACGGAACTCTCTCTGAGAGCACTGACTGTAACTACTGTAACTATTGGGGACTGGGAGAGTAGTGTAATGAGTATGACCACATCCAAACTACTGTAACTACTATAACTATATTAGCTTACCCCTCATACACATGGGGATAAGCCGTATCTTACTGTAACAAACCCAAGTCGGTCATATTTCATTGTCTATTCACATCAAAAAACCGTAACTGTTTTAAAACTGTAACTGCTTAGTTGATTTTCAAAACTATTTAAAAGTGCATAATTCTATTATTATTTCAATTGTTAAATTAGCATGAATTGTACTTTTCTTCCTCCTGACTGGAGACCCAATATTTTTAGGTATCACTGATGAGGCTTTGTTCCGCGATATTTCCAAGGTCCCAACTAGAAGACGAGGATTTCGAGACTGATGAGCTGTTTGCCTAGAGTTTTCTTTTCTTCTTGATGTATGTAGAAAATGGTTTAAGTTGTATCTTTCATTTCATTGTAAAAGATTAATAAAGTTTAAATTTTCTAATTTTGAGTTGTGGCAAATATAGATGTTGTTGTGGTTACCTGCTAATGGAACAGCTTACTGCCGCCGTCTCAACAACGGTGCAGGCTGGGCATGATCCGGTTCGACCCAATTATTTGGGATCGGGTCGTGACATATTTTTAGTGGTGGCCCATGCAGGTCAACAACAACTTAGGAAAACATACCTAGAAACAATTAGAACACTAGAACATTGATTTGTCACGACATAGGACCGATATATATATATATTAAATATTTTTGTTTGATTATAGACTGGTAGGCTACCTTGCTTATGTGTGCATCCTAAACCTTCCAGAGAATGGCTACTGACAAGACCAATCCTGCTGACGATGAGGTGTCATCTCCGGATCATACCCCATCTCCTCAACCAAGCCCAGGGTCTTTTCCCTCGCGGCTGATTGACCGTCCCCATAATGCATCCAGTGAAGTTTTCACTACACTGACGATTCCTACCTCTTCTCAAACTGAGTTGCATTTTCTTGGTGGAGTACCCATTCCTGTTGCTCCACCAGTACCAGCAAACACCTTCTAAATGGTTGCTCTATTTCAAGAAATCCTGGAGTTCCAGAAAGCTCAAGATGAAGCCCAGCAGGAATAGATGAATATGACGAGAGAAGACATGAAGAACGTTAATGATGTAGCCTTAGCTATCTTAAACCAAGTTGGAGCGGAACCTCGTCCTAGGAGGGATACCCCTGAATCTAGAAGATATTTGGGCCCTATCAAGTACTCTACTTTTCGGCAGTCTTGTCGTAAGAGACTATTGGCTTGTGACTACTGCAAGAGGCCTGGTCACCAAGCCAATATTTGTCGCAAGAGATTGGGAAATGTTTGGCATATGGATCTGCTGAACATCGGGTAAAGGACTGCCCCTTATCTTTCCATCAAACCAGAGCACATATCCCAGCAACACCTGTTAGGCCACAACCTAGTGACTCTCTTCCTATCCAGCAGACCTTGCCTCCTACAATAAGGCATGATGCAGACTCGAGGTTCATAGAAGATGAAGCAGTTGGAGACTGCTCATGCAAGAGCCAGAACCATGAAGAATAGTACCTAGGACTGCTGATTAGCATTTTCTATTTTTATAAGAAGTTGTAACAGGATGTCCTTAGATCAATCATGAAAGTTTTTGCTGTAATTCTCCACATGAATAAATTCTTAGTTACACCTTTATGGTAGATGTCTTCCCTGATAGTCTTCCCGGATACCCGAGGTCGAGACATAGAGTTCACCATTGACCTAGTCCCCGGCTCTCCCCCTATTTCTAAGGGATGCTACAGAGTCAACCCGAAGGAGGCCAAAGAGATGAAGGACCAGATCAATGAACTGAAGGCTCTGGGATTCATTCGAGACAGAGCTTCACCCTGGGGAGCATCTGTCTTGTTTGTGCCCAAGAAGGACGAAACAGTACGGATGTGCATCGACTACCGGGCGCTGAACAATATCACCATCAAGAACATGTACCCTCTGCCCCAAATCGATGACCTATTTGATCAATTGAGCGGAGCCAAGGTGTTTTCGAAGATTGATCTTAGATCTGGCTACCACCAGATCAGGGTCAGGAAGAAAGATATTCCCAAGACGGCATTCAACATCAAGTATGGGCAGTTTGAATTCTTGGTCATGCCGTTTGGACTGACGAATGCTCCTGCGGTGTTCATGAACCTTATGAACAAGATTTTTCATGAATACCTAGATCAAATTGTAGTTGTCTTCATCAATGACATTTTGATCTATTCAAAGACGGAAGAGGAGCACGAAGAGCACCTCAGGAAAGTTCTGGAAACTTTGAGGAGGGAGAAGTTGTATGGTAAGCTCTCCAAATGTGAATTCTTTCTAGACAAGGTGGATTTTCTTGGCCATGTTGTCACAGGAGAAGGAATTTCGGTGGATCCGAAGTAGATAGCCGCTGTTGAGAAGTGGTCTATCCCGAGCTCAATTGCTGAAATCAGGAGTTTCTTGGGCTTGGCTGGCTACTACCGGAAGTTCGTGAAGGATTTTGCCAGAATTGCTGAGCCGATGACGAAGCTCACTCGGAAGAATGAAGAGTTCATCTGGACGAAAGATTGCCAGGCATCATTTGAGGAGCTGAAGAAGAGATTTACCACTGCACCAATCCTTGCGCTACCCGCAGGAACTGGTGGTTTCTCAATCTACAGTGATGCCTCAGGTAAAGGACTGGGTTGCGTTCTTCAATAACATGGAAAAGTGATTGCTTATGCATCTAGGCAATTACGGACTCATGAGAAGAACTATCCCACACATGATTTGGAGCTTGCAGCGGTGATTTTTGCATTGAAGTTATGGAAGCATTACCTTTATGGAAAGGGAGTAGAAATATATACGGACCACAAAAGTCTGAAATATGTCTTCACTCAGAAGGAGCTGAGCAATTAGACAAGAAGATGGCTGGAGCTGATGAAGGATTTTGACATCGATCTACAGTACCACCCGGGTAGGACTAATGTGGTCGCAGATGCACTTAGTCGATACCCTATGGCGATATTTTGACCAAGGAGCAGCACCTGCTAGAGGACGTCGAGAAGCTTGGACTGGAGATTATACTGCCTGGAGATGGAAGGAAGAAGCTGGATGCTGATTTAGTGTTGATGAAGTTGCAAATGAGTTTGGGTCTGATGGACAAAGTCAAGGAGACTCAGTTTCAAGACACTTTGCAAACTTAGAGATCAAGTGTTGGCAGGAACACTTGAGGGTTTCTCAAATCGCCAATAGTGGAGCTCTGAAGAATGGTACGAGGCTTTGTGTAATATCTGGCGAACTGAGAAACAAGCTAATGCAAGAAGCGCACCAGTATTCCATATATCCTAGCATGACGTATCGGGATATACGTACTATTGTTGGATAGTATGAAATGAAGAAGGATGTATTCAGAATTGAGGTTAGATGTTTAATTTGTTAACAAGTGAAGGCTAGCCGACAGAGACCCGCAGGACTTCTACAGTCATTGGACATTCCGGACTGGAAGTAGGAGCACATAACGATGGACTATGTGTCAGGATTGCCTTGATTCCAAAGAGGGAAGAACACCATTTGGATTATTGTGGACCGACTGACTAAGTCAGCTCACTTTATTCCCTTCAAAGATGGTTTATCCACTAAGAAGTTGGCAGCATTGTACGAGAGGCACATTTACCGGATTCATGGAGTATCGAGGGACGAGCAATCAGAGAGGTCAACCCAGACGCTTGAAGATATATTGAGATTTTGCGTCTTGGAATTTGGAGGGTCTTGGGAAGACCAATTGCATTTGGTGGAATTTTCCTACAAACAACAGCTACCAAGCTAGCATCGGTATGACACCGTTCGAGGCACTCTATGGACGTCGTTGCCGCACTCCACTTGCTTGGGACGACGTCGGAGAACGAGTGTTGCTTGGACCTGAGATGGTGACCGAAGCAGCAGAGAAGGTAAGGATGATCAGAGACAAGCTCAGGATTGCCAAGACGGACAGAAGCATTGGGTTGATAGTAGTAGTCGACCGGTGAAGTTGAAGAAGGAGATAGCATTTCTGTGAAGTTTTCTCCTACCAGAGGAATAATCGGTTTTGACGGAGCTGGGAATTGAGGCCAGATACATCAGGCCATTTGAATTTTTAAGACGAGTTGGAAGCAGCGTGCCGGTTAGCTCTACCAGCTAACCTTGAGAGTGTGCAACGTCCCCTACGTATCATAGTTCAGACGCTACATTCCGGATCCGAGTCACATATTGGATAATTCAGAGCTGAAGATTGGACTCAACCTTTCAGAGCCAGAGAAACCAGTTGCAAGTGTAGTCAGAGGTGAGAAGAAGATCAGAATTTGAGCCATCACGTAAACTTTTATTCCTTATCTTTTCGTTCTAAACTTGACTGATGCTGCTAAATTAGCCTAGTTTTGCAAGCTATCTTTTTGTCAAGCTTGATCATGACGGTATTTTATTGGGTGCACCCACTAAAATATTGTCTAATCAGGACCGGTGCATGATGGTCTGATCAACCTCGTATACTTTGGTTCGCTTTTGTATTTTCTACATGGATGATATCATAAATGAAACTTGTCCCTAAACCGTCTCATCCACGACTGCCTTGGAAATTTTTATTGTTGGACCTGAGTTACGGGCGCAGTACCCGTACCTGTTTGATTCTCCTACCTTGCCTTTAATTTCGAGGACGAAATTTTCTAAGGAGGGAAGATTGTGAAACCTATTTTCTGTGAATTAATTAATATCTGTATTTCTATTATTATTATTATTATTATTATTATTATTATTATTATTATATTATTTGAGTGTTAAAATTATTTTAGAAATTAACAACATGGCTTTTTGAGTTGAACCCAGACCCGAGTCCGAACCCAGACCCGAGCCTGAGCCCGAACCCATTTCCCCATTTCATTTCTGATTGGTTTAATTAAAAAAAAATTCTTTTGTGCTGGTCACGAGGACCAGCACAACACCCATTCCCTTCTCCCACGTTCAAGTCAAAGCCCCTATTCCTACTCTCCACTCTTCCCTCCTCTCCACACAACTCTCCTTTATTAACTCACATCCCCCCCCACTCCCTGGCTCATGAACTCATCAGAACCCCCTATCTCCTTCCACTCACAAACAAATCCTCTCCTCACTCTCTGGAGAAAAGAAACCCCATCACCCAAACCCTCTCTCCCGACCCCTCTTCCCCGACCATGCCAGCGCCTACTCGGCCGAGCTCCCCTCCGGCCCGCGCCGAGCTCCCGCCTCCGACTCCCTCGGCGCCCGACCGCGCCCCTCTCCTCGGCCAACCGCCGACCCCGCTGACTCCGGCCGGCCAGCGCCCGACCCCCCTTCGCGAGCCTCTGGCCGGCGCAGCCGTGCCCAAACCCGCCGACGCCCCCGCCGACGACCGCCCATCCCCGCCCCCCTTGCGTGTGTCCCTCTGGCCGACTCCCCTTGGCCGCAGCTTCCCTGGCCACTGCCTCCGACCGACCCCGTCGGATCCCGCAGCCGCGACCCCCGATCTGCTGTTCTGTGACAGCATTGCTGCTGTCCGTTGCTGTCCATTGCCCCGATCAGTATTTTGGGACTTTCGGTTCCCGACCAGGAGCTGGATTTCACTCTCGGCGCTGTTCCGGATTAGTTTGCTGTTCGGAGCTCTTATTTCTTTCTCTATATTTCATCTGAGCTCTAGCCGAGCAACCTGAGGTATAACCCCTGTCCCGCCCATTTTTATTATAGTCGATGATGAGAAATGGTCCCCGATTCCCTTTGGGAATTCGGGTTTAGCGACGTCATATTTTTACGGAACCTTCGGAAAGGTTCTGTGGATTATTTTGGATTCCCGGAATATTTCGGGAATTGATTTTTGGTATGTTTTGGCTTTCCGAATTTTTTTGGTAGCGCTCTATGATTTTTGGGTTGGAATCGGACTTCCGAAAATTATTCGGGTCGTTCCGATTATTCTGTGGATTGGTTGTGGATTTTCATATATATATATAAATTCGGGTTTTTCCTGGTTTGGGATTTGCAGAAAAATTATTGGCGCTATTCCCAGTTTTTGGGTTGACCAAAAACAGAGGAGATGCTGCCGGATTTTTTCGTAAATTCTAGATTATTTTAAAAATAAATTTAAAATGGATTTCGGAATTTTAATTAATATTTGGATTTGGGTGACGATCGTATCGGTCAATGGACCCGGCTAAGTGCAAACGAAACCGGCTCCACCCGGACGTTGAGGCATTAGCCCAGTTGAGGATTGGACCATATCTGAGACTCTATATTTTATCTTTATTTTTACTATTTAATTTTGTTCATATTTTATTCATATTTTAAGTTTAGGACTAACGGCAGTTTGTCTTATTTCAATTTATGTAAATAAATTGTAATAGGCATAAGCCCAGCTAGCTGTTGGTCTGTAACTGTAATTGGTAGATTAGATTTTAGTTATTTCTGGTTTTGCGAGTTTTTCTATTTAACGAGTAAATTGAATAAAAAGTATTTTCGTATAAAATTAATTAAGATTTTCTCACCTAAAATTGACAAGTTTTTATTTAATCAAAAATCATGTATTTCTCACTAAATAAGAAAATTAGCTTTATATTTATAAACTAAAGAAAATACCAAGTTTTAATAATTAATCTGGTATCGACGAGTTTTCCAAAATACAAAGTTTAAACGATCTTTTCCTCGTTATAAATTCAACGCACCAATAACCGTGTTTTGTTCGTGTTTTATTAATAAAGAATTAAAATGGATTAGGACACAATTAGAGATTTCAACTAGCGTAGCTAGATTGGTAACCCTGGTTTCTGAGTCAATTTCTCGAATGTAGGAATTCGAGGACGATCCTAATTCCCATCTTGAAGTCTTCAACTTTTCAGTCCAGTCCATTTTGAGGCAAGTACATTTTGTGTTAGTTTACAATTATTTAGTAATCGTTTTAATGCAAGTTTAAACCACGATGCAACACGGAACTCTCTCTGAGAGTACTGACTGTAACTACTGTAACTATTGGGGACTGGGGGAGTAGTGTAATGAGTATGACCACATCCAAACTACTGTAACTATATTAGCTTACCCCTCATACACACGGGGATAAGCCGTATCTCACTGTAACAAACCCAAGCCGGTCATATTTCATTGCCTATTCACATCACAGAACTGTAACTGTTTTAAAACTGTAACTGCTTAGTTGATTTTCAAAACTGTTTAAAAGTGCATAATTCTATTATTATTTCAATTGTTAAATTAGCATGAATTGTACTTTGCTCCCTCCTGACTTGAGACCCAACATTTTTAGGTATTTATGAGGATTTGTTCTGCGATATTTCCAAGGTCCCAACTAGAAGACGAGGATTTCGAGACTGATGAGCTGTTTGCCTAGAGTTTTCTTTTCTTCTTGATGTATGTAGAAAATGGTTTAAGTTGTATCTTTCATTTCATTGTAAAAGTTTAATAAAGTTTAAATTTCCGAATTTTGAGTTGTGGCAAATATAGATGTTGTTGTGGTTACTTGCTAATGGAACAGCTTACTGTCGCCGTCTCAACAACGGTGCAGGCTGGGCATGATCCGGTTCGACCCAATTATTTGGGATCGGGTCGTGACAAATATTTTAGCAAATGCTCTCATTCAAAATATAGAAACTTAGGATATATTTTCATTTAAAAAAAAATACCATATGCCCACAAATAAAATTTTGTATGGAACAAATAAGATTTTAAGATATACCTCCACTATATAATCAAAATTTTGGTTGATTTACAAAGAATGAATACATTTGTTATTATTATTTTTTTAAGTGGGATATATGCTAGTTACAATATTTTGAACATAAAATTTTATACAACGGAAGAAAGTTTCTTCAAATGGTGCAAAACATGTGACGTTTGAAAAAATTATGAAAAAGGGATCCGGCGTCAGTGTCACTGGCGCCAAGCATAAAATATTTAAAAAGTAATTGGCGCCATATTTTTTTCTAAAAAAAATAACAAAAAATCTCGCCGCCAGTGACACTGGTGACCAATTTTTTTTTTTTGGATGCCAGTGTGACTTGCGCTAGGTTTTGTTTCTTTGTTTTTTTTTTTCACGTAGTATTTCGATTTGTTACTTTGTTTGATTGGTTTTGTTTTGTTTAGTTTTGTTTGGTTTATCTTTTAGTTTGGTTTAATCTATTAATTAATTTGATATTATCTATACTATACTATGGATATAACAAAATATATTTTGTATATATATTTATTTTATGTTAACTAATAGATTTTATTATTATCCATATTAGTTAACACACACACAGACATAAATATAAATATAAATATAAATATAAATATAAATAAATAAATAAATAATAATATATATATATATATATATATATATATATATATATATATATATATATATATATATATATATATATATATATATATATATATATATATATATACTTGTAATTTGTATGTTTTATAAATACTTTTTTATATTAATAACAAATACAAATAAATATATTATATAGATATTAAAAAATTAATATACAAATTAATATATTAGTATACAAATAAATAAAAATAAAATAAATTAATATAAAAAAATAGCAAATTAATATATACAAAATAACTATTTTTTAATATATTAATTTTATATTAACTAATAGATTTTTTTATTATCCATATTAGTTAATATAAAAATAAATATATATGTACTTATCATTTGTACTTTTTATATATATTTATTTGTATTAATAACAAATACAAATAAATATATTACTATAGATATTAAAAAATAGAAATAATCAAAAAAATATGGACAATTTGATATTATCTATACTATACTATGGATAATAACAAATATATTTTGTTAATATATTTATATATCAATTTTATATTAACTAATAGATTTATTATTATTTGTATTAGTTAATATAAAAATGAAAATATATCTGTACTTATATATATATATATATATATATATATATATATATATATATATATATATATATATATATATATATATATATATATAGTTATTATGACTAATATACAAAATACAAATTATAAGTACATTTATAAAAAAATATCAAATTAATATATAAATATAGATAATACCAAAAATATATCTATATTTTGTTATTATCCATAGTATAGTATCGATAATATCAAATTAATTAAAGATTAATGCAAACTAAAAGATAAACCAAACAAAACCAACCAAACAAACCAACAAATCGGAAAACTACATGAAAAAAAACAAAGAAACAAAACCTGGCGCCAGTCACATTGGCGCTATTTTTTTTGGGCGCAAGTGTCACTGGCGCCAAGATTTTTAAAAAAAATTGCCAAACAATTTTTTGTTGGTGTTTTTTGTCTTTAGACTAGGAAAGATAATCCCACATCGGCTACACCAAATGGTAAGTATCTCAATATAATGCATTGCTTGTGTTGAGGAGTGCACATGAGGTGTGGTAGGGCACAAGTGTGTGTCATTTGGGAGTATTTTTCTAGAAGAAAAAAGGATTAATTCCAACAAGGATGCAAGTTGATTATTGTTATGCGGACTCGGACTCGGACACGGACTTTAGGATGTCTCGTGCATGCACGGAAGTGTTCGGGGGGCAGACGTGGACTGGCACCCTTCTATGCTGATTGTGGGATGATCTAAAATATCAAACTCTATTTTTGAGTATTGGTATTTTAGTCCCACATCGGATAGGAGAAGAGGTGAAGTCCCACTCGACTCTATAAATAGAGCCCCTTGGCCTCCTTTAAAAGAGGCACCAAGAAGAGAGTTAAAGGAGTCCGTAAAGTTCAGGAAGCCCGTTCATGTCTCAAAAATTGACTGACGAGCGTTCCAGAAGTTCTCTAAGAACTTGCTGGTTCCTCGAAGCAGATCGTATATAGGCGAATCTTGCTTTGAGCAACGGTGATCTGATCACCCCAGCAAAGCTGCCTCTCTTTCTTCTTTCCTTCTCTTCTTGTCACGACCCGTACCCGCTTTTCGGATACGATGCGTGTCCAAGCCCAGCCTACGCCGCAGTTTCGGCGGTAGAACGCTGTCTATACTCACAAGTCACGGCGATCTAGAATCACGGGAAATCTATATCTCATCCACAGAATAATCAAGACACAAACAAGATCAGTGAATATCCATGAACTAAGCAATAATGAATATAAACTGGAAAGTATCCAAAATTAATGTCACGTCCGGTGGACACAAATCCACTACCAGTAGACGGAAAAAATAGAGAAATACAAGATATGAACCAACTAAGTACAACCTGCTAACCAAGTAACCTCAACTGCAAAGCACCGTGATCCGAAACTAACTCAAATCCACTCGTCTGTCCTGTCTCAAGCTCGGCTAACCTGAAGAGATCATCAGGTCCTCAGAGGACATAGCAAGATACATAATATATATGCCTATCTAGCAGTTTTATCATGCGCAAGAAATAAGCAAGAAAGAACAAGAACAAATCCAATGACCACGAACACAATCACGAAACACGAACACTAGAACAACTACGTATAACTGAACTGCCGAATAAACGATAAATACAAGATCAAAGGAAGAACCAAACCCTCATCCCGAGTGTGGACTCACGGGTTTGAACTAAGCACTAACCCTCGTCCCGAGTGTGGACTCTCTGGCTAGCTCACGGCAAGACACCCTCGTCCCGTGTGTGGACTCTCTGGTGTAAATGGTCAACCCTCGTCCCGTGTGTGGACTCTCTGGTGCCATTTGATCACGACAAACACCCTCGTCCCGTGTGTGGACTCTCTGGTGCACCAAACAACCCTCGTCCCGAGTGTGGACTCTTTGGTTGTGTACAACGAAAATCAAGGCTATGGCAGTTCACTACACGCACTCGTTCTATGACACGACTCAAGCAAGGTACTGACGAAAGCTCCAAATGTGAAACACAAGGCCAAACATGAACATGGGCTATAAACAATAAAAACAACTCCACAGAAAATAGCACGAAAAGCACATGTCCATAAATGATCCAAGACAGTAAAATGAAAGGAACTGCATGTAAGTAAAACTGTAGAGGGAGGTAAGGTATACTTGTCTGTGGTCCTTAGCTGTTGGCACGGGTCAGAATCCGGATCAAGATCCAAGTAGCCTGTTTTATGAATTGATAGAATCAATACACAATTTAAAGGTGCAAATAAGCTATCTATTGGTTTGATTTAGGCTTCTAAGTTTACTTCCTATTCTATTTGTTCATTAAGCTTTAAATCTAGTTTCCCTATTACTAGACTGTAGGTAACTAATATACTCTATTCCTGACTGATACCTGTTATCCCTATGGTGTAAATGTGAACAAAATAACAATTTCTTTATATAGTACACTACTGTACTGAACTTGGTCTCTCTTGCAACCCCTTGCTAATGCTATACTCCCACCTACTGCTACACCCATCTATTCATATGCATGTGCTTGAAACTGTTAGCCTATGCAAAACAAGCATTCCCATTGCCATGTGGAAATAATCCACATTCTAAGCTTCTTCCTGTTGTCAAATGGCTGCAACACAGGCACCTCCCTATTGGAAGAGGGAAGGGAATATATAGAATTGAGAATACAGAGTATTGGAAATGAACACAAAAAATGAGCAGCATTTGACAACAAATCAACACACGAGCACAACTCAGCACCATAAGAGCTAGCACTTTAATTCCAAGGTTCACATGAATGGCACCCAATTCCTTCCTGTGGATACGGGATTCGAATAGGGCTTCAGTCCATTCCTCATAAGTACTAACCTGGGTTCTCGACCTCCTGAACCAGGAATCTGGCCAACATATTACCTGTTATAGTCACATCTACTATTCCCTTATAGATGTCATCAAACCTGGTCTAGAGGCCTTTTCTTTTATATACCTGTTCTCAGGAAATCCTGATAAAGTTGTGCTGATTTGGAATTTAAAAGACACTACTCTACTTTCAGAATACAGTAGACCACAGTTCAGTGAGATGAACGTCTAAATTGGGTATGTACTTGTCATTGGGTGAATTAAAGTGCAGGAACCTTCACACGCGCTCTGCAACCTATCCTTGAGTCCTACTGGTCTGTGAATGCCCATACCCACCTCTATCACTCTTCATCTACAACCAAGTCTAGTCCCCATCTATCTAGTAGTTTACTGTTCTGCGATATCTCTTCTACCGGCTTGTACCTATACTCTGGTTCTTAACTACCACATGCCTATATACAACCAACCCTCTCTTCAGAAACACAAGTACTCTCTGGTTTGCAGGGAGTCCAATGGGCTGCTACTGCGCTCATCTTCAGAGCCTAGTCTTGCAATGAATCCGTGGGGTCCCCTATAATTTAAGGTATGGTTGCATTCTAACTACTCTACTGGTAACACATACCGGTGTTTATCACACAGTCAAGGTCTGAACCAGGTACAACCTGTATTTCCTCCTAGTTACCCCGGATACGTGCTCTGATAACAGAGCCTAACATCTGCTATTTACGTCTCAAATCAGGATGTAGGAACAATTACGTAGAGTAACTGTCGATGCCCCCAATACTGAACCTCAACTGAGGTATTAGTGGGTACTGGCACCCTATTATCTATTGCCATTTGTTACCATCAGCGACCAAGCTAATATAGCCGGTCTCCAGCAACGAATAGAATTTCCTCATTGCCATTGTTTTACATCACCAGGTATATCTAATGCTCGACAAAATGCAAGGCATGATTAAATCACTGGGATTGAATTCGCTAAACCCTATGTTAACTGGAGCATCCTAATGATCCATATTGGAGGATACAGGGGAGTAAAGGGGCACAGATTTGTATCCGATATCAAGTATACACCCATATACTCTCTGTCGACTCTGATACAAAACATGATACTAAGTATCAAACTTTACACCAAGCGTACACCTGATACCAAGTAGCCCCCATTGATTCGATACTCGCAGTCATATGATCACCCATGTTTTATTAGGAGAAACAATCCCACGACCAACTGTAATTAATACTTTAATTTAGCAAAACCCGTGGTTTTAGTTAGAGTAGTACCTATTGTTTGTCAGTACTCGGGTTGATCAGCTTTGCAATTAATGTATCAGCGAGGGCTGATGCTACAGAGCAATCTGTCTTGGATAGACAATTGCATATACAACTCCGATACACCCTTAGGAACCTGTTATCAAGGTGCCCCTCTTAATATCCTCCTCTGTAAACTTACTGAACCCAATTGGACAGGTATAACAAAGGGTTAACCTCCTTCTTATTTATGCCTTACCCAAGTATGGGACGACCCCACATTAGTTTGATCCTGCAGATACATTTCCCTTTTCATCCTAATGATTTCTTTTCTACAGGTGAACAGAACACACCTAGATGTTCTAGGTACAGTCTTCCCCACTGAACCTATTTTCTCTTATCACTCGACAACGGTGAGGACCTAAGGCCTATAGCCCAAGTCAGACTGATATCAATTGATATCAATATTCTCTTCTATTACCTATTTTCTACCAAAACCTCTCCTACAAGTTTTACTCAGGAATTTGATCAAACACATTACCTTACTAATGGAATTAATCGAGTATATGCTCGAGTTAACTCAATGGTAGAAGAATTACTTAATGCTATTGCCAAAGTTTCGAGAATTACCTGCTGGTGGATCGAATGTTTCTCGCGGCAATTTCTCTTCGAACCGCGACCTTCTCGACTTCTTTGCGATGGAGGATGAGTAGATTAGGGTTCTCCTATAGCCAGGCGGCTACCCATATATATATAGTGTTGAAATTCATCCCAATCCGAAAAGATTTGAGAAAGATCAATTTGAATTTTGTTGATGCTATCCTTATTGGCCGAGTTCTCAAACGGCCAGGGAATTTAAATTAAATGAGAAATTTCACCTAAGCCCTTGCCAAATACCTTTATTACTCACTGGTCCTTTATTGATAAACAAAACTAAAAACACAACAAGTCTCAATTTGCACTTAGGTCCCTAACTAATATCCTTATTACTCTTCGAATCCCTTAACTAGTATTTCAAATAATTAAAAAAAATCAATATAACATAACATTTGTATGTGACAAATAAAATACTAAATTAAATAAAAAAAAATACGAGAGTGAAAAACTGGTCAAGGAGTTGACACTTCTTCTCTGATCTAATCAGAAACTCCTTGTGGGCTTTCGTCGCTGCTGCTGCTAGCAATTCGATTTGTACCTTCTTTTTAGAAGCATTACATTCGTTTGCTACGGTAACGAAATCATTTTAGATATTCGTTACACAGAATCCTTCAAGGATCTCTGTAGTGCATCTTCTTTGAAGAGTTGCTACGAAACGTTATTTTTACAATCGTTTCATTTCTCAGTTTTCCATCGAATCATTACATTTCTCAGTTAGTACTACCTATATACTACATGGGTTATTTACATTGTTAGGATGATTGCGTTTGCAATTAAGGTTGTATTAGAGGGAATATAGCTTAAGTTATGAAACATTAAAATTTTGAAGGATTGATGAACAATATTGAATGATTTGAGGAAATTCTCCCTTGAGGGTATAATCTTGTTCTTATAAAAGATTGGTGCATTTTAAGGTGCGTAGATATGTGCAGATTGAGAGATTAAGTGCTTTTAAATTTTGAGAAGTTTTCAAAAGAAAAAAAATGATTTACTTGGGTTAATGTGAAAAAAGGGGGGAACTTTAAGCTATGGAGTTGACTTGAGGATAAAGGTGTCTTGAAAACTTGAATTTTGAATTTTTATATTGGATTAAAAATTCTAGTTTGACGATTTGGTTTAAAGTTTGCGCGTTAATCATCAATTTAGAATTTGATGGCGAAGATTGAAATTTGAAAACTATGAAATTCTAAATCAAAATTTTTGGTTTCTTCGGCTAAAGAATTGAAAAAGAACTGGTTTTCGAGGATTAAGAGACTTTCATAAGACAATACTTATAATTCAATTTTTTTTGAGGATTTCGTAACTAGAAGATAATAGTGTGAATGGCCTGACGAGAAAATTTAGATGGTCTTACATCTAGAATGGTCTTGTACTTAAATTATATGATCAAGCATATGAAGTTACAATTAAATTTCATCTTTGAGGTTAGAAGTAAGGAGGGTATATGTTTTAATTTTTTTTTTATAAGATAGTTGTAAAAAGATGATGATAATAAGATTTTGAATGACACGAGGTCTTGAGTATTAAGAAATAGTAATACGGTGAGGGATTTAAATTAGAATTTTAAGCAATTGGTTATGGTGTTACCTTTATGGAGCAATGAGACAAAGTTGTTGATAAAAGGAAAATAATAATTGGCTTACGGGATAAGCAATTGTGATGGAGATCTGATTTAAGGTATATATGTTATGGAGGGTAGTCATAAAAATTGCAAATTGCAATAAATTGGTTACGTTTAAATTTCGAGGACAAAATTCTTTTAAGGTGGGTAGATTTGTAATCCCTCTTTTTGTACTTTTTTTTATCGAGTAGAGAGGGGAGAGGATTTATTATAGATTTATCTAATATCTTAATATTTTTTTTAGTTTAACTACTTTATACGTATCTATAACAAACTCTTATTTAAACTATTTTTCAATATTATTATACATTTTTAATTTTTATTAGAAACTTGTCACGTGATTACAAGAAACTATGTGTGATATATATATATATATATATATATATATATATATATATATATATATATATATATATATATATATATATATATTAGAAACTTGTCACGGGATTACAAGAAACTATATACCAAAAGCCATAGCGTAATATTATTAAAAAATTAAATTTTTATTAGAAACTTGTCACGAGGATTTTTTTTTAATATAAATTTATAATAGTTTATAATACCAAAAGTCTCCTTAAATTTATAAGAAACTATTATAAATTTTTATAAGAAATTATTATAAACTAATATACCAAAAGGCATAATGAAATACATAACACATCGTTGCACATGTTATAGATACGTTTTGAATATCTTTTCGTCCTTTTATTAAATCATCTCTCCTCCTCTCCTCTGTATAAAAAAAAGGTACAAAGTCTGGCGACATTAGTGATGGCGCCAAGAAGGGGGGAGGGCTTGGCGCCATCACAAATGTCACCAAGGTCGCGTCATGTGTGCGGCGACACTCTAATGTCGTATCGTCCTCTTTTTCGTTATTTTTCTAAAATTATCCTTTTTGCATAAATATACTAAAGTTTATTTTCCTGTGTAAAATTTTTCTATATATTTACCTCCTTGGCGCCATCACAAATGTCACCAAGGTCGCGTCATGTGTGCGACGACATCTCTAATGTCGTATCGTCCTCTTTTTCGTTATTTTTCTAAAATTATCCTTTTTGTATAAATACACTAAAGTTTATTTTTCTGTGTAAAATTTTCCTATATATTTATATTACGAGTGATAATATTATTAGCAAGTTTCCCAAAAAGATCCGCGGGTTTTCCGACCAGCTCACTTCCTAAAGTGGGAGTTGAGTTAATTGGCGTTGTTAATAATAATTAAAAAAAAACGGTATAAGCATGTGAAAGCAAGCAACAAGTAGACTTTAATGTTTGAACACTATGACCCGAAGTTTATTTATGTACTTCCATTTGTTAGACAGCTACTACATAGTACATAAGCACTTAATACTAGGACTCGGAATGGAGTCACAATGCAACAAATAATTTCCAACTCTTTACTTCATGTGATTATTGTCTGGGAAATGATATTGCTGTCTAACAATAGAAATTGGCTAATTATAAGAGCACTCCACATTTTGTTAGAGGCTATTTCTTACCAGAGAACAGTCCATAAAAGTAAAAAAAATTAGTAGGAACAGTCTGAATTTTACTTGGATCTAGCCCATCTTACCCTCGCCCTCTCCTCCCCCCCCCCCCCCCCCCCCCCCCAAAAAAAAAAAAAAAAAAAAAACATTTCTAACACTTCATTTCATCAATTTATTTCTCCCTCTTCTACATTCCTAAAACCAAAACTCTATTTCTCTTCTCCATAACTCCAATCCCAAATTTCTAAATCCTAAATTCCTTCTCCATTCCAAGCAATGACACACAAGCCTAAACCTTCATCACAATCTAGATATTTTTTGACCTATTTCGCTATTTTTTTCGTTTTAATAAATTTTTCCCAAAAAATTCTCCAAATTTTTTTTCTCTAAACTCTAAATTCCTTCTCCATTCCTCCAAAAAATTCTAGGTCACATAAGTAATGCTCAAAATAGTTTGATAAAATAGGTTAGAACAAATTTAGGGTTCATGTATGTACCTTTCGAACACGACAAATCAATTTTTTCCATCAAACCCTAACCATAGAATCATTGGTTTTGGCCTACAGTCGGCCACGAAAATGACAGGACTGCATGCAGTCTTGCAGTCCTGCAATAGAGTAGGACTGCATGCAGTCCTGCAGTCCTGATTAATATTAGGACTACATACATTCAAGCAGTCCTTCCTATTTTATGACTGATAAAATGGACTGCAAGCAGTCCCACAGTCCTACTGTATTACAGGACTGCAAGACTTCATGCAGTCCTGTCGTATTGCAGGACTGCAAGACTTCATGCAGCTCTACTGTTTTGCAGGACTGCAAGACTGCATGCAATCTTGTCGTTTTTATGGCCGACTGTGTCACGTCCCGACCCGAAATCACCCGAATCATCGTCCTCGCAGGGGGCGTGATGCCGCACGAGCCTGGAGTTGCGCTCGTGCAAGGCAAGATGACAAGTTCTTAAATGGTTAACTTTTGATTCGATAATAACAACGAAAGGAAACAGAGTATACGAAACAATTCTCTTTTATTAATATTCGAAACTGAGATTACAATGGCTTTCGATAGCCTAACAATACATGCCAGATTGGCTACAACACTCAGGTTCTCTCTTGCCCACAAAGGACTTCACTGTTCCATACATCATGCCTTCTATATCTCGGCCGCATCAATCCAGCTGCGTAGTTCGAGCGTCAATGCGATAGCACGCTTCAATGCGCCTCGGCATTCCAAGCCTTAACGCGTTCAAGCAACGCTTCGCCGCGAGCAATCCATTCCCTGCACCCTGCATGAAGCTGGTGGGGGATCAGTACGTTCGTCCTCGCATGTACTGAAGCAAAGATCATCTTTCCAAACCGACATTTTAATCTTTATGTTGAATCATGCAACTTAGCTTATGATCTTGCTATGTTCTCCTTAGGGTCAATTTCATGGCATCTTCGAAAGCGTAAAGCATGTTATCATAGCAGCATGTTATCGAATTGAATAGGCAAGCAAACAAGCAATCTCGTGTTGATTCGTGACGCGACTTACCAAGTCGACGCACTCGCCCTTGCACCGACGCAAGGTGAATACGTCGCATTCCTTCCCTGTCATGTTATATGTGCATCTCTAAGCAGGATCTCTATGCGGGACGCATCTGCACCTACACTTTCAACCCATCGTTCCTTAACTATATGAAGGTCGTGGGCGTATCCGCGCCGGAATGGACTAAAGGAGTTTCTCTTTTATTATTCCTTACTTTTTTTTCTCTCCTTCTTTTCTCTCTCGAAATCGAATTTGGGTAGCCCGGCGTTTCACGGGTTGGGTTGCTATCCCAACAACCGAAACTTATCGCGTGCCTACCATCATTTGCGGCTTCTCACATTTACGGCCGAGTGCTAATCGGACTTCGCAGATGTGCGCCTATCAAAGATTTACATCCCTCCTAGGCCGAACGGTCCCGGTGCCCCGGTGCGCCCGTTCGGAGGGAACGTTCCGTGCACGGAAGATATCATCGCAATTATCTCAAGTCTATCCCATTCGACCATGCAACGCCCTATCATTCAAGTAATCGAATTCAAACAACTAAACATAGTCTTGAGTCCGAGACTCAGACTTTATCATCTCGCGTCTCTTTTGTTAACTTTCTATGTTCTTACATTTCGTACTTCGTTTCGATGATTCAATGGCATCGTGCCTCAACTCAATGCTCGTCAACCGAACGACCCGAAGGTCTCGAACACCTTTCGAGGCACCATGTCATAGCCGACAGTTCCGCCACATTCATGCCATAACTGTATTCTCGCAACGAAGCCATCTTTTATTATCCCGTGCACGTAGGCACGTTTCGATCGTATTTCCATGTTCTATAACTTAGCATTCAATGTTCCGGGCTTGCGCGCTAGGGCGCTCGCCTATTGTCTTTCAATGTTTTAGCCGTCTAACTCGTGCGCGAAGGCACGGTATGGTTCGTGCACTAAGGCACTCGCCGATTACAGTTATCCCATGTTCTTGCGGCTTGCGCACCGAGGCGCTCGCCTTAGCGATATCCAATGTTCCATAGCGACTCATGCATATGATGCACGTATCATTTCAATTGTTCTAACTTAGTGTTCGACTCACACTATGATTTATCTCCGATCGGGCCACGCCTGTGGCGTCGATCGGTTAACTTTAGCATACAATGATATATTTGACTTATCGAATGAAGGAGTAAAAGAAGTCAATCCTTCACTACAAAAAAAAAACCTTTTGAGACGACCATATTAGAAACACTAGTTTGAAATGTCCTAAAAAATTAATAACTAAGACGAATAATTTTTTTGTAACAAAAAATAGTTTTGTTTGGGACAGATTGAAAAATAAATATTTTATTTGAGAGTATCAATACTTTTGGTCCTAAATAAAATCTAGAACTGTCACAGAAAGTCTAGGTGGGCGGGAATGGAAATTATATGGCGGCTTATCTCCAAATTTTGATAAGCTTTCCTGAACGTTGGATTTCGTACCGTGCATCCACACCGTTCATCCTCCACTCTCTACTGCTCTCTCCCTCTTTTCCCATTCAATATTTTGGGGGAAAGATAATCTCCTTTTCTCTCTCTCTCTCTCCCCTATATTCCAAAATTCTTCAATAATATTCATCTTCCTCCTCTCTCCATCTCCATAAATTCTTCGCCCCAACCCTAACCTTCCCGGTCCTCCTCGCCAACAATAGAAGAGATCTCAGCCGTGGCTCTCATGGAGCGTATCGAACACAAATAGAAGAAAAATAACTTCCGCCGCAAATGGCGTCGGCGACGGAGAAGCCTCCTTCGAAGAAGGCGAGGCTCGCGAAGGAGAAGGGGGATGGAAAGGGGCCCTCTCTCTATGATTCTTCTTCGGCCGGGTCCATCATCATAGAAGCTTGGTGAGTGTTTGTCCCCCCCAAAAGCAATATCTGAATTTTTTTAGGGTTTCCGAAAAGAGTGGTACATTTTTTATGTTTATGCCCTAAATTATTATGCACATGGTTGTAGTTTTATGGACTGTTTGGCAAGTATTTGCCCTGAGTGATATCATATATATGATAAAATAGGAGATTTATCTATTTAATTACAATAGATATCTATTAACTGTGTACTTTGTAAAATGGAGTATTTTTATTTGATTCATAGTATTTGAGCAAAAACTAACATTAAGTAAAATATTAGGTTCCATAGATAGGACGATGCTCAGTAACTTTAATTCACAAGCATTTCATGTTAACAGTATAATCATTAGCCTTTTAGAGTGAAACAAGTTACTGAAATTATGGTTCACCACTGTAGACTGATTAGCTAATTGCTTAGTGAAGTCCGAGATGATGATCCACATTTAAAATGATAGGACACACGGAGAGTTTTTTTCCTCTTTCCATTCTCCTGTGGTCCTTTAGTCTATTTTCCTTGGGCGTAATTCAAATACACATCATGTTTAGTGCTGATGTTCTATTTTGCTTGAAGCCTACATGTCACGACCCGATCCCAATAATCTGGGTCTAGTCGGATCATGCCCAGCCTGCACCGTTGTTGAGACGGCGGCAGTAAGCTGTTCAGTAGCTGGTAACCATACAACAACACTATATTTGTCACAACTTCAACTTCAGAAATAAACTTTATTAAACTGGAATTTAAATACAAATGAAATTGTTCTGAAAGGAAATACAGAATTTGAAAATAAACAAAATGCAGAAAAGGAAAAATCTATCTATCAGCCTCAGTTCCATCGTCCTCCTGCGGGGACTCTGGCAGCACAACCGGGTACAACACAGGATCGTAGTAGCTGTTGTAAAATCGATCTGTATCCTCAATATCCCCTAAAAATATATCTCCAGTCAGGAGGGAGCAAAGTACAATTCATACTAATTTTTAAACAGTTAAATAAGTAATAGAATCATGCAGTTCTAAACAGTTTTAAAACATGAACAGTTTGTTACAGTATAAAACAGTGATTTGAATAGGTAATGACATATGACCGGCTTGGGTTTGTTACAGGAGGGATAATGGGTTTTGTTACAGTAGTGGTTATAATCATTACGCTATTCCCCAGTCCCCAGTAGTTACAGTACAGTACTCTCGGTGAGAGTTTCGTGTTTGAGTCGTAGTTTAGACATGCAGTAAAACGATTAAATAAATAACTGTAAACTAACATAAACTATACTTGCCTCAATGAAAATGACTGGAGAGGTAGTCGACTTCGAGACGGGAAGTTAGAGTCGTCCTCGAATTCCTACATTCGAGAGATTGACTCAGCATTAGGTTTACCAACCTTAGCTACGCTAGTTGAAATCTCTATTAGCGTCCTAGTCCAATTTTAGTTCTTTAATTAACCAAACACAGAGAAAAAAAATACGGTTATTAAGTGCGTTGATTTAATACGAGGGAAAATATCATTTTAACTTTTGAATTCAGGATAACTCGTCGTTGCCAGATTATTTATGAAAACTTGGTAATTTTTTATAAATATAAATATAAAGCTAATTTTTTTATTTTAGTGAGAAAACACGTGATTTTTAATTATTAACAAACTTGTCAATTTTTAAGTGAGAAAAATATTAATTAATTTTATACGAAAATACTTTTAAGTCAATTTAATCGTTAAATTAATAAAAACTCGCAAAACCAGAAAATGACAGGAAATCTAAGCTATTACAGTCACAGACCAGCCAGCTGGGCTTATGTCCATTACAATTTATTTACATAAATTGAAATAAGATAAACTGTCGTTAGTCCTAAACTGAAATAGAAATTAAATAGAATTTAAACAGAAAATAAATAATAAAAATACAGATAAATAGTAAGTCTCAGATAATGGTTCGATCCTCATTTGGCTAATTGCCTCAACGTCCGGACGGGGCCGGTATCGTTTGCACTTAGCCGGGTCCATTGACCGATACGGTCGTCACCCCAAAATTAAATATCGAATAAATTCCGAAAATCATTTTAAATTCATTTTGAAAATAATTCAGGATTTACGGAAAAATCGGGCAGCATCTCCTCTGTTTTTGGTCAACCCAAAAACTGGGAAAATGGCGCCGATAATTCCTGTAAGTCCCAAACCAGGGAAAAACCCGCATTTTATATATATAAAACATCCACAGCCAATCCACAGCATAATCGGGACGACCCAAAATAATTTCGGAAGTCCGATTCCAATTCTACAAATCACAGAACGTTCCCGGAAAAATCCGAAAAGCTAAAACATACCACAAATCCATTCCCGAAATATTCCGGGAATCCAAAACAATTCACAGGACCTTTCCGAAAGTCCCGAAAAATTACGACGTCGCTAAAATCGAATTCCTAAAGGGAACCGGGGACCATTTCATCATCGACAAAATAATAAAATAGCGGGACAGGGGAATTATACCTCGGATTGCTCGGCTAGAGCTCTCAGATGTAAAATAGAAAGAAAATGAAGAGATCCAGATCAGCGAACGTTCCCGAAACAGTGCTGGAACCAGCGTCGTCGAAGCAACGCCGAGAAATTCAGAGTCTAGGGCACGACAGGGGCGCAGAGGGGCACGCCGGAGTCGGGCTTGGCCACGGGGAGAGGGCGGACAGGGGCGTTGCCGAGAAGGGGCACGGGGAGTCACCGAGGGAGTCGGCGCTGTCAGCGGGGAACGCCGGCGTCGGTGCGCAAGGGCGGCGCTGTCGGCCGGAGGGTGGCACGATGGGGGCGGACGCGCGCTCGCGGGGGAGCGAGGGCGCCGGCGGGAAGGCCGTGCGGGGGTCGGCGCTGTCAGCGCGCGCTGGTCGGGGCGGACGCCAGAGGAGGCGCTCGGCGGGGCACTGCCGCGAGGGGGCGGCGAGCTCGGGGCTTGGCGGAGGTTGGTCGGGTGGAGCTCGGGTAGAGGGGTTGGGCGAGGGTTTGAGAGTAGTTGGTGGAGAGATGAAGCTTCTGTGAAGTTGGGAAAGGTTCTGTGAGGGAGAGAATTAAAGTGAAGTTGATTTGTCTTCTGTGAAGTGAGAAGTGGGAAGAGTGGGGAGAGATGATAAATGGAGTGAGGTTGGTTGCTGGAGAGAAAATGGGTTCGTGTGTGGAGGAGAGGAGTTGGGGGGTGAGTGAGAATAGGAGTGGGATTATACCAATTCGTGTGTGAGAGGGTGTACTGGTCCTACGGGACCAGCTGGTAATTTTTTTTTATTATTAATAAAAACTAAGTCAACCAGATTTGGAAAATAGGAAAAAGGGTTGGGTTTGGCTCAGGCCTGGGTCTGGGTTCGGACTCGGGTCTGGGTCTGGAATCCAAAAGTCCATGTTGTTTATTATTTTCGAAATCCTTTCACTCCAAAAATATTTAGTAATAATAATAATAATAATAATAATTTTAGAAATATTAATGATAACACTTTTATTAATAAATACAAACATGGGTTTCACAATCTTCCCTCCTTAGAAAATTTCGTCCTCGAAATTAAAGTAAGGTTAGGGATTACCTCAAGTCTCAAACAGGTACGGGTACTGCTCCCGCATCTGGTCTTCTCGCTCCCAGGTCGACTCGCCTGGTGAGTTGTGCCGCCACATCACTCTGACTATTGGCGTCACGGTGTTCCTGGTCCTCTTCTCGCCTCGGTCCAAAATTGCCACTGGTTTCTCCGGCACTGTGAGGCTGGGTCCAATCTCCAGCTCTGAATGGTCCAAGATATGGCTCGGGTCCGGGATGTAGCGTCTCAGCTGCGAGACGTGGAAGACGTTGTGGACGCCTTCGAGACTTGGGGGTAGAGCCACCCGATAAGCCACTTCTCCAATCTTGTTAAGTATTTCAAATGGACCAATATACCTGGGGCTCAACTTTCCTGCTCTGCCGAAACGAATTATTTCTCTGGTAGGCGAGATCTTCACAAATACATTGTCGCCTGCTTCAAACTCCAAAGGCCGTCTGCTGCAATCGGCCCAATGCTTCTGTCTGTCTTGGGCTATCCGGAGCTTGTCTCTGATCATTCTCACCTTCTCTGCTGCGTCGGTCACCATCTCGGGTCCAAGCAACACTCGTTCTCCGACGTCGTCCCAGGCAAGAGGGGTGCGGCAACGACGTCCATAGAGTGCCTCGAACGGTGTCATCCCGATGCTAGCTTGGTAGCTGTTCTTGTAAGAGAACTCTACCAAGTGCAAATGGTCTTCCCAAGACCCTCCAAATTCCAGGACGCAGGATCTCAGCATATCTTCTAGCGTCTGGATTTTTCTCTCCGATTGCCCGTCAGTCTGAGGGTGGTAGGCGGTGCTGAACTTCAGTTGGGTTCCCAAGCTGTCATGCAAACTCTTCCAAAAGTGAGATATAAATCTGGTATCTCTGTCAGATACGATACTTACCGGAACTCCATGAATCCGGTAGATGTGCCGCATGTACAGTGCTGCCAACTTCTCGGTGGATAAACCAACCTTGAAGGGGATAAAGTGAGCTGACTTCGTCAGTCGGTCCACTATAACCCAGATGGCATCCTTCCCTCCTTGGGATCGAGGCAGTCCCGATACAAAATCCATCGTTATATGCTCCCATTTTCACTCCGGAATGTCAAGCGGCTGCAATAATCCTGCTGGTCTCTGCCTGCTGGCTTTAACTTGCTGACAAATTAAACATCTAGCCACATACCTGGATACGTCCTTCTTCATTCCGTACCACCATACTATAGTCCGCATATCCCGGTACATCTTATTGGCTCCAGGGTGTATGGAATACTGCGACTGGTGCGCTTCTTGCATCAGCTCGTTCCTCAGTTTGCCAGTTGGTACGTACAGCCTCGTACCATTCTTCAATGCTCCGTCGCTGGCGATTGAGAATCCTTCAAGTGTTCCTACCAGCACTTGGTCTCTGAGTTTGCAAAGCGTCTCGTCTTGAAATTGTGTCTCCTTGATCTTGTCCATAAGACTCGAACGCACTTGCAACTGCATCAATGATGATTCAGCTCCTGGTACGATGGCTTTTCTTCCAAGCTTCTTCATTTCCTCCTCGGGCAGCACAATTTCCAATCCAAGCTTCTCCATGTCCTCCAGAAAATGGCGCTCCTTGGTCAAGAACATCGCTATTGGGTATCGACTAAGTGCATCTGCAACAACATTAGCCTTACCCGGATGGTACTGCAGGTTGATATCAAAATCCTTCATCAGCTCCAGCCATCGTCTTTGTCTCATGTTCAGCTCCTTCTGAGTGAAAACATATTTCAGACTTTTGTGGTCCGTAAATATTTCCACTCTCTCTCCATACAGGTAGTGCTTCCATAGCTTCAAAGCAAATATCACCGCGGCAAGCTCCAAGTCATGTGTGGGGTAGTTCTTCTCATGAGTCCGTAATTGTCTAGATACATAGGCAATCACTTTCTCGTGTTGTTGAAGAACGCAGTCCAGTCCTTTTCCGGAAGCATCACTATAGATTGAGAAACCACCGGTACCTGCGGGTAGCGCAAGTATCGGCGCAGTTGTGAGCCTCTTCTTAAGTTCCTCAAAAGCTGACTGGCATGCTTCAGACCATATGAACTCCTTGTTCTTCCTGGTAAGCTTCGTCATTGGCTCCGCAATCTTGGAGAAATCCTTCACGAACTTCCGGTAGTAGCTAGCTAGTCCCAAAAAGCTCCTGATCTCTGCAACCGAGCTTGGTGCAGTCCACTTCTCAATAGCAGCTATCTTCTTTGGATCCACCGAAATTCCTTTTCCTGTGACAACATGGCCCAAAATTTCCACCTTGTCTAAAAAGAATTCACATTTGGATAGCTTACTATAGAGCTTCTCCTTCCTCAAGGTACTCAGCACTTTCCTCAAGTGCTCTTCATGCTCTTCCTCCGTCTTCGAGTAGATCAGTATGTCATCAATAAAGACAACAACAAACTGATCCAGATATTCATGGAAAATTTTATTCATGAGGTTCATGAATACCGCAGGAGCATTCGTCAGTCCAAACGGCATGACCAAGAATTCAAATTGTCCATACTTGGTGTTGAATGCCGTCTTGGAAATATCCTCCTTCCTGACCTTGATTTGATGGTAGCCTGATCTGAGATCTATCTTCGAAAATACCTTGGCTCCGCTCAGTTGATCAAACAGGTCGTCGATCCGAGGCAGGGGGTACTTGTTCTTGATGGTGATGTTGTTCAGCGCCCGGTAGTCAATACACATCCGCACAGTTCCATCCTTCTTGGGCACGAACAAAATTGGTGCTCCCCAGGATGAAGCCCCGTCTCTGATAAATCCTTGCGACTTTAGCTCGTCGATCTGAGCCTTCATCTCCTTAGCCTCCTTTGGGTTGACTCTGTAGCATCCCCGAGAAATATGGGAAGAGCCGGGTACTAGATCGATGGTGAATTCCACACCTCGATCTGGCGAAAATCCTGGAAGATTATCTGGAAAGACATCCATAAATTCTGTAATGATAGGGTGAGGAGGCCCGGGTTCTTCAGTGATTGAGGAGTAGGTGATACTCTTCATATCTTCCGGAGCCCGAGAGATTACAAACTCCGGTTCTCCTGGTGGGCTGAAGATTATACATCCTCGGTGACAATCTATCAGCGCATGCTGTTTACTTAACCAGTCCATCCCTAGGACTACATCATAGTTGGGCAGGGGCATCACTAGTAAAGGTGTTGAGAACTGATGGCCAGAGATGGTTATGGGACAATTACAAGCCTCAGTGACGGGTATAGGTCCACCACCGGTCATAACCCTTCTAATCATTTTGCTAAGTCCCGAATCTATATGGTGTGCAGATATAAACTTGGATGAAATAAAACTATGTGATGCACCCGAATCAAATAATGCTAAAGCAGGGTATGAAAACACATAAATGGAACCTGTGATGACATCTACGGTGGGTTTCTGCTCTGGCTCCTGCTCATCAGCTGCTAGGGCAAAAGCTCGCCCAGTCTTCTACTGATGCTGTCCAAACTGTTGTTGCTGAGTAGGCAGGGGAGCTCTCTGCTGGTTGGTTCCTGGCCGGTGGCCTGACATGGGGCAATCCTTCACTTGGTGGGTGGCAGACCCACAGAATAGGCAGTGTCCTAGCCTCTTTCTGCAGATGTTCGACTGATGCCCTGGCCTCTTGGAATAGTGTCACGCCCCGCTCCCGTAGGAGCGATCGTCCTCGCTAAGGCGGGATGCTGCACGAGCCTAGATTGCGCTCGTGCAAGGCGGGTTCCATAACGGCCGATTTCAGCGGCTGCGACGGGGTCGTCGCACAGAAGTCCCGAGCAGAGACATTGAACACGCAGCGGAAATTTAGAACAAACACAAGTTATTCAAAGAAGCTCTTTTATTGATATTGAAACAACGGTTACATAGGGGGCACAAGGCCGAGATTACAATCACTCAATACACTCGCCTCACATTACAAATCACTCTGCTCTCTCTCATCTCTCGATACAATACTTGAATCCAGCGGAAGCTTCGGAAGGCGATATCCATACATTATGTCCCGTATAAGTCTTCGAATCCATGCGGCCACACGCTTTGAATCGCCAAGGAACTCCGTGCCTCGACGCATCCAAGCGAGCTCCGCGCCACGAGCTTCTACCTGTGCCTGCACATAAACACTGTGTGGGTGTCAGTACCACTGTACTGGTGGAGTGAGCTCCTCGCCCACCCATACAAAACCGACACGTTTATTTTACTTTGTGCATTACAAGCCCCCCCCCTTTTTACGATTGTCTTTCTAGTCTTGCCTTAGGATCGATTTTAGGACCGACGCTCGGCCTATTTAGTGTCTTTAGACCATCTCCGTGCCTTGCACTAATAACGTACCCATACATTGCCTCTAGACCTTTCTCGTGCTTGCATTGTCGACGTACCGACTCACACTTGTCTTTCGTACCATACTCTTGGACGTAACGACTAGGTCGTGTCAAATACTTGCCCTACGGCCCTTCTCGACTTAACTCGAAACGTATAACCCAACTTGTGGAACCGATGTTGAGAACTCAAGTACGACAACGTATCTCATGCCGAAGCACGTGTCTTTACGTATAACCGAATCGTAAGCTTTATAACACTTTGGTGCAACCGAGCACACATTTCACAACACAACGCAAACCGTGCTTACGCTTCCTTTGTTACGACCGATACCGTGCATGCGGATTCGCCGCTTAGCACGCCATTTATCTATATGAAAGGCCACTGGCATGACAAGCCATCGCGGACATAGCTCGGGTAGGCGGCGGGTCCTTCGATGCAAGGTAGCTAGCCCCATGGAAAGCCCCCGACTACCCACGCAATAAAAGCATGCGCGCTATAACGTCTACCCCCTAGGATGACTGGGCCCGGTGCCCCGGCGTATAACCAGTCTAGGCAGAAATCCTTGTCGATAAGGTGTCCAATGACCACGCACCTACGAGACATCTAAACTCACGTAAATGCATGGCCTACTTGTTGGTACAATCGGAACTATACTTAGCAACTCGTGCTCTGAATCACACTTGGCATAACGTGCCTCGGGACCGCGAGACTCCCAACCGAGGGATCGCCTCGAACTTCTTAACATGGATAGGAACGCGAGACTCCCAACCGAGGGACTGCCTCGAAACTCAACGTGGATAGGAACGCGAGACTCCCAACCGAGGGACTGCCTCGAAACTCAACGTGGATAGGAACGCAAGACTCCCAACCGAGGGACCGCCTCGAATACTTAACGTGGATAGGCACGCGAGACTCCCAACCGAGGGACCGCCTCGAAACTCAACGTGGATAGGAACGCGAGACTCCCAACCGAGGGACCGCCTCGAATACTTAACGTGGATAGGCACGCGAGACTCCCAACCGAGGGACCGCCTCGAACTACAATGAACTCGAGGGAACGACTACTTTGTAGCCTTCCAACTTAACTTGAACAAACGTGTTCCTTAAGTGCCATGGACCGTGGCTAACTTTACATCGTGCCAACCGTAGCTCGTGCCTGTAACTGACTTCCGTCTTACGTGACGCTATCACCCAAGTCATACGTTATATGACGGCCCGTGAGGTCGTGGGACTATTTGACTTGACAACCGCAGAACGAGCGGGACGGCACTTAGAATGACTTAGGTCGATCGGCATAATTTTGCCTAACTTACTCAAGCCTACAACTTAACCCGAGGGACGAGCCAAGGCTATGCCAAGCCTTGCACAGTGGAAACGGACATGCTTTATCGAGCATTCATGCGGGCGACGCCTATGACTTAGGCTAACTCAACGTTTGTGTCGAATACCAACTTTCCTCCTCCCAAGCCACGGGACGAAGGACCGAGTGTCATTTTAAAGCACGCTGAGCCGACTTCTATTGAAACTGTGGGACCATTTTCCATGTTCTAAGACATTCCGACGGGCCGGGATTACTCCCTTAGCTATGTGCGTTCGTAGCTTTTATTTTAGCCTACTTGTGCAAGTTGAAAACCAACGAATTATTAAGTGAAGGCAAAGATAAGGCAAGTTCACCGAAACTCCCCCACCTGAGCGATGTCTTCGAGTCGCCGTTGTAAGGCCAAGTCCGAACGCCGTCGGCGTTTCGATTCCTCCGATTGACTTTGCGGGACGGGGCACTACAACATACACCACTCAGAACAAGTCTCGTCCTCGAGACTTTCCTGAAGGCAACCCATCCTACCATTTCTATGGCCAAGACTTAATCGTTTACACTCCGCCTATGCATTTCTTCGATTCCGAGCCACGCTTGTACGTATCGTTAACTTAGTCGTAAGGCACACCAACCGATTAATCGACATTTGAACTCGTTTCAATCAATGACCGCATTACCATCAACATTTCTTCAATACTTACGATTTCGAAATCTTCGACACTTTTCGGTTTCTCAAGTCTCACTTGATTCAACGTATCACTTAGTTGGATCGTGCACATATTCCAGGCGTCCCCAAAATACATACATGTCAGCCAAGCCTCGTGATAGAGAATCCGTCATCACCACTCGAGTCGGATCGTGCACATATTCGGGCGTCCCTGATATACGTACATGTCAGCCAAGACTCGTAAGTGGTGCCTCCGTAACTCCTAACTCTTCGCGCTCGAATGTCTGCCTACCGCTAGGCTATGTCTTTTCGTCAGTACTGGAATCATAGTTCCCAAACAACGATATCAACACCGACCCCATCCTAAGGTCAAACCAAATCGATGGTACGGGATTTTCTACCCAAGCTCGCATCACTCCGATTTCTAAACATCGAGCATCGATTTCCTACGCACATCCCCATATTCGCCGCACGGGGTACGAGTCGTTCGGTAAAGCCATCCTACGATAACTTACGTTTTTGACCAATTCCACGTCATATCCATATCGTTCGTTCATCAAACCGTTTCGCATAGTCTATCTCTTTGAACACGTTCGACATAATCCGCCTATCAATCTTTTCAAGTCAAGCACGCTATGGCACAATCTATCTCTACATCGTAATTCATATTCCACGTTTCCGAAATCATCTATTCCAATTCACGTAATCGATCACAAGGTCATCTGACTTAACAATACGTTGCGCCCCGATCTCACGCAGGTCCGATCATCCACGGTGGTTCATGAATCACCATGCAACGCTCCCGCGGAATAATCATTCTCATCGGGGCGTAACTCTTGTTTCGTGTCTAGACTCGTTTATTCTCGATACGCGGATTGGACCTACTCAATCCTCAAGTTTTAATCAACCGTCAATCACAAGTCCTAACATTCTCGAGTTCTCCTTCGCATCAAACCAACAAGTCGGGACAATCGAAGTTGCCGCAGCCAAATTTTTTGAGTTCGATCATTCCCGCGACATGAATCACCATGTCAGCGCTCACGCGGAATGATCGCCCCAAATCATGACGCAACGCATGTGCAAGGCTAGAGTTGCGCTCGCACAAGACAAGATCATCGACGCTGTGGTTATCCGCGTAACCATCAAAACACGATCACTTTCATCCAAAGTACTAAGTATAACGTCCAACCGAATAATAGCACTTGCACGATCGTCATTCACCGAGTCAGAGTACCCCCGAGTTATCGCATATCATCTTTGATACGCCTCAATACCATCGACGATATACGTAACCTGACGATCTTCGTTTGCAACGAATTCTGAGTCGTACGAATGATGCTATCGTCCGACTGGATTATCTCCTCGAATCGTTTACATCATCAATTTCTTCAACCCAAATTCACGTATCGTTTATCCGTCGATTTTAGGTCATCGACTATGTATTTCTTCAATTCGCATCATTACTTGCTGACTCAAACCATCGAGCACATCGATTTCAATCCTCAGAGTCGTTTGCGTAACTCCAAAGTCAAACCCTTCGTACACGCTATCTTCCCGTCGTGCTAACTTTTCGTATACGATCCGTATCAATTTCTTAAATCAAGTCATCCATTTATTCTATCGTTTAGAATTCCCATTCAACCATTTCGTAATTCGCACTATCGTTTACAAATCGTTCGAACGGTATTACGTTTACGACTCTCGAATCATGACCATCTAAGCGCTACTCGTTCTAAGGCTTTGCGATATCATCGCTTGTCGACATACTCGTACTATCCGTAACTCCTCTGGTTCCGCTCGAACAATTTCTATAACGTCCATACACCACTCGGGTTCGAGCCATCCGATCTAGTCCTCAATCACGTTCGTATCGACGCACTAAGTCGTTCGCCCCATCCTCAAAATCCCAATCAATCTTCCGTGTACGCCTAAGCGTTAGTCCGATAACGTTCCTAACGATATACACTCCAAGTGTATCTCCGTTCCCGACCGAGCGGTACTTGATATCGCTCACAACTCGTTTGCACCAAGGGTCAAGGTGCGCGACGCGAAACACAACTTAGCCAAAAGGCCGTGTGCATAGCCATCCCGTATGGACTATACTCCGACTTTGCGTGCTCATACGCTTATGTCGACGTAGGACTCGTTAGGCACGCACGCGACTTGCTAACTATGGCTCGTGTTTTCTATCAACTCAAGGTCGGCACTGTTCGGCCTAAAGGCCATCGTCTATCGATACGTTCGATTGGGCACTTGTACGAGCTTTCGAAAATATTAGACTTATTGTATGGACATGCCGAGGGACGTTTGAGAGAGAGCGCACCAACGATATCACGTTGCGGAAGCACAATTCAGAGTTTGCGGAACAACGGAGTTAAAGAATTCAATCGATAGTCCAAGGACGTAAAGCCGTGCTCTGATACCATTATGTCACGCCCCGCTCCCGTAGGAGCGATCGTCCTCGCTAAGGCGGGATGCCGCACGAGCCTAGATTGCGCTCGTGCAAGGCGGGTTCCATAACGGCCGATTTTAGCGGCTGCGACGGGGTCGTCGCACAGAAGTCCCGAGCAGAGACATTGAACACGCAGCGGAAATTTAGAACAAACACAAGTTATTCAAAGAAGCTCTTTTATTGATATTGAAACAACGGTTACATTGGGGGCACAAGGCCGAGATTACAATCACTCAATACACTCGCCTCACATTACAAATCACTCTGCTCTCTCTCATCTCTCGATACAATACTTGAATCCAGCGGAAGCTTCGGAAGGCGATGTCCATACATTATGTCCCGTATAAGTCTTCGAATCCATGCGGCCACACGCTTCGAATCGCCAAGGAACTCCGTGCCTCGACGCATCCAAGCGAGCTCCGCGCCACGAGCTTCTACCTGTGCCTGCACATAAACACTGTGTGGGTGTCAGTACCACTGTACTGGTGGAGTGAGCTCCTCGCCCACCCATACAAAACCGACACGTTTATTTTACTTTGTGCATTACAAGCCCCCCCCTTTTTACGATTGTCTTTCTAGTCTTGCCTTAGGATCGATTTTAGGACCGACGCTCGGCCTATTTAGTGTCTTTAGACCATCTCCGTGCCTTGCACTAATAACGTACCCATACATTGCCTCTAGACCTTTCTCGTGCTTGCATTGTCGACGTACCGACTCACACTTGTCTTTCGTACCATACTCTTGGACGTAACGACTAGGTCGTGTCAAATACTTGCCCTACGGCCCTTCTCGACTTAACTCGAAACGTATAACCCAACTTGTGGAACCGATGTTGAGAACTCAAGTACGACAACGTATCTCATGCCGAAGCACGTGTCTTTACGTATAACCGAATCGTAAGCTTTATAACACTTTGGTGCAACCGAGCACACATTTCACAACACAACGCAAACCGTGCTTACGCTTCCTTTGTTACGACCGATACCGTGCATGCGGATTCGCCGCTTAGCACGCCATTTATCTATATGAAAGGCCACTGGCATGACAAGCCATCGCGGACATAGCTCGGGTAGGCGGCGGGTCCTTCGATGCAAGGTAGCTAGCCCCATGGAAAGCCCCCGACTACCCACGCAATAAAAGCATGCGCGCTATAACGTCTACCCCCTAGGATGACTGGGCCCGGTGCCCCGGCGTATAACCAGTCTAGGCAGAAATCCTTGTCGACAAGGTGTCCAATGACCACGCACCTACGAGACATCTAAACTCACGTAAATGCATGGCCTACTTGTTGGTACAATCGGAACTATACTTAGCAACTCGTGCTCTGAATCACACTTGGCATAACGTGCCTCGGGACCGCGAGACTCCCAACCGAGGGATCGCCTCGAACTTCTTAACATGGATAGGAACGCGAGACTCCCAACCGAGGGACTGCCTCGAAACTCAACGTGGATAGGAACGCGAGACTCCCAACCGAGGGACTGCCTCGAAACTCAACGTGGATAGGAACGCGAGACTCCCAACCGAGGGACCGCCTCGAATACTTAACGTGGATAGGCACGCGAGACTCCCAACCGAGGGACCGCCTCGAAACTCAACGTGGATAGGAACGCGAGACTCCCAACCGAGGGACCGCCTCGAATACTTAACGTGGATAGGCACGCGAGACTCCCAACCGAGGGACCGCCTCGAACTACAATGAACTCGAGGGAACGACTACTTTGTAGCCTTCCAACTTAACTTGAACAAACGTGTTCCTTAAGTGCCATGGACCGTGGCTAACTTTACATCGTGCCAACCGTAGCTCGTGCCTGTAACTGACTTCCGTCTTACGTGACGCTATCACCCAAGTCATACGTTATATGACGGCCCGTGAGGTCGTAGGACTATTTGACTTGACAACCGCAGAACGAGCGGAACGGCACTTAGAATGACTTAGGTCGATCGGCATAATTTTGCCTAACTTACTCAAGCCTACAACTTAACCCGAGGGACGAGCCAAGGCTATGCCAAGCCTTGCACAGTGGAAACGGACATGCTTTATCGAGCATTCATGCGGGCGACGCCTATGACTTAGGCTAACTCAACGTTTGTGTCGAATACCAACTTTCCTCCTCCCAAGCCACGGGACGAAGGACCGAGTGTCATTTTAAAGCACGCTGAGCCGACTTCTATTGAAACTGTGGGACCATTTTCCATGTTCTAAGACATTCCGACGGGCCGGGATTACTCCCTTAGCTATGTGCGTTCGTAGCTTTTATTTTAGCCTACTTGTGCAAGTTGAAAACCAACGAATTATTAAGTGAAGGCAAAGATAAGGCAAGTTCACCGAAACTCCCCCACCTGAGCGATGTCTTCGAGTTGCCGTTGTAAGGCCAAGTCCGAACGCCGTCGGCGTTTCGATTCCTCCGATTGACTTTGCGGGACGGGGCACTACAAATAGTCGCAGACATGGATCTGCTTCTGGTGTGCCCTGTCACTGGTCTTCGCCTGATGATGATGCTGCTGGTGGTGCGAGGGCCTGTTGTTGTTGTTGTTGTTGGGCCTCTTCTGATTACCCTGGAAGTTGCTAGTTCCAGGATACTCCCTCTTGGATCGAGAAGGTTGGCTCTTCTCCACGTCCTGAGCTCGGATCAGGATCCTCTCATAGGTCTTAGCGCCACCTACGATCACAGGGGTGCGAATCTCTTCTCGTAAGCCATATCTGAATTGCTCAGCACGATCCTTGGGGTCAGCTACCAGGTTCTGGGCAAAGCGGCTTAGTCGGCCGAACTCTGCCGTATACTCGCTGACCGTCATGTTTCCCTGCTTCAAGTTCTGGAATTGCCTCTCCATTTCCCGCATCTCCGATGTCGGGAAGAACTTCCTGCGAAACAGCCTCTTGAAGGTGTCCCAATCGAGTTGCTTGTCCTGGAGTCGAGGTTCATTCCGATACCAGGTGTAGGCCTCAAAAATGAAAGTCACGCTGAGTTGATCAGGACAAAGTCTAAAAGTCACGCTGAGTTGATCATGACAAAGTCTAAAAGTTACGCTGGGTTCTACCAGACTATTTCCTCAAATATACGCAGAGACAGCTCATCATTTATCAGAGTGTCATTATGACTGACAGCACGACAGTCAAAGAATGTCTCCTCGTATGCCACGTATGCACGGAACTCGAGAGATCACAACCGTGACTTTCGAAATTTTCTTCAACAAGACTCAGCCTTCATCAAGTTGGCATACCAAAAGAGCTTATTGTCATTTAATGCGACTGACAAGGCAATCAGTATCAGAGATTTTGTCTCAGTCGAGGCACGTCGAATCAAGACAGCTGGCAGTTCTGACTCAAGTCTGCGTGTATTTTGAACTTCTATGTTCCCTCTTCAAGCTTGCGTGAATTCTGAGCTTTCTGCTTCCAGTTAGCGTGTATTCTGAAGCCTTCTATCCAAAGTCTGCGTGGATTTCGTCCTTAACAAGCCTGCGTGGATTTCGTCCTCAACAAGTCTGCGTGGATTTCGTTCTCAACAAGCCTGCGTGGATTTCATCAAATTGGAGTACGTGGCAGCCATGCCACCGATCTCTCACTTGCGTGTCCTATAACTTGCACACGACTCATGCACGATTGCCATGTGTCCAACAGTTACAGGCCACGTCTAGTAACTGTTCATAACCTTGTGTATGTTAAATCCTGCGTGATTTTCAACTATGCACAGGTTGTGAAGACAGTTATCTTTTCAGTTATTTTTGACTCTATAAATAGAGTTCTTTTCTCATTCATTGTACAGATAGATGGCTATCTAAATTGCTGTCGAATTTTTGGAGCTTTTCTTCTTCGCATCGTCTAAGGGATAAAGCGATCGTCTTCTAGATAGGATTCCTACAGTTGTAATTTTCCTAGATACACAATAAATAAAGTGAATTTATTTATGAAAAACAAATTGGCGACTCTGCTGGGGAAAACCATCTCCTCTTCTGAGATGGCAACAACTCAATGCGACACTTCGTCAGTCGGCTCGACGAAGAAGGTGATATCGATCCAATTCGATCAACTCGCCTACGAAGAAATGCAGCGGGCTAAGAGTGGCAAGCCCACTTCAGCCTCCATCACCACTGCCAAGTCGAAGGGACGATCTGTCTACGTCCCTAAGAATCTGCTGGCAACCAATGGTGAAGTTTCTGCCATAGTGTCTACTCCTAACACTGACAAGAACTCTACTGCAAGCACGCACGCTCTTGTGTGCTCGAAGACGACAGCAGTCAAAAGTTACGCTGACAGCACTGGCTCCTTAGCCAAACCTGTTCCAGCGTGCAATCTCAAATTCAAAAGTCACGCTGACAGCACTGGCTCCTTAGCCAAGCCTGTTCCAGCGTGCAATCTCAAATTCAAAAGTCACGCTGACAGTACTGGCTCCTTAGCCAAATCTGTTCCAGCGTATATTTCTAAAATCAAAAGTCACGCTAACAGCACTGGTTCTTTAACCAAGCCTGTTTCAGCGTGTATTCCGTATACATCATCTGAGAAGAATAGCTCTTTAGCTATCTCTTCTTCTTTGCCAAGTTCTACTAAAACTTGGGGTGGTCTTGCTAAAGCTCCTTCACAAATGGCACACAAAGTCCCTTCGAAAAGAAACAACTCTTTAGTTGTTTCTTCTGTTCCTGTAGTGTTTACTTCAGGAACAGCTTTGACTGACAGTTTTGTTAGTCAAAGAAAAGGAGATGGTCTTCTGACTACTCTTCCTTCTGGACATTCTATGTCTCAAAACTTGAATAAGTCTAAGAAGAAACATTTCTTAATGTCTTCTTCTATGACTTCTTCGAATTGGGCACAGAATTTGTCTATAAAAGAGGGTCTGTTACCAACTCCTAATCAAGGGGGTGGTTCAACTCTTCCTTCTCTGCAAATATCCAGATCAATGGAAGGAAAACTTCAAGTATCAAAAACCAATGTTTTATCTCCAACTGATCTAAGAACAAAACTTAATCAAACCCGTTTGGGAAGCACTTCTGGTGTCAAAAAACCATACCAATCGGGAACAAAAGCAAAAGATCCAGATGCAGAGTATGCTAGAAATTATGTGGCTCAGATTAATCATTCTCTATATAATCAAGAGCCATCAAGACCCAAGAACCAGAAATATATTCCTAAAAATACACAAAGAATGTTCTCTGATGTACCTCAATCTTCACAGACAGATTTACGAGAACATCTTCAACAGAAGAGAAGGAATAATTCCGTGTCAATGGATCATGACCATGCTGAATGTGACTTCCAGCCGAAAGTCATAATTCAATGCAGATGTCAATCAATGGATCATGACCATGCTGATCATGAATGTGACTTCCAGCCAAGAGTCACGATGTAATGCAGATGTCAAACTAAACGATAATCTGTCTTCAACCGGATTCAGTATAAACCTATGCCTGATGAAGATGAACCTCTGTTTGCTTCTATCAACATGACCACTCGGGAAACTGGGGGTAGAACTGATAGTCCAGATGGAGTATATAGAGGCACCAGATCAAGGGTCATGGCTTCTAATCAAAGAACTTTGATTTCTGAAGATGATTCTGAATTTCTTGGAGAATCTAACTTTCCACCTCTTCCTACTGGGGGTAGTTCTCCTACAAATGACTTTGATACACAAAGTAATGATTCAGAACAAACAACATCCACCAGTTCATCAATAATCCCTCGTACAGTCACAACTTATATGGTCGATGGGAATACTGATGAACCTTCTTCTTCGACGACTCCTCAAGACCAAAGAATTGCTTCTTTGGAACAGCAAATGAAATCTATGGCTGATACTATGAAGTCGATGTATAAACTTATGGCGACTCAGATACAAAATCGACAGACTGTACCAGAAGCTATACCAATTGACACTGGTGTAAGTCCAGTAGATGTTCCTCCAGCAGTACAATCCAATACTCCTGAGCAAGCTCAACCAGTTCCTAGTCACTCGGGAGCTGGGGGTAGTGCTTATAATGCTGTTCCTCCTCCCAACTATTCTCTACAAGCTACAACCCCACAATCTTTCGGAGTTGTTACTGAAGAATTGAGGAATCTCCGAACTCAATTTGAGGCATTCAAACAGAAGGATGGTTTGTAAAGGTTAGGCATCAAGCAACCTTATCCGATAGAATGGAAGCAAGTATCATATCCTCCTAAATACAAGCCTCCTACTATCTCATTCTATGATGGAACCACTTCTCCGAGTCAATTTATTAATCACTTTGAAGTGATGACTGACCAGTTACAACCAAGTGATGCCCTCCTTACTCGGGTATTTGTTGGATGTCTCAAAGGAACGGCTTATGAATGGTATAGAAGTCTCCCGGATGGGTGTATTACCTCATTTGCCGGTTTCAAACAAATGTTTCTTGAATGGTTCTATGAAGGGCTCAATGACATGACTATGTCTGCTCTTATAAGAATCAAACAGAAGAATAATAAAACTACTGAAGATTTCATTGAGCGGTTTCGAAGAGAAGCTCTGAAGATGCCTCTTGAAACTCCTGATGCTGTTACCATCAACACATGCAAATCAAATTTGTTGCCAATCATCAGCATGTGGACAGGATCTACACAATTTCAAGATTGGCCTTCTTTTATAGTAAGTGCCAAAGCTGCAGAAATCAGTGTTGGAACCTTCAAAGGTTTAGGAGTGCAGATGAATCCCAAGGAAACATGCCAAAATGCTAGCAATGGTGCTAAAAACAATGCTCGCAAGGGAAAAGAAACCCTTGAAGTTAATCTTCAGAGTAAAGACGCATCGACTGTTCAAACTCCTCCTGCCTCTATAAATCAACAACCAAGAGCACCTCGTCCCAGAGAAGAATATTCTTTTGATGACGATGATGTCCTTGGTATCTTCGAATGTCTGCTTAAAGGTAATAAAATACAATTACCTGAAATGAAGAAACCCGATGAAGCCGGTAAGACAGATCATCCTAAATACTGTCCATACCACAGAATGTTGGGTCACACAATTCGTACATGTTATGTACTGAAAGAAAAGATCCAAGAAATGATCAAGTCTGGAGCTATCACTCTCACTCCAAAAGAGAAGACCGTTACCTCCAACGTCGTCTCTATGCAATTCGGAGATTTCCCTCCCCAACTCCTTGAAAACGGGATCATTCCTATCCCCAAGGCAACTCTTGAAATAGTGAATATTCCTCCTCCACAGTCTGAAGGATTAGTACCGATCACTATGAAAACGGAAGAAATCATATGGATTCATCCTGATCTAGTGGCAGATTTCGAATCTCCTCCTCTTCAAAAGATTACTTCCCAAAAATCTAAGAAGGCTGGAATGACTAAGTCATGTCATATGACTTCTCTCGGGTCTACTTCCGACACAGAATCAAAAGATAAAGAAGAAGCACTTGCTGGTGCTACTAGAACAGGGAAACCTTATCTAAAGGATTATTCCAAGATTCCTGAGGATACTCCTGATATCCCTCCTGCTGATAAAAATACTCCTGATGTTCTTGAGGAAGAATCATCCACTGCACCTGTTCCTTCAACCACACCGGTTATACCTACTCCTTTCAAGCCCACAGCTCTTGAGAAAGGCAAATAACAGGCTCGATTTGATAAACCAATCAAGAAGTCCCCTCCTCTTGGGCTTCAGAAGCCTTATAACTTCGACATTCTAGCTCAACTTACTAATACTCCAGCTAGAATGTCCCTCTTTGAACTTCTACGTCTTTTTAAAGAGACTCGGGAGACATTAAGTGAGGCACTTCTGCAGGCTGACTCTTGTCTTGTACAATTAAAGAAGCCAGATGAAAGACCTGTCACTTGCTTGCATTGCAACAGTGTATTGGAGGTTATCCCAAATATTACCTTTACACAAGATGACATGCTACTGAAGGATAATCAACATGATCGGCCTCTCTACTACACCGGTTATATCGATACAATCAAGATAGATCGTATTCTCATTGATCCAGGGTCTGCTATAAGCATAATGCCTAAGAGTCTGTTGGATGAACTAAAAATCCCTCTTCACAAGCTTTCCAAGACGGTTACTACTATTTTGGGATTCAATCAAAGCCGAAGCGAGCCTTTGGGAAAGATTCATCTGAAACTTCAGATTGGTGATTTCAGATCCAAAGTCACTTTCTATGTGATTGAGATCGTGGGATCTTACAATCTTCTTCTGGGAAGACCCTTTCTTTATGAGAATAACGTGGTGCCTTCTACTCTTCATCAGTATTTTAAATACATTGACAGCAATGGACAAGTACGAAAGGAAGTTGCTGATATAAATCCTTTCCATGGTGTTGAAGCTTATTTCAATGATTCCCGGATGTACAAAGAAGAGTATACAAGGCTTATACAAGCTATGGAGAAAGAAGATCCGCAAAGTGAGACCTTGGTAATTCCTGTTAAAGATCGAACTACTCAGCAACAGTCTCCTAAACCCTCTGGAGAAGATTCTTTTATTGTTCCAGTAAGCGGACAGATATCTCCATTACCCCAGTCGCCTACTCAAGACACACTGATCATTCCTGTCAGTGGGCGTACTATGGTCCCTGTATCTTCACATATAAGACAGGATACTCTGGTAATCCCTGTCGGAGGACGGACTACTCTTCTATCTCAAGCTTCAAGGGAGCTCACCTCTTCTGAGCCATTTGTTATCGATCTTAATCGAAACAAAACTTCTTTTCGTTCTCCTTCTCCCCCTTTAGTCATTGATTTGGCTAAAATCTCTAAGGCTCAGTCATCTTCCAATGTAAATACTGTTGCTTTTGAATTTAATGAAATGACTCCATCTTTGCAGTATATTAATGTGTGTAATCATGTTCATAGTTATTTACATTTGTTAGATGACTTGAGAACAATAACCATAGGAGTTGTACAGACTTTTCATACGGGAGTATCCCTAGAATCAGTACAAACTTCATACTTTCTGGTTCCTAGCAGAAAGCCAGGAGATATTCCAATATTCTTCTACAAAGGGCCCCAAAATCCTTCTGATTTGGAAGACGATGACAAAAACGATGACATCGGAAGGTTACAACTACGTCGTTATAGTCAGCAATCTAAAGACATTATCAAGAATATGGGCTATGACTTCAGAACTGGTCTCAGTGATGGAAGAGGAAGAAGAATGCCTGTCCGGATTCCTTCTCTGAAATATGGAAGGACAAAATGTGGATTGGGTTATATTGCTCCTATTCCTTTTATCAATACTGTCCATGAAGATCCCGGATCTGACGAAGATAAGAGATCTGATTCTTCTAGTACCACTTCTTGGGATTCTGATACAAGTATCGGTGATTTCCACTATAACATTCTGTCCTCCAATATGGTCTCTATTGACAATTCTGAGGAAGATGATGAAAATGAAGACGACTTTGAAGTCTCGCCTGAATCAGAACAATTGGCCCAAAGATTAGACAATCAATGGGAATTCAGATTTGAGCAAAAAGAACCTCCGACTGAAGACAAACTTGTTCAAATAGATGTTGGTGAAGAAGGATCCCCTAAACCAATATTCATTAGTGAAAGTCTATCAGAAACTGATAAGCAAGACATGATCAAACTTATTCGTGAATACATTGATGTCTTTGCTTGGAGTTATGAAGATATGCCAGGACTTGATCCACAGATCGCAACTCACAAACTCAATATCTTGCCGAATGCTAAACCGATCAAACAACAACAGCGACGATTTCGTCTAGACATTATGGATGCAATTGAAGCTGAAGTCAATAAACTCATGGCTTCTGGGTTTATCAGAGAAGAACAACATCCCGATTGGGTAGCTAACATAGTTCCTGTTCTCAAAAAGACTGGCAAGATCAGAGTCTGCATAGACTACCGCGATCTCAATGCGGCATGTCCGAAAGACGAGTTTCCTCTACCAATTACCGATGTCATAATCGATAATACCTGTGGGTTTGAACGGATGTCATTCATGGATGGGTATTCCGGGTACAATCAGATTAAAATGTTTCCAGATGACGAGAAACACACTACTTTCAGAACGCCGATTGGTACATACTGTTATACAGTGATGCCATTCGGTCTCAAGAATACAGGAGCAACTTATCAACGAGCTATGAGCACTATATTCTGTGAACATTTATAGAAAACAGTCGAATGCTACGTTGATGACATTGCAGTCAAAAGTCAACAAAAGGAGGATCACATCCAAGATTTGAAGACTATATTTGATCTAATGCGTAAGCATCAATTAAAGATGAACCCTACTAAGTCCTTCTTAGGCGTCTCTAGTGGCAAATTTCTCGGCTTTGTCATTACCTCTAAAGGTATACACGTGGATCCCGAGAAGATCAAAGCCATTCAAGAGATGCGTCCTCCAAGCACCTTAAAAGAGCTACGAGGATTTCAAGGAAGGATCGCTTATATCAGGAGATTCATCTCTAATTTATCAGGACGCTGCAGACCATTCAATCAACTCATGAAGAAAGGTGTTTCCTTCGTCTGGAATGATGAATGTCAGAAAGCATTCGATGATATAAAACAATATCTGATGAGCCCACCAGTATTGGTACCTCCCATCTCAGGAATTCCATTCCTCCTATATACTCGAGCAATGAGTCATTCATTGGGTGCATTACTCGCTCAAAAGAATAAAAATGGTCATGAACAAGCCATTTATTATCTCAGTCGTACCATGACCGGAGCTGAACCTCGATATTCACGAGTCGAAAAAGAATGTCTAGCCTTGATGTTCGCTGTTCAAAAGACACGACATTATATCATTGGCCAGACTATTCATGTCATTTCCAGGATCAACTCCATACGGGTTATGATGAAGAAACCAAGTGTTTTAAATTCTCGATTGGCTAACTGGAGAATCTTACTTGCTCAGTATGATATGCATTATATTCCTCAGAAATCAGTCAAAGGACAAGCTTTAGCTGATTTTCTGGCTGCTCATTCAATTCCAAAGAATTCAAAACTCTACGATGAAATTCCAGATGAAGCCCCTAGAAACCTTCTGCCAGTACATGGGCTGGCTCGCATCATCTTCGAAATAAAAGCAGACCTTCTCTCTGATACCCTTCGGTTGTGACTTCTGTGCTATGGCATCCCCGAACAGAAATGCTGGTTTCTTGTGGGACACCAAATCAAGACTCTGAAAGGGTTCACCATTCATCAGACAGAGTAGAGTTGTATGGTCTTGATTTGCCAACAACGACAGTCTGGCTTCTGGAAAGTCAAACTGAGGAAATTGCACATGAGATAAATTATGTTTAAATGAAAAACTCAGGTGCCCTTCATAATCTGCCTCTTCACTTCAGATATTCACTACAGAAAATAAAAGAAGACAAGGTTAGATGTGTTTCAGAAAAATCTATGTCTATGAGCCTTATGCGTGTATTGCAGTGTTCGAAGGAAATTTCATAAATCACGCAGATTTCAGATAGATGCACTGTCAGAATTATGCGAAGATTTGTCAGCGTGTATTTCAGTATTCGAAGGAAATTTCATAAGTCATGCAGACTTCAGACAGATATATTATCAAGACACGCTGAATGATTTATTCACGCAGGTGATTAATTCACGCAAAGTCCAGACAGATTAGAATGAAAGTCACGCATCATTGCCAGAATCACATTTAAGTGAAAATAATAAAAATACGCTGACGGATCAAGACTAATCTATCCAGAGGATGACTCTCAGAAGCTGCGTGAATAATTCAACATTGATATTTCTGTCAACATGTAAAAAATCACGCAGAGTCATGAAAGCTGCGTGAATAATTCGAACATTGACATCCCTGCCAATACATAAAAAATCACGCAGAGTCATGAGAGCCATGCTCACTTGCGTGAAACACAGAGCTTCGTAAACACGAAGATGTGAAGTATGGCCGACCCTAAAGAGGGGGCATACTTTATTAATATCCTTTGCCCTAAGAAGGGGGGATATATTTCTGAAGTTCATTATTTGTCTTAAGATCCTAAGATTTCTATGTGGAGTTCGTCTTCATCAAGGTCATCTTCATTAAGTCATCTTCAACAGTTCGTATCCCCATCCATCACTTACGATGCATAGGAGGATGCGTGACTTCGTGTCGAGGGAGTCTGTCAGTGGTGGCACGCGAGGAAGTCGCAGGAGCTTTCCCCTTGGCCTGAGCGTCGGTTTTCTTAGGAGCCATTGCTGCTGAGAAGGAGAAGAAGAAGTCAGGGAAGATGAAGTTCGTCAGGAAAGATGAAGTTTCTCTTCTGTGGATTTTCTCTCTCTAAAGCAAGTAAAGAAGGAAAGAAATGACTTATGGCTTATTTATAGGCTCAGAAAGAATTCCAAACGGCAACATCATTATTTGCCTCGATTTAGGAGCTTTGTACGGGATCCTAACCGCACAGAATCCCAACAGTCCAATCATTTCGGAGTAAATCTCTCTTTAAAGTCATCTCATCGTGACTAAATTCATTTTATCATCTCGATTTCAAAGTATTTCGAAATAATTTATCATTTTTTGAAAACTTTGAAGGGGGTTTTGTAGGCCTCAAAAATGAAAGTCACGCTGAGTTGATCAGGACAAAGTCTAAAAGTTACGCTGAGTTGATCAGGACAAAGTCTAAAAGTTATGCTGGATTCTACCAGACTATTTCCTTAAATATACGCAGAGACAGCTCATCATTTGTCAGAGTGTCATTATGACTGACAGCACGACAGTCAAAGAATGTCTCCTCGTATGCCACGTATGCACGAAACTCGAGAGATCACAGCCGACTATTGCGTGACTTTCGAAATCTTCTTCAACAAGACTCAGCCTTCATCAAGTTGGCGTACCAAAAGAGCTTATTGTCATTTAATGCGACTGACAAGGCAATCAGTGTCAGAGATTTTGTGTCAGTCGAGGCACGTCGAATCAAGACAGCTGGCAGTTCTGACTCAAGTCTGCGTGTATTTTGAACTTCTATGTTCCCTCTTCAAGATTGCGTAAATTCTGAGCTTTCTGCTTCCAGTTAGCGTGTATTCTGAAGCCTTCTATCTAAAGTCTGCGTGGATTTCGTCCTCAACAAGTCTGCGTGGATTTTGTCCTCAACAAGTCTGCGTGGATTTCGTTCTCAACGAGCCTGCGTGGATTTCATCAAATTGGAGTACGTGGCAGCCATGCCACCGATCTCTCACTTGCGTGTCCTGTAACTTGCACACGACTCATGCATGATTGCCATATGTCCAACAGTTACATGCCACGTCCAGTAATTGCTCATAACCTTGCGTATGTTAAATCCTGTATGATTTTCAACTATGCACAGGTTGTGAAGACAGTTATCTTTTCAGTTATTTTTGACTCTATAAATAGAGTTCTTTTCTCATTCATTGTACAGATAGATGGCTATCTAAATTGCTGTCGAATTTTTGAGAGCTTTTCTTCTTCGTATCGTCTAAGGGATAAAGCGATCGTCTTTTAGATCGGATTCCTACAGTTATAATTTTCCCAGATACACAATAAATAAAGTGAATTTATTTATGGAAAACACCAGGTGCTCACCACATCTTGTAGTTGGAGTCCTACAGCTTCCGTCTTGAGGTCCTCCGGGAGTCGAGCGACGCTCAGGAGACGCTCCATATGGTCTAGCCATTCATCGGCGTAGATGATACCCTCAGTTCCTTTGAAAGGTCGAGGGTCTTGCTTCTTAAAGCTCTCTATATCTCCAACCTTCATGCAATAATACGCCTCTAATCAAAAGAATGGCCTTTAAAGAAATATAATTAACTCCTGAATCATGCTTACCTTGGCAGGTCGTGGCCCTGATGAAGTGGTTCCTCCTCTCTCGAGGGCAGCCATAGCCACGTTGTGGGCATTCTCCATGCCTTCTCTCATAATCGTGATCTGCTCGCGATGGGCTTCAGCTTGGGCAGCAGTCTGCTCTCTTTGGGCTTCTGCTTGAGCTCTCTGTGCTTCAAGCACTCCTCGTAGCACATCCACTAGGTCAGTGGGATCCACGGATACTGGTGGAGTAGCTGGTGCGGGCACTACCGCAGGGATTTGCGGCTCAGCCCGGGGAAGTGTCGGTTCCGACGTTTGCGCTGTGGAAGCGTAAACGGGCCGGGGAGCTGGTACAGCATGAGGACGGTCTGTCAGCTGCAAGGGAGGTGGGTCTCGGCGTGCTGGAGGAGGTGTGTGATCAGTTGATGACACCTCATCTTCAGCAGGGCCGGATATAGTTGTCTTTTCTTTGGCCATGATCTGGAAGGTTTAGGGTACATACATAAGCAAGGTATCCTACCAGTCTATAATCAAACAAAAATATTTATGTATATAATTCGGTCCTATGTCGTAACAAATCAATGTTCTAGTGTTCTAATTATTTCTAGGTATGTTTTCCTAAGTTGTTGTACGACCTGTATGGGCCACCACTGAAAACATGTCACGACCCGATCCCAATAATCTGGGTCTAGTCGGATCATGCCCAGCCTGCACCGTTGTTGAGACGGCGGCAGTAAGCTGTTCAGTAGCAGGTAACCATACAACAACACTATATTTGTCACAACTTCAACTTCGGAAATAAACTTTATTAAACTGGAATTTAAATACAAATGAAATTGTTCTGAAAGGAAATACATAATTTAAAAATAAACAAAATGCAGAAAAGGGAAAAATCTATCTATCAGCCTCAGTTCCATCGTCCTCCTGCGGGGACTCTGCCAGCACAACCGGGTACAACACAGGATCGTAGTAGCTGTTGTAAAATCGATCTGTATCCTCAATATCCCCTAAAAATATATCTCCAGTCAGGAGGGAGTAAAGTACAATTCATGCTAATTTTTAAACAGTTAAATAAGTAATAGAATCATGCAGTTCTAAACAGTTTTAAAACAGGAACAATTTATTACAGTATAAAACAGTGATTTGAACAGGTAATGACATATGACCGGCTTGGGTTTGTTACGGGAGGGGTAATGGGTTTTGTTACAGTAGTGGTCATAATCATTACGCTATTCCCCAGTCCCCAGTAGTTACAGTACAGTACTCTCGGTGAGAGTTTCGTGTTTGAGTCGTGGTTTAGACATGCAGTAAAACGATTAAATAAATAACTGTAAACTAACATAAACTATACTTGCCTCAATGAAAATGACTGGAGAGGTAGTCGACTTCGAGACGGAAAGTTAGAGTCATCCTCGAATTCCTACATTCGAGAGATTGACTCAGCATTAGGTTTACCAACCTTAGCTACGCTAGTTGAAATCTCTATTAGCGTCCTAGTCCAATTTTAGTTCTTTAATTAACCAAACACAGAGAAAAAAAACACGGTTATTAAGTGCGTTGATTTAATACGAGGGAAAATATCATTTTAACTTTTGAATTCAGGAAAACTCGTCGTTGCCAGATTATTTATAAAAACTTGGTAATTTTTTTATAAATATAAATATAAAGCTAATTTTCTTATTTTAGTGAGAAAATACGTGATTTTTAATTATTAACAAACTTGTCAATTTTTAAGTGAGAAAAATATTAATTAATTTTATACGAAAATACTTTTAAGTCAATTTAATCGTTAAATTAATAAAAACTCGCAAAACCAGAAAATGACAGGAAATCTAAGCTATTACAGTCACAGACCAGCCAGCTGGGCTTATGCCAATTACAATTTATTTACATAAATTGAAATAAGATAAACTGCCGTTAGTCCTAAACTGAAATAGAAATTAAATAGAATTTAAACAGAAAATAAATAATAAAAATACAGATAAATAGTAAGTCTCAGATAATGGTCCGATCCTCATTTGGCTAATTGCCTCAACGTCCGGACGGGGCCGGTATCGTTTGCACTTAGCCGGGTCCATTGACCGATACGGTCGTCACCCCAAAATTAAATATCGAATAAATTCCGAAAATTATTTTAAATTCATTTTGAAAATAATTCAGGATTTACGAAAAAATCGGGCAGCATCTCCTCTGTTTTTGGTCAACCCAAAAACTGGGAAAATGGTGCCGATAATTCCTGCAAGTCCCAAACCAGGGAAAAACCCGTATTTTATATATATAAAACATCCACAGCCAATCCACAGCATAATCGGGACGACCCGAAATAATTTCGGAAGTCCGATTCCAATTCTACAAATCACAGAACGTTCCCGGAAAAATCCGGAAAGCTAAAACATGCCACAAATCCATTCCCGAAATATTTCGGAAATCCAAAACAATTCACAGGACCTTTCCGAAAGTCCCAAAAAATTACGACGTCGCTAAAACCGAATTCCCAAAGAGAACCGGGGACCATTTCATCATCGACAAAATAATAAAATAGCGGGACAAGGGAATTATACCTCGGATTGCTCGGCTAGAGCTCTCAGATGTAAAATAGAAAGAAAATAATGAGATCCAGATCAGCGAACGTTCCCGAAACAGTGCTGAAACCAGCGTCGTCGAAGCAACACCGAGAAATTCAGAGTCTAGGGCACGACAGGGCCGCAGAGGGGCACGCCGGAGTCGGGCTTGGCCACGGGGAGAGGGCGGACAGGGGCACTGCCGAGAAGGGGCGCGGGGAGTCGCCGAGGGAGTCGACGCTGTCAGCGGAGAACGCCGACGTCGGCGCGCAAGGGCGGTGCTGTCGGCCGGAGGGTGGCGCGAAGGGGGCGGACGCGCGCTCGCGGGGGAGCGAGGGCGCCGGCGGGAAGGCCGCACGGGGGTCGACACTGTCAGCGTGCGCTGGTCGGTGCGGACGCCGGAGGAGGCGCTCGGCGGGGCACTGCCGCGAGGGGGCGGCGAGCTCGGGGCTTGGCGGAGGTTGGTCGGGTGGAGCTCGGGTAGAGGGGTTGGGCAAGGGTTTGAGAGTAGTTGGTGGAGAGATGAAGCTTCTGTGAAGTTGGGAAAGGTTCTGTGAGGGAGAGAATTAAAGTGAAGTTGATTTGTCTTCTGTGAAGTGAGAAGTGGGAAGAGTGGGGAGAGATAATAAAGGGAGTGAGGTTGGTTGCTGGAGTGAAAATGGGTTCGTGTGTGGAGGAGAGGAGTTGGGAGGTGAGTGAGAATAGGAGTGGGATTATACCAATTCGTGTGTGAGAGGGTGTGCTGGTCCTACGGGACCAGCTGGTAATTTTTTTTTATTAATAAAAACTAAGTCAACCAGATTTGGAAAATAGGAAAAAGGGTTGGGTTTGGCTCAGGCCTGGGTCTGGGTTCGGACTCGGGTCTGGGTCTGGAATCCAAAAGTCCATGTTGTTTATTATTTTCGAAATCCTTTCACTCCAAAAATATTTAGTAGTAATAATAATAATAATTTTAGAAATATTAATGATAACACTTTTATTAATAAATACAAACATGGGTTTCACACTACAAAAAAACTTGTACAATTTAAGTTTCATAACGAAAGGAGTTTGTATTTGTGTGTAGAATTATGATAATATGAAGGTGAGATCATTTCACTTTATATGTTAAAGTTTAGTTTCCTTCACCTTTTTAACCGGTTACCTAGACTTAATCATCGTAATTATCAGTTTTCTTCTAACTTATACTTGATTTAATGATCAAATCTTAGCCACCCAAACTGCATTATGAACATACCTAATTGTGAGTGAAGAAAAGAGTTAATGGTATAAAAAATTTGGTAGAAAAGATGAACAAGTGTCCTTTTCGTGATTTGGGGAGACATAAAGAAGTTTCAAACCCTATGTCATCTGTCAAGAAAAAGTATTTAGCACTTCTCAGATTTTGATTCATATGTTCTAAGAAGTTAAGAAAATACTATTTTATTTGTTTTTAGATGTAGTTTCAGGAAACATGTATTTGGTTTGAGAGTGAGGGGTCTGGGGTTTCTTGGGTTGAATATCATTTCTCTTTTGGGTCCTTGCTTGAAAAAATATGACTGAAAATAGAGGGCAATTTGAAGAGTGAATGGTTTTCTGCCTTTCAAGTACTACTCCAGGTTCTAAGGAGGATTTCTCATCACATGCATTGTCTCTTCTGGTGGACCCGAGTCCATTTATGGATTACACCATAAGGTGTGCATATTTTCTTTGACTCTCTTTATCCTTTCATCCTATAGCAAATTCTCACATCCTCTTCTTCACTGTGCATGTCATGGAGTTATGCCTTTAAAGGTCAAAAGTTTTTTGCTTTACTTATTGTGGCACTGTTCTTGTTGGCATTGTATAGTTACATGTGAATTTTCCACATATTGCATACCAGCCAGTGTTATCGTGGCAGTATTTTTTGTGAGGGAAAATATGGAGAAATAATTATATCATCTGAATCATATTCATAGTAACTGCTCGAATATCCAAGGAGTTTGAAAATTGATTATTTTTTCAATTGGTCAAGATCCAACTGAGATACAGTACAAACAAAAAAGGGTTCGTATTGGGTGATCTAGCATAGCGTATCGAAAAAGTTTTAAATTCAGCTGTTGCCACCTATACCTCGTTTACTTAAAATATACATCTTCAAACTTGTGGATATAATTATGGTGTCTGCTCCTATGCCATAATATTATTCAAGTTTGATCCTCATAAACCTTACCCTCTTTTGTTTAGATTTTATCTCTCTTGGCTATTTGGGTTCTAGTTTTGTACTAGCTAGGTATGTATGAAATACATTTTTTACTTTAATGCTGGATTTGATTTTCTTTTAGTTCTCGAGTAATTTGACCTCTCTGCTCTGTTTACATTTGTTAGTTTAATCATTCAATTTCTAGTTACAGAATATATAATAGTTTAAGAGGAAAATCAACAAATATTAGGGTAGCTAATTATTTAGCAACCCAGAGGATATATTTTGTACACGTTCAATTGATAGATTTCCTAATATCATATGAATCAGACATGATCCATTTTTTTTTTTTTGTTTAAGGGTCTTGTTTTAGTTACAGATCATCAAATAATTTGGCTTGTAATGTCCCTTTTGTTTTGGAATTTGAAGCCTTAAGATTATTGTGACAGTCAACTAGTGGAGCTTTTGTTTTGGAATTAGTATTTTGGATTTCAAATCAAACAAACAATCCATATGAAAGAGGACCAGAAATCAGAAACATTAGTTATATATCCTACATCAGCCTATAACACAAATAAGCAAGCAGCCACTTATCAGGGTTTCTAAACTATTAACTTTTAGTAATTATTTTTTGATATTCATTGTAATGTTGATGATATAAAAATTGTTTTCGTCCTAGTATTGACATTTGACTATATGTTTTTAAGGCAAGCCATTTTGTATTGTTGCATGTCTTCTATTGTTGAAATGGTTTAATTTCCAAATTACGATTGATGGGTTTAAAAATTTGCAAATCATTTTTCAGCAACTCTTATGCTAGGTGGAAAAGAAAATTGTTAATTGGTTTAACTTGTTTGGTTGTTTATAAACCACAACAATAATTGAGATACCAACCTACAATGGTTAATGCATCTTGCACATTCTGATATAAGGTTAACTCTGCAAGAGCCAATTAGAGATGTTCATAGCACATGTCAGAAGTAGGACAAATTATGTGAAAGCTATGGAGATATAAGAGGTCATGTTCAGCATAAAGAATATCTGGAAGAGCTTCTATTATGGCATCTCTCAGGTGCCTTTCTTTTGGGTTCATTGTAGGAGAAAGGGTATTGTGTATGAACAATTATAGTTTGCAGGGTGTTTTCTACATGCTTCAAATATTTCTTGAGAGAAATCTGTAAATCATCATTAATGAGAAGGGTTAGTGTAAAGTCCTTGGATCTTAGCCAATTATCTGTATGAAATAGATTTCCAGTAGAATATCCATCCTACCAGGGTGTTTTCCAAGGCATACGTCTCTAAATAATTGACAACATGAATATCCATACAAGTTTACATGCTTTGACAATTAAGAGTGAAATTTAGAAAAAATAGCTCAAAAAGTATGCAAAAATAGAATTATCAATATGGAAACTCAGGTTGTTGGCCAAGCATGGTTGACACAAGCCAAAACTCATGTATCCACTCTGAATGCAATCTAGAGAGGCATGCTTACGGTTTATGCAATTGAGTTCTAGCTCACTTCTTCCGTTGATGTGTCCGTTGAGTTATCAAGATGAACTAAATGAAATGGCAGAAATGATGCTTGGATGCCATAGAGGTGGATAGGCCCTCTATTAGTTGATGGTAACTGCCAAGAGTTATTCTTAACAGTAGTAATGTAACTATTCATCTTTTATATATTCGATGTTAATTTCTGAAAACATCAAGCATTTTGTTATTACCAAATCCTAGTCCTTGTGTCTTTTTTTTTGGACGGGTGATATCAGATATTAGTGCAACTGCCCACATTTGCTTATTTCTATATTAGCTGATTTTAAAAACTACAAGCATATGTGCTTTCCTCTTTCATGAGAATGTAATTCTGGTTTATCTTTCTTATAAGCAGTTTGCATGTCTTTTCTTGAAAATCTCTTCAATGCCATCTTTTCAAGTAATACTTCCTACTCTTTACTGAGTTGTGACATACAATTATCTGCCAACTTTCAGAGGAGACAGAGCTGCAGCGTGTTCCTGGAAGTTTTGAATGTGTTGAAGAGTATAAAAGAGTCTTTGAGCCTCTTCTCTTTGAGGAATGTAGAGCACAGCTGTACAGCACTTGGGAAGAAAACATTGAAAATTCTAAGGATGCACACATATCTTAGTGTTTTATATTTGACATTACAAACTAATGCTTGTTTTCTTCTACCAAGTAGTGTTAGATGGGCTAATAGAATTAGAGTAACTTTGATAATATATGGATATGTTCACCCAGAAAAGACTAATATAGGAATCTATACAACAAACTGCATGTTTGTTTTTTTTCTACCAACTAATGCTTGTTTTCTTCTACCAAGTAGTGTTAGATGGCTAAAAGTGTTCTATAAACAATTGTTTAATTAACAAACTCCTTTAGACTTTTCTGAGGCTGTCATCTTCACCCATCATCTGTAATCCACAATATCAAGTTCGAGTATTCATCAATGTTGTAGTAAATACTAAACAAATCGTTCATCTCAAAAAATTTAGGTTGGCATCATTGGCTTCAGACAAATCATAATTATGCAATACTGTATTTCCATGTGAATCCTAATTATTAATAATTGCTTGCTACCTATGACGTAATTATTAATATCCGTAGATGGTGTTCCTAGTAACTGGATATTGGCTATTTTATTACAGAAGATGGCAAACATGAGCTTATGATTCTCTTTGAAGGTTCTCAGGTTAGTAGAGAACTTGTGTACGATGGTCATTCTTGTCTTTAAAATCATCAATCATGTTTTATATTTTATTCCCAGGAGGTTTCAGAAAGGGCCATGAGAAACTCTCTGACGTGCTAGAACCCTTTAACAGGATTTGGCTTCGTTAAGGTAACATTTTGGTGGATCACTCTTTATGTTTGTATTTTGATCATTCAACTGCTATGTGATTAATACAAGCTTTTTGTGAAATATCGAATTGGCTTGTGATTTTTCTTGTTTGTTCCTCCATGTTCTATTAAATTTATTAGTACTAAAACATTATCCCTTAGCTATTTGTAAGACCATAAGGTTATATGGTTATATTCATTCTCCTCGGGGCGTGGTGGAAATGACATGTTATATGGCTATATTCATTCTCTTGATTATGTTGTTGACGACTTGGTGCATATCTTGACTAAATTATTATATCAAATAAAAAATAGTTGAAATGATGAATTTTTTATGATGGCTAGTTGTAGTATTTACAGAAATCTTATTTGGAGAGGGTGTTGTACGAGAATCCTGGTATGCCATGCTTTCTCTTTGGACATTCTACTGGTGGAGTTATAGTTCTTTGGGTAAGCTATTTTGCAGACATCTTAGGGTTGATTGGACTTGAAAAAAAATGATATAGCGACTTGAAAAAAAATGATATAGCCAGTTCAGTTAATCGAAAGAGTTCAATACTTGGAATTATTTTTTTGTAGTGTGGCCATATGAGAAGCCAAAAATTTCTTATTTCATAATACAAGCTTTTTTTTTGAAGTGACATAGTAATTTTGATTTGCTGGTGTTGGTGAATAAAACTTTCTAGCTTATTCATGTACCAAGGGTCCCAATTACTTATAACTAACCATATTTCTGGCTTATTCATGTGTTTCCAGGTAGCCAATGCTGCTGGCAGCCATGGATGTGTGGATCGGTTTGTCAATGGATGTGAAAAATCAAATATATATGTTTTGGACTTGTGTAAAAAGTCATAGATTTTATTTTGTAAATTAAGTGAATGCTTATTGATGTAAAACTCGATGGGAACACTCTAAGTGATGTAAGACTTGGATTTCATTTTGTGAACAATGGGATATTACCTTTAAATATGTTTTATAGAAATCGTTTTGTTAATATTGCGGCTACGCTTTGTTAATGTTGCGGCTACCATATGCATTTTCAATTAAATAAAATAGTTCTGTATGAATTTTTGTTGTATATAAAATTCAATTATATATTTTATATATAAACAGGAAATTAGTAATTCCATAATAATTTAAACAATTGTTAAGTTTTTTCGCACGATTACAGTACTTTTTAAAATTTCGTCCCTTATTTATTAGGACGAAATATATCTGTTACAAAAACTTGTTTTTTGGGACAAATTAATATACCGTCACACAAAAGCATAAATTTGAAAACTTTTGAGATGTTTTGCCTAACCGTCCTTTAACAGTAATTAGGACGGCAATATCCGTCCCTAAAGTTTTTGCCACGCCACCCTAATGGGACCGTCCATTCCCGTCCCAAAGGCCGTCCCAAATATTTGTTGGGACGGTAATTGTAGTTTTTAAGACGGTTTTTTGTTGTCCCCAAAGGTCACTTTTTTTGTAGTGCTCCCCCCTTGAGTCGATACGCCTTCGTCGTTTCCCCGAGCCGATGCGGCTCGATTCTCTAACTTTATTGCACGGTCACTCTCCTGACTTAGCCATTTGAGCACTTCGTGCTTCATTGAATCATACGTCCGATTTGCCTTAGCATGCCCAAGTCTTAGCCCGTTGCAAGGCGACGATTTGATTTTGCGGACCCCTTACTAAATATTGCAAAAGATCGACCTCTAATATTTTCCCGTCAAAGTATAACCTGCACACGAAACCAACTAAAATCAATATTTGCATCGATTCGGACTTGCGCCTTGGTCGATTCGATTTCTTAGAATCTTCGAGCCGATTTAACGCACTCATCCTTCGGGGCAACGCGGCGCTTCGCATCGATTCAACTCGATGCATTCTTTCGGGACAATGCAACTCTTCGCATCAACTTAGTTTGATGTGTTGCTCGGGACAACGTAACTCTCGTATCATTTTGCATCGATACAGTCTCTTCCATTAACATGACTCGTTGAGTCAACGCTTCAGCGTAATGTGCCGTGCGGAGCGGGGCATTACAGAATATACCACTCAAAACAAGGTTCGTCCTCGAACCAAAACCAACACTCCGACTAAGTGTTTTATAGATCGTTTCACGATCTCGTCCCACCAATGTTGTTCGATTTCATAATATCTCGCAAGCTTTCCATTAACATTTCAAAGTCATCCTAGCAGCTCGATTTGAATTTTGAATACAACTCGATTTGGATCCATACTTATATTCAAGGCGTCCCGAAGATATATGTATTTCGACCAATTCCAGTGGTAGCAAATTGGAACAAAGCTGACAGGTAAATTTCAATCCTATGCTTGCAATCTCGTACTCTCGATCGGACTTATCCATAGTACTTGTTCTCGCAATTTCATTGCATAACACTACGCGATTCAAAATCGCCTTTCTCATTTCGTATGTTTCATATGGACTACCAACTCTATGCGTCGCGTCAAGCCGTCGCGCATCCGATCGCAACGATCCTTCGCAACGCCTTGCGTTCGATGTCGCCACCCAACTATTTTCGAAGTCTCGCTTGCAACTTGTCTAGATATGATTTTCTTTGTTGACTTGCAAATGCATCAACATTCAGGGCTACGCCCGCTAGGTTACTCACATAGTCCCCGTGCTTAGATTCTTCCGACACAAGTTTAAATTGACATTGCACAAAGGCCACAATCTATCCGACACGAAAGTTTACATCAAGGCGACGGTGCTCAAGGCAACGATCGCCTTGACACGAATGTCTTAACGACGCGTCTTACATTCAATTTCCTAACGAGTAGGAATTCACTAGTCAAATTTCCAACTTATCCATCTCGCAACATCGAATGTAAATTTCGATTCACGTAAGCTCAATTGCAAGGTGAATCCGAATCTAACGACATGTCTCGTAAGTCATTCCCTTATCATTCTCTCTACGTTTCTCGCAATCGCCTATCCGGATCACCAAGTCCGTTGGTGAATTCTAGTTCGACCGTCGACCAATATAACCATTCAAGTATTTATCCGACGAATACTCAAAATATAACTTATCATTCTCAATCGAAAGCTGTTCCAACAATTCTTGATCGCCTAGACTTATCGTCACATGCACCGTGTTATATTTGTTATCGGTGCAATCTCATATGCGATATCGCATTGGTCATCTTACGGTCTGCAGCATTCAATTTAATTTGGTGGTCAAGTCTTCTAGGGTCAGCTGCCCCGAAGCTACGCTCGATAACTGTGGATCATCACCGAAGGACAGTTTACTACGAACCATGCTATATCTTATTTCGGAGCCAAATCATGTTCCGACGATTCTATGCGACTATCCAATTTCGGACAAAAACTATTTCTATCGGCACAACTGATGCGCAACTATCCTCCGAGTCAAGTCATGTACTGTCGTTGATGATTCCGCAATTTACGAAACATCTACTCGCATCAAGTTCGAGTCTATCTTATTCACGGGTCGACACACGAGATGCTATACGCATCGAGCAATCGTCGATGACTTATAGTCTCGTCTTGATTAAGCACAAAATTTACGATCAATCAAGTTCGTTCATTCTCGTATCATTTCTTACAAAATTTTGATAGCGTAAGGTGCACTCCATTTTGTAATCTCACATCGTGCTTACGTTTCCTTGCGTATCGATCTTGATAGTTCATATCAATTTCGATAGAAAGAGGGTCGACTTCGAATCCGTTTCAACGTCAACTTAACTCGCATCGCATACATCCAAGTTCGCAACAAACTTTTCCATACGCATCCACTCGTTCTTCGATTCGCCGCATCCCGATATACTTTGATCGCGTAACCGAGTTATCGATTATCCAACATCGTGCCCTCGAGTTATACGATCTCGCCCTCTAAGTTTTGCGTGTTTTCAGTCGTACTCAAATGAGTGTTGTTGTAACGTAACTAACTATTTCTTAGGCCCGATTTCTCACGTCAACCAACTCTTCATCGAAGTCGCACATCGTGCGGTTCGATTTCAATTCGCATCGCCCAATATTTCTATCAAAATTACAAGTCGTACGATTCGATTCGCCTAGCCGAACATTTCTATCGAGATCGCAAGTCGTGCGATTCGATTCGTTTCGCCCAATATTTCTATCGAGATCGCAAGTCGTGCGACTCATTTGTAAGCTCGAGTTTTCCCTTTCCCGTCGATCCGATTATTGCGTCAAGGCATAATCGTTTTGCTAGTCTCGGTCGTCCGACCAACTAATAACTTCCGTTCGACGTATCATTCATTGATACGAGTCTCGCCTTATCGTCCCAACCGATCTTCGAAGAACACTTGCATCAACATACCGTCATACAAATTTTTAATCGAGTCTCGGTACTCCCCCGTCCGTTGCGGACAAATCTTCCATAATTCTCACAATGCGTCGATGAAATTTATCGCACAAGTGCTATACCATATACCACTCGAAATCGAGTCATTCATCGCCTACGTGGTATGGCATGTACCACTCGGAATTCAAGCCATTTCCCCTGCGCTATACTTAGTATAGACCAACTATCTCTTCCGTCTCACGATTTCTGCAGTGATCGTGCTTGATCACAACCGTAACTTTGATTCTATCAAAATTCGACACACTCGGTCAATGTTCTCGTTTGCCAACATAAGTTTGGTGTGCAACCGAACGATTCGTTCTATCAATTTATGAATTCAATTCTTTCCTCACGTTGTATCTCGTGCAACAATTTATCTGATATGCGTCGCACCCCGTGCAACAAATTTTACTTTCGATACGCGTTGCACATCGTGCTACGATTTATTTCCGACACTTTCATTTTACTTTGTACAAGATTTATTTCTAATTTCCTTTGCACTTCATGCAATGATTAATTTGATATGCGTTGCACCACGTGCAATGATTTTATTTTCTAATACGCGTTGCACATCGTACAACGATCATTTCCGACATTTACCGTACCTCGTGCAATGAATTACTCTCGACTTTCCAAGTCAATGCACAATCCGTTTAACACATTCGGTATTGGCTTATCACTTCTCACTTTCATTTTTAACGTATATTCACCATTAACTCGTTGTACTTCGTGCATCATTTTATTTCTCTTTCAACATGTTATATTGCAACAACAACATTCCAAATCGTATTTCACAATTTGTTGCGCTTGTAGCAACTAACATTTTTACGGCTCGTTGCATTCAATGCAATATACCCTTCGCGACATTCTTAGCAAACATCGTGTAATTTCCAAAACACATACGGCAAAATTACACGATTTGTATTAGACTTATTGTATGGAACATCCAGTGCGGCATCGAGTAGAGTCAAGAGTGATATCAAGTGGTGGTGGACAACTTTTCGAATTGTAATGAAGTGAGCGTCCAGAGGAAATTGAGCCTAGAGCTCTGATACCAATTTGTCACGCCCCGACCCGGAATCACCCGAATCATCGTCCTCACAGGGGGCGTGATGCCGCACGAGCCTGGAGTTGCGCTCGTGCAAGGCAAGATGACAAGTTCTCAAATGGTTATCTTTTGATTCGATAATAACAACGAAAGAAAACAGAGTATACGAAACAATTCTCTTTTATTAATATTCGAAACTGAGATTACAATGGCTTTCGATAGCCTAACAATACATGCCAGATTAGCTACAACACTCAGGTTCTCTCTTGTCCACAAAGGATTTTACTGTTCCATACATCATGCCTTCTATATCTCGGCCGCATCAATCCAGCTGCGTAGTCCGAGCGTCAATGCGATAGCACGCTTCAATGCGCCTCGACATTCCAAGCCTTAACGCGTTCAAGCAACGCTTCGCCGCAAGCAATCCATTCCCTGCACCCTATATGAAGCTGGTGGGGGATCAGTATGTTCGTCCTCGCATGTACTGAAGCAAAGATCATCTTTCCAAACCGACATTTTAACCTTTATGTTGAATCATGCAACTTAGCTTATGATCTTGCTATGTTCTCCTTAGGGTCAATTTCGTGGCATCTTCGAAAGCGTAAAGCATGTTATCATAGCAGCATGTTATCGAATTGAATAGGCAAGCAAACAAGCAATCTCGTGTTGATTCGTGGCGCGACTTACCAAGTCGACGCACTCGCCCTTGCACCGACGCAAGGTGAATACGCCGCATCCCTTTTCTGTCATGTTATATGTGCATCTCTAAGCAGGATCTCTATGTGGGACGCATCTGCGCCTACACTTTCAACCCATCGTTCCTTAACTATATGAAGGTCGTAGACATATCCGTGCCGGAATGGACTAAAGGAGTTTCTGTTTTATTATTCCTTACTTTCTTTTCTCTCCTTCTTTTCTTTCTCGAAATCGAATTTGGGTAGCCCGGCGTTTCACGGGTTGGGTTGCTATCCCAACAACCGAAACTTACCGCGTGCCTACCATCATTTGCGGCTTCTCACATTTACGACCGAGTGCTAATCGGACTTCGCATGTCACGACCCGCTCCCGAATAATCGGACACGAGTCGGACACGCCCAGCCTTCGTCGTTAGACACGACAAAGTAAGCTGTACCAAGCTAGGGAAACTAACCAGATAAACATGAAAATATAGAATCACAGCATCTAAAAATGTATCCCAGAATGATCACCATAATCCACAAATCCAGATATCATAAAGTACTAGTCATCAAGAATGAAATGTACATGAATTCTAAAAACAATATCTAAGAGTAAATCTAACAGTCTAAACCTGAAACCTCAAGCTAAGTCATGACATCCTGCTCAGCTAAAATCCCGGGCTCTGGCCCATAGGGTAGAATGATATCCTGCAAGTATACCTGCAACTTATCCAGTCAGGAGCGGAGCAAAGTACAATTCTAGGTAATGAACAAGACATCATGAAATAAAAGTACAAGGGAACATAAAAAGTACAGGAAAGAACACGGTGAATAAGTACATAAAAGAACATGGTATGTAAGAACATGAAAGTACATGATATGTAAGCACATGAAAGAACATGGTATCATAGAATCACAGGAAATATGTACAAGGTATATCTCCTGCATGTGTGTACTATATTTGAAATATAACTAAGTATGTGACCGGCTAGGGTAAGCACATGAAAGCACATGAAATGGTACGGCTTAGGACCCGCGTGCACGATGCGGGGTCTAAGCTAAACACACCTGAGTTGTTTCTTGGGATTGGTCACATAGATAGTATATTTCCCCACCCCAGGTACAAGTAATAAGAACAAGGGAACATGAGCACCAGAAAGTACATGACGTGTTGCAATGTGTCAATCAAGAAAGCACATGATATAATGAAATGCACAAGACCATTGAATGTACTTGCCTTGCTCCGGGAAGGTACGGGTAGGCAATAGAGCTGTATGTCCTCCTGAGTATTATTGGGTACAAGTTGGTTAACTTCTAACAAATTCTAATTTAGTTATCAAAAAAATTCTAACCATGGCTAAATGTAAACGTTTAGGATTACTAGTGATTTTTAGGTTTAACCATAATCCATACAATAATTCAATTCTTCATTGAAACTAATACGAAACAATCTATTCATAAATGCCATATGAGATGTTATATACAACTACATAGGCAACAACCAATTTCTACTAACAAGCTAATTACCTATACCTAGTTTAATTATCTTGCTACAATTAATCTAATTAATTTAATATAAATGGATTTAACAAATTTTATAGAATATACTATGTCCTGGCATAACCAATAATAGATAATTGGACTACTAGTTTGTTATGTTCCATATAGCATAATCTACTAAAAGAAGTAGTGGAAATATATTGGAAATAGTCATGAATGCTAACTGCTATAAGCTAAAATAATAAACTAACATTATTCAACCAACTTCATTGCCACATAGTAATGATACTACAACATTTACTAAATAAAGCAGCCTAGTATGCATGACTCATGTCGGCCTATAACCAGATTATCCTTCCGGTCCCAAATTAAAATATATATACTGAACTTTCAAATTAAAAAATAGTGATTTCCTGATTGAGTCAAACTTCCCCAAAATATAGCTTGGTCCCAACAACCTGTTTAATATACAAATGCCATCCCAATTCAAATTTCTGTACCAAGTCAACCAACAGAAAGGAAAAAAGCTCATAAACACTTACACTATTTGGTTTGTCATGCTAACCCAACTCTAATTGAATTCCACCAAATTAAACATCATCTCAAAATATAACTCAAGATGAAAAAAAATTCAGAACTTAGCAACGAACTAATTAACTTCAACTTCCTCCTTCTTACTCTGCTCATCTACTCCAAATCCCAGTTGAAAACCAACACTAAAGAGTCTATTCAACCATCCAGCATCCCAAAATTAATAATTCCCTACAAACGAATCAAATTCCCCGAGGCTTGTCAACTGCTACTCCGGCCTGTCGACCCCTTGTACTCGACGTTCCCCGAATGGACACGAATCAGCGGACACAATCTCTGGACATGATCAATACTTGATACAGATGACGTCATGGATACACACCCTTATCTGGACACGAACAGCACAGGCACACGAACACAACGATACCTGGACACGCAACACTGAACACACTAGTCACAGGCATAAGCAATTATGCTGGACACAGACAACTCTGAGACACACACACAACACGAACAGTAAAGTATGTCTTACCCCGATTCAAATCCGATAATAAAAAAACACAAAATAAGTGTCTCCAATATAAGAGTAGATCATTACCTGAACCGAAGTATCGAATCTTGGATGAAAACGCGATTGAGGAATCGACTCGTCCCTTATGTCCGATCACTCAGCAACCATCACTCGATCCAGAATTCCCAGTAGTGATCTCCTCTAACAATTCAATGATTACATAAGAACCATCAATTGATGCTCATCCAATATCCAGATCAAAACTAAAACAAGAGAATGGAGACGAACTCACTGTGGCCTCGTCGTCCGATAGGTCGCCGGAGTAGTATCCATCACCATCGTCGTCGCCGTTGTTGTGGAAGACGAGCACGCTGATGTCGCCGAAAGGTTTCGAGAATCGCCCGCCTCACCGTCGACTAGTCGCTCAGCGCCGGACATGATGGCCTCGCCGAGTTGATCCGCGTCACATCTGGCCGATCAATCAAGAACCAAAACAATTGATCCACCCATCCTCTTCGATTCGATCGATCAATTTGAAACAAAACAGAGGGACGGAAAAGAATGACTCACCATACTAGATGACTACGGTCGCCGCCTGAGAGTCGACGCGTTGTCGGGGAAACATGCCGTGCGTGTCGAGATCAGCCTCTCGAACTCGTCGGGAAGGGCTAGCCAAAGGCTCTGCCTAGCTGTGGTCGTCATCGTCGCTGGGACGTCTCCACAGCCTCTACGTCGACTGGTGGCTGATGCGGCCGTCGGTCGCCGGAGTCGAGTCGCCGCCGAGTTGGATTTAGGGTTAGGGTTCGAAGGTTTTGCGGGAAAAGGATTTGGAAAAGAAAAGTTGAGATGAGAAAATGGGTTTCTCTCTCTCTGTTAAGTATAAGAGAATGCGAAATTTGCACCTCAGCCCTCCCGCTATGGGCAATTTAGCAGGGAGGTCCTCGAATTTTTCGTTTTTACAAAATTTTATATAAAAAAACAGTTATAATTTAAATTAAAGTACAAGGACCTCCAAAACTTTGTTATAACTAATTTCAAAATTTAAAAGAATAAATTCTGCCCAACTAATTTCCCTCCAAAAATATTATTCACCATATTTATATTTTAAAATCAAAACTTATTATTTGAAACTTAATTATCAACTATTATTAATATAAAAATAACATAAAAAATCAAATGTATTTCTCAAAACAGGGAGGTGGAGTTATATCGCAGATGTGCGCCTATCAAAGATTTACATCCCTCCTAGGCTGAACGGTCCCGGTGCCCCGGTGCGCCCGTTCGGAGGGAACCGTGCACGGAAGATATCATCGCAATTATCTCAAGTCCATCCCATTCGACCATGTAACGCCCTATCATTCAAGTAATCGAATTCAAACAACCAAACATAGTCTTGAGTCCGAGACTCAGACTTTATCATCTCGCGTCTCTTTTGTTAACTTTCTGTGTTCTTACATTTCGTACTTCGTTTCAATGATTCAATGGCATCGTGCCTCAACTCAATGCTCGTCAACCGAACGACCCGAAGGTCTCGAACACCTTTCGAGGCACCATGTCATAGCCGACAGTTCCGCCACATTCATGCCACAACTGTATTCTCGCAACGAAGCCATCTTTTATTATCCCGTGCACGTAGGCACGTTTCGACCGTATTTCCATGTTCTATAACTTAGCATTCAATGTTCCGGGCTTGCGCGCTAGGGCGCTCACCTATTGTCTTTCAATGTTCTAGCCGTCTAACTCGTGCGCGAAGGCACGGTATGGTTCGTGCACTAAGGCACTCACCGATTACAATTATCCCATGTTCTTGCGGCTTGTGCACCGAGGCGCTCGCCTTAGCGATATCCAATGTTCCATAGCGACTCGTGCATATGATGTGCGTATCATTTCAATATTGTTCTAACTTAGTGTTCGACTCACACTATGATTTATCTCCGATCGGGCTACGCCCGTGGCGTCGATAGGTTAACTTTAGCATACAATGATATATTTGACTTATCGAATGAAGGAGTAAAAGAAGTCAATCCTCCCACCTTGAGTCGATACGCCTTCGTCGTTTCTCCGAGCCGATGCGGCTCGATTCTCTAACTTTGTTGCACGGTCACTCTCCTGGCTTAGCCATTTGAGCACTTCGTGCTTCATTGAATCATACGTCCGATTTGCCTTAGCGTGCCCAAGTCTTAGCCCGTCGCAAGGCGACGATTTAATTTCGCGGACCCCTTACTAAATATTGCAAAAGATCGACCTCTAATATTTTCTCGTCAAAGTATAACCTGCATACGAAACCAACTAAAATCAATATTTGCATCGATTCGGACTTGCGCCTTGGTCGATTCGATTTCTTAGAATATTCGAGCCGATTCAACGCACTCATCCTTCGGGGCAACGCGGCGCTTCGCATCGATTCAACTCGATGCATTCTTTCGGGACAAGGCAACTCTTCGCATCAACTTAGTTTGATGTGTTGCTCGGGACAACTTAACTCTCGCATCGTTTTGCATCGATACATTCTCTTCCGTCAACGCGACTAGTTGAGTCAACGCTTCAGCGTAATGCGCCGTGCGGAGCGGGGCATTACAGACTGTAGGCCAAAACCAATGATTCTAGGGTTATGATTTGATGTAAAAAAAATTAATTTGTTGTTTTGGAAAGATACATACATGAACCCTAAATTTTTTCCAACCTATTTTATCAAACTATTTTGAGCATTACTTATGTGACCTAAAAAGATTTGGAAAAGAAGAGAGCAAGAAAGGGAGAGGAGAAGAGGGAGAAGAGAAGAGAGAGAAGAGACCAACAAAAGAAATGTTGGTATTTATACTCATATGTGGGCTAGCCCCAAGCAAAAAAAATTAGTGACAAACTTGTAAATGTTTGTAAGAATTTTGGGATAGCCCCTAGCAAAATGTAGAGTGCCCTTAGAATTAGCCTAGAAATTTAGGGCAAGGTAAAATCATTTCGACTACTCAAAATAAACTTCAAATTAAGTTATGTTGGATTGTATCTCGTTTCCGGTTGAGCCCTTAAAAAATGGTGGCAATGAAGTTGGTAATTTAGTCCCAGGTTCAACATCATTTGTCTCGAACCAATTAGGACTGTACAAACCAGTCATGTAATCATGGGCTCTGATACCACTTGTTGGAAACACGGTTTAATCTGAACCGGAGTTAGTCCATGAGGTGCAATATTGAATTGGGCTTATATGCCTTAAAAGAAAATTTCTATGGAAGGTATGAACCAATCCCAATTATCTATAATTCCACCTCCTAGCCGATGTGGGACTAAATTACCAACTCCATAGGACTTAAACCGAAAACGGAATACAATCCAACATATTATATATTATCTTGATATTATGTTCTCTCCGCATGTAGTGGTGGTTACAAAAATAATTTTTGACTCGAAGATTCTTGTTCTACTTTTGTAAGAAATAGAAAATAGAAAGATAGATAGTCCGGGTCAATCCATATTCACTTTTAAGTCTTACTAATCAATCCAAAGCATGTTGAAATTGTGCTTATCAATTATATCTTTTTTGACTATGGTATAAATAAATAAAAATACATTGAAGGGGTCAACAACTGCACCTTACATAATACAAAATTTTTTTTTGTCTCTTTCTATTCCGGTGATGTCTTTGATGTTAGATGACAACCAAAAAAATCTGACATCTAACAATTATAAAAGATTTGTCAATTGTCAACAATATTGTACTTATCACCTTTATAATGTAGAAAATTTGTCACTATAAGAGATTTAGTCAATTGTATTATAATTATTACTTACATGATTATAGTAGATATGTCCCTATAGAAGATTTGTCAATTGTATTGTAATTATTGCCTACACATTTATTATGGTATTTTATAGTAGATATGTCCCCGTGGAAGATCTTTCGTAGAAGATCTTTCATAGAAGATGGAGGAGTTAAACGAAAAGAAGGTTAAACGAAAATCTTTCATAGAAGATCTTATGTTTGATATTTGACATAAATTATGGTAACTCTCTATAACTCTTCTCCTAAATCCTCGTCATCGTCCTCAAATCAAATATGATTTTATTTTTTCTCGGTTAACTTTTTTTCGTTTAACCTTCTTAACCCTCAATTCAAGCATATCCGTAACGACAAAAATAAATAAATCATAAAGTGATAATTATAGTATATTTGATATTTTACAAACCTCCTATAATTGTCAGAAGTCTCTCGATTGTCATCTGTTCATGTGTCCGGACAAAGTTTGATTTTGACATACACTTATGTTTTTATCTCCATTTCAAGCTATATATACACACAAATAGGGGAAACCAATGGGCTTGGAACACGTATGCCTGCGGTCAGGTCCGGCGGCCGGCAGAGACCGCAGGGTCTTTATCAACAAATAGATAAGTAGTACAAACTTGATATCCAATAAAACGAAAAGAAAAAATAAAGATGGAGGAGTTAGCAATGGAGGCTGACAAGAAGCAGAAGCACATAATTCTTGTGCATGGTGCCGGCCACGGAGCATGGTGCTGGTACAAGCTGGCGCCGCTGCTCAGGTCAGCCGGCCACAGGGTGACGGCACCGGACCTCGCGGCGTCGGGACGGGACGCGACGAGGCTGGAGGAGGTGGCCACCTTCGCCGACTACTCGGGGCCGCTGCTAGAGATCATGGCCGCGCTCCCGCAGGACGAGAGAGTCGTGCTGGTCGGACACAGCCTGGGGGGGCTCAACATCGCCATGGCCATGGACAGGTTCCCGGACAAAGTCGCGCTCGCCATATTTGTAACTGCACTCCTCCCAGACTGTACCAATGCACCTGCCTATCCTCTACTACAGGTCTTTAATTATGTCTCTGCTAAATTTCAGGCTTTATGAACTACCACTTATAAAAATTTGCTAGAATGCATATGCGCATGGACGCTAAAAAAATCGTTGTCGTTTCAGTGTCGGACAAGTACTAGACACGACAAATACAGTCATTGTTGGTATATTAGATGATCTAACTTGTTACTACTGTTTCATGAGTTAGGACACGTTCCAAATTTGAAGAGCCTCTTGGCTTGCAAGTATTTTTTAAGTTTGGGCAAAGTGCTACAAATTTTAACTAAAACAGAAATATAGCACTTCCAACCGCTTAGTAGATGCTCTAACTTGTTACTCTGTGATTTGTGCTTGCAAAGTTTTGCCGTGAGTATCCGTCGAATGTCATCCAAGTACCGGGCGATCTTACTCTCACTTCCGTGCTATTCGGTCCCCAACATCTGGCTTCAAAGCTTTATCAGCTCTCCCCACCTGAGGTATATGTGCACGTGATTTCCGGCATTTGGCGATGAGTTAGGAACCACTTATCAATCAATTCCTTTTTTTTTAATGTAAATTCTAAGCAAAATGACATGAAATGTTCTTAGATGCACAGGAAATGCGAAAACACTAGCATTAAATATATTGATCTGCTTGTTATTTTTCACTCTTTGTTGTCAGGATCTTATGCTAGCCACCACATTAGTCAGGCCTGCATCGGCATTCCTAGAAGATCTAGGGACTCGGCCGCCCTTCTCGAGAGACCGGTACGGCTCGGTGGACAGCGCCTTCATCGTGTGCGGCGACGACCTGCAACTGCCTGTGGACTTCCAGCGCTGGCTGACTCGGAATTACCAGGTGAAGGAAGTGATAGACCTCGACGGATCAGACCACATGCCGATGATGTCGGTGCCAAATCAGCTGTGCAAGTCCCTCCTCGACCTCGTCCATCGTTTGAGCTAAGCACGCTGAAGGTTACGCTGCAAACTTACAAGGTCATATAAGCAGTTTGGGGGGGGGGGGGGGGGGGGGGGGGGGGGGGGGGGGGAATCATTTAATCACAATCTTATGAATTGTGTGAACCAAATAAATGCTGGTGATGTTGTAGAAGTAGTTGAAAAATAATTTATTTTCCCAATAATATCTTGATCTTACATTTCCATCTCCCGTCTTGAATTATAGGGATTTACATATAAACAACTGACAAGAATTATAGGATCTCAATTAAATGATGAGGTGCAACAAGTATGTCCATAATAAAGCTATATATAACTAAAAGAAGATATTGATAATGAAAATGATAGCTACAAGCTAGGTGTAAATTAATAGGAACACGACATGAATACAACAAAGTTTTTTTTAAAATTTTCATGTATCCGATATTTATTATTAATTTTGGAATTCAGTAGGTATCAGAATCCAAAAATCATAAAACAAAACAACCAAAATCAGATTATAAATGTTTAATAACTTTGCGCAAACTACAACATCAATTTTTCATTCGCAGACGTGAGAACTATTTGAACATTTTATATAGACAATACTTAAAAAATCAATTAACATGGTTTTAAGTAAAATTACGTGTTTTCTTTCCCTTTTTTTTTCACTTTATATTCTTCAAACTCCACTACATCCTTGATAAGAATTATCTGATCCTGGTTGATCTCCTAGTGTAAACGAATTGTCGAAAACTTGTTTGGAAGAGACAAGGATGATGCTTACAGGCAGGGCCGGCCCTAGGGCAAGCCCAACAAGCCTGTGGGCTTGGGCAACCCCCCGGCCCTGGGGCAACCAACCGGTCCCAAAAAATAAAAAAATTCATCCAGGAAAAGGAAGGAACGGCTGAAGCAAAGGAGGAAAGGAAAGGAACCGGAAAGGAAAGGAAATTAGCTTGAAAATTAAAGAAAGGAAAGGATGGAGCCCAAGACTGAAAGGAAAGGTAAGGAAAAGAAAGGAAAGGAGCTTGAAAAAGGAAAGGAAAGGCTGGAGCTCAGAGGCTGAAAGGAAAGGGAAGGAAAGGAAAGGAGCTTGAAAAGGAAAGGAAAGGCTGGAGTTCAGAGGCAAAGGAAAGGAAAGGAAAGGAAAGGAAAGGAAAGAAGCTTGAAAAGGAAAGGAAAGGAAAGAAAATAAAAGGAAAGGAAAGGAAAGAAAATAAAAGGAAAGGAAAGGTGCTGGAGCTCATAGGAAGGCTTGCCGGACTCGGAGGCAGGGCCGGCCCTAGGTAATATAGGCTATGTTTCTTCCATCATCCATTTTGCAAATTTTTCCTCATCCATGGACCATGTTCTCATTAATGGCAAATTTTTAATCTAACAGGTTAGGGTTTTCGAGTCTTTTAGTATGGATGGAAGCGAGTGCTTTCCCTCCATTTTCAGCTATATTCGGTTATGTGTTTTATTGTTATGTGACTATAGAGTTTATTGGGAGCATATTGGTTGAGTAATATTCATTGTCATCTAGGGTTGGAATCGTTTGATTGGAGTTTGGTGATGAAAATACTATGAAATTTTTAGGAGTTTTTATGTTGACCTAAGTTCTAACCCTAAGTATAGTTCAGTTCAGTTTTTGAGTACAGTTCAGTTGTTCAATTTTTAGGAGTCTAATTAGGTTATTAAGGTACCTCTTGCTTAAGTATAGTCCAGTTGTTGTCCAAAAATATGTGGTTTGCTTCATATAAATGTGAGCTTTATCCTTTGGCATGACAACTTTATGAGATTTGTTAGGTTGCTGCTGCATGTAGCAGTCTCGAAACAATAGTTTGTCCCCTAAATGTTAAAGCATTCCTTGTACTTTACAGACTTGAATGTTATTATGGAAAGTTGAAGTGTAGAAAGTCTCAGTTCTATGTGGGTCTATATAGTACATACTCCAGCCAAATCAACATATAAAATATTTTATTTGTGTTATGATGTTATTTTGTACTACTGAACTAAACAGTCTTAGTTCAAGATCTAGTGAGTCCAACAATTAGGTTATCTACCATCTTAACAAGGTAATAAATCATATTTTTTATGTAGTGTCACTCCTTGCAATAAGGGACAACCAAAGTTTGTTCCGGCTTGGGCAACCCATCATCGTGGGCCGGCCCTGCTTACAGGTAGGGCGAGACCTCACTTTCCTACTCCTTAATTAATAACCAAACCAAATAAATTGGAAAGTGATTGATAGGAAGAATTAAACAGAAAAAAAAGTAAATGAAGTATCTTCCCACATTTTGAACTACATGGGAAGAACACGATACCTGTTGCTGTGGTCCCTGGAGGGATATGGTTAAACTCCACCAAACATGATGTTGGGAAAGAAGCACGGAAACCTTTCCCCAAACCGGAGAGTGTAGTGCCCCGTCCCGCAAAGTCAATCGGAGGAATCGAAACGCCGACGGCGTTCGGCCTTAGCCTTGCAACGGCTTGCTCGGAGACATCGCTTAGGTGGGATAGTTTCGGTGAACTCTCCTCATCTTTGCCTTTACATAATAAATCGTGTTTTCAACTTGCACAAGTTAGGCTTGATAATAAAAGCTACGCATCCACATAGCTAAGGGAATAATCTCGACGGTTTGAATCGAGTTAGAACATGGAAAACGTCCCACGGTCGGCTTAGAGTTGGTGCACGTCGTGCTTTGAAAATGACACTCGGTCCTTCGTCCCGCGGCTTGGGAGAGGAAAAGTTGGTCTGCGGTACAAAAGCTGAGAGTTAGCCTAAGTCATAGGCGTCGCCCGCACAAATGCTTGCTAAAGCATGCACGGCCCTGTCCCGCAAGGCTTGGCATAGCCTTTGCTCGTCCCTTGGGTTAAGTTGTAGGCTTGAGTGAGTTAGGCAAAGTTATGCCGGTCAACCTAAGTAATTCTACGTGCTGTCCCGCTCATTCTGCGGTTGTCAAGATAAATAGTCCCACGACCCCAAGGCCCGTCATATGAAGTATGACTTGGGCGACAGTGTTGCATAGAACACGAGTCGGTTTAGAGGCACGAGCCACGGTTGGTTCAGTGGAAAGTTATCCACGGTCGGTCGATACTTAAGGAAACACGTTATGTTCAAGTTAAGTTGGAAGGCTAGGCAGTAGCTGTTCCCTGAGTTCAAAGAACGTTAAGTCTAAGCGATGGTTAGTCGCCGAGAGAAAATATGTCGGGACTGTGGTTCAGTCGCCGAGGCAACCCTGGTTTGGGGCTCTGCAAAAGAAGTGTGAAAAGAGGAAAGAGTAAAGCAAAGGAACTAATTGATGATGATGAGACCATGCATTTCGTTAAGTCTAGAAGTTAGCGTAGGCGCGTGGTCATGGATAACTTGCCAACAAGGGCGATGGTTCTTCGAGCGGCAGCCCTGGGCCATGGGCACCGACTCGGCCTAGGAAGAACAGAGTATAGCCGAGCTGGGTATGAAGCAACCGGTAGGTCGGGGACTTGCATCGAGGATCGCAACCGGCAGTGCAAGGGTCCCGAATGCCAGGCTATGTCCACTATGGCTAGTCAATGCCAGTGACCTTTCATATAGATGTGTCGGCACGGGCGGCAATCCGCGTGCGTGCCTTTGGATTGAGTTGAATATGTATGAGTTAAAAAGACACAATGTCGGAGCCTAAGATTTGGCTACAGCGAGGGCGACGTGCTTCGACACGAGATGTGGCGTCGAGTGTTAAGTTGTTGGCATAGAGTTGCATGAGTTAGGCTTGAGCTGTCGCGAGTTAAGTCGAGAAGAGCCGTAGGGCAAGTTGTATGAAGTTACGTTGAGTTACTGGGCACGGCCTCGAAATATGAGGCACGGCCGCGTTGTCACAACACAAGTGTAGGCGAGACTAAGCAAGGAGGCACTGCCTCGGAGATATTGAAGCACGAATCGAGTTATGGCACGACCGAGTCGTTACGTCTCAGAGTTTGGCACAAAAGATAAGTATAAGTCGGTGCGTCGACAATACAAGCATGAGAAAGGTCTAGAGGCAAGGAAATGGAGTCCTTCGTGTAGTTGCGTCTCTGATTATGGCCGTAAGGCAAACACGACTTGATAGGTTAACATTGTTGGCACGAGGAGTGGTCTAGTAACAAGTATGAGTTAACGTTGACATTGCAAGCACGGGATGGTCCTGATATACAAGTTGCGCCAAGGCGCCGGTCCTAAAACTGATCCTAAGACAAGACTAGAAAGACAATCGAAAAAGGGATTTAAGCTGCACAAAGTAAATGAACGTGTAGGTTTTGTATGGGTGGGCGAGGAGCTCACTCCACCAGTACAGTGGTACTGACACCCACACAGTGTTTCATGTGCAGGCACAGGTAGAAGCTCGTCGAGCGGAGCTCGCTTGGATGCGTCGAGGCACGGAGTTCCTTGGCGATTCGAAGCTTGCGGCAGCGGTAATTGAAGACTTATACAGGACATAATGTATGGACATCGCCTTCTGAAGCTTCCACTGGATTCAAGTATTGTATCGAGAGATGAGAGAGAGCAGAGTGACTTGTAAATGAGAGAAAAGTGAGCACGAGAGACATTGTAATTTGGCCTTGCGCCCACAGATGTAATCTTGTATTCAATATCAATAAAAGGAGATTCTTTTGAATGACTTGTGTTCATGTGTTCTTCTTTAATTCCGCTGCTATAAATCAATGTCTCTGCACGGGACTTCTGTGCGACGACCCCGTCGCCGCCGCTGTAATCGGCCGTTATGGAACCCGCCTTGCACGAGCGCAATCTAGGCTCGTGCGGCATCACGCCTTAGCGAGGACGATCGCTCCTACGGGAGCGGAGCGTGACATAGTGGTATCAGAGCACGGCTTTATGTCCTTGGACCGTCAATTGAATTCTTTAACTTCGATGTTTTCGCAAAACTCTGTTGCTTCCGCAAGTTGTTATCGTTGGTGCGCTCTCTCTCAAATGTCCCTCGGCATGTCCATACAATAAGTCTAAATATTTTCGAAAGCTCGTACAAGCGTTCAATCTAACGCATTGGTAGGCCGTTGCCAAATGCGTCGATAGGGCCTTTGTGCCGAACGTTGCAAACTTGACTCGATAGAAAATATGTGCTAATGTTAGCAAAGTCGCACGTGTGCCCGAATAGTCCTACGTTGACCTTAGCAAGTCGCGTGCGTGCCTAATTAGTCCAACGTCGACCTTAGCAATTGAGCGTGCAAACTCGGAATATAGTCCGCACAGGAATGGCTATGCACACGGCCTTTTGGCTAAGTTGTGTTTCGCGTCGCGCACCTCGACCTTTTGGTGCAAACGAGTCGCAAGCGATATTAAGTATCGTTCGGTCGGGAACGGAGATATACTTAGAGTGTCTATCGATAGGAACGCTATCAGACTAACGCTTATGCGTACATGAAAGATTGATTTGGATTTTGAGAAAATAGTACGAATGACTTAGTGCGTCGATACGATGCGAGCGACTACGCTAGTGATTTGTCGAACGAATCTGAATGATGTCTTAGCGAATGATGCGAACGTGATTGAGGACTAGATCGTATGGCTTGAATCTGAGTGGTGTATAAGATAGGTTCGGAGAAGAATAAGAATGAGTGTCGACGACTAGATCGGATGGCTCGAATCCGAGTGGTGTATGGTTCGTCTTGGAAATTGTTCGAGTGAATATTGAGGATTACGAGTATGTCGGCGAGGTGATGCGATCGCGCAAAGCCTTAGAACGCGTCACGCTTAGTCGGTCGTGACTTCGAATGTCCCGAACGAGCATCTCGTTCGGACAACTTGTGAATGAGCAACGCGAGTTAGAAAACGATTCGGAATGATGAATAAAAATGAATGATCTTGATCGAGGAAACTTAGAGGATCGTGTGTGCGATATCGAATTGATGCAACTGAAATGTGACTTGAGTTTTGAATAACGATTTTGAAACGAGCTTGGGGAAAAGCGACTGAACTTGATCTTGAGTATTGAGAAAATTATGGAATATCCAACTCGGACAACAGCATCAATGCACGACTCGAAATTAGTTACAAAGGAAGATCGTCAGGTTACGCATATCGTCGATGGTATTGAGGCGTATCAAAGATCGATATGCGATAACTCGGGGGTACTCTGACTCGACAAATGACGATCGTGCAAATGTCATTGTTTCGATGGATGCTATAATCGGGATGTTAAAATGTGTCGAAGAAAAGATAGACTTGGCTCGAGGATTTTCTAAGTTGAATGAATGACTATCGAACTTGGCTTGGATGAAAACTGGAATGTTTGGATTTGCTTCGTCGACAACCACAACGTTGATGTTCTTGTCTTATGCGAGTGCTACTCCAGCCTCGTACATGCGTCACGTCGATTAGGGCGATCACTCTGCGTGAGCGCTGGTATGGTGATTCATACAGCGGGAGTGGTCGAACTTGCACGGTGCGACAATTTGTGCTTCGATTTGTGGTTTAACGCGAAGGTGACTCGAGAATGGATTTGTGTGCTTGAAGAATCGAACTTGAGGATTGAGTAGGTCCAATCCGCGTATCAAAAATGAGTTAGTCTAAACTCAAACAAGAGTTACGCCCCGATGAGAATGATTATTCTGCGGGTGTGTTGCATGGTGATTCATGAACCACCGTGGATAATCGGACTCGCGTGAGATTGGGGCACAATATATTGTCGAGCTAGATGACCTCGTGATCGAATACCTGAATTGGTTAGAATTGGTGATTTGAATGGATTCGAATTCGCGCAACGAATGCGCTGAGGCGAATAGGTGATCGTGCTTGATGTTTAGAAATCTGAGTGACGCGAGCTTGGGTAGAAAATCCCGTACTACCGACTTGGTTTGACCCTAGGATTGGGGTCAGTGTTGGCATTATTGTTGGGGAACTATGATTCCAATCCTGACATTAACTTAGCCTCGAAAAGAAATAGCCTAGCGGTTAGGTGAGACGCCCTGTTGCAAGTGTTAGCTAATCGAAAAGATTGATCTTAAGGATTGGAATGCATGGAAATCACGAATATAGGAAACCCTGCTCACGAGACTCGGCTGACATGCATATATTTCAGGGACGCCTGGGTATGTGCACGATGCGACTCGAGTGAGAATGACAATTCTCTATCATGCGGCTTGGCTGAATGCATGTATTTTGGGGACGCTTGGAATGCGTGCACGATCCAGCCAAGTGATACGACGAGTTCAAGCAAGGCTTGAAAGATGGGAGTGTGTCGAGATCTTGAAATCGTGTTAAAGGAAAGATTGATAATAGTGCGAGCGTGGCTCGGAATCGAAGGGACGCGTAGGTGTATGTGTACGATTAAGTCTTGGCCATAGAAATGGTAGGATAGCTTGCCTTCAGAAAAGTCTCGAGGACGAGACTTGTTCTGAGTGGTGTATGATGTAGTGCCCCGTCCCGCAAAGTCAATCGGAGGAATCGAAACGCCGACGGCGTTCGGCCTTAGCCTTGCAACGGCTTGCTCGGAGACATCGCTCAGGTGGGGTAGTTTCGGTGAACTCTCCTCATCTTTGCCTTTACATAATAAATCGTGTTTTCAACTTGCACAAGTTAGGCTTGATAATAAAAGCTACGCATCCACATAGCTAAGGGAATAATCCCGACGGTTTGAATCGAGTTAGAACATGGAAAACGTCCCACGGTCGGCTTAGAGTTGGTGCACGTCGTGCTTTGAAAATGACACTCGGTCCTTCGTCTCGCGGCTTGGGAGAGGAAAAGTTGGTCTGCGGTACAAAAGCTGAGAGTTATCCTAAGTCATAGGCGTCGCCCGCACAAATGCTTGCTAAAGCATGCACGGCCCTGTCCCGCAAGGCTTGGCATAGCCTTTGCTCGTCCCTTGGGTTAAGTTGTAGGCTTGAGTGAGTTAGGCAAAGTTATGCCGGTCAACCTAAGTAATTCTACGTGCTGTCCCGCTCATTCTGCGGTTGTCAAGATAAATAGTCCCACGACCCCAAGGCCCGTCATATGAAGTATGACTTGGGCGACAGTGTTGCATAGAACACGAGTCGGTTTAGAGGCACGAGCCACGGTTGGTTCAGTGGAAAGTTATCCACGGTCGGTCGATACTTAAGGAAACACGTTATGTTCAAGTTAAGTTGGAAGGCTAGGCAGTAGCTGTTCCCTGAGTTCAAAGAACGTTAAGTCTAAGCGATGGTTAGTCGCCGAGAGAAAATATGTCGGGACTGTGGTTCAGTCGCCGAGGCAATCCTGGTTTGGAGCTCTGCAAAAGAAGTGTGAAAAGAGGAAAGAGTAAAGCAAAGGAACTAATTGATGATGATGAGACCATGCATTTCGTTAAGTCTAGAAGTTAGCGTAGGCGCGTGGTCATGGACAACTTGTCGACAAGGGCGATGGTTCTTCGAGCGGCAGCCCTGGGCCATGGGCACCGACTCGGCCTAGGAAGAACAGAGTATAGCCGAGCTGGGTATGAAGCAACCGGTAGGTCGGGGACTTGCATCGAGGATCGCAACCGGCGGTGCAAGGGTCCCGAATGCCAGGCTATGTCCACTATGGCTAGTCAATGCCAGTGACCTTTCATATAGATGTGTCGGTACGGGCGGCAATCTGCGTGCGTGCCTTTGGATTGAGTTGAATATGTATGAGTTAAAAAGACACAATGTCGGAGCCTAAGATTTGGCTACAGCGAGGGCGACGTGCTTCGACACGAGATGTGGCATCGAGTGTTAAGTTGTTGGCATAGAGTTGCATGAGTTAGGCTTGAGCTGTCGCGAGTTAAGTCGAGAAGGGCCGTAGGGCAAGTTGTGTGAAGTTACATTGAGTTACTGGGCACGGCCTCGAAATATGAGGCACGGCCGCGTTGTCACAACACAAATGTAGGCGAGACTAAGCAAGGAGGCACTGCCTCGGAGATATTGAAGCATGAATCGAGTTATGGCACGACCGAGTCGTTACGTCCTAGAGTTTGGCACAAAAGATAAGTATAAGTCGGTGCGTCGACAATGCAAGCATGAGAAAGGTCTAGAGGCAAGGAAATGGAGTCCTTCGTGTAGTTGCGTCTCTGATTATGGCCGTAAGGCAAACACGACTTGATAGGTTAACGTTGTTGGCACGAGGAGTGGTCTAGTGACAAGTATGAGTTAACGTTGACATTGCAAGCACGGGATGGTCCTGATATACAAGTTACGCCAAGGCGCCGGTCCTAAAACTGATCCTAAGGCAAGACTAGAAAGACAATCGAAAAAGGGATTTAAGCTGCACAAAGTAAATAAACGTGTAGGTTTTGTATGGGTGGGCGAGGAGCTCACTCCACCAGTACAGTGGTACTGACACCCACACAGTGTTTCATGTGCAGGCACAGGTAGAAGCTCGTCGAGCGGAGCTCGCTTGGATGCGTCGAGGCACGGAGTTCCTTGGCGATTCGAAGCTTGCGGCCGCGGTGATTGAAGACTTATACATGACATAATGTATGGACATCGCCTTCCGAAGCTTCCGCTAGATTCAAATATTGTATCGAGAGATGAGAGAGAGCAGAGTGACTTGTAAATGAGAGAAAAGTGAGCACGAGAGACATTGTAATTTGGCCTTGCGCCCACAGAAGTAATCTTGTATTCAATATCAATAAAAGGAGATTTTTTTGAATGACTTGTGTTCATGTGTTCTTCTTTAATTCCGCTGCTATAAATCAATGTCTCTGCACGGGACTTCTGTGCGACGACCCCGTCGCCGCCGCTGTAATCGGCCGTTATGGAACCCGCCTTGCACGAGCGCAATCTAGGCTCGTGCGGCATCACGCCTTAGCGAGGACGATCGCTCCTACGGGAGCGGGGCGTGACAGAGAGTACCTGCGAGAGGACCGAGCAATACAACGCACGAACCCAAAAGCAAACACACAAAACAGTCCACGCAGACACAGAGAATTTTTGACGTGGAAAACCCTTGCGGGAAAAACCATGGGACGATCGGAGTCCAACCTTGAAGAACCTCCACTAATGGAATAAAGAGAATATACCCTCTACAAGCTCCTCTCGATCCAACACGGATCACCACAACTCACTTGAAAGAAGAAAATTTTTGATTGCGGACTCCGAAGAACAAGAGATGTCCGAAAAATTATTCGAAGCAATCTCTCCTTCACAATAGTCCTTAATCCTCTCTCTCTCAAAGATTGTAAAGCACTCTTTTTTTTTGAGATGATTTTACAACTAGCATGCAACACCCTTTTATTAGCCCTTGGTAACCCATACATGGAAGGCCAATATATATGGAAACTTTCAATATAAATCAATCATATATTTAATGGAAATCCAATCATAATTAGCTTACCATAATTGGAAACCCAATAATATGGAAAGCTACTATGTGAAGGGTCCAATCATAAATATATAATCAAAGTAAATATGGAAATCCAATCATATATTTCCTTACCATATATGTACCAAAATAAAATCCATGCACTCCCCAAGCTTCTCCGACATACGGATGGCGCTCGTCGCTCTCCGGGGTCTTCTCCACATAGGTTGGGAACCCCACCCACTCCAATAAATCACCCCCTTCACAACTATGGGGAGGATATCGTCATCCCGACGATCTGCCTGCAGTACTTAAACTTCCTCCTTGGTAGAATCTTCGTGAACATATCAGCTCCGTTGTCATCTGTATGAACCTTCTCAAGCGCTGCGTCTTTCTTCTCAACCACATCCCGTATCCAATGATACCGAGTCTCGATGTGCTTGGACCGGCTATGAAACGTCTGATTCTTCACAAGGTGGATAGCACTCTGACTATCGCAAAGCAAAGTATACTGCTCTTGCTTCAGTCCCATTTCCTGCAACAGCTTCTTCATCCACAACAGCTCCTTGCAAGCCTCTGTCGCCGCAATGTATTCCGCCTCCGTCGTCGACAAGACAACACACTTCTGCAACCGCGACTGCCACGACACCGCTCCTCCCGCAAACATCATCACGTAGCCCGAAGTCGATCGCCTCGTGTCTACATCTCCAACCATATCAGCATCGGTATACCCAACCAGCTTCGGCTCGTCACCACCAAAGGAAAGTCTCCAACCAGCAGTGCCCTGAAGATATCGTAGAATCCACTTGACCGCACTCCAATGTACCCTTCCAGGATTTGAAAGATACCTGCTAACCGTACCAACTGCATGAGCAATATCTGGCCTCGTACACACCATGGCATACATAAGGCTTCCCACAGCTGAGGCATATGGAACCCGCTCCATATCTTCCTTTTCGTCCTCGGTAGATGGACACTGCTCCTCAGTGAACTTAAAGTGAGCCGCAAGGGGGCAACTCACTTTCTTCGACCCGTCCATACCGAAACGCTGAAGTACCCGATGAATGTACTTCGTTTGGGACAAGTGTAGCAGCTTGGACTCTCTCTCTCGGCTGATCTCTATCCCAAGAATAGTCTTCGCTGCGCCCAAATCCTTCATAGAGAAGGCTGCGCCCAGTTGGCGCTTCAGCTCCGCTATCCTGGTGGCATTCCGTCCCACTAATAGCATATCATCAACATAGAGCAATAAAATGATGAAATCATCATCGGCAAAATATCTCACAAATACACAGTAATCCGACGTCGTCCGTGCATAACCATGCTCTCCCATAAACGACTCGAATTTCCTGTACCACTGCCTCGGAGCCTGCTTCAGACCATACAAGCTCTTCCTCAACCGGTAGACCAAATGTGACTTGCTCTTCTTGCAGAATCCCTCTGGCTGCTCCATGTATAACTCCTCCTCAAGATTACCGTAGAGGAATGCCGTCTTCACGTCCATCTGCTCGACCTCCAAGTCGAGACTGGCTGCTAATGCTAGCACCACCCGAATAGACGAATGTTTGACGACAGGCGAAAAGATCTCAACATAATCCACGCCTTTCCGCTGACCGTAGCCTTTGACTACCAGCCTCGCTTTGTATCGAGGGCGAGTAGCATCATCCGTCTGCTTCACTCTGAACACCCATCGATTCTTCAAAGCCTTCTTGCCCTTTGGCAACCGCACCAGCTCATAAGTGGAATTAGTGTGCAAGGAACTCATCTCCTCCTGCATGGCCTCCATCCACTCCTGTCTGTGTTCGTCTTCCATAGCATCTGTAAAACTTTTGGGCTCTCCCCCGTCAGTCAGTAGCACATACTCATCCGGCGAGTATCTCGTAGATGGTCGACGATCTCTGTCGCTCCTTCTCAGTGGAGCCACTGGTGCTGGCTGTATACCAACAGCCTCCTCTTCCTCAGGAACTACCTCTCCGGCATGCTCATCCTCCTGAAGAATGCCCTAACCACCATCAGCAGGCTGATGATCAAGGTTGGGAGCAACTCCATGTACCGGCTCCCCCATAACTGGATCCTCTGCGATGTCCTCTGGAAACTGCTCGAAGCGAAATGACTCTAACTCAGGCAATTTCTCAGCCTCAGAAGGCGTCTCAGAATCCTGAGTGTTGGTCATGGTCTGATCATCGACGAACACCACGTCCCTGCTTCTGTAGAGCTTTCTTTCCATCGGGTCGTAGAGTCTATAGCCAAACTCATCCCGACCATAGCCGACAAAAATGCATCGCCTCGTCTTCGGCTCAAGTTTGGTCCTCTCGTCCTTCGGTACATGCACGAAGGCCTTACAACCAAACGCCCGCAGGTGATTGTATGACGGCTCTTTGTCGTACCATACTTTATCAGGCACATCACCCTGCAAAGGAGCACTAGGAGACAAATTAATAACATAAGCAGCTGTGAGAAGAGCCTCACCCCAATAACTGCCCAGCAAGTTTGCTTCTGACAGCAAACACCGCACCCTCTCCATCAGTGTCCTGTTTATGCGCTCCGCTACACCATTGAGCTGAGATGTCTTTGGCGGAGTCTTCTGGTGTCGTATCTCCTGCTCTCTGCAATACGCATCAAAGGGACCGATGTATTCGTCGCCATTGTCGGACCGAACACACAATAACTTCTTGCCCGTCTCCCTTTCAATAGAGGCCTGAAACTCCTTGAAAGTAGGCAGCACCTGATCCTTGGTCTTTAAGGCATAGACCCAAACCTTCCTGGAACAGTCATTAATAAAGGTTATAAAGTAAGAAGCACCACCAAGAGATTTTACCTTCATAGGACCGCAGACATCCGAGTGAATCAACTCGAGCAACGCCGGCTTCCTCGAACTTGGGTGACTTTGGAAAGACATCCTATTTTGCTTTCCAGCTAAACAATGCGTGCACTTCTCCAACTTTGTAGACTTGAGCTCCGGAATCACCTTCCTGTTCACCAAGTAGCTCATCCCCTTCTCGCTGATATGGCCGAGCTGCCTGTGCCACAACTCGGTAGACGCATCACTGACTGCGTTCACCTCTTGTGTCCCCTGTGCGCTCCCCTCCATATAATAGAGACTGGATTTCTTGCTTCCTCTGGCAATCACCAACGAACCTCTGGAAAGCTTCTACTGACTATTCCCGAAGAGACTGAAGAATCCCTCGTCATCCAACCTTCCAACCGACACTAGGTTGAAACGGATATCAGGGACATGACGAACATCTTTGAGAACAAGAACCGCACCCGTCTTCGTTCTCAAATATACATCTCCAACAGCAACCGCCTTCGACACATCTCCGTTGCCCATCTTCAACACGCCACAGTCGCCTGTCGTGTAAGTGGCAAACAGTGCCCTGTTGTGAGATACATGTGCTGAAGCCCCTGAGTCCACCAGCCAAGAATTGTCATCGCAGGCGAGGTTAGTAATGACCTCATCACCTACGATGATCACATCGCCTCCATGCATCGAGGCCGCCGCTGTAGTGTTCTCTTCTTGCTTCCCCTTGTCGCCCTTCTTCTCTCTCTTCCAAGCGAAACAGTTCCGCTTGATGTGGCCCTTCTTGCCACAATGGTAACACTCCGAGTCCTCGTAACGACCTTTGGACTTCTCCCTGCTCTTGTCTCTGCCACCACCTGGACCCCTGCTTTTGCCCCTTCCGCGGCTCTCTGAAACAAGTGCCTCTGAGTGGTGGGATGTGGATGAAGTGCCCTGAGAACGTCTCCGCATCTCTTCATTCAACACCCCGCTCTTGGCAAACTCCAGACTGACCACGCCCTCTGGAGCAGAAGCGATCATAGATACTCGTACGGTCTCCCACGAGTCTGGCAAAGTACACAGCAACCACAGTCCCTGAACTTCGTCGTCGAACTTGACTCCCATAGAAGATAACTGGTCAACCACGCCCTGAAACTCACTCAAGTGGTCCGAAATAGATGCCCCATCCTTGTATCGTAGACCCATCATCGTTCGGATCAGGAACAACTTGTTTACCCCTGTCTTCTTCGCATACAAGGATTCCAGCTTATCCCACAACGTCTTCACGTGCTCAATATTGGCAACGTGGTTGTACACGTTCTCGTCCACAAACTGCCGTATGTACCCACACACTTGTATATGTTCGAATGTCCAGTCCTCCTCGGATTTATCATTGGGCTTCTCGGATGCAAACACGGGTAGATGCAGCTTCTTGACAAACAACAAATCCTTCATCTTGCTCCGCCAATAATGATAGTTTGTGCCATTAAGATTCACCATGCGCACCGGCTTCGCGTCCATCTTTCCTCTCTAGTTTCTCTGTCAACTACTGACACTCCTTCTGAATTCCAGAACCTGGCTTTGATACCACTCTGTTGGGAAAGAAGCGCGGAAACCTTTCCCCAAACCGGAGAGTACCTGTGAGAGGACCGAGCAATACAACGCACGAACCCAAAAGCAAACACACAAAACAATCCACGCAGACACAGAGAATTTTTGACGTGGAAAACCCTTGCGGGAAAAACCACGGGACGATCGAAGTCCAACCCTGAAGAACCTCCACTAATGGAATAAAGAGAATACACCCTCTACAAGCTCCTCCCAATCCAACACGGATTACCACAACTCACTTGAAAGAAGAAAATTTTTGATTGCGGACTCCGAAGAACAAGAGATGTCCGAAAAATTATTCGAAGCAATCTCTCCTTCACAATAGTCCTTAATCCTCTCTCTCTCTCAAAGATTGTAAAGCACTCTTTTTTTTTGAGATAATTTTACAACTAGCATGCAACACCCTTTTATAAGCCCTTGGTAACCCATACATGGAAGGCCAATATATATGGAAACTTCCAATATAAATCAATCATATATTTAATGGAAATCCAATCATAATTAGCTTACCCATAATTGGAAACCCAATAACATGGAAAGCTACTATATGAAGGGTCCAATCATAAATATATAATCAAAGTAAATATGAAAATCCAATCATATATTTCCTTACCATATATGTACCAAAATAAAATCCATGCACTCCCCAAGCTTCTCCGACATACGGATGGCGCTCGTCGCTCTCCGGGGTCTTCTCCACATAGGTTGGGAACCCCACCCACTCCAACACATGACAGGTAGACAATGTCGAAGGACCAAGAGGGTTGTGAACTGGAAACAGAGCTGAAGTAAATGCATTTTTACTTGAGAGCAAGCAGAAGATGGTGACATTGGATTAGCAATCTCCGGGAACATCCAAATTAACATCAGCAGTTCTTACATCCTACCCAGCAAATTTGACTGACAATTACCCTGTTTCACCTAGACATACATAAATGAGTTGGAACAATTCTTTCATCTGGAAATTGCTGAAATACCAATTTCGGGGTGGAAGTTTATGAAAAATCCACTCGCAGGGTGGATTTTATGAAATACCCAAATTTATATATTTTCACGTTAAATATTCCAAAATTCCCTTTAGATGCTCTATATTTACAAAATTGTCATTTTGATAATATAACTATCCCTTCGCACAAATTTGGTCATATATATGTATTTGATCTTCTTCACGAGAGATCTGAATTTCATTGCTCTCATCTTCAGCAGAGATCGCAAAGATCGTTCATAATTCACTGTATTTTTCTTCAGTCGAACTCCGATCATCGCTCATCATCATCATCATCATCATCATGGAAAGATTTGAAGTTTTCCGGCGATTAGGTCAATTGTGGAGAGAAGATATTTTTCTTCTTCTCCATAAAAGTTAGCATCGTTTTGAAAGAAGAACGGAAAACTCTTGAATCTTTATTCCTGACAAAAAAATTTCTATAAAAAAAAAAACTGTTCTCCATCATTTAACACGGAGAATGGCCATTTCCCGTGACTTTAACACGGAGAATGACCGTTCTCCTGTATTTTAACATGGAGAATGGTCATTCGACGTGATTTTAACAACGAAGAGTGGTCATTCTCCGTAATTTTAATACGGAGAATAACTATTCTCCTGCACTTTAACACTAAAAATAACCATTCTTCGTGATTTTAACACGAAGAATGGCAATTCTCCGTGATTTGGTAATTCTTCGTAATTTTAACACGGAGAATGACCGTTCTCCATGATTTTAACAACGGAGAATGGTCATTCTCCGTGATTTTAACACGGAGAATGACCATTCTCCTGCATTTTAATACGGAGAATGGCAATTCTCCGTCAATTTAACAAGGAGAATGACTGATATTAACACGAAGAATTGCCATTCTCTGTGATATTACCACGGAGAATGGTCATTCTCCTACATTTTAACACGGAGAATGACAATTCTCCGTAACACGGAGAATGATCGTTCTCCGTAATTTTAACACGGGGAATGACCGTTCTCCGTTATTTTAACAACGGAGAATGGTCATTCTCCGTGATTTTAACACAGAGAATGACCATTCTCCTGTATTTTAACACGGAGAATAGCAATTCTCCGTCAATTTAACAAGGAGAATGGCCATTATCCGTGATATTAACACGGAGAATTGTTGTTCTCCGTGATATTACCACGGAGAATGGTTATTCTCCTGCATTTTAACACGGAGAATGACTATTCTCCTATATTTTAACACGAGGAATGGCCAGTTGAAACTTTGGAGAACCATAACTTTTGATTGGGAGGTCGAAACGAGGTCCGGTTTGTCGTAAAAGGAGCGTATTTTCGAGGAGCCTGAGATAAATAGTATTACCGTTTGACGGACTTTCTAAATTTTAGAATCGCAAAAAAATAATGTTTGGACCTCCATTTTAACACGGAGAATTGTCATTCTCTGGTTTGTCGCAAAATGGTCATTCTCCTATATTTTAACAAGGAAAATGGTCAGTCGATGCTGCTGATGATGATGAAGTGGGAACTAATGATGACGACATGGTGTGAAAATTGCGAATGGAGAGTCACTGACGAGTTTTTGAAGGTTTGAAGATTTTGGAGGAGAAAACCTAGATTCGAAAGTGAGCAACGTATGGAATAAGAGAAAGAATCGAAACGTTTTTTTTTAAGAGTAGGTTTCGTGGGTGTTTTTAATAAATTAGAAGGACAAAAAGGTTATTCCGAATCCTTTTTATATATTTTTCGCTAATTCTGAGTACGGGATAAAATGTTATTTTGCGGTGGATTTTTCATAAAACTTTTACGGTTTTTAGGCATTTCATAAAATTTCCCTTCTTTCATTGTCATCCCCTTAAAAGATGAAAACATACTAACAAATTATCTTTAAGGAAAAATACATACGAACTTCTGGCTATCGTTTTAAGATGCCTCCACTGAATACGGTGCCATTGAACGAACTTCTGGCTATCGTTTTAAGATGCCTCCACTGAATACGGTGCCATTGAATTACTCTAAGCACATTGTTGGAGGTGAACTGCAGCTGAGAGCCCTTGATGTAGTAGATGCTCCACATCTATCTCCACAGTTCCAGGATATATTCTTGGATGCTATGGAGTCAATTTCCACGAGAGAAAGGCCACCAAGGTAGAGTCTCTTAGTTGAAGCAACTCTCTCATTCTGTAGGGTCTCAGCTGAACCAACATGAAGAAACCCATTTTTTTATATTATGAATAACAAATGATGCAACCCTTAATATGAAATGATGCTTATTTGTGTAGAGAAGCTACTTATGCCATCATACTAAAGGAAGAGACTGTAGGTGATAAGGTTGATGTTTCACATCTCAAAATGGACTCACCAACACTAGAGATTTAGGCTTGGATGGTATGGGACCAATGTCCATTTCAGAAAAACCACCAAGGTGGAGCTCTTGGTTGAACCATATTATTCTTGGTATGATTTGATGGTGAAAGCCTAGATGCCTTTATATAAATGCTCTCTACCTGTACTGCTCATCATTTTAATTTGTCATTTTGTGTTGCCGGCACATAGAAAACGTGTAAGCGGTTACAAATTTGACTTGAACTAGAGAATAGGGTCATCAACGTGTGAGCCGTTAACGTTACAAACCAAATCCCCCAAGCTACAATTCTCGTGACATGATAATTGAGTGATAAACCCGACACGAAACACAGATAGTAGTGTGACAAATGCTTCCAGTTATAAATTTGACAGGGAACTTAGAGAGTAGCGTAATAAATGTCATAGTTACAATTTCAACAAGACACCAAAAAAAAGTGATTATTGCCTGTGCTTACAAATTCAATGTCTTCACAAGGGACCTGTCAAGTCCCTTAAGAGCATCTCCAACCCTGTTGTGACTTTGGAAAAAAGTTATTGCCACATAGGAATGACAAAATTTTATTCAAAAGTTCTTCTCCAATGCAATTGTCAAGTCAATTGTGAAGCTTATGTGGCAAAAATTAAAGAAGACATTGTGAAGTTGATTGTCTTGTTCTAGACAATGCACTTGACAATGTCTTCTCTTCCATGTCATCAATTATGAATAAAAAATATTAGAAAAAAGAAGAAGATGAGTAGTTGTCTTGGAAGTTGGAAAAAATACTTTTTATTGTCTCCTCAATACTTTTGCATTGGAGAGAGTTTTTCTATCTCATTGTTTTTTGAGATATAATTTTGCCACATAAACAAGACATTGTCTTGTGGCTCATGCCACATAGGAGCCACCTAAGATTCACAACACTTAACAAGACAATAGGGTTGGAGATGCCAAGAGTTTGAAGTTCAGCCCATGCCACATCGTGAAACAAACCACATTAATGGGGAATGGCACGATTAGAGATCTACAAGACACAAAAAGCCATAAAGCTAGCCTCAAGTTATATATATCACAATAACTACTTGACAACTTGTACAAGTTTTTCAGACTCCTCTTCCAAGACACCAGCACTACCTCGGTACCTTCAAATGTCCTAGAAGAGCTTCACAAGATTCAACTGTTAGAGAATGAACTACTTTGCAACATACCTACATCTGAAGATATAAGACAAACTATCAATGACATAAGCCCATGCAAATCTCCAGGCCTGATGGATTTCCTGCTCTGTTCTATCAGAACTGTTGGGATATAGTTGGGAAGGAGGTAACAAAACTCATCCAGGATTTCTTCATATCAAGTTCTATGCTCCTTTACTCAACCACGCCTTTATTATTCTTATCCCTAAAGTTTCTAACACCGTCAACCCTTCTGACGTTCGACCGATTTCTCTCTCCAACGTTGTTTATAAGACTATCGCTAAAATTCTGGCCAACGGGATTCAGCCGCGCCTTCACAAACTCATCAATCCGTTTCAAAACGCTTTCATTCCAGGTAGATAAATATGTGATAATGTCATCATCGCCCAAGAGATTCTTCATTCTATATCTAAATTATGTCCTATGAAGAGCGCTTTCGCACTCAAGATCGATGTGTCGAAAGCGTGTGATAGACTAAGTTGGGATTTCGACAAAAACAACGTAAGCAGTTAGAATTTCGACATGAACTAGAGAATAGGGTGATAAATGTGTGAGCTGTTTACATACAAACCAAAATCCCTCAAACCACAATACTCATGACAAGATAATAGAGTGGCAAAATGTGTGCAGTTAGAAATCTTACACGAAACAGAAATACTGCGACAAATGCTTGCAGTTATAAATTTGACACGGAGCTAGAGAGTAGTGTGATAAATGTCCAGCTACAAAATCAACAAGATGCCAGAGAATAAACTGATGATTGTTTGTGCTTTATCACAAGTGAACTGTCAAGGTCCCGTAAGTCAAGTTGGAGGAGTTTGAGGATCAACCCATACCACGTCGTGACACAAACAACAGAATTGGGGAACAACACGGCTAGGACCATCAAGACACAAAGAGCCGAAAACCTGAAGATATATATCAGAATTGATATCTTGCTCTTTATCTCATATGCATCTCGTACTAAAAATGCATTTATTAAAAATACATGTGTATGCATTTATTAAAAATACATATTCTCACTTCTGATATACATGTCTCTTGTACACGTCTCCCATATACATGTCACTTGTACATGTGTCTCTCATAACAAGTAAATGTGGTTCCCATATACATCTCACTCATACATCCATCTCTCATTACCTCTCTTTATAAATACATGCATTACTAATATACATCTCTCTCATACATGCATCTCTCATTACAAATACATGCCTTACTTGTTGGAGTGGGTGGGGTTCCCAACCTATGTGGAGAACACACCGGAGAGCGACGAGCGCCGTCCGTGTGTCGGAGAAGCTCGGGGAGTGCATGGATCCTATTTTGGAACATATATTGTAAGTAAATATATGATTGGATTTCCATATTTACTTTGATCATATATTTATGATTGGATCCTTCGTATAGTAGCTTTCCATATAATTGGGTTTCCAATTATGGTAAGCCAATTATATATGATTGGATTTCCATTGAATATATGATTGATGCATATTGGAAGTTTCTATATATATTGGCCTTCCATGTATGGATTACCAAGGGCTTATAAAAGGGTGATGCATGCTAGTTGAAAACTCATCTCAAAACAAGAGTGCTTACAATCTTTGAGAGAGAGAGAGAGGATTAAGGACTATTGTGAAGGAGAGATTGCTTCGAATAATTTTTTGGCATCTCTTGTTCTTCGGAGTCTGCAATCAAAAAATTTCTTCTTTCAAGTGAGTTGTGGTGATCCGTGTTGGATCTGGAGGAGCTTGTAGAGGGTGTATTCTCTTTATTCCATTAGTGGAGGTTCTTCAGGGTTGGACTCCGATCGTCCCGTGGTTTTTTCCACAAGGGTTTTCCACGTCAAAAATCTTTGTGTCTGCGATTGTGTTTGACATTTTTGGTTTGTGTGCTTTTGCTCGGTTCTCTCGCAGGACTTTCTGGTTTGGGAGAACGGTTTTCGCGCTTCGTTCCCAACAGAGTGGTATCAGACGTTGTGGGAGAACGTGTACAACCACGTTGCCAATATTGAGCATGCGAAGACGTTGTGGGAGAAGCTGGAATCTTTATACGCGTAAAAGACCGGGTAAACAAATTGTTCCTGATCCGATGATGATGGGTCTGCGGTACAAAGATGGTGCATCCATTACGGATCACTTGAGTGAGTTTCAGGACGTGCTGGACCAACTATCCTCGATGGAAGTCAAGTTCGACGACGAGGTTCAAGGACTTTGGTTGCTATGTACATTGTCAGACTCGTGGGAGACCGTACGAGTATCTATGATCGCTTCTGCTCCAGAAGACGTGGTCATTCTGGAGTTTACCAAGAGCGGGGTGCTGAATGAAGAGATGCAGAGACGTTCTCAGGGCACTTCATCCACATCCCACCACTTAGAGGCATTGGTTTCAGAGAGCCGCGGAAGGGGCAAAAGCAGGGGTCCAGGTGTTGGCAGAGACAAGAGCAGGGGGAAGTCCAAGGGTCGGTACGAGGACTCGGAGTGTTACCACTGTGGCAAGAAGGGCCACATCACGCAAAACTGTTTCGCTTGGAAGAGAGAGAAGAAGGGCGACAAGGAGAAGCAAGATGAGAACACTACAGCGGCGGCCTCGATACATGGAGGCGATGTGATTGTCGTAGGTGATGAGGTTATCACAAACCTCGCCTGCGATGATAATTCCTGGCTGGTGGACTCAGGGGCTTCAGCGCATGTATCTCACAACAGGACACTATTTGCCACTTACACGACAGGCGACTGTGGAGTGTTGAAGATGGACAATGGAGATGTGTCGAAGGCGGTTGCCGTTGGAGATGTGCATTTGAGAACAAAGACAGGTACAGTTCATGTTCTCAAAGATGTTCGTCATGTCCCTGACATCCGTTTCAACCTGGTGTCGGTTGAAAGCTTGGATGACGAGGGATTCTTCAGTCTCTTCGGGAATAGTCAGTGGAAGCTTTTCAGAGATTCGATGGTGATTGCCAGAGGAAGCAAGAAGTCCGATCTCTATTGTAGTGCCCCGTCCCGCTCAGTCAATCGGAGGAATCGAAATACCGACAGCATTCGGACTTAGCCTTACAACGGCTTGCTCGGAGACATCGCTCAGGTGGGGTAGTTTCGGTGAACTTGCCTCATCTTTGCCTTCACATAATAAATCGTGTTTTCAACTTGCACAAGTAGGCTTAATAATAAAAGAGATGAATCCACATAGCTAAGAGAATAATCCCGACGGGTCAAAAATGAGTTAGAACATGGAAAATATCCCACGGTCGGCTTAGAGTTAGTGCACGACGTGCTTTGAAAATGACACTCGGTCCTTTGTCCCGTGGCTTAGGAGAAGGAAAGTTGGTCTTCGACATAAAACTATGAACTTGCCTAAGTCATTAGTGTCACCCGCATAAACGCTTGATAAAGCGTGCACGATTCCACTGCACAAGGCTTGGCATAGCCTTTGCTCGTCCCTCGGATTAAGTTGTAGGCTTGAGTAAGTTAGGCAAAGTTATGCCGGTCGACCTAAGTCATTCCAAATGCTGTCCCGCTCATTCCGCGGTTGTCAAGTTAAATAGTCCCACGATCCCAAGGCCCGTCATATGAGGTATGACTTGGACGATAGCGTTGCGTAGAACACGAGTCGGTTTAAGGTACGAGCCGCGGTTGGTTCAGTAGAAAGTTAGCCACGGTCTGTCGATGCTTAAGGAAACACGTTATGTTCAAGTAAGTTGGAAGGCTATGCAGTAGCCGTTTCCTGAGTTCAAAGAATGTTAAGTCTAAGCGATGGTTAGTCGCCGAGAGGAAAAATGTCGTGACTGTAGTTCAGTCGCCGAGGCAACCCTGGTTTGGGCTCTGCGAAGAAGTGTGAAAAGTGAAAGAAGTAAAGCAAAGGAACTAAATGATGATGATGAGACCATGCATTACGTTAAGTCTAGAAGTTAGCGTAGGCGCGTGGTCATGGACAACTTGTCGACAAGGGCGATGGTTCTTCGGATCGGGAACCTTGGGCCAGGGACCGATTCGGCCTAGGAAGAACAACGTATAGCCGAGCTGGGTATGAAGCAACCGGTAGGTCGGGGACTTGCATCGAGGATCGCAACCGACGGTACAAGGGTCCCGAATGCCAGGCTATATCAACGATGGCTAGTTAATGCCAGTGACCTTTCATATAAATGTGTCGGCACGGGCGGCAATCCACGTGTGTGCCTTTGGATTGAGTTGAATGTGTATGCAGTTATAAGACACAATGTCTGGGCCTAATATTTGGCTACAGCGAAGGCGGCGTGCTTCGGTACGGGATATGGCATCGTGTGTTAAGTTTAGCATAGAGTTTGCATGAGTTAGGCTTGAGCTATTGCGAGTTAAGTCGAGAAGGGCCATAGGGCAAGTTGTATGAAACTAGAATGAGTCGCTGGGCACGACCTCGAAATATGAGGCACGACCGCGTTGTCACAACACAAGTATAGGCAAGACTAAACAAGGAGGTGCTGCCTCGGAGATATTGAAGCACGAATCGAGTTCATGGCACGACCGAGTTGTTACGTCCCAGAGTTTGGCCCGACCGAGTCGTTACGTCCCAGAGTTTCGCACGAAAGTCAAGTAGAAGTCGGTGCGTCGACAATGCAAGCATGAGAAAGGTCTAGAGGCAAGGAAATTGAGTCTATCATGTAGTTGCGTCTCCGATTACGGCCGTAAGGCAAGCACGACTTGATAGGTTAACGTTGTTGAGTGGACGTTACTATTAGAAGTACGGGATGGTCCTCAGACACAAGTATGCCAAGGCGTCCGTCATAAAACTGATCCTAAGACAAGACTAGAAAGACAATGGATAAGAATGGTCTATGTTGCACAAAGTAAAGTAAACGTGTTGGTTTTGTATGGGTGGACGAGAAGCTCATTCCACTAGTACAGTTGAGTACTGACACCCACATAGTTTACATGTGCATGCACAGGTAGAAGCTCGTGGCGCGGAGCTCGCTTGGATGTGTCGAGGCACGGAGTTCCTTGGCGATTCGAAGCGTGCGGCCGCATGGAGTCAAGACTTATACGGGACATAATGTATGGACATCGCCTTCCGAAGCTTCCGCTGGCTCAAGCGTTGTATCGAGAGATGAGAGAGAGCAGAGTGAACTTGTAATGTGAGAAGGGTGAGCTTGAGTGATTGTAATCTTGGCCTTGCACCTCCAATGTAACCGTTGTTTCAATATCAATAAAGAGCTTCTTTGAGTAACTTGTGTTTTGTTCTAAATGTCCGCTGCTATTATTCAATGTCTCTGTATGGGACTTCTGTGCGACGACCCCGTCGCAGCCGCTGGAATCGGCCGTTATGGAACCCGCCTTGTACGAGCGCAATTTAGGCTCGTACGGCATCATGCCTTAGCGAGGACGATTGCTCCTACGGGAGCGGGGCGTGACATCTACTTTATGGAGGGGAGCTCACAGGGGGCACAGGAGGTGAACGCAGTCAGTGATGTGTGTACCGAGTTGTGGCACTGGCGGCTCGGCCATATCAGCGAGAAGGGAATGAGCTACTTGGTGTACAGGAAGGTGATTCCAGGGCTCAAGGTTGGAGTAGTGCACTGTAATGCCTGTGGTTCGTATTACGTATTTTGGGATACGTGTACGAATTTTATCTTGTGTTGCATGATTCCTTGCTTAGTTTCCTTCATGGCTTGGTTTATTTCATGGGTTGGTTCGGCTTGGTTTTGCCTTGGTTCATTATGAACCAAGGGTGAACCCCTACCTACCACCACCTTTAGTATTTATTATCCATTCTCTTTTCTCTCTCCTCATTACTCTTCTTCTCCTCGACCATAACTTCTTCACCTACCAGAGAGAGGGAGAGAGAGGTCTAGGCAAGTGCAACTTGCTTCATGGAGGAACTCCAATTTTATTGCTTCATTCTCTTCCTTACAACATTTTAACTCACTTTAGTACTTGGCATTTTCACTTTCCATGGCTATATTCTTGTAGATCTACACTTATATTATTTTTAGATTTCTTGGGTTTTGATCTATTTAATCTCGCTATTTCTAAGTTTTGATGGTTCTATGTTGTAGAGAATTTCGTTCTACCCCATTTTGACCTATGGAAGTTCGAATTTGGGCTCCGAATGATGGAGTTATGGAGCTTGAGAACTTGGCTCTCATGGTGTTCTTCTTCTCGGAATTTTGGAGAAGATGAACTGTGCTTGACTTGACCGCATGAACATTTCATACGGCAAGTGTTCTTCTAGCCGCATGCGCCCTCCTGTCTATGCAGCCGCATAAGTGCCCGCCATACTTAGCCGCATAAATACGAATTCCCTGACCGTATAAGTCCTTAGTCCCTTCCAGCCGTATGGGGTCCAACTCGCCCTCATCCGCATGCGCTTACTCCCTTCTTGGCCGTATATAACCCTTCTTATTGGCCGCATGGAGCCTTGAACCGCACCAGCTATAATGCCTCGCTCCGCACGGCGCATTACGCTGAAGCGTTGACTCAACGAGTCGCGTTGATGGAAGAGAATATATCGATGCAAAACGATGCGAGAGTTACGTTGACCCGAGTAATGCATCAACTAAATCGATGCGAAGAGTTGCCTTGTCCCGAAGAATGCATTGAGTTGAATCGATGCGAAGCGCCGCGTTGCCCCGAAGGATGAGTGCGTTGAATCGGCTCGAAGATTCTAAGAAATCGAATCGACCAAGGCGCAAGTCCGAATCGATGCAAGTATTGATTTTAGTTGGTTTCGTGTGCAGGTTATACTTTGACGAGAAAATATTAGAGGTCGATCTTTTGCAATATTTAGTAAGGGGTCCGCGAAATCAAATCGTCGCCTTGCGACGGGGTAAGACTTGGGCACGCTAAGGAGAATTGGGCGTATAACTCAACGAAGCACGAAGTGCTCGAATGGCTAAGTCAGGAGAGTGGCCGTGCAACAAAGTTAGGGAATCGAGCTGCATCGGCTCGGCGACACGACGAAGGCATATCGACTCAAGGTGGGAGGATTGACTTCTTTTTACTCCTTCATTCGATAAGTCAAATATATCATTGTATGCTAAGTTAACCTATCGACGCCACGGGCGTGGTCCGATCGGAGATAAATGATAGTGTGAGTCAAACACTAAGTTAGAACAATTGAAATGATACGTGTATCATATGCACGAGTCGCTATGGAACATTGGATATCGCAAAGGCGAGCGCCTCGGTGCGCAAGCCGTAAGAACATGGGATAACTGTACTCGACGAGTGCCTTAGTGCACGAACCATACCGTGCCTTTGCTGCACGAGTTAGACGGCTAGAATATTGAAAGACAATAGGCGAGCGCCCTAGCGCGCAAGCCCCGAACATTGAATGCTAAGTTATAGAACATCGAAATACGGTCGAAACGTGCCTACGTGCACGGGATAATAAAAGTTGGCTTCGTTGCGAGAGAATACAGTTGTGGCATGAATGTGGCGGAACTGTCGGATATGACATGGTGCCTCGAAAGGTGTTCAAGACCTTCGGGTCGTTCGGTTGATGAGCATTGAGTTGAGGCACGATGCCATTGAATCATTGAAACGAAGTATGAAATGTAAGAACACAGAAAGCTAACGAAAGAGATGCGAGATGATAAGTCTGAGTCTCGGACTCAAGACTATGTTTGGTTGTTTGAATTTGATTACTTGAATGATAGGGCGTTGCATGGTCGATTGGAATGGGCTCGAGATTAATGTGATATCGCCCGTGCACGGGTGCTTCCTCCAAACGGTTAAATGCCGGATGCGCCCCGGAACCGCTTGGCCTAGGACGGATTCGAATAATCTTTGTAGGCGCACATCCTTAAACAAGATGGGAAAAGCCGTAAATGATGGTATGCAACGGGAACGTTTCGGTAGTTGGGATGTGACCCAACCCGTGAAACGTCGGACAGCCCGACCAAATATTGAGAAAAGAAGGAGAGAAAAAGAAAGGAACTCCTTTAGTCCATTCCGGCGCGGATACGCCAACGGCCCTCATATAGTTAAGGAACGATGAGTTGAAAGTGTAGGCGCGTATGCATCCCGCATAGAGATCCTGCTTAGAGATGCACATATAACATGACAGGGAAGGAATGTGGCGTATTCACTGTAATGACCCGCTCCGCCCTAGCGGAACGCCGATTCAAACGACAAGTGTAACGACTCAAACGAGTCGTCGACTCGAAGAGTTGCATCGACCCGATGAAGTATTGATGCGAATCGATGCAAGACTTGCAATGGCTCGTCAAAGATGAATCCAGACTTAGACTATCAAAGGTGCGCTCGGAGTATCGCTCGGCCGATGCAAACATCGCTAAGGTGGGTGGCTCCGATGAACCCGTCTTTGCTTAGCCAAGACACATAACAATACGGACACCATCACTGAAATCGCTAGGCGATAACACCGCGCATGCTAATAAATGACCCAATGCACCTAGCTAAGGGATTAATCCCATCTTGTATGCTTGCATAGAATATGGAAAGGAACATAGAAAATACGAGAACTCTCGCACCGCGCTCCACGCTCGTGCTAAGGCACAAGCTTGCGTTCAACAATGAAACAATGAATGGGTTACAACAATGAAATGGGAAGACTATCAATATAGTCGTTCCGAGTAGAGTATAACAACATTGAAAGGCTATGGGATCGATGGGTCGCCAAGGCGACTCCCGCACAAGGAGTTGCGTAATGTATGAATGAAAGAGTAAACGAATAAGTGAATGAATGAATCAACGAATGAATAAACAAGTGAAAGAAAGAATGAATAAAAGATAAGAAGGATGGAAATGGTTAGCGACAGGTATGACGGGCACGTGCAACGGGGCTCGCTACCCGCGCTGCACGGACGTCAACCTGGTCGATAACGCATTAAGGCTAAGGGTTAGCCTACGGCTTAGAGACAGCCGTTAAGTTAAAAAGATAAGTTAATACGAAATGGTCGTGGACAAACGGCACGAGCGAGGGGTGGCGAATGCTGTGACCGTGAAAAAAAGGGGATTCCGCGGCATGATCAAAGTGTGAAGGACTTGTCGGTCCGGACGGAATCAAAGGATATGGCTTACGGACTGCCTGAGTACAGGTTTGGCCACCAGGGGACGTAAGGCCGGGTATTTTCAAAAGACTATCAAGGTATACCAAGCCGCACGCCATGATAGGTGAGAAATTACCACAGGGGAAGACATGTCCAGGATGGCTTGTGATGCCAGCGACCGATGCATATAGATTAAGTGGGCTTTGCTAGTGGCGATCCACGTACAAGTCCTTGCATTGAAATCAAAGTAGTCTAAGTTAATCTGAACAAAAGCACCTTCTGAATAAGCTTGAAATGTATCACACCAAATGATAATGAATACTTTGTACAATGAGTGAGAGAATACACCTACGATGCGCTAGTAACTGAGGCAGGGACACGCCCTTGATATTGAATGTTTCCAAGAATCACATTATGTTGTTCCATATGAATTGTTGACTAACTTGGTTTACTTTGGACAGGGAAGGCCGGACGATAAGTATGGGTAAGTCGTGCATGTACTTCCATGCGACACTTGAATTTGGCAACACGGGATAGGTTATGACATATGCCATGAAATTGACCCTAAGGCAAGATTAGAAAGACAATGAATGATAGAGATGCACAAAAGTAAATGGAACGTGTTTGGTAATGATAGCATTGTGGGCGAGCTAGCCTCCCCACCAGTGCATAACAATATACTGATAACCCCACAGTCTGCATGCAGGATGCAGGAGACGTCGGCGGGTGCGGAGCTTCCATCAAACGTGCTAAGGCGCGGAGCCAACTCTGGGGCCTTGGAACGTTACAAGAAGCTGAAGCACCCTATACAGGACATAATGTATCGGAACATCGCCATGAATCATTCCATCTTGTAAGCCACTTGGCACGTCTTTTATGTTTCAGAGAGAGAGAGAGAGCTTGAGCGATGTGTAATATCGGCCTAGCACCGCTTGTAAACTTCTTGAAAATCAATAAAGAGTTTGAATTCGCTTCCACTTGTGTTTATTTACTTTCCGCTACAAATGGGGATACTCTGTGCGACTCTGTGGCCTAGCTCAAATCGGCCGTTTCTGGAATTAGCCTTGCAAGGGCGCAACCTAGGCCCGTGCGACATCACGCCTTAGCGAGGACGATCGCTCCTGCGGGAGCGGGGCGTGACAGATTGGTATCAGAGCACTGCTTCACGTCCTTGGATTTCGTTTCGATTTTCTCAGTTTTGAAAGCTCGGTTGGAAAACAAAAGAAGTATACGCTCTCTCTCGTTGTGCCTTGGGATATTCCATACAATAAGTCTAATACTTTCAAAAGCTCGTACAAGTACTCGGTTGAACGGGATCGATAGGCGAAGGCCTTTGTGCCGTACGATGTTAAACATGACTCGACAGAGAACACATGCTAAGTTAGCAAGTCGCGTGCATGCCCAAATAGTCCTACGTCGACATTAGCAAGTGAGCGTGTAAACTTGAATATAGTTCGCACGGGATGGTTATGCGGCACAACTTAGTCCGCGTGTCGCACACCTCGACTTTTTGGTGCAATCGAGTTACGAGCGATATCAAGTACCGCTCGGTCGGGAACGAAGCTACACTTAGAGTGTATATCGATAGGAACGCTATCAAACTAACGCTTAGGCATGCACGGAAGATTGATTTAGATTTGAGGAATGGCGAACGCACGATTGAACATATCGATTGGGAATCAAATGATTATTTAAGGATTTGTAGAATGACTTGACCCCGAGTGGTGTATGTGATAGCTTCGAGAAAGAATAAGAATGAGTGTCAACGACCAATCGAGTGGCTCGAACCCTGAGTGGTGTATGGACGACAAAGAAATTGTTCGAGCAAGACTAAAGGATTTACGGATAGAACGAGTACGTCGGCAAGCGATGATATCGCGCAAGCCTTAGAACGCGTCACGCTTAGTTGGTCGTGACTTCGAATATCCCGAACGAGATGTCGTTCGGACAACGCAAGTTAGAAAACAATTCGGAATGACGAATGAAAATGAATGGTCTTGATCGAGGAAACTTAGAGGATCACGCGCACGATTTTGGATTGATTCAAATAAATTGTGACTTGAGTTTGGACAATGATCTTGAAACTAGCTTGAGGAATAGCGATCAAACTTGATCTTGAATATCGAGAAAATTGTGGAATATCCAACTCGGACAACAGCATCAACGCACGACTCGTAATCGGTTGCAAAGGAAGATCGTCGGGTTACGCATATCGTCGATGGTATTGAGGCGTATCAAAGATCGATATGCGATAACTCGGGGGTAATCTGACTCGGTGAATGACGATTGTGCAAATGTCATTGTTCCGTTGGATACTATACTTGGGATGTTAAAAATGTGTCGAGGAAAAGATTGACTTGGCTTGAGGATTTTTTAGTTGAACGCATGACGGTCAGACTATCGAATTGATATGGCTTGGATGAAAATAAAATGCTTGGATTTGCTTCATTGACAACCACAACGTTGACATTCTTGTCTTATGCGAGCGCAACTCCAGTCTCGCACATACGTCGCGCCGGATTATGACGATCACTCTGCGTGAGCGCTGATTTGGTGATTCATACGGCGGGAGTGATTAAACTTGGATGGTGTAGCAATCTTATTGCTTCGACTTGTGGTTTGACACGAAGGTGGACTCGAGATTGAATTTGTGTGCTTGAAGAGTAGAACTTGAGGATCGAGTAGGTCCAATCCGCGTATCGAGAATGGGTTAGTCTAAAACTCAAACAAGAGTTATGCCCCGATGAGAATGATTATTCCGCGGGAGCGTTGCATGGTGATTCATGAACCACCGTGGATAATCGGACTCGCGTGAGATTGGGGCGCAATGTATTGTCGAGCTGGATGACCTCATGATCGAATACATGAATTGGTTAGAACTGGTGATTGAACGAAATTGAATATGTGCAATGTAAGTCTTGATGCGAATAGGTGATCGTGCTCGATGTTTAGAAATCTGAGTGACGCGAGCTTGGGTAGAAACTCCCGTACAAACGAACAAATGGTTTGACCATAGGATTTGGGGCGAGCGCCGTGCAACGACCTTGCACGATGAGCCGTGGACATGACTTGTAACTATGACCTGGTGAGCTGACCTAGAGGATAGGCGGACGACCCTATGCCGAGTGATTGAACCTGTGCGATTGACATTACAATATCGTTTGGACGGACGATAGACTTGGAGCAACAAGACTTAGAGTAGGACGGAAAAACTGGGAATGTGTGTGAACGACAACGAAATTGGCCCCAAACGAAGCGAATGATAGGAAAGGATGATGCCCAAGTAAAGTTGGGGTAACGAATTGAATCATTGATCGGAAGACGTACTCAACGATAGTACAATACTTGGTCTTGAATCGGACGAAAATTACTTAGACTTGGTCGACCCCGCTAAGAAGAAATCGTATTGATTTCATTGACAAGAGCGCTTGAGAAGCGAATCGGATAATCTCGAGGACCGAGATAAATGATATGTGATTCACACATGAATTCGGTTTTAAATCAAAGTTAGCAAAACGATCGGCAAATCGAAACTATCACGAGTAGCTTGTCCGACTTCGCTAGTCGCTAAGCTTGGTTGAAATGTACGTATTAGGGGGACGCCTTGAATGCGTGCACGATCCAAACTCAGCGATATGATGAACTCGAATGCAGCTGCAAGTGGGTGTTGAGATGCGCATGAACGAATGAGTGAGTTTGCCTCAGCCTATGACTTTCGTGTTTGACGAATTACAACGTACCTCGTGCGACCGTTTCAGTCCCATGATACGTCGAAAAAGCAACCAAGTCGATGAAACACCTGAATTGAATAAGTGTCATCAACTCTAAAATAAAATGAATAAAAAGTTATCCAATAAAGATCGACCAAACGTATGCGACACGGAACTTGGAAAGGTGCCGAGCATGGTTCGATGCCATCGAACGATAGAGCTGTTCGATAGAATTGTCTATAAAATACGATAATACGAGTTAAGGAACGGTAGGATGACCTGCACTCAGGAAGTCTCGAGGACGAGACTTGTTTTGAGTGGTGTATTATGTAATGACCCGCTCCGCCCTAGCGGAACGCCGATTCAAACGGCAAGTGTAACGACTCAAACGAGCTGTCGACTCGAAGAGTTGCATCGATCCGATGAAGTATCAATGCGAATCAATGCAAGACTTGCAATGGCTCGTCAAAGATGAATCCAGACTTAGACTATCAAAGGCGCGCTTGGAGTATCGCTCGGCCGATGCAAACATCGCTAAGGTGGGTGGCTCCGATGAACCCGTCTTTGCTTAGCCTAGACACATAACAATACGAACACCATCACTGAAATTGCTAGGCGATAACACCACACATGCTAATAAATAACCCAATGCACCTAGCTAAGGGATTAATCCCATCTTGTATGCTTGCATAGAATATGGAAAGGAACATAGAAAATACGAGAACTCTCGCACCGCGCTCCACGCTCGTGCTAAGGCACAAGCTTGCGTTCAACAATGAAACAATGAATGGGTTACAACAATGAAATGGGAAGACTATCAATATAGTCGTTCCGAGTAGAGTATAACAACATTGAAAGGCTATGGGACCGATGGGTCTCCAAGGCGACTCCCGCACAAGGAGTTGCGTAATGTATGAATGAAAGAGTAAACGAATAAGTGAATGAATGAATCAACGAATGAATAAACAAGTGAAAGAAAGAATGAATAAAAGATAAGAAGGATGGAAATGGTTAGCGACGGGTATGACGGGCACGTGCAACGGGGCTCGCTACCCGTGCTGCACGGACGTCAACCTGGTCGATAACGCATTAAGGCTAAGGGTTAGCCTACGGCTCAGAGACAGCCGTTAAGTTAAAAAGACAAGTTAATACGAAATGGTCGTGGACAAACGGCACGAGCGAGGGGTGGCGAATGCTGTGACCGTGAAGAAAAGGGGATTCCGCGGCATGATCAAAGTGTGAAGGACTTGTCGGTCCGGACGGAATCAAAGGATATGGCTTACGGACTGCCTGAGTACGGGCTTGGCCACCAGGGGACGTAAGGCCGGGTATTTTCAAAAGACTATCAGGGTGTACCAAGCCGCACGCCATGATAGGTGAGAAATTACCATAGGGGAAGACATGTCCAGGATGGCTTGTGATGCCAGCGACCGATGCATATAGATTAAGTGGGCTTTGCTGGTGGCGATCCACGTGCAAGTCCTTGCATTGAAATCAAAGTAGTCTAAGTTAATCTGAACAAAAGCACCTTCTGAATAAGCTTGAAATGTATCACACCAAATGATAATGAATACTTCGTACAATAAGTGAGAGAATACGCCTACGATGCGCTAGTAACTGAGGCAGGGACACGCCCTTGATATTGAATGTTTCCAAGAATCACATTATGTTGTTCCATATGAATTGTTGACTAACTTGGTTTACTTTGGACAGGGAAGGCCGGACGATAAGTATGGGTAAGTCGTGCATGTACTTTCATGCGACACTTGAATTTGGCAACACGGGATAGGTTATGACATATGCCATGAAATTAACCCTAAGGCAAGATTAGAAAGACAATGAATGATAGAGATGCACAAAAGTAAATGGAACGTGTTTGGTAATGATAGTATTGTGGGCGAGCTAGCCTCCCCACCAGTGCATAACAATGTACTGATAACCCCACAGTCTGCATGCAGGATGCAGGAGACGTCGGCGGGTGCGGAGCTTCCATCGAACGTGCTAAGGCGCGGAGCCAACTCTGGGGCCTTGGAACGTTGCAAGAAGCTGAAGCACCCTATACAGGACATAATATATCGGAACATCGCCATGAATCATTCCATCTTGTAAGCCACTTGGCACGCCTTTTATGTTTCAGAGAGAGAGAGCTTGAGCGATGTGTAATATCGGCCTAGCGCCGCTTGTAAACTTCTTGAAAATCAATAAAGAGTTTGAATTCGCTTCCACTTGTGTTCATTTACTTTCCGCTGCAAATGGGGACACTCTGTGCGACTCTGTGGCCTAGCTCAAATCGGTCGTTTCTGGAATTAGCCTTGCACGGGCGCAACCTAGGCCCATGCGGCATCACGCCTTAGCGAGGACGATCGCTCCTGCGGGAGCGGGGCGTGACATTCACCTTGCGTCAGTGCAAGGGACGCAAGGGCGAGTACGTCGACTGGGTAAGCCACGAATCAAACACGAGAATGCTTGTTTGCTTGCCTATTCAATTCGATAACATGCTGCTATGATAACATGCTTTATGCTTTCGAATATGCCATGAAATTGACCCTAAGGAGAACATAGCAAGATCATAAGCTAAGTTGCATGATTCAACGTAAATATAAGAAATGGTTGGTTTGGAAAGAAGATCTTTGCTTCAGTACATGCGAGGACGAACGTACTGATCCCCCACCAGCTTCATGCAGGGTGCAGGGAATGGATTGCTCGCGGCGAAGCGTTGCTTGAACGCGTTAAGGCTTGGAATGCCGAAGCACATTGAAGCGTGCGATCGCATTGACGCTCGGACTACGCAGCTGGATTGATGCGGCCGAGATATAGAAGGCATGATGTATGGAACGATGAAATCCTTTGTGGGCAAGAGAGAACCTGAGTGTTGTAGCCAATCTGGCATATATTGTTAGGCTATCGAAAGCCATTGTAATCTCAGTTTCGGATAGCAATAAAGAGAATTGTTTCGTATACTCTGTTTTTCTATCGTTGTTAATATCGAATCAAAAGATAACCATTTGAGAACTTGTCATCTTGCCTTGCACGAGCGCAACTCTAGGCTCGTGCGGCATCACGCCCCCTGCGAGGACGATGATTCGGGCGATTCCGGGTCGGGGCGTGACAAATTGGTATCAGAGCTCTAGGCTCAATTTCCTCTGGACGCTCGCTTCATTACAATTCGAAAAGTTGCCCACCACCACTTGATATCACTCTTGACTCTACTCGATGCCGCACTGGATGTTCCATACAATAAGTCTAATACAAATCATGAAATTTTGCCGCATGTGTTTTGGAAATTTTATGATGTTTGCTAAGAAAGTCGCGAAGGGTATATTGTATTGAATGCAACGAGCTGTAAAAATGTTAGTTGCTGCAAGCGCAACAAATTGTGAAATACGATTTGGGATATTGTTGTTGCAATGTAACATATTGAATGAGAAATAAAATGATGCACGATGTGCAACGAGTTAATGTGAATATGCGGTAAAATAAAAGTGAGAAGTGATAAGCCAATACCGAATGTGTTAAACGGATTGAGCATTGACTTGGAAAGTCGAGAGTAAATCGTAGCACGAGGTGCGATAAATGTCAGAAATAATCGTAGCACGATGTGCAACGCATTTTGGAAATAAAATCATTGCTCGTAGTGCAACGCATATCAAATTAATCGTTGCACGAAGTGTAAAGGAAATCGAAAATAAATCATTGCACAAGTAAAATGAATTGTCGGAATAAATCGTAGCACGATGTGCAACGCGTATCGAAGGTAAAATTGTTACACGAGGTGCAACGTATATCGAGATAAATTGTTGCACGAGATGCAACGTAAGGAAAGAATTGAAATCGTAAATCGATAGAACGAATCGTTCGGTTGCACACCAAACTTATATTGGCAAACGAGAACATTGATCGAGTTGCGTCAGATTTGATAGAATTAAAGTGACGGTTATGATCAAGTACGATCACTGCGAAAATCGTGAGTCGGAAGAGGTCGTTGGTCTATACTAAGTATAATGCGAGGGAAATGGCTTGAATTCCGAGTGGTATATGCCATACCACGTAGGCGATGAATGACTCGATTCCGAGTGGTATATGGTATAGCACTTGTACGATAAATTTCATCGATGCGTTGTGAAAATTGCGGAAGGATTATTCGCAACGGACGGGGGAGTACCGAGACTCGATTGAAAATTTGTATAGCGATATGTTGATGCAAGTGTTCTTCGAAAATCGGTTGGGACGAGAAGGCGAAACTTGTATCGATGAACGATACGTCGGACGAAAGTTATAAGTTGGTCGGACGACCGAGACTAGCGAAACGATTATGCCTTGATGTAATAATCGGATCGACGGAAAAGGAAAACTTGAACTTATAAATGAGTCGCACGACTTGCGATCTCGATAGAAATATTGGGCGAGACGAATCGAATTGTACGACTTGCGATTTCGATAGAAGATGTTGGGCGATGCGAATTGTAATCGAATTGCATGATGTTCGACTTCGGTGAGAAAGTTAGTTGACGTGAGAAATCGTGCCTAAGAAATGGTTGGTTACGTTACGGCGACAATCATTTGAGTACGACTGGAAAACATGCGAAACTTAGAGGGCGTGATCGTATAACTCGAGGGTTCGATGTTGGATAATAGGTAACTCAGTTACGCGATCAAAGTATAGCGGGATGCGATGAATCGGAAAACACGTTGATGCGTATAAAAAAGTTCGTTGCGAACTTGGATGTATGCGATGCGAGTTAAGTTGACGCTGAAATGGATTCGAAGTCGACCCTCTTGCTATCAAAATTGATATGAACTATCAAGATCGATACGCAAGGAAACGTAAGCACGATGTGAGAATACAAAATGGATTGCGCCTTGCGCTATCAATTTTTTTTTGTAAGTAACGATACGAGAATGAACGAACTTGGTTGATCGTAAATTTTGTGATTGATCAGGGCGAGACTATAAGTCATCGACGATGGCTCGATGCGTATAGCCTCTCGTGTGTTGACCCGCAAATAAGATAGACTAGAATTCGATATGAGTAGATGTTTCGTAAATTGCGAAATCATCGACGGTAGTGCATGACTTGACTCGGAGGATAGTTGCGCATCAGTTGTGCCGATAGAAATGGTTGTGTACGGATTTGGGTTAGTCCGATTGAATCGTCGGAACGTGATTTGGCTCCGAAATAAGATATAGCCTGGTTCGTTGTAAACTGTCCTTCGGTGATGATCCATAATTATCGAGCATAGTTTTGGGGCAGCTGACCCTAGAAGACTTGACCGTCAAATCAAATTGGATGCTACAGACCGTAAGATGACCCATGCGATATCGCATATGAGATTGCACTGATAACAAATATAACACGGTGCATGTTGACGATAAGTCTAGGCGATCGAGAATTGTTGGAATAACTTTCGATCGCAAATGATACAGTTAGATTTTTGAGTATTCGTCGGATGAATACTTGAATGGTTGTGTTGGTCGACGGTCGAACTAGAATTCACCAACGGACTTGGTGATTCGGATAGGCGATTGCGAGAAACGTGCTATACACGAGAGGGAATGATAAGGGAATGACTTACGAGTCATGTCGTTAGATTCGAATTCACCTTACAATTGAGCTTGCGTGAATCGAAATTTACATTCGATGTTGCGAGATAGATAAGTTGGGAATTTGGCTAGCGAATTCTTACTCGTTAGGAAATTGGATGTAAGATGCATCGTAGAGACTTCGTGCCAAGGTGATCGTTGTCATGAGCATCGTCGCCTTGATGTAAACTTTTGAGTCGGATAGATTGTGGCTTTTGTGCAATGTCAATTTAAAGTTGCGTCGGGAGAAGTTAAGCACGGTGCTAGGTAATCACCTTGCGGGCGTAGTCCCGAATGTTGGTAAAGAAATCGTATCGAGATAAGTTGCATAGCCAGACTTCGAAAATAGTTGGGTGGCGACTTCGAACGCAAGGCGTTGCGAAGACTCGTTGTGATTGGATGCGCGACGGCTTGACGCGACGCATAGAGTTGGTAGTCCATATGAAACATACAAAGTGAGATATGTGATTTTGAATCGCGTCGCGTGTGGTAACCTTATTGAATGAATCACGTATGTATCGAATATACGTATGCGATAAAATTTCGAGAACAGTTGTTGAGGATAAGTCCGATCGAGAGTACAAGATGGCAAGCATAGGATTGAAATTTACCTGTCAGCTTTGTTCCAATTTGCTACCACTGGAATTGGTCAAAATACATATATCTTCGGGACGCCTTGAATATAGGTATGGATCCAAGTCGAGTTGTATACAAAATTCAAATCGAGCTGCAGGGAAGACTTGAAATGTTAATGAAAAGCTTGCGAGATAGTGTGAAACTGAACAACATTGGTGGGACGAGATCGTGAAACGATCTATAAAACACTTAGTCAGAGTGTTGGTTTTGGTTCGAGGACGAACCTTGTTTTGAGTGGTATATTCTGTAATGCCCCGCTCCGTACGGCGTATTACGCTGAAGCGTTGACTCAATGAGTCGCGTTGATGGAAGAGAATGTATCGATGCAAAATGATACGAGAGTTACGTTGACCCGAGTAATGCATCAACTAAATCGATGCAAAGAGTTGCCTTGTCCCGAAGAATGCATTGAGTTGAATCGATGCGAAGCGCCGCGTTGCCCCAAAGGATGAGTGCGTTGAATCGGCTCGAAGATTCTAAGAAATCGAATCGACCAAGGCGCAAGTCCGAATCGATGCAAGTATTAATTTTAGTTGGTTTCGTGTACAGGTTATACTTTGACGGGAAAATATTAGAGGTCGATCTTTTGCAATATTTAGTAAGGGGTCCACGAAATCAAATCATCGCCTTGCGACAGGCTAAGACTTGGGCACGCTAAGACGAATTGGGCGTATAACTCAACGAAGCACGAAGTGCTCGAATGGCTAAGTCAGGAGAGTGGCCGTGCAACAAAGTCAGGGAATCGAGCCGCACCGGCTCGGCGAAACGACGAAGGCATATCGACTCAAGGTGGAAGGATTGACTTCTTTTTACTCCTTCATTCGATAAGTCGAATATATCATTGTATGCTAAGTTAACCTATCGACGCCACGGGCGTGGTCCGATCGGAGATAAATGACAGTGTGAGTCGAACACTAAGTTAGAACAATTGAAATGATACGTGCATCATATGCACGAGTCGCTATGGAACATTGGATATCGCAAAGGCGAGCGACTCGATGCGCAAGCCGTAAGAACATGGGATAACTGTACTCGGCGAGTGCCTTAGTACACGAACCATACCGTGCCTTTGCTGCACGAGTTAAACGGCTAGAACATTGAAAGACAATAGGCGAGCGCCCTAGCGCGCAAGCTCCGAACATTGAATGCTAAGTTATAGAACATCGAAATACGATCGAAACGTGCCTACGTGCACAGGATAATAAAAAATAGCTTTATTGCGAGAGAATACAGTTGTGACATGAATGTGGCAGAACTGTCGGATATGACATGGTGCTCGAAAGGTGTTCAAGACCTTCGGATCGTTCGGTTGACGAGCATTGAGTTGAGGCACGATGTCATTGAATCATTGAAACGAAGTATGAAATGTAAGAACACAGAAAGCTAAGATGGAGATGCGAGATGATAAGTCTGAGTCTCGGACTCAAGACTAAGTTTGGTTGTTTGAATTTGATTACTTGAATGATAGGGCGTTGCATGGTCGATTGGAATGGGCTCGAGATTAATGTGATATCGCCCGTGCACGGGTGCTTCCTCCAAACGATTAAATGTCGGATGCACCCCAGAACCGCTTGGCCTAGGACGGATTCGAATAATCTTTGTAGGCGCACATCCTTAAACAAGATGGGAAAAGCCGCAAATGATGGTATGCAACGGGAACGTTTCGGTTGTTGGGATGTGACCCAACCCGTGAAACGCCTGGCAGCCCGACCAAATATTGAGAAAAGAAGGAGAGCAAAAGAAAGGAACTCCTTTAGTCCATTCTGGCACGGATACGCCAACGACCCTCATATAGTTAAGGAACGATGGGTTGAAAGTGTAGGCGCGTATGCGTCCCGCATAGAGATCCTGCTTAGAGATGCACATATGACAGGGAAGGAATGTGGCGTATTCACCTTACGTCAGTGCAAGGGACGCAAGGGCGAGTGCGTCGACTGGGTAAGCCACGAATCAAACACGAAAATGCTTGTTTGCTTTCCTATTCAATTCGATAACATGCTGCTATGATAACATGCTTTGCGCTTTCGAAGATGCCATGAAATTGACCCTAAGGAGAACATAGCAAGATCATAAGCTAAGTTGCATGATTCAACGTAAATATAAGAAATGGTTGGTTTGGAAAGAAGGTTAATAACTAGAATTACACAGTAGTCATGAAGAGATTTTCCCAGCTACAGGCAATCCCGTTACCTGGGCGCTCTTGGGATATGTAGCCTGCCGTCGAGTAGGGCACATTTCCAGCACACTGTCATGAGTTGCACCCTTCAAGCTACCTAAGGGTACATGCATTTCCTGGACGATATACCCACCTGAATTCAACCCCTAATTTTTGACATAGATAACCTGGATGGTCTGCAGGGCTTGTGGCTGCGGAATAATCTCACTGCATCTTGTTAGTAATTAGGCTTGTGACAACCCTAGTTAGTTAAAGTATCAAGCCGTAATTCTTGTTTGGCCGTGAAATGATTGGATGGAGTCTAACCTGTCTACCCTTGCCCTGATCTTGTTCCAGATTACTGCATGACCCGAATGCTTATATTTATTTTATCGATAAATGGTGAGAATTCCAAGTTCTGTTCAGACGAAGGGTTACAACCCCGGTCCTTGTTTGGTTTACGGGTTGTAACTTGGTTATCCGAATAGTTCCATGGTTATCTCGTCGTATATCATCATGATGTATTTTCTTTATTTCCAGTTCTTACTTTTATTTATATCCTTGTGCTGATTGCTGGTTTTAGTTCCTAAGTGAAGCTTCCTTTGTGGCACTTGCTCTTTCTGGGGTCTGACCCAGCTGGTTTTGTGTGGCCAGATTTTGGAGCAGCTCCAGAGGATCTACCGACTTTCCAGCCCGATGGTGACCACCAGGCGTAACCAGGGCAACGAGTGGGTTTATTTTTGATCTCCCACTTTATTGTAAAAATATTCTTTTGAGGTGTTTAGCCGACGAGCACCTGTTTAGCTCGATTGTACTTTTACTTATTGTCTGCCTACGGGCTGTAACTTGATTAATAGATCCTAGGGTTGATCATGTATGACTAAACTCTTGCTAGTCCTAACATTTTGTAACGACTAGCTTCATGATCAACTGAATATGTAATGTTTGGGACGCCTTACTATTGTATATTTGGTGATCTTACATCTTGTAACGTTTACTTACTTGCTTGTGATTGAAACACTAGGCTTGTTCATGACCTTAAGAGACTGTTGGCGTATAGTAAACCCTCATGTATCTAGACAGCCGTGACCGTATAGCGAGATGGAATCTATTTCATATACGTAACTGGCTATGTCTGCCCCCGCTCTCCAGTATTCTGGTTCTGGGGCGTGACATGGTTTAAGTGGTGGCCCATGCAGGTCTTGTAACTCAAGATATGTGAGGGTTTACCGAATAGATGTCTCAATCAGTATTCGTCCTTGATCTCTGCTCGTATCTTCTGAATCTCTGAGAATTCTTGTCCTAATCTCATGCTTGTATCGTTGATCTGTCCTGATCCTTCCTTATTTTCCCTATGTCGTCTTCTTCAGCGGCATCGTTCCTGGACCTGCCGGTCAGCAAGGCGGAGCACTTCCCGTGGATCAGCAGCAACCCGGTGTAACGCCCCAGTCCCAATATACGTAGGACTAGGAACATAGACATGCCAGCTGTATTCATACGAAGTACGTAGGTCTCGTATAAATACATAAGCTGTAAAATGTAGTAATCCAAGACAAACTAAATCTCATCCACAATGAAAAAGAATAATAATATAAATATCAACTCGAATATTTATGATACAATCGTTGGGCGGAGACAAAGTCCACTACCAACTATCTCAATGAAAGAAATGTACAATAAACCAAGCGATAAAAATGCAAGACGAACCAAGTGCAATTGTCTTCGAAGGAATGAAGAAGACCACGGCCTTGGCTAGAATACCTGCGGAAGACATGAACACACACCTGGAAAAAAACCAGGTCCTCAGACGGACGTAGCAAGATACAGGAAGAACAAGCTAATATGAACTGCCAAAATAATAAAATAATATGTAAACTAGACATAAATATGTAAAGGAAATTCTAACCGCCTAACGTGCAATTTAGAGGACAACTTTCATGCGCATGGGTGGGATTTTAGGCTATGTGTACGTAACTGGCATCCAGTCATTTGTATCCGTCCGTAATGTCTAAAATGTCAGAGGGCATCTACAAAAATATCGCCACAGTTCCATCCGGAGACTGTGGTTTACCTGTTTGGATTCCCATACGCACTAGCGATTGTCCTTCTCCAATATATCCCACACTGTTCAAGTCATGTCCATGGCTCGTCCAGCTTTGTAACTGCTTGAGTCTCTAAAACCCTAGTCATAGCAGTTACGAATATCTACCGTCACACGACTTTAGAGATAGCTAGTCAATAAGTCGTGCCCCTAACAAAATGTCTCAAACCGTGTAGTGTGAGTGTCACAGCCAAAGGAGATATAAGGATATCCTACAACAAAAAGGTAGTCCGCTAACACTAAGTCATGCATAAAATAAAATAACGACTAATAAAGTCACTTGCACCCAAGTATGGCTTGAACGCGCAGTTTATAACAAATAAAAATAACAAATACGAAACAAGTAAATAAATGCTGAAAATAAATAATATGACAGTTAATTAGCAAGGTATACTTGCCTGTTGCGACGCCTAGTGAGCTGTCTGGTGTGGTGCGATGGTCATGATGGCACAAAATCCGACTTCGATGTTACAACTATGCAAAGGGAATTCTGATGATGGTAAGGACTGGTCCATTGGGTCCAAAATAGTCATGTTCGATGTGTAAGGTCCGAAGTTACGAAGAAATAGGGAAGCAAGATTAGTCATGAGGGGTGAGGATAATCGAAGAGAGTTTGAGTGAGAGATACGTATACTATTTTAAAGAAATAATCTATACCATTTTAAAAATAGGTTTTAAGTTAATCTAAATATAACTACAAAATCTAAGAAAATTATTTTAACACAAAAATAATTCTAAGTTTGTCAACATCTATTTTATAGATAAAATATACCTTTTTACTAAAAATAGTTTAGACATATATTAATAATCTGAAAAATTATATTGGTTAAAAAGAACAAGCCAAATATAATATTTTTATAAATGTATATATTATACAAGAAGAAAAAGAAAAGATGTATAAATAAAGATAACCACAAAAATGATTTTTAGTATCATAATAATTTATACAAATTTAAGATATTAGTAATACTGATATTATTTGTAACAATATATAAACTAAATAAAATAATATTAATAATTTATATTGATCCTTAATCCTAGTTACTATGTTGTAATAATAATAATAATAATAATAACAGATAAAAAAGAAAGGAAGAAAGAATAATAATAATAATAATAATAATAATAATAATAATAATAATAATAATAATAATAATAATAATAATAATAATAGTAATAGATATTAAAAGAAGAATAAAACAAACAGTAACAAAAAAAAAAAAAAAAAATTCAACGACAGCAACCCAAGCTACTGTCTCCCTTTTTTTTCCGAGAGCCACTTCCAATTAAAAGGGAGGTCAGCAGTGAATGAAGAAAGAAAAAAAAAACACAAGAGGACAGAGAGGGGGAGGAAGAAGGAGAGAGAGAGACTTCGGGGAGAGGTGATCGAGAGGGGTCGGAGGTCAGAGCTGCGCCGGTGGAGCGCCGCGGTCTGCGGAGGAGGTCGGAACGAGAGGGGGCTAGGGCTTAGGCGGAGAGGGGGCGGATGAGCTCGGGCGGTGGCACGCCGGCCTGGGTGGAGGCGGTGGAGACGAGGTCGGAAGGGTTTTGGAGAAGAGGATACGGGGAGAAGAGGGGCGGATCGGTGGTGCACTCGCCGGCTCGGCCTCGACGGAACACGAGGGGCGCAGCGGTTCCTGGACGAGAGGTCTCATCGGCACACGCTGAGCAGGGACGACGACGGTCAGGCGAGGAGAAGGGTTCGCCGGCGACAGGTAAGGGGTGGTTGGGTTTTTTCTAATTTTTTTCTCCTCATGGGATGATGTTGGTGGTGGGTGTGGGCGGCCGATCGCGGTGGCGGCCGGTCGTGGCGGCGGTGGCTGGTTAAATAATTTTTTTTTATTTTCTGGGGATTTGGTGGTCTGTGGTGGTGAGGGTGGATCTGGGGTCTGATTTGGAAAGCCGGGGAAGGGCTGGAGGCGGAGATCGAAAATGAGACGGTGTCGGGTGGCTGTGGCGGTCGTTGGACTGTCGACGTTGGTCGGGATGATGGGGGTTCGACCAGGATGGGGCTGGACATGGGTAGAATAGGTTTAGACTAGGAATTGATTTTGTCGGGGGTGTCGACATGGAGAAAGAATAATGTACATGTAAAAAAAAATAATGGAATAAGATATGGACATGGACACGATGCACGCACGCTTCGTAGAAATTTGTGGAGAAAATTTGGCTTGTGGAATTATGGAGGAGTACCTGCCTATTTATAGGATGTGGGAATTTCCATTTGGATAGGATTAGAAGTAGTTTAAACCCAAAATAGATAATTCGTAATTTAATCTAAAATCAAATCCAATTTAAATACAATCCAATTTAAATCAAAATCCAATTCCAAATACAAATCAAATTTTAAATCTAATTAATTTTTAGTTTAAAACAAATAGGAAAAATCAAATTTCAAATATTTAACTATTCAAATAAATGCATAAATTCAAATCAAGATTTAAAATGGACACAAAATTTTCGAATATATTTTTCCAAAAATACCGATAATAATAATTTCGAAAATAATAAATATTTATAAATATCCTTTTTAAATAATAAAATATTATTATAAATAAATTTCAAAAATTATATTTTTATTTAAAATAAACTAGCAAAATTTTTATGAAATATGTGCATGCACTAAAAATATTATTTATTCTAAACAAAAGGCTTTTCATAAATAAAATCATAAATTTAGAAAATTTTGGTAGCTAAATTAAATATTACATATATTATTTTGAAACCATAAAGAATGTTTTTCTAAAAATATGTACGCTCGCACATATTCGCACTCGTCGAGCAATTACGATAAAAAATAAAATTTCGTGTGCGACGTACAATACGACTACGCGACGTACAATACAAAATTTTAAATCGGTACCAAATTTAATAATAATAAAAAATATAGTAGAAATTTAGGGGTTTTACATCCTACCCAACTTAAAAGAATTTCGTCCTCGAAATTTAGAATTAGTAGGGGGTGAGAGGACACAAGGGGGTATCAATGGAAATCCAATGATGACAATGTTTTCACAAATCATGTCGAAAGAAATCGCGATCTAGATCGTAGAAAAACAATACGGTATGGTCACGGGTAATGAATGAGGGTCACGATTAAGAGAACGAAATAGATTCGCTTTAATTAAGCGATTAGAGGGTCTTGTAGGGTCGAGTAGTTTAGGATGAAGATATAGCAACATCAAGTGAGAATGGTCATAGCCGATAGGAAGGCTAGAGGAAGTTCTAGTATAACGCCTTCGTCCTCCTAAAATAGGTGAAGGCGAAAGCAATATAGAGTTCGAAGGAGACGTTATCGAATACGAATACGTGATTCAAAGACGATTGGATAATTTCAAAGGAATTGTCAAGGCAGTCGTGGATGGGATTCTAGAGGATAAGTTTAGCTATGTCTCCATCCACGTAGAATAATAGGCAAAAGCGAACCAAAGTGCACTTGGTTGATCAGACCATTATGCACCGGTTCTGATTAGACAACATGTTAGTGGACATGCCCACATAACATATGTCTTGAAACAAGCTTGATAAAAGAATAAACTTGCAAAAACTAAGCTACATTAGCATCATTAGTCAAGATGGTAAAAACATGGGCACGAGAGATTAAGATTGAAGGAAAGCAGAATGATTCTAAGTCATATCCCGTGTTGGTCTCTATACAGTCGTCCTATAGTCTTCTTGTCCAAGTCCTTGGTTGGCTAGATAAGTTAGGGTCCTCTAAGTGTTATAGTCCAAATGAACTTATCAATTTGGTTCACTAGGAAAAAGGGTTTGTTAGGTAGTGATATATTCTACCCAACTTAAAAGAATTAAACTAATGGTGTCATGGGACGATAGGTCCAGCAATCAAGATAAAATGCAAGGTTAAGCATCTAAGGACTTAAGTAGAACAAAATCATATATCGGGTCGAAAGAATTGAGTCGTGGTCGAGTCTCATCTATAGTTAATAAGTATATTGGTTTCACGGTAGGGATTAGAGTCATGTCTTTTTGACCCAAAAGTCGCAATATGAAATTAGAGTACAAGAAGACGTGTTTTAGTGGTACGTGATATACCTACATGAAGGTGGGCTCTTGTAGGTCTTGCATATGAGATTTGTTGGATGGAAAAGTCTAGTATTGTGCTCCAAATATCCAAGTCACGATAAAGGACACAAAAGAATTTAAATAGAAAGTGGGAGTTCATGAGATAATGATTAAAAATAAATAACCAAGTTAAAGCATGAAATAAAGATAATTCGGTTTCTAGTAGATCAAGGTAAAAATAAGTTAGAGACACAGTTTCTAGAAAAAGAGTTTTATAAATAAGGGTATGGTCAAGGGGATGGTTCTAATCATTTCTAAGTTCCAAACAATTAGATGGTCACGACAAAAGATTTAGAATTTAGGGAAGGTCGAGTATGTCAAAGTATATGTTCATCGGTTTGGTTGATGACTAAGTATGCTTGTGTATATGCAATATCATAATCATAGGTGGAATGACAATTTAATGTAGAATACCTTTATCTCACTAGGGTGACCTTTCTTGTTTCTTGGTCCTCTACCAATATGATCTAATCTAAATTTCATGTTCCTCGAAGTTCTTAATAAAATTTTCAAGATACTCTGCCACAATTACCAATTATATTGGACTGTCAATTTATTTGAAATCTCTAATCAATCTCGAAATAGTCCTTGTATATCGCAAAATAAACATGCTTTTTACCAAATTTAAATATCCATCAAAGGCCTTAAACTCGAAATTTAAATAACTCTATAAATCATAGATCATAGGACAAAATTTGAAATTTAAATTTTTCCTTCAAAGTCGATATCTTCCAAAAATTTTTTTTTCTTCATCTCTTCAAAATTTAAAAAACTATAAATCGTACGCGCAAATTTTAAAACCTCAAGTTCTCTACATTCTAAACTTTCGTCTCTCTAGTCGTCTAGAAAATCATAATTTAAACGCTTTAAATAATCTCGAGGTAAACTTTATCATATTACAATTCAAACTTAAGTTAACCGTAAATCAAGTGTCACCATATAAAAACTCAAGATATTTCTCGAATTGATTTCATATCCCTAATAAATCCTAACTATTTTACAATTTCAAAATTCATAAAAATTTTATTTTCTCGATCTAGCTATCCTCTTGTGTATGCCACCTTGTAAATTTTTAAAATAAAATTTAAACTATCCTTTCGATGGCGGTAATATACTACTACCCAACTTGGAATAAACTAATCCTTAAAATCAAATTTCTAGGAAATATAAATGTCTTTATACACAAATAAGACCTCAATGCATATTAATTGTCAAGGTAATCCTTCTAGCCATTGTTTGACCTATGAGCATATAGGAGTGTAGTCACCTTTCTAATTGTTACTAAGCACGAAACTAAGAATTTACGGTAGAAGGAGTCAAGCAAGATGCAAATCAAGGAAGGCGAACGAGAGTTCAAAATTTGAAGTAAAAAGGATGTCAAGTCGGTGGATGAGATTCCTAGATTCTAATCCTATATTATAGGCCCGCTCGGTACAGTCATGTAACCGAAACGGCAAACTTGACCTGCATGGGCTACCACAAAAACATGTAACGCCCCAGTCCCAATATACGTAGGACTAGGAACGTAGACATGCCAGCTGTATTCATACGAAGTACGTAGGCCTCGTATAAATACATAAGCTGTAAAATGTAGTAATCCAAGACAAACTAAATCTCATCCACAATAAAAAAGAATAATAATATAAATATCAACTCGAATATTTATGATACAATCGTTGGGCGAAGACAAAGTCCACTACCAACTATCTCAATGAAAGAAATGTATAATAAACCGAGCGATAAAAATGGCAAGACGAACCAAGCGCAATTGTCTTCGAAGGAACGGAGAAGACCACGGCCTTGGCTAGAATACCTGCGGAAGACATGAACACACACCTGGGGAAAAACTAGGTCCTCAGACGGACGTAGCAAGATACAGAAAGAACAAGCTAATATGAACTGCCAAAATAATAAAATAATATGTAAACTAGACATAAATATGCAAAGGAAATTCTAACCGCCTAACGTACAATTTAAAGGACAACTTTCATGCGCATGGGTGGGATTTTAGGCTATGTGTACGTAACTGGCATCCAGTCATCTGTATCCGTCCGTAACGTCTAAAATGTCAGAGGGCATCTGCAAAAATATCGCCACAGTTTCATCCGGAGACTGTGGTTTACCTGTTTGGATTCCCATACGCACTAGCGATTGTCCTCCCCCAATATATCCCACACTGTTCAAGTCATGTCCATGGCTCGTCCAGCTTTGTAACTGCTTGAGTCTCTAAAACCCTAGTCATAGCAGTTACAAATATCTACCGTCACACGACTTTAGAGATAGCTAGTCAATAAGTCGTACCCCTAACAAAATGTCTCAAACTGTGTAGTGTAAGTGTCACAGCCAAAGGAGATATAAGGATATCCCACAACAAAAAGGTAGTCCGCTAACACTAAGTCATGTATAAAATAAAATAACGACTAATAAAGTCGCTTGCACCCAAGTATGGCTTGGACGCGCAGTTTATAACAAATAAAAATAATAAATACGAAACAAGTAAATAAATGCTGAAAATAAATAATATGACAGTTAATTAGCAAGGTATACTTGCCTGTTGCGACGCCTGGTGAGTTGTCTGGTGTGGTGTGATGGTCATGATGGCACAAAATCCGACTTCGATGTTACAACTATGCAAAGGGAATTCTGATGATGGCAAGGACTGGTCCATTGGGTCCAAAATACTCATGTTCGATGTGTAAGGTCCGAAGTTACAAAGAAAAAGGGAAGCAAGATTAGTCATGAGGGGTGAGGATAATCGAAGAGAGTTTGAGTGAGAGATACGTATACTACTTTAAAGAAATAATTTATACCATTTTAAAAATAGGTTTTTAGTTAATCTAAATATAACTACAAAATCTAAGAAAATTATTTTAACACAAAAATAATTCTAAGTTTGTCAACATCTATTTTATAGATAAAATACACCTTTTTACTAAAAATAGTTTAGACAGATATTAATAATCTGAAAAATTATATTGTTTAAAAAGAACAAGCCAAATATAATATTTTTATAAATGTATATATTTATACAAGAAGAAAAAGAAAAGAAGTATATATAAAGATAACCACAAAAATGATTTTTAGTATCATAATAATTTATACAAATTTAAGATATTAGTAATACTGATATTATTTGTAACAATATATAAACTAAATAAAATAATATTAATAATTTATATTGATCCTTAATCCTAGTTACTATGTTGTAATAATAATAATAATAATAATAATAATAATAATAATAATAATAACAACAACAGATAAAAAAGAAAGGAAGAAATAATAATAATAATAATAATAATAATAATAATAATAATAATAATAATAGCAATAGATATTAAAAGAAGAATAAAAAAAACAGTAACAATAAAAAAATAATAATAAATAAATAAATAAATAAATAAATAAATAAAAATTCAACGGCAGCAACCCAAGCTGCTGTCTCCCTTTTTTTTCCGAGAGCCACTTCCAATTAAAAGGGGGGTCAGCAGTGAATGAAGAAAGAAAAAAAAACACAAGAGGACAGAGAGGGGGAGGAAGAAGGAGAGAGAGAGACTTCGGGGAGAGGTGATCGAGAGGGGTCGGAGGTCGGAGCTGCGCCGGTGGAGCGCCGCGGTCTGCGGAGGAGGTCGGAACGAGAGGGGGCTAGGGCTTAGGCGGAGAGGGGGCGGATGAGCTCGGGCGGTGGCGCGCCGGCCTGGGTGGAGGCGGTGGAGACGAGGTCGGGAGGGTTTCGGAGAAGAGGATACGGGGAAAAGAGGGGCGGATCGGTGGTGCACTCGCCGGCTCGGCCTCGACGGAACACGAGGGGCGCGGCGGTTCCTGGATGAGTGTCACGCCCCAGAACCAGAATACTGGAGAGCGGGGGCAGACATAGCCAGCTACGTATAATGAAATGGAATCCATCTCACTATACGGTCACGGCTGTCTAGATATGTGAGGGTTTATCTACAAGCCATCAGTCTCTTAGGGTCATAAATTATCCTATTGTCTCAATCTCAACCAACTATTAATAATTACAAGATATCAGATCACCAAATATACAATTATAAGGCGTCCCAAACATTACATATCCAGATGATCATAAAGCTAGTCGTACAAAATGTGAGGACTAGCAAGAGTTAAGTCATACATGATCAACCTCGAGTTGCCAATCATGTTACAGTCCGTAGGCAGACAGTAAGTAAAGTGCATCGAGCTAACAAGTGCTCGTCGGTTAAACGCCTCAAAAGAATAATTTTTACAATAGAGTGAGCAAAACAAAATAGAAAACCCACTCGTTGCCCGGGTTTCGTCTAGTGTTCACCATCGGGCTGGAAGACAGGTAGATCCTCTGGAGCTGCTCTGGTATCTGGCCATACAAAACCAGCTGGGTCAGACCCCAGAAAGAGCAAGTGCCACAAAGGAGGCCACGAAATAAGAACAAAAGCCAGCAATCAGCACAATAATATAATTACATAATAAGAGACAGTAATTAAGAAAAAGGCATGATAGGTAGATATAAAAGACAATCTTGTACAGAATCGATAAAAGACAGAACATAGGGAAAAGCATGACATGATGATATACGATGAAATAACCATGGGACTATTCAGATAGCCAGGTTACAACCCGTAAACCAAACAAGGATCGGGGTTGTAACCCTTCGTCTGAACGGAACTTGGTTACTCTCACCATTTATCGGCAAGATAAATATAAGAAATCAGGTCAAGGAACAATCTTGTACATGATCAAGACAAGGCTAGACTGATTGAACTTCATCCAACATTCACGGCCAAGCAATAAGTACGGCTTGATACTTTAACTAACTAGGGTTATCATGTAGTGGCAAGATGCACTTGCCTAGGGTTGGAAGAGTTGTGGAGGAAGGAGAAGAAGAAGAAGAAGGAAATTAATGGTGGTGGTAATGAAGAGAGAGAGTGGTAGGTGGGGATTATAAAGAGGGTGAGTTGTGGTGTGTTGAGGGTGGAGCATAGGCTAAGGTGATCCAATACCTATTAAACCCAACCAATCCAACCCAAACCAATTAAAACCAAGCCAGGCCAAAACCCAAAATACGAGAAATACCGAAATTCCACAAGTTGAGAAAAATAAAAATACATGCCAAAATCCAGATACGACTATAAATACGAAATACAAAAAAATACGAAAAATGAGGGTGATAATGAGAGGTCTCGTCGGCACACGCTGAGCAGGGACGACGACGGTCAGGCGAGGAGAAGGGTTCGCCGGCGACAGGTAAGGGGTGGTTGGGTTTTTTCTAATTTTTTTCTCCTCATGGGATGATGTTGGTGGTGGGTGTGGGCGGCCGGTCGCGGTGGCGGCCGGTCGTGGCGACGGTAGCTGGTTAAATAATTTTTTTTATTTTCTGGGGATTTGGTGGTCTGTGGTGGTAAGGGTGGATCTGGGGTCTGATTCGGAAAGCCGGGGAAGGGCTGGAGGCGGAGATCGGAAAGGAGACGGTGTCGGGTGGCTGTGGCGGTCGTTGGACTGTCGACGTTGGTCGGGATGATGGGGGTTCGGCCAGGATGGGGCTGGACATAGGTAGAATAGGTTTAGACGAGGAATTGATTTTGTCGGGGGTGTCGACATGGAGAAAGAATAATGTACATGTAAAAATAATAATGGAATAAGATATGGACATGGACACGATGCACGCACGCTTAGTAGAAATTTATGAAGGAAATTTGGCTTGTGGAATTATGGAGGAGTACCTGCCTATTTATAGGATGTGGGAATTCCCATTTGGATAGGATTAGAATTAGTTTAAACCCAAAATAGATAATTCGTAATTTAATCTAAAATCAAATCCAATTTAAATACAATCCAATTTAAATCAAAATCCAATTCCAAATACAAATCAAATTTTAAATCTAATTAATTTTTAGTTTAAAATGAATAGGAAAAATCAAATTTCAAATATTTAACTATTTAAATAAATGCATAAATTCAAATCAAGATTTAAAATGGACACAAAATTTTCAAATATATTTTTCCAAAAATACCGATAATAATAATTTTGAAAATAATAAATATTTATAAATATCCTTTTTAAATAATAAAACATTATTATAAATAAATTTTGAAAATTATATTTTTATTTAAAATAAACTAGCAAAATTTTTATGAAATATGTACATGCACTAAAAATATTATTTATTCTAAACAAAAGGCTTTTCATAAATAAAATCATAAATTTAGAAAATTTTAGCTAAATTAAATATTACATATATTATTTTGAAACCATAAAAAAATGTTTTTCTAAAAATATGTACACTCACACATATTCGCACTCGTCGAGCAATTACGATAAAAAATAAAATTTCGTGTGCGACGTACAATACGACTACGCGACGTACAATACAAAATTTTAAATCGGTACCAAATTTAATAATAATAAAAAAATATAGTAGAAATTTAGGGGTTTTACACCCGGGGATCAAGCCCAGCATTCCGGAGTAGCCTTCAGAGTCGTGCCTTCTGGCGGAGAGCCACCAGTCAAGCCAGTTCAGCCTGCCGAACCTGATGATGGCACTTTGGTAGGACTCGTCAGGACCTTGATCGATAGCTTCCCAAGATCGTCGCGGAGATGCCTTGCACCAGGCAGTGGCGGATGCTTTGACCAGGGGCGGTCATCAGGGTAACAGTGCGGCCAACAGCTTTAAGCGCTTGAACCCTCCCTTCTTCGACGGTAGTGAAGATGCTATCGCTGCAGATGCTTGGCTTCAGGACACAAAGGTGATTCTAGAAGCAGCTAGGACCCCAGAGAACGAGAAGGTGGCGGTTGTGCGCCTGTAGTTGCTAGATCTTGCCCGCAGCTGGTGGGCGGCTCAGGCCATTGGATTAGCAGCACCCATTACTTGGGAGGTGTTCAGGGAGAGATTCCAGACCAAGTATTTTGATGCTGTAGCTCGGTATGATCTACAGACGAGATTCACCAATCTGAAGTAGATGGGCAGGACGGTCGACGGATATACGGCCAAGTTTTTCAGACTCAGTCGGTTTGCTCCCACCTTGGTGGCAACCGAGTATGATAGAGCCCAGCGGTTTCAGCAGGGGCTTCACCTGGAGATTTTGTTGGCAGTTGAGCAGTTTGAGCATCAGACTTTTGATGCAGTCTTGAGAGCAGCTAGGAGGCATGAGTATACCTCCCAAAGGATCGTGGATAGGGCCGGAGGTCGGAAGAGATCCCACGGCCAGATGAATCAATCTTCAGCCCCAGCCCCGGCAGCCAGGGCTTTGACTATTGGAGCTCCGAAGCGGGCGGCCTCAGTGACGTCGGTCCAGCATTCAATTTCGACGTACCCTCAGCAGCAGAAGCAGAAGCAGTCTTCCGCAGTGGGATGTTCTCATTGTGGGAAGCCAGGTCATGTGGTGGCAGAATATTGCAGGGCACAAGGATTATGTCTGGCTTGTGGAGCAGCAGACCATAGGATTGGATCCTGCCGAATAGGGGTGGTTCATCGTCGTCCAACCTTTCTAGCTCTTCGGTGAGAGGACCAGCACCGGTCCAGCAGCAGCAGCAGCAGTATCCATTGCCGAGGCCCTTGCCGCCTCAGTCCCAGGTATTCCAGCAGCAGAACCCCCAGCAGTATGCACAAGCCCAATCCCAGAGTCAGGACAGGCAGCGAGGATTTCAGCAGAGGGGACCAGCACCCCGAGGGCATGGTCAGGCTATGGTGATGACCGCAGAGGAAGGATTAGCACCAGGAGAGGTAGTGGTAGGTACTATTCTCGTCAACTCCTTTCCCGCTTCAGCTTTATTTGATTCTGGTGCATCACATTCTTTTATGTCTGCACGATTTACGATACGGGTAGGATTGGAACCCGAGTCATTATCAGCAAGGCTCAATATACTTACTGGTAACGGACTTGTGGGAGTAGATAGAGTATTTTTCTCGTGTCGGATCGTAGTTAGCGGTAAGGAATTTCCTGCTAGATTGATAGAATTCTCGATGGCCGATTATGATGTGGTCTTAGGGATGGATTGGTTGAGGAACCAGTATGCTAGAATAGATTGCCATGTTGGTAAAGTTGTTTTTAGCATTCCAGGCGAGCCAGAGTTTTCCTTCTCCCGGGACGAGGTTGAGCCTTCTCCTCCAGTATTGCGGATGGCAGTAGCAGCAGTGCAGTTGCCCCGGATAGTCGAAGAGTTCCCAGATGTCTTCCCAGAAGAGCTTCCAGGTATGCCGCCAGAACGGAATATCGAGTTCACCATAGACTTGATTCCTGGGATGGCCCCAGTATCAGAGAGAGTCTACATGATGGTACCGTCAGAATTGGAGATATTATACAAGATGATTGAGGAACTCAGAACCAAGGGATTCATTCATACTAATGGATCGCCTTGGGGAGCCCCGATGCTTCTTGTGAAAAAGAAGGATGGTACGTCCAGGTTATGTGTTGATTATCGTACCTTGAACTCGGTGACAATCAAAAACAGATACCCTCTCCCGAGGATAGATGACTTGTTTGATCAGCTCAAAGGGGCATCAGTATTCTCGAAGATCGACTTGCGCTTAGGATATCATCAGATCAGAGTCAGAGAGCAGGACATCCCGAAGACAGCTTTTAGATCAAGATATGGGCATTGGAAGTTTCTTGTTATGCCTTTTGGAGCAACCAATGCGTCGGCAGTATTCATGGACCTCATGAATCGCATCTTCATGCCTTACTTGGATCAGTTTATGATTGTGTTCTTGGATGACATTCTGGTCTACAGCAAAAGTGAGGCGGAGCATGAGCAGCATCTCTGTGTGGTTCTTCAGACTCTCAGGGAGCACCAGTTATATGCCAAGTTCAGTAAATACGAGTTCTGGCTCGATCGTATTGCGTACTTGGGTCACATCATCACCAGAGGAGGAGTAGAAGTGGATCCCCAGAAGATTGTGGCTATTGAGTCATGGCCAGTGCCCAGCAGAGTCGCAGAAGTTCGCAATTTTCTCGGATTGGCCGGCTATTACCGGCGGTTTATTTCATACTTTGCTCAAATTTCGGCGCCATTGACCTAATTGACCCGCAAGGATGCGCAGTTTGCTTGGACAACAGAGTGTCAGAGTTCTTTTGAACAGTTAAAGCGAGGCTTGATGACGGCTCCTATTCTCACACTTGCAGATGGAACTGGAGGATTCTCAGTATATTGTGATACTTCAGGCAGAGGCTTGGGATGTGTTCTGATGCAGCATGGAAAGGTAATAGCTTATGTGTCACAACAACTTCGTGATCATGAGAAGAATTACCCAACCCATGACTTGGAGCTAGCAGCAGTAGTTTTTGCACTTAAGCTTTGGAGACATTATTTGTATGGAGATAGGGTGGAGATTTTCACCAACCACAAGAGCCTGAAGTATGTTTTCACCCAGAAGGACCTTAACATGCGTCTGAGGAGGTGGCTGGAGCTTCTTGTGGATTATGATGTCAACTTGCAGTATCATCCCGGGAAGGCCAACGTCTTTGCAGATGCATTAAGCAGGAGAGCCGGAGTTTATTTCCTAACAGCACAACCAGAACTGTTAGCAGATCTTCAGAAGATGGGTATTGAATTTGTTCTCCCTTCCAGTGTGGCATTGATGGCCAGCATGCAAATTCAGTCTACTATAGTCGAGAGGATCCGGATGGCGCAGTCAGCAGATTCCAAGCTTCAGCGACTCAGAGCAGAGTGTAAGGCAGGACGAAGACCAGAGTTGTGCATTCATGAAGATGGTACACTTAGGCATGGTAAGCGTCTTTGTGTACCCAGTGGAGATATCAGTTAGGAAATTATGGCAGAGGCTCACAGTTCTCAATATTCCATTCATCCGGGCGGTACGAAGATGTACCGTGATATCCGTCAGCACTTTTGGTGGAATGGCATGAAGAGGGAGATAGTTCGGTTTGTCTCTCGTTGTTTAGTCTGCCAACAAGTTAAGGCTGAACATCAGAGGCCCGCTGGACTTCTTCAGCCATTGCCGATTCCGAAATGGAAGTGGAAACATGTGACCATAGATTTTGTGACAGGATTACCTAGATCCCCATCTGGTAGAGATGCTATCTGGGTTATTGTTGATCGACTCACGAAGGTGGCTCACTTTCTTCCATTCAGAGTTGGTCAGTCGACAGCTCAGTTAGCAGAGATGTACCTCAGACAGATTGTCAGGTTGTACGAAGTACCAGTCAGTATCACCTCGGACCGAGATTCAAGATTCATGTCGCACTTTTGGCATAGCCTGCAGGAGAGTTTGGGAACTCGTCTCCAGTTCAGTTCAGCATATCATCTGTAGACAGATGGTCAGTCGGAGCGTACGATCCAGGCTCTTGAAGACATGTTGCGGTCCTGTACACTTGACTTCGGTGGTTCGTGGGAAGATCACCTGCACCTTGTGGAGTTCTCGTACAACAATAGTTTCCAGGCTAGTATCCAGATGGCACCGTTCGAGGCACTGTATGGTAGAAAGTGCAGATCCCCGCTAGCATGGGACGATGTCGGAGAGAGACAGATGCTTGGCCCAGAAATGATTGCCCAGACAGTTGAGGTGGTCAGGAGAGTCAGGGATCATCTTCGAGTTGCCCAAGATCGCCAGTGCCATTGGACCGATTCTCATCGACGCCCTCTCGAGTTTTCTGTCGGTGACCATGTATTCCTGAGGATTTCGCCTAACCGTGGCGTCATTCGTTTCGGCGTACGGGGTAAGCTTAGTCCTAGGTATATAAGGCTATTTGACATTCTGGAGCGAGTAGGAGATGTATCCTATCGTCTCGCTCTTCTACCATCGCTACGTGAGGTGCATGACGTATTCCATGTATCCCAACTGTGACGGTATATTCCGGACCCGAGCCACATCCTAGATTATTCGGAATTGGTTGTTGGTACCAACCTTTCGTATGAGGAGCGGCCCGTGTCTATATTGGACCGGAGAGAGAAGACACTCAAGAATAAGACTATCAAGTTAGTCCGAGTTGCTTGGGGTCATCACTCTTTGGGGGAGTCAACGTGGGAGCGTGAGGATGACATCCGATCGCGATATCCCGACTTGTTTGACTCGTAAGGTATAATATCCTCCTTATGCCTCATACCTTCGACCCTTTGCTTGCGTGATTGATTGATTGTCTAGTATAGCTTGCTTGTTATTAATATAGCTTATCCTCGTCTCTCTAGCCTCTTAATTAAATTCTGAGGACGAAATTCTTTAAAGGTGGGTAGAGTTGTAATGCCTGTGGTTCGTATTACGTATTTTGGTATACGTGTACGGATTTTATCTTGTATTGTATGATTCTTTGCTTAGTTTCCTTCATGGCTTAGTTTATTTCATGGGTTGGTTCGGCTTGGTTTTGTCTTGGTTCATTATGAACCAAGGGTGAACCCCTACCTACCACCACCTTTAGTATTTATTATCCATTCTCTTTTCTCTCTCCTCATTACACTTCTTCTCCTCCACCATAACTTCTTTACCTACCAGAGAGAGGAAGAGAGAGGTCTAGGTAAGTGCAACTTTTTTCATGGAGGAACTCTAATTGTATTGCTTCATTCTCTTCCTTACAGCATTTTAACTCACTTTAGTACTTGGCATTTCCACTTTCCATGGCTATATTCTTGTAGATCTATACTTATATTATTTTTGAATTTTTTGGGTTTTGATCTACTTAATCTCGTTATTTCTAAGTTTTGATGGTTCTATGTTGTAGAGAATTTCGTTCTACCCCATTTTGACCTATGGAAGTTCAGATTTGGGCTCCGGATGATAGAGTTATGGAGCTTGAGAACTTGGCTCTCATGGTGTTCTTCTTCTCGAAATTTTGGAGAAGATGAACTGTGCTTGACTTGACCGCATGAACATTTCATGCGGCAAGTGTTCTTCTAGTCGCATGCGCTCTCCTGCCTATGCAGCCGCATAAGTGCCCGCCATACTTAGCCGCATAAATACTAATTCCCTGACCGCATAAGTCCTTAGTCCCTTCCAGCCGCATGGGGTCCAACTCGCCCTCAGCCGCATGCGCTTACTCCCTTCTTGGTCGCATACAGCCCTTCTTATTGGCCGTATGGAGCCTCGAACCGTGCCAGCCGCATAAGGACTCATCCCCTTCAGCCGCATGAGACCTGTCCCCCGCTAGCCGCATATGTCCTACTGCCCCCGCCAGCCGCATGAGCTGCTCTTGTTCCGAGCCGCATGGGCTCTTAATTCCTCGACCCGCATGGACTTCTTTCCCCAGCCGCATGGGATCACTTCTTGGCCGCTATGCCGAGCCGCATGGCTCTTTCATAGCTTGTACACGACAAATGTATACGACATGGTGTGACAAGGAACTAGTATGACACGACAGTGACCCATAGTGGTGCACTTCTGACAAGTAAACCTGACATGACCTGATAGTGGCACGTCGTGGGGCACTCTTGACCAGTAAACTTGACATGATAACCTGACATAATATATCTTGATAAGCTGTTGTGATGGCTACCTGACATGGCATGACCTGTATAATGACTTGGGCACCGTGGGTAACTGTGCTTGTACAAATAATCCAGTCCTGTCTTGTATCATGTCTAGGATGTGACTCCTGAGTACCACGGTCGGGAGTACCTACTAAAATGGACTAATGTTAATAACTAAAATTACACAGTAGTCATAAAGAGATTTTTCTAGCTACAGGCAATCCCGTTACCTGGGCGCTCTTGGGATCTGTAGCCTGCCGTCGAGTAGGGCACATTTCCAGTACACTGTCATGTATTGCACCCTTCAAGCTACCTAAGGGTACATGCGTTTCCTGGACGATGTACCCACCTACCGACTTTCCAGCCCGATGGTGACCACCAGGCGTAACCAGGGCAACGAGTGGGTTTATTTTTGATCTCCCACTTTATTGTAAAAATATTCTTTTGAGGCGTTTAGCCGAAGAGCACCTGTTTAGCTCGATTGTATTTTTACTTATTGTCTGTCTATGGGCTGCAACATGATTAACATATCCTAGGGTTGATCATGTATGACTAAACTCTTGCTAGTCCTAACTTTTTATAACGACTAGCTTCATGATCAACTGAATATGTAATGTTTGGGATGCCTTACTATTATATATTTGGTGATCTTACATCTTGTAACATTTACTTTCTTGCTTGTGAGTGAGACACTAGGCTTGTTTATGACCTTAAGAGACTGTTGGCTTGTAGTAAACCCTCATGTATCTAGACAGCCGTGACCGTATAGCGAGATGGAATCCATTTCATATACGTAGCTGGCTATGTCTGTCCCCGCTCTCCAGTATTCTGGTTCTGGGGCGTGATATGCATGCAATGCTTAGCTGGAAAGCAAAATAGGGTGTCTTTCCAAAGTCACCCAAGTTCAAGGAAGCCGGCGTTGCTCGAGTTGATTCACTCGAATGTCTGCGGTCCTATGAAGGTAAAATCTATTGGTGGTGCTTCTTACTTTGTAACTTTTATTGATGACTGTTCCAGAAAGGTTTGGGTCTATGCCTTAAAGACCAAGGATCAGGTGCTGCCTACTTTTAAAGAGTTTCATGCCTCTGTTGAAAGAGAGACAGGCAAAAAGTTATTGTGTGTTCGGTCCGACAACGGCGACGAATACATTGGTCCCTTTGATGCATATTGCAGAGAGCAAGGGATACGATACCAGAAGACTCCGCCCAAGACCCCTCAACTCAATGGTGTAGCGGAGCGTATGAACAGGACACTGATGGAGAGGGTACGGTGTTTGCTGTCAGAAGCAAACTTGTCGGGCAGTTATTGGGGTGAGGCTCTTCTCACAGCTGCTTATGTTATTAATTTATCTCCTAGTGCTCCTTTGCAGGGTGATGTGCCTGACAAAGTATGGTACGGCAAAGAGCCGTCATACAATCACCTACAAGTATTTGGCTGTAAGGCCTTCGTGCATGTACCGAAGGACGAGAGGTCCAAACTTAAGCCGAAGACGAGGCGATACATCTTTGTCGGCTACAGTCGGGATGAGTTTGGCTATAGACTCTACGATCCAGTGGGAAGAAAGCTCTACAAAAGCAAGGACGTGGTATTCGTCGAGGATCAGACCATGACCAACACTCAGGATTCCGAGACGCCTTCTGAGGCTGAGGAATTGCCTGAGTTAGAGTCATTTCGCTTCGAGCAGTTTCCAGAGGACATCGCAGAGGATCCAGTTATGGGGGAGCCAGTACATGGAGTTGCTCCCAATCTTGATCATCAGCCTGCTGATGGTGGTTAGGGTGTCCCTCAGGAGGATGAGCATGCCGGAGAGGCAGTTCCTGAAGGGGAGGAGGCTGTTAGTATACAGCCAGCACTAGTGGCTCCATTGAGAAGGAGCGAGAGAGATCGTCGACCATCTACGAGTTACTCACCGGGTGAGTATGTGCTACTGACTGACGGGGGAGAGCCCGAAAGTTTTGCAGAGGCTATGTTAGACGAACACAGACAGGAGTGGATAGAGGCTATGTAGGAGGAGATGAGTTCCTTACACGCCAATTTCACTTATGAGCTGGTGCGGTTACCAAAGAACAAGAAGGCTTTGAAGAATCGATGGGTGTTTAGAGTGAAGCAGACGGATGATGCTACTCGCCCTCGATATAAAGCGAGGCTGGTAGTTAAAGGCTACTGTCTGCGAAAAGGCGTGTATTATGATGAGATCTTTTCGTATGTCGTCAAGCATTCGTCTATTCGGGTGGTGCTAGCATTGGCAGCCAGTCTCGACTCGAAGGTCGAGCAGATGGACGTGAAGACGACATTCCTCCACGGTGACCTTGAGGAGGAGTTATACATGGAGCAACCAGAGGGATTCTGTGAGAAGGATAAGTCACATTTGGTCTGCCGGTTGAGGAAGAGTTTGAATGGTCTGAAGCAGGCTCCGAGGCAGTGGTACAGAAAGTTTGAGTCATTTATGGGAGAGCATAGCTATGCACGGACGACGTCGGATCACTGTGTATTTGTGAGATATTTTGCCGATGATGATTTTATTATTTTATTGCTCTATGTAGATGACATGCTATTAGTGGGTCGGAATGCCACTAGGATAGCGGAGTTAAAGCGCCAACTGGGCGCGGCCTTCTCTATGAAGGATTTGGGTGCAACAAAGACTATTCTTGGGATGAAGATCAGCCGAGAGAGAGTCCAAGTTGCTACACTTGTCCTGAAAGAAGTACATTCACCGGGTACTTCAGTGTTTCGGTATGGACATGTCGAAGAAAGTGAGTTGCCCCCTTGCGGCTCACTTTAAGTTCACTGAGTAGCAGTGTCCATCTACTGAGGACAAAAAAGAAGATATGGAGCGGGTTCCATATGCCTCAGCTGTAGAAAGTCTTATGTATGCTATGGTGTGTACGAGGCCAGACATCGCTCATGCAGTTGGCACAGTTAGCAGGTACCTTTCAAATCCTGGAAGAGTATATTAAAGTGCAGTCAAGTGAATTCTACGATACCTTTAGGTCACTGCCGATTGGAGACTTTCTTTTGGTGGTGACGAGCCAAAGCTGGTTGGGTATACCGACGCTGGAGATGTAGACACGAGGCGATCGACTTCGGGCTATGTGATGATGTTTGCTGAAGGAGCGGTATCGTGGCAGTCACGGTTGCAGAAGTGTGTTGTCTTGTCGACGATAGAGGCAGAGTACATTGTGGCGACGGAGGCTTACAAGGAGTTGCTGTGGATAAAAAAGCTGTTGCAGGAAATAGGGCTAAAGCAAGAGCGGTATACTTTGCTTTGCGATAGCCAGAGTGCCATTTACTTTGCGAAGAACCAGACATTTCAAAGTCGGTCCAAGCACATCGAGACTCGGTATCATTGGATACGGGATGTGGTTGATAAGAAGGACACGGCGCTTGAGAAGGTTCATACTGATGACAATGGAGCGGACATGCTCACAAAGGTTCTACCAAGGGGGAAGTTTGAGTACTGCAGGCGGATCATCGGAATGACGAGTTCCTCCACCAAGTTGTGAAGGGGGAGATTTGTTGGAGTGGGTGGGATTCTCAACCTATATGGAGAATACTCCGGAGAGCGACGAGCGTCATCCGTGTGTCGGAGAAGCTCGGGGAGTGCATGGATCCTATTTTAGAACATATATGGTAAGGAAATATATGATTGGATTTCCATATTTACTTTGATAATATATTTATGATTGGATCCTTCATATAGTAGCTTTCCATATAATTGGGTTTCCAATTATGGTAAGCCAATTATGATTGAATTTCTATTGAATATATGATTGATGCATATTAAAACTTTCCTTATATATTGGCCTTCCATGTATGGATTACCAAGGGGTTATAAAAGGGTGATGCATGCTAGTTGAAAACTTATCTCAAAACAAGAGTGCTTACAATCATTGAGAGAGAGAGAGAGGATTAAGGACTATTGTGAAGGAAAGATTGCTTCGAATAATTTTTTGGCAACTCTTGTTCTTCGGAGTCCGCAATCAATTTTTTTTCTTCTTTCAAGTGAGTTGTGGTGATCCGTGTTGGATCGGGAGGAGCTTGTAGAGGGTGTATTCTCTTTATTCCATTAGTGGAGATTCTTCAGGGTTGGACTCCGATCGTCCCGTGGTTTTTTCTGCAAGGGTTTTCCACGTCAAAAATCTTTGTGTCTGCGATTGTGTTTGGCATTTTTGGTTTGTGTACTTTTGCTCGGTTCTCTCGCAGAACTTTCTGGTTTGGGGGGACGATTTCCGTGCTTTGTTCCCAACATTACTCATATACACGTCTCTCATATGTGTATCTTGTAGGAACCCTAGAGGGGGGTGAATAGGATCAAGCTAACTAATTAAGCACTAAGCACAAGCTAATGGGCAATTTAAAAATATAAGTGCAAGAGAAGAAGCAATAACAATACCAACACACGATATATCCTGGTATCCTCCCAAGAGGCACTCCAGTCCCGGAACTCTCTCCGGCTTTAATCCACTATTTGAGTAAATAGTTACACACGAGTTTGGATCCGAAGAACTCGCCAACTTCTTACACGAGAGCTTTAATCTAAAGGCCTCTCCGACTTCAACCGAGAGTTTGGATACGAAGACTCTCCAACTTCAACCGAGAGTTTGGATACGAAGACTCTCCACTTCAACCTTTCATAATAGGTTTTGATCTCCTTATACATCTTACTTTTCAACTCAATAACTCTAACATAATTTGTGGATGGCAAATGAAAGCTTTGTAGAGTTGTTTGTGGATAGGCTTTGGTGGTCTAGAAATTTTTAGGCTCAAAGTATCAACCTTGAATGAAGGGGTTCAAGGCTATTTATAACCAAAGCATTGAAAAGAGCTCAAAGGCAACTTTTCAGTCAGCGAACCGGTATACCGTCGGTATGGACTGGCATGCCGTCGGTATACCGGTCTGGAATGCAACGGCTAGAAATATAGCCGTTGGGATCATTAAACGCTCGAAATCCGATCGTTGGAATTTTAAACTTTACTGAATCGGCATACCGTCGGTGTCACGCCCCGATCCCGTAGAGTCCTTTTCGTCCTCGCTTCGGGCTCTTTAGGACCGTTCGTCCTCGCTAAGGCGTGATGCCGTGCAAGCCTAAGTTGCGCTTGCACAAGGCCAAGACCTGAAACAAGACAAGATAGACAAGTTTGACAATACGCAGCGGAACGTATCGCAGATAATTGAAGCAGCAGCGGACATATTTCAGAATACAAGTATTGAACACAATGGTAACAAGAACATTTCTCTTTATTGATTTCATTTGAACAGATTACAAGCTCTCGATTCTCTCTGATACAATATTACATTCTCTCAGAACTTTACAGATTACAATGATCCCGTTCCCATACATTACATCCTTTTATATACAAAACCAAACTCTTACACAGATGTCATCTCTTGGCATCTCTTCTGATTTCTGGCTCCTGAGGATGAGGCACGGGCTATCGCTTCGGACTATCCTTCTCGATGCATAGTGCACCTGCATGCAGACTGATGATGGGTCAGTATATCAGTATACTGGTGAATTGTGAACAAAGGAGCTACATTTTTCTGAAACGATCACTGTTCATTTAGTAAGAAAACATTTTCTTGTGATGTGATCTTGCTACTCTTTACCTAGATTCATTTCATGAATGCATTAGTCAGTTTACATTCTTTTAAAAACACATCTTTGAAAAGCCACAATCATTTCCATCTTAGCCGCTGTGCCTCCCACGGGTTCAGCTCGTCGCTAACCGCTGTGACTCGCATGGGTTCAGCTCGTCGCTAGCCGCTGTGACGCTCTTGGGTTCAGCTCGTCGCTAACCGCTGTGACTCTCATGGGTTCAGCTTGTCGCTAGCCGCTGTGACTCTCTAGGGTTCAGCTCGTCACTAAGTGGATTCCCCAATGCGCATGCGATATCAAATGAATCATGCATAAATCGAGCAAGTCATAAACAATTCCATCTTCTTTTCAGGCAGGATACAGATCTCTTTTCTTAGCAAACAAGGGGCAGGTTCTCTTTTAAGCATACTCAAGATTACAGTCTTGTTATTAACAAAAGCATTCAATCGAAAACTCTGATTCTTAGGGCGCAAGCGAATCATAAAATGAGTCTTTGTCCACTCACTCAGATTAATCGTCTTCTGTTGCAGAGCCAGCAATCCGATCTTTCTGTTTATCTAGTGCCTTCGCGGAGCGGGGCACTACATAATTACCCACCGAAAAGAAGTTTCGTCCTCGAAACTTAAGGAGAAACTTACGATATCCTTAGCAGCGATAGTCCTCATCCTTCACCATCATAAAATATTTACGGACTTTTTGTATGGAACGTTCATCTCATTATTGATATCGAGCAGGCAACGGAATTTCAATCAGAAGACATGTACAAATTCAATTGAATCAAAATTGGCCAGAGGATCGTGTTGCTCTGATACCATTCTGTCACGCCCTGATCCCGCAGAGTCCTTTTCGTCCTCGCTTCGGGCTCTTTGGGACCGTTCGTCCTCGCTAAGGCGTGATGCCGTGCAAGCCTAAGTTGCGCTTGCACAAGGCCAAGACCTGAAACAAGACAAGATAGACAAGTTTGACAATACGCAGCGGAACGTATCGCAGATAATTGAAGCAGCAGCGAACATATTTCAGAATACAAGTATTGAACACAATGGTAACAAGAACATTTCTCTTTATTGATTTCATTTGAACAGATTACAAGCTCTCGATTCTCTCTGATACAATATTACATTCTCTCAGAACTTTACAGATTACAATGATCCCATTCCCATACATTACATCCTTTTATATACAAAACCAAACTCTTGCACAGATGTCATCTCTTGGCATCTCTTCTGATTTCTGGCTCCTGAGGATGAGGCACAGGCTATCGCTTCGGACTATCCTTCTCGATGCATAGTGCACCTGCATGCAGACTGATGATGGGTCAGTATATCAGCATACTGGTGAATTGTGAACAAAGGAGCTACATTTTTCTGAAACGATCACTGTTCATTTAGTGAGAAAACATTTTCTTGTGATGTGATCTTGCTACTCTTTACCTAGATTCATTTCATGAATGCATTAGTCAGTTTACATTCTTTTAAAAACACATCTTTGAAAAGCCACAATCATTTCCATCTTAGCCGCTGTGCCTCCCACGGGTTCAGCTCGTCGCTAACCGCTGTGACTCGTATGGGTTCAGCTCGTCGCTAGCCGCTGTGACGCTCTTGGGTTCAGCTCGTCGCTAACCGCTGTGACTCTCATGGGTTCAGCTTGTCGCTAGCCGCTGTGACTCTCTAGGGTTCAGCTCGTCACTAAGTGGATTCCCCAATGCGCATGCGATATCAAATGAATCATGCATAAATCGAGCAAGTCATAAACAATTCCATCTTCTTTTCAGGCAGGATACAGATCTCTTTTCTTAGCAGACAAGGGGCAGGTTCTCTTTTAAGCATACTCAAGATTACAGTCTTGTTATTAACAAAAGCATTCAATCGAAAACTCTGATTCTTAGGGCGCAAGCGAATCATAAAATGAGTCTTTGTCCACTCACTCAGATTAATCGTCTTCTGTTGCAGAGCCAGCAATCCGATCTTTCTGTTTATCTAGTGCCTTCGCGGAGCGGGGCACTACAGTCGGTATGGACTGGCATGCCGTCGGTATGCTGATTTTGTAGACAGAAACTTTCTGTGAACAAAATCGGTATGCCGTCGGTATAGACCGGTATACCGTCGGTATGCCGATTTTCATCCGAAAATGATCCTGGGCTAATTTCAGTAGAAGCATGGAATTTCAGGACCAGAAATCCTATGCGCCAAATAATACATGCGCCAGGGAGCTCAGATGAAGTACTTGGCACAGCAGCAAAAGAATAGACATTAAAAGAGGATTTTTATTTCATGTAAAAGTTTATTACATGTCTAGAAAAGGCTATACAAAGGAGAACTTCTACAAAAAGAAAAGACCCTAAGTCTACAGCCAGGAGCAGCAGCCACCATGCGCTCTCAGCCAGGCGCATCTCACCAAGCGCTCTCAGCCAGGCGCATCTCGCCATGCGCTCTCAGCCAGGTGCATTCCTTCAGCAGCTCAGTTATGTGCATCCCTTCAGCGGCTCAGTTATGTGCATCCCTTCAGCAGCTCAGTTATGTGCCGCCCTTCAGCGTCCCACAGGCGCATCATAAAGTGTCAGCATATGCGCCATCAAATGCTTCGATTAATGAAGCATTTATTGAGCAGAACGAGGGTGGCAATCAACCCTCTAGCTGGAGGAAGAGCTCCCCAAACCAAGGAAGAGGAGAGCACCGCGATCGACCCACGACTAAAGGAGCAACTTTCAACCCAACCAGAATGGGCAACACCCACTCTAGCAGGAGGAGGAGCTCTTCCAAAGCCCAAGGAAGATGATCGGGGCACCGCAATTCCGATCTGCGGCTCTTCCAACATAACGAAGACGAGGCTCGAGCATTCCAATCTTTGGATGCAACAGGCACCTTTCGCCTGCCTCAGAAGCCCTCGACTCTGACTTTTGGATGTAACAGTCACCTTCAAGTGCATCAATGAAGACAGTGCGTCGCATCTTCACCCTCGGGAGCATCTCATCAACAGAATGTCCTTGAGCAAACAAATTTATTTCGGAAGGACGTAAGAGAACGAGAAGCAAACTCTCTCCATGCCACTATTTATAGGCCGGGCAAATCAAACCCATACGCCAAGTGGCTGGCTCTCCGAATCCTGTGCAATGAATTTATATTAAATGGTGATGAACCTGACGCTTCGAATTCAGCCAAGTCAAAAACGGCTATTTAAAGCACTCGAAGAACGTAACATTCAGACCAATAAAGATGCATCATGCAAAGAGGATGCGCCGGTCGGACCGCGCATCATACAGATGTACCCCTCATTACCAAGCGCCTTATAAGGATGCGCCCCATGCATCCCCATGCGCCTAGTGGAACGCCGATCAATGCGCCCACTCAACAGCCCATCACCTGTCAAGAACATTAAATGCTGAAGTCTGACAGAGTTGGCAGCACGTCTTCCGAGGACTGCACAGTTGACAGCTTTTACAGAAGATGAAGCGTCACCAACGTCAGCATCATCGTTACTTTACTCCGACGGTTACAGCCACGTGGCCACCCAACCATCTCGCGTGCGCCTCCGCAGCCATGCGCCCAAATCTCTGCATGCGCCTCAAAAGCCATGCGCCTCAGACTTTTTTCTGATCCCTAAAGATAGAAGTAAAGTCACTACTGAAGCCTCGCATGCGCCTCAAAAGCCATGCGCCCTGAATGGTTCGTGACTCCTAAAGGTTACGAGTCAAAGCCTCCTCATGCGCCCAATCCCGGGCGCATCCTATCAGATCACTCCACACCCAAGATCTCAGCAACAGAAATATCCTCTCCCCTGCTATGGACCTACGACACGTGTCCTTTGACTCGATTCAGCCTATGAAGGGGTGCTAACCACCCAAGATCTCAGCAACAGAAAGATCCTCTCCCCTGCTACGTGCCAGCCCACAACAGCAGCATAAAGGATTCAACCTCAATCAAAGCGCATCATCCATGCGCCTCCATCAACAATCACCATGTGGCGTTCCCACAACCAGGCGCATCCGACATATGCACGCATGAGCAGCCAGCCTGTAGACTATAAATAGAGGGATCATTTCTTTCTTCCACACACATCATATAAGCACAGACATACATTTACAGAGGCAGACCTGCGAGCATACACAAAGAGGTAGATACAGACACTCAATGTCTTTCTCCTCTCAGCAAGCTCCAGCACCCAGAGCAATCCAAACCTTCAGAGAATCGAGAACCGTCGTCAGATCGTCAACGGAGTCAACGCATTACCACTCGCTCCATCGGCACAAAGGACCCAGATAAACAAAAGTGTACTCCTAGGACTACGTCTAAGTCCTACATTATAACATTGTTCTGTTTGTATTAAAATTTGTAATAACACAATTTTAATGGCAAACAAGCTGGTGACTCTGCTGGGGACCTCTTTCTCCTCCGCCGAGAAAGCTATGTCACAATCCGACGACGTGAAGGTGGGATCCTCCCACAAGATGCTGGTCGTACGCCTCAATCAACAGGCGTATGAGGAGTTCATCTCTGAAGGCAGTGCGAGTCCTTCGAAGCGGCTGTCGAAGCCGAAGAAGACTCGCCAAGTCTGGGTGCGCAAGGTCGACGCCTCTAGCACCACCACTGAAGGGGATGCGCCAATACAGCCTTGCCTTCCTGCTGACGTCCTCAGCAACCAAGATGCGCCCACCGGTGTAGCGCATCTCTCAGGAAAACGTGCGACTGACCACATTCCCCAGCCATCTTCCTCTCAGGCGAGGAAGATGCGTCGACGGAGCAGGGGTACAGCTAATGCCCCGCACATCACCTCTGATGCGCCACAGAAGGTCTCTGTCTTTGACAGACTCACTCACTGTAATGGCGAGAAGAATTTGGATTCTGAGTACTATGCGCCCCCAGCGGGCTAGTACGAAGAAGTCCAAGGCAGCACGGGCCATGCGCCCCAAACGTGCTATGCCGGCAGCAAACCAGAAGCATGCACTCACAATCATGCGCGCTGCTGATGGTAAGCTGTATAAGGTCGACTCTGGTGCTTCTGTGCCAGAAACGAGCCGACCTTCAAAGTCCTTATCTCACTTGGGCGCATCTGTTGCATTCGCAACCAAGTTGAGTACGGCAAATCCCGTGGTCTTGGACTCCCGTGCCTCCTCTGGTTGTGCGTCTGAGGTTCGTTCAAGTCACTGTAACATTGTTCCCCCACTACTGATCTGAGCGCCTGTTTGGTGTTGGATCAGGGGGCACAGCATTCACTTGACCACCCCGGCGCTTGGCCTTGCCATGCGCCTGAAAGGGGTGCGAAGGTGGCACTCTCCTCCAACGATCTGCGTAACGTGATCACTCACAAATACCGATCAGGGAGTCAATTGACAGGCATGATGCACCCCTCACAGGGCACACTTGTGCTGTAGTCACCATCAACTGCTGTTGCAAGACAATAGTCCTACCAAGACAGTCGGTGTTCCAGCGGCTGCAATCATCAACACCCCTTCGACGTCGCCTCGGGAAGAAGGTGCCAATAAAAGAGGATCCAGAACTAAAGGTTGCTTCATGCAACGTAATCTCTAACTCCTCGTCAGTCCGAAAAGCGACTCGCAATTCCTCGTCCTCGTCCAAGAGCCAGCCGAGGAAAACCAAGACAACTGTCCAGTCCTCCGGAGTGTTCGAAGGCACTCGGGGGAGAAAGAAGATCTTGGAGGAAGCTGGGGGTAGTCAAGCCCTTGTTGATCCTCCTTCTGAAGACGAAGATGTACTCCGGAGCACAGCTGAGGTAGATCTTCATCCTGGAGACGAAGTCAGCCTCCCGGACATAGCTGGAGGTAGTCTAGCCCCTGTGGATCTGCGTCTCGAAGACGAAGAAGTCCTCCAAGACAAAACTAGGGGTAATCAGGCCCTTGCGGATACTTCTCCTAAAGACGAGGGTGTCCTCCAAAACATAGCTGGGGGTGGCCAAGATGAAGCTCCGGGAGAAGCAACTCCCCTACAGGAGAGTGAGGCCGAAAGCGAAGCTTCAACTGATCCATCCGACTCCAGCCGTGTTATGACAATCTACATGATTGGGGGTGACACCGAGTCAGATGCGCCGCCAGCAGACCTCGTCCAGCGCATGGATATCCTGGAGGGAGGACTCAAAACCCTCTCTGTCTCCATGCAAATACTGACTCAGGCGGTGTTTGAAATACGGTCCGCTTTGGCCAGGGCACCCTCTACCGGTCCTGATCCAGGGGCCAATGGAGAATCTAGTATACCCCTTCAACGGGTATCCTTGGACACAGATCGACGCGAGGCACCACGGACGTCGGAGCCCTCAAATGCTCAACTCCAGGTGGTACCTCCTTCCCCGACTCCCAGCTCCACGGAAGATGTGGTGGAGATGATCAGAGACCTGCACGAGTGCTTTGAGTCTAAGAATAGACAAGAGGAGCGCCAAAAGATGTCCAACCTTATCCCCTCGAATGGAACAAAGTGGTTTATCCTCCTAAGTATAAACCATAAACATTGACGCCGTACGACGGGAAGGACTCTCCGCGTCGCTATCTGACGTACTTCCAGTCCCAAACGGGGCATCTCCCGAAGGAGGACGCACTACTCACCAGCATATTTGTCGGGGCACTGAAAGGAGTGACGTACGACTGGTACTGCAGTCTCCCGACAATTCCATATCTTCCTTCGATGACTTGACGCGTCTTTTTCTCGACCGTTTCTACGACGGCGGGAAGGACATGATAATGGCGTCCCTCATAGAGATATGCCAGAAGGAGAAGGAAACAGCTCGAGTATTTATCGAACGCTTCCGACAAGCCTGCTTCAGACTGCCCCCGAGCATGCCAGAACATGCACTCCTCTCCTCCTACAGCATGAACATGCTGCCTGCAATCAAACTCTGGCTCAACTCTACTCCTCCTCCCGACTGGAGTTTATTGATCATCGAGGCCGAGGCACCAGAAAAGAAGGCGTCCAATGCTCGCCTTCTGGGGGTTAGTTTTGCTGCCTTTAAAGACAAGGGGAAACGGCTTGCAGCCAACAACCCCGGACGAGAGACGAAGGGGAAACAGGCATTGACTGTCAATACCTCCAATGGTGCATCAGCACCTACTCAGAAGCCTCCACTTGCACCAAGGCCAAATGAGGTTTATTCTTTCAACGATGAAGATACCCTGCAACTCTTTGAGATACTGAAGCAGGGTGACAAGATCAAGTTGCCGGACCCGAAGCGTCCCGACGAGGTTGGGAAAGTGGACAATCCGAGGTACTGTCACTACTATCGGTTTGTCGGACACCCAACCAAGGACTGCTACGTCCTCAAAAACTACATCCAGCGCATGATTAATGTGGATGTTATCTCCGTCGACTACGAGGAGAAGACGGTTTTGGCCAACGTGGTGTCACTCCAGTTCGGCACCTTGCCACCAACGACAACACAAGATGGCGTCGTCCCCATCCCTAAGGCGACAATGGAGGTGGTTAACTTACCACCTACTCGTGACAACGTGAGTGGACTCATCCCACTCACCACATCTCGGGGAGAGATCTTATAGGTTCACCCTGATCTTGTCTCCGAGGTTACTCAACCGGAGGTATGCCCTGCCTCCAAATCCAAAGACAGGAAGATCAAGTCTTGTCGCATGGTCTCTTACTCTACGGAAAAGGCACTTCCTATACAGACGCGTTCACAACAGAACGCCCAACCCGACGAAGCTGTCGTCGAGATGGTGCCTCCTTGCACCGTCCCTGCTGCCCAGGAAGAGGGCCCATCTAAGCCTCCAGCAGCCAATAAGCAGAAGCATGTAGAGGCTCGTTTCGACAGACCTCTATGAAAGAAGAATGCTTCAGGGCTAGCCAAGCCCCACAACTTCCACATACTGGCACAACTGGCCAGTACTCCTGTCCGCCTATCTCTGTTTGAGCTCCTTCGTCTTTCCAAAGACACTCGTGAAGCTCTCTGTGAAGCCCTGAAGGATACTGAGTCCTTCATCAGTCAGGTCAAGCAGCCTGAGGATACTCCGACTACATGTGCGCACTGTTATTGTGCGGATGAGGTTATCCCCAACATAACCTTTACCCAACAAGACATGATGCTCAAGCACAACCGACACAACAGGCCGCTGTATTATACAGGGTATATCGGTTCCGTCAAGGTGAAGCGGATTCAGATCGATCCGGGGTCTTCCCTCAGCATCATTCCAAAGATACTGCTCTCAACACTGGGGATCCCAATGTACCGACTGGCGCCTTCCAACACAACAATCAGTGGCTTCAACGCTAGCAAAAGCGAGCCGCTGGGCAAAATATGACTAAAGTGCCATATCGATAACCTCAGAATCGAGGTGACTTGCTACGTCGTGGACGCTGACGTCAACTACAACCTCTTACTGGGTCGTCCTTGGCTGCATGAATACATGGTGGTGCCATCTACACTCCACCAATGTATGAAATACGTATCCACCAACGACATCATCCGGACGGAGTTCGCGGACATTGACCCTTTCAAGGGGGTCGAAGCCTACTTCACGGATTCTACCCTGTACAAGTCGCCCGACGAGGAGGAAGCCAATAACGCTGACGATGAAGCAGAAACGGCAGCAGAGCCGGACATGGAGCCAGAGATAATTTCTGACGCTCCCTTAAAAATTCGACTCAAGGGGAAGCCGCCTCAGACGTTGCCTCCCATGAATATCAAGCTACCTGAAAAAGCACCAACTGCTCCAGGTAGAACATCTGCTGAAGCTTCCTTGAAGATTCAGCTCAAGAGAAAGCCACCTTAAACATCGACTCCCCTTGTGGCAAAACTACAGGGGAAGGCACCAATTACCGAAAGCGCAGTTGTGGCACCTTTGAAGGTGTGTCTTAAGGGCAAGCCGCCGCAATCATCTGTCTCATCCAAGCTGCCGGAGAAGGCCCACATAGCCATCTCGGACCCCAAGATCAAAGCTGTGGTGGACTCTCCCAATTCGACCCCAGTACTCACAGACGAAGAGCTAGGAGAATATATCTCTGCTGATGTAGATGCACCCTCTCTGGACAATATAATCCCGCAGGATAAATTCTCTTGTTTCATCAATAATAGAGTGTCTTTTAATTATTCTAGTCTTCCACATTAGAATGTCATGTATACATTAGATAACGCTCTACGGTCGTTGCAAACACAAATAACGACCGTCCATCATGTAAATCGAGTTGTCCCGTCCCAAGGGGTCTGTTTTGTAGTCCCACCGCGGAATCGAGACGAAGGATCCATCATCTTCGGCAAAATCGAGCGTCATTAAGACCTCTTGCCACTCGAGCAAGAACCAGATACCGGCAGAATACAAGTCTATCGGTATACGGACAAGGCAAAGTACCTCATCCAAAAGATGGGGTACGATCTAAAAAGCAACAAAGGCCTGAACTACGGCAAGGGTCGACGTCTTCCTCTCCGGCTTCCGACACCTAAAGGAAAGCCGCAGGACTACTATAATCGAACTCGACGGGGGGTGGGCTATGTCAAGCTGTCGTCAACTCCAGAGAGTTCGGAGGCAGGAGTAGAACATTCTCATTCGTCCGAAGTATCAACTTGGGATTCCGATACCAGCATCGGGTCAGTCTTTAAGAAAGTACTATCAGCCAACATAACATCTGGACAAACTCAAGAAGATGAAGGCGAAGACCAAACGCCAGAATTATTCGAGGGAGAACCCTGGGCTCAACGCCTGGGAGAACAGTGGGAGTCTCGTTTTGAATTACGCGAACCCCCTACCGAAGACGAAGTCGAGCAGATCGACCTTGGGGATGGATCTACCTCCAAACCCATCATCATCAGCATAAGCCTAAAAGGAGAAGACCGGGAGTCTTTAATCCAACTGGCTAAAAAATATATCGATGTCTTCGCTTGGAGCTACGAAGATATGCCAGGACTTGATCCTCAGATCACGATGCATAGGCTCAACATCTTACCTGATGCCAAGCCTATCAAACAACAACAGCGACATTTTTGTCCTGACATCATGAACGCTATCGATCAGGAGGTTGACAAACTCTTGACCAGCGGTTTCATCCGTGAAGAACAACACCCGAATTGGGTAGCCAACGTTGTCCCTGTCACCAAGAAGATTGGAAAGATATGAGTCTGTATCAACTTCCGGGATCTCAACACTGCTTGCCCGAAGGACGAATTCCCGCTTCCAATCACCGACGTGATGATCGACAACACATGTGGCTTCGAACGCATGTCTTTCATGGACGGGTATTCGGGCTACAACCAGATCAAGATGTTCTCCGATGACGCAAAACACACGTCATTCAGGACTCCGAAGGGGGTTTTCTGTTACACAGTGATGCCCTTCAACTTGAAGAACGCTGGTGCGACATACCAACAAGCTATGAGTACCATCTTCCGTCAGCATCATCGTAAGACAGTCGAATGCTATGTTGATGACGTCGCAGTCAAGAGCTGTCTCAAAGGAGATCACCTACAAGACCTGAAGACAGTCTTCGATCTCATGCGAGTGCACCAACTCAATATGAATCCTGCTAAATCCTTCATGGGGGTTTCTAGCGAAAAGTTCTTGGGCTTCGTTATCACGGCGAAAGGCATTCATGTCGATCCCGAAAAGACCAAGACCATCCTTGATATGGACCCTCCGAAGAATCTCCGAGAACTTCGAGGCCTGCAGGGGCATCTGGCATACATCCGGAGGTTTATAGCAAACCTTTCCAGAAAATGTCAATCCTTCACTCAGCTCATGAAGAAGGAAGTCTCTTACGTCTGGACAGAGGAATGCCAAAAAGCTTTCGATGATATCAAAGCTTACTTGACGAGTCTGCCAGTCCTGGTGGCACCCATCGTCGGCAAACCATTTCTCCTCTACGTCCGTGCCATGGATCATTCCCTCGGCGCTCTGCTGGCTCAGAACAGCGATACAGGCTATGAGCAAGCTATCTACTACCTCAGTAGAATACTGATCGGGGCCGAACACCGGTACAACCCCATTGAAAAGGAGTGTTTGGTTTTGATATTTGCCATCCAGAAGACTCGCCATTATGTCTCGGGTCAGACAATTCATGTCATCTCCCGAGTCAATCCACGCAGAGTTCTTATGACGAAGCCAGGATCGTTGAACTCCCGGCTAGCTACATGGGCGATCCTTCTAGCGCCATACAATATGGTGTTTGTTCCATAAAAAGCCGTCAAAGGATAGGCTCTGGCCGACTTTTTAGCTACACACCCCATCCCAGAGTCCTCAAGACTCTATGAAGACATCTCGGATGAGGTCCAAGAATCAAACGTCACCGAAGAAAGCTCCGTCTGGCAGATGTTTTTCGATGGCGCTTCAAGAACAGGCCCCAAAGGCCAAATCATCGCAGGAGTGGGGGTGGTATTAGTCTCCCCCGATCAGCTGATCATCCAGCGTGCTTACTCCCTTTCGAAGCCGTGCTCCAACAATGTTGCCGAGTACAATGCACTCATTATGGGACTCCAGCTAGCACAACAGCTGGGGGTGAATCATCTGGAAGCCTACGGCGACTCAAAACTCGTCGTTAACCAGATCAGAGGGCAATACGAAGTTCGCCATGAAGATCTGATTTCTTACCATGAAGTTGCATTAAACATTATTTTAACCTTCACCAAGTTCTTCATTGAACATGTACCTCGCTTACAAAATCTGCAGGCTGACTCTCTGGCCGGCCTCGCAGCCTCATTGGCAGCACCCTTCAAAACTCAACACTACGTCACGATAGTTGGTCGAGACTTGGTCTGTCCTAAAAATAACCTGTGCTCATGAATGGCCCATGCCATGTCAACAAGTGATGGTGTTAATGTACCGAGACTGGAGGTTCCCGTTCATCGACTTTGCTGTCTACGGAATTCTCCCAGAGGATCCGAAAGTGTCATGCCCTGCTCCCGTAGGAGCGATCGTCCTCGCCAAGGCATGATGCCGCACGAGCCTAGATTGTGGTCGTGCAAGGCGGGTTCCATAACGGCCAATTTCAGCGGCTGCGACGGGGTCGTCGCACAGAAGTCCCAAGCAGAGAATTGAACACGCAGCAAAAATTTAGAACAAAAACACAAGTTATTCAAAGAAGCTCTTTATTGATATCGAAACATTGGTTACATTGGGGGCACGAGGCCAAGATTACAATCACTCAAATGCACTCGTCTCACATTACAAATTGCTCAGCTCTCTCTCATCTCTCGGTACATATTTGTCGATCCAGCGGAAGCTTCGGAAGGCGATGTCCATACATTATGTCCCGTATAAGTCTTCGATCCATGTGGCCGCACGCTTCGAATTGCCAAGGAACTCCGTACCTCGACGCATCCAAGCGAGCTTCGCGCTACGAGCTTCTACCTGTGCCTACACATGTAAACTGTGTGGGTGTCAGTACTCAACTGTACTGGTGGAGTGAGCTCCTCGCCCATCCATACAAAACTGACACGTTTATTTTACTTTGTGCAATACAAGCCCCTTTACGATTGTCTTTCTAGTCTTGCCTTAGGATCGATTTTAGGACCGACGCTCGGCCTATTTAGTGTCTTTAGACCATCTCCGAGCCTTGCACTGATAACGTACTCATACTTTACCTCTAGACCTTTCTCGTGCTTGCATTGTCAATGTACCGACTCATAGTTATCTTTCGTACCATACACTTGGACGTAACGACTAGGTCGTGTTAAATACTTGCCCGTGCCTCAAACATCGAGGCCGTGTCTCGTAGCGTAACCTGACTTATCCAAACTCATCTTACGGCCCTTCTTGACTTAACGCGCAACAACTAACCAAACTTGTGGAACCGGTATTGAGAACTCAAGTACGATGCCATATCTCGTGCCGAAGCACATGTCTTTACGTATAGCCGAATCGTAGGCTTTATAGTACTTTGGGTGCAACCGAGCACACATTTTACCATTTAACGCAAACCGTGCTTACACTTCCTTCGTTACGACCGACACCGTGCATGCGGATTCGTCGCCTAGCACGCCAAATATCTATATGAAAGGCCACTGGCATGACAAGCCATCGCGGACATAGCTCGGGTAGGCGGCGGGTCCTTCAGCGCAGGTAGCGAGCCCCATTGAAAGCCCCCGACTACCACGCAATAAAAACATGCGCTGCTATAACGTCTACCTCCTAGGACGACTGGGCCCGATGCCCCAGCGTATAACCAGTCTAGGTAGAAATACTTGTTGACAAGGTGTCCAATGACCACGCACCTACGAGACATCTAGACTCACGTAAATACATGGCCTAATTTGTTGGTACGACTGGAACTATACTTAGCAACTCGTGCTCTGAACCACCCTTTGTATTACGTGCATCGGGCTGCGAGACTCCCAACCGAGGGAACGCCTCGAACTTCTTAATGTGGATAGGAATGCGAGACTCCCAACCGAGGGACCTCCTCGAAACACCTTAACGTGGATAGGAACGCGAGACTCCCAACCAAGAGACTGCCTCGAAACACCTTAACGTGGATAGGAACGCGAGACTCCCAACCGAGGGACCGCCCCGAAACTTCTTTGAACTCGAGGGAATGACTACTACGTAGCCTTCCAACTTAACTTGAACAAAACGTGTTCCTTGAGTGCCATGGACCGTGGCTAACTTTACATTGTGTCAACCGTAGCTCGTGCCTTTAACTGATTTCTGTCCTACGCGACGCTATCACCCAAGTCATACGTTATACGACGGCCCGTGAGATCGTAGGACTATTTGACTTGACAACCGCAGAACGAGCGGGACGACACTTGGAATGACTTTAGGTCGACCGACATAACTTTGCCTAACTTACTCAAGCCTACAACTTAATCCGAGGGACGAGCCAAGGCTATGCCAAGCCTTGCGCAGTGGAAACGTGCATGCATTATCGAGCATTTACGCGGACGACGCCTATGACTTAGGCAAGTTCATAGCTTGCGTCGAATGCCAACTTTTCTTCTCCCAAGCCGTGGGACGAAGGACCGAGTATCATTTTCAAAGCACGCTGAGCCGACTTCTAAGCAGACCGTGGGACCTTTTTCCATGTTCTAACATATTTTGACGGATCGGGATTATTCTCTTAGCTATGTGCGTTCGTAGCTTTTATATTAGCCTACTTGTGCAAGTTGAAAATAGACGAATTATTAAGTGAAGGCTGAGATGAGACAAGTTCACCGAAACTACCCCATGTGAGCGATGTCTTCGAGCCGCCGTTCTATGGCCAAGTCCGAACGCTGTCGGCGTTTCGATTCCTCCGATTGACTTTGCGGTACGGGGCACTACAATATACACCACTCAGAACAAGTCTCGTCCTTGAGACTTTCCTGAAGGCAAACTATCCTACCATTTCTTTGGCCAAGACTTAATCGTACACACTCCGCCTACGCGTTTCTTCGATTCCGAGCCACGCTCGTGCGTATCGCTAACTTTGTCGTAAGGTACACCAACCGATCAACCAACATTCGAACTCGTCTCAATTCAATGATCGCGTTACCGTCAATATTTCTTCGAAACTTACGATTTCAAAATCCTCGACACTTTCCCGTTCCTTAAGTCTCATTTGATTCAACGTATCACTTAGTTGGATCGTGCACATATTCTAGGCATCCCCAAAATACATGCATTTTAGCCAAGCCGCATGATAGAGAATTCGTCAACACCACTCGAGTCGGATCGTGCACATATTCGGGCGTCCCTGATATACATGCATGTCAACCGAGCCTCATGAGTGGTGCCTCTACTATTTCCTATCGCTCCGCACCGGAACGTCTACCTAACCGCTAGGCTATGTCTTTTTGTCAGTACTGGAATCATAGTTCCCAAACAACGATATCAACACTGACCCTATCCTAAGGTCAACCAAATCGATGGTACGGGAGTTTTCTACCCAAGCTCGTATCACTCTAATTTCTAAACATCGAGCATTGATTCCCTACGCACATCCCAATATTCGTCACACGGGGTATGAGTCGTTCAGTAAAGCCATCCTCTGATAACTCACGTTTCGACCAATTTTACGTCATATCAATATCGTTTTGTTCATCAAGCCGTTTCGCATAGTTTATCTCTTCGAACATGTTCGACATTAATTTGTCTATCATCGATTCTCAAATCAAGCACGCTATGACACAATTCATCTCTAAATCGTAATTCACATTTCACGTTTCCGAAATCATATATTCCAATTCACGTAATCGATCACAAGGTCGTCTGACTTAACAATATGTCACGCTCCGATCTCACGCGAGTCCAATTATCCACGGTGGACACGAATCACCATGCACTCTCCCGCGAGATAATCATTCTCATCGGGACATAACTCTTGTTTGTGTCTAGACTAGTTCATTCTCGATGCACGGATTGGACCTACTCAATCCTCAAGTTTCATTCAATCACCAATCGCTAGTCCTAACATTCTCGAGTTCTCCTTCGCATCAAGCCAACAAGTCGAGACAATCAAAGTTGTCATGTCCTAATTTTCTGAGTTCGATCATTCCCGCGACATGAATCACCATGTCAGCGCTCACGTGGAACGATCGCCTCAAATCCGACGCAACGCATGTGCGAGGCTGGAGTTGCGCTCGCGCAAGACAAGAACGTCGATGTTGTGGTTATCAATGCAACCATCAAGACACGATCACTTTCATCCAACATTTCCTTCAATCAAAATCCTAAGTATTGTATCCAACCGAATAATAACACTTGCACGATCGTCATTCCTCGAATTAGAGTGCCCTCGAGTTATCGCATATCGATCTTTGATATGCCTCAATACCATCGATGATATGCATAACCTGACGATCTTCCTTTGCAACTAATTTCGAGTCGTGCGAATGATGCTATCGTCCGACGGGATAATCTCCTCGAATTGTTCACAACATCAATTTCTTCAATCCAAATTCACGTATCGTTTATCCGTCTATCTTAAGTCATCGACTACGTATTTCCTCAATTCGTATCATTTCTTGCTAACTCAAACCATCGAGCACATCGATTTCAATCCTCAGAGTCGTTTGCGTAACTTCAAAGTCAAACCTTTCGTGCACGCTATCTTCCCGTCGTGCTAACTTTTTGTATACTATCCGTATCGATTTCTTCAATCAAGTCATCCATTTATTTCATCGTTTAAAATTTCCATTCAACAATTTCGTAACTCGTACTATTATTTACAAATCGTCCGAACGGTATCTCGTTTGCGACTCTCAAATCATGACCAACTAAGCGCTACTCGTTCTAAGGCCTTATGATATCATCGCTTGTCGACATACTCGTAATATCCGTAAATCCTCTGGTTCCGCTCGAACAATTTCTTAACGTCCATACACCACTCGGGTTCGAGCCATCCGATCAAATCCCCAATCACGTTCGTATCGACGCACTAAGTCGTTCGCACAATCCTCAAAATCCCAATCAATCCTCCGTGTACGCTTAAGCGTTAGCTCGATAGCATTCCTAGCGATAGATGCTCTAAGTATAGCTTCGTTCCTGATCAAGCGATACTTGATATTGCTCGTGACTCGTTTGCACCAAAAAGTCGAGGTGCACGACATGCGGGCTAAGTTGTGCCGCATAACCATCCCGTACGGACTATACTTTGAGTTTTGCACGCTCACTTGCTAAGGTCGACGTAGGACTAGTTAGGAACGCACGCGACATGTTAACTTAGCATGTGTTTTCTATCGACTCAAGGTCGGCACCGTTTGGCCCAAGGCCATCGCCTATCGATGCGTTCGATTGAACACTTGTACGATCTTTTGAAAATATTTAGACTTATTGTATGGACATGCCGAGGGACATTTGACAGAGAGCGCACTAACGATATCAAGTTGCGAAAGCACAATTCAGAGTTCGCAAAAATAACAGAGTTAAAGAATTCAATCGATAGTCCAAGGACGTAAAGCCGTGCTCTGATACCATTATGTCACGCCCCGCTCCCGTAAGAGCGATCGTCCTCGCTAAGGCGTGATGCCGTACGAGCCTAGATTGCGCTCGTGCAAGGCGGGTTCCATAACGGCCGATTTCAGCGGCTGCGACGGGATCGTCGCACAGAAGTCCCAAGCAGAGACATTGAACACGCAGCGGAAATTTAGAACAAAATTCAAAGAAGCTCTTTATTGATATCAAAACATTGGTTACATTAGGGGCACAAGGCCAAGATTATAATCACTCAAATGCACTCGTCTCACATTACAAATCGCTCATCTTTCGGTACATATTTGTCGATCCAACGGAAGCTTCGGAAGGCGATGTCCATACATTATGTCCCGTATAAGTCTTCGATCCATGCGACCGCATGCTTCGAATCGCCAAGGAACTCCGTGCCTTGACGCATCCAAGCGAGCTCCACGCCACGAGCTTCTACCTGTACCTGCACATGTAAACTGTGTGGGCGTCAGTACTCAACTTTACTGGTGGAGTGAGCTCCTCGCCCACCCATACAAAACCGATACGTTTATTTTACTTTGTGCAATATAAGCCCCTTTACGATTGTCTTTCTAGTCTTGCCTTAGGATCGATTTTAGGACCGACGCTCGGCCTATTTAGTGTCTTTAGACCATCTCCGAGCCTTGCACTGATAACATACTCATACTTTACCTCTAGACCTTTCTCGTGCTTGCATTGTCAACGTACCGACTCATAGTTGTCTTTCGTACCATACACTTGGACGTAATGACTAGGCCGTGTCAAATACTTGCACGTGCCTCAAACATCGAGGTCGTGCCTCGTAGCGTAACCTGACTTATCCAAACTCGCCTTACGGCCCTTCTCGACTTAACGCGCAACGACTAACCAAACTTGTGGAACCGGTGTTGAGAACTCAAGTACAATGCCATATCTCGTACCGAAGCACGTGTCTTTACGTATAGCCGAATCATAGGCTTTATAATACTTTGGGTGCAACCGAGCACACATTTCACCATTCAACACATACCGTGCTTACACTTCCTTCGTTACGACCAACACCGTGCATGCGGATTCGCCGCTTAGCACGCCAAATATCTATATGAAAGGCCACAGGCATGACAAGCCATCGCGGACATAGCTCGGTTAGGCGGCGGGTCCTTCAGCGCAGGTAGTGAGCCCCGTTGAAAGCCCCCGACTACCCACGCAATAAAAGCATGCGCTGCTATAACATCTACCTCCTAGGACGATTGGGCCCGGTGCCCCGGCGTATAACTAGTCTAGGCAGAAATCTTTATCGACAAGGTGTCCAATAACTACGCACCTACAAGACATCTAGACTCACGTAAATGCATAGCCTAATTTGTTGGTACGACTGGAACTATACTTAGCAACTCGTGCTCTGAACCACCCTTTGCATTACGTGCATCGGGCCGTGAGACTCCCAACCGAGGGAACGCCTCGAACTTCTTAACGTAGATAGGAACGCGAGACTCCCAACCGAGGGACCGCCTCGAAACACCTTAACGTGGATAGGAACGCGAGACTCCCAACTGAGAGACCGCCTCGAAACACCTTAACGTGGATAGGAACGCGAGACTCCCAACCGAGGGACCGCCCCGAAACTTCTTTGAACTCGAGAAAACGACTACTACGTAGCCTTCCAACTTAACTTGAACAAAATGTGTTCCTTAAGTGCCATGGACCGTGGCTAACTTTACATCGTGTCAACCGTGGCTCGTGTCTTTAACTGATTTATGTCCTATACGACGCTATTACCCAAGTCATACGTTATACGACGGCCCGTTAGATCGTGGGACTATTTGACTTGACAACCGCAGAACGAGCGGGACGACACTTGGAATGACTTTAGGTCGACCGACATAACTTTGCCTAACTTACTCAAGCTTACAACTTAACCCGAGGGACGAGCCAAGGCTATGCCAAGCCTTGCACAGTGGAAACGTGCATGCTTTATCGAGCATTTACGCGGGTGACGCCTATGACTTAGGCAAGTTCATAGCTTGCGTCGAATGCCATCTTTCCTTCTCCCAAGCCGCAGGACGAAGGTCCGAGTGTCATTTTCAAAGCACGCTGAGCCGACTTCTAAGCAGACCGTGGGACCTTTTTCCATATTCTAACACATTTTGACGGATCGAGATTATTCTCTTAGCTATGTGCGTTTGTAGCTTTTATATTAGCCTACTTGTGCAAATTGAAAACAGACGAATTATTAAGTGAAGGCTGAGATGAGGCAAGTTCACCGAAACTACCGTACCTGAGCGATGTCTTCGAGTCGCCGTTGTAAGGCCAAGTCCGAACGCTGTCGGCGTTTCGATTCCTCCGATTGACTTCGCGGGATGGGGCACTACAGAAAGAAGCCGTCTCAGTCAGGAGGCGCACCCTTCGATTCTATTACGATACAATTACTAAAATGCTGTACCGACGCTCCTACGATGGACTTCTCCTACGATGTCTGTCCAACGAAGAAGCAGTCGAAGCCCTTCGAGAAGCTGACGATGGAACCTGCGGGGGCCATCAACCTGGACCTAAGTTGCAGGATCGACTGCGACGCATGGGCTACTACTGGCCAACCATGGCAGCCGACGTTGTCGATTATGCTAAAAAGTGCCATGCGTGCCAGCTCCACGCTGACTTCATCCATACGTCGTCAGAACCACTACATCCTACGGTCGCCTCCTGGCCTTTTGAAGCCTGGGTCATGGATATTGTAGGTCCGATCACCCCTCCTTCATCAAGGGGACACCGCTTCATCTTAGCCATCACCGACTACTTTTCCAAATAGGCAGAAGCAGTTCCACTGGCGGAAGTGAAGAGCTCCAGGGTGGTCAGCTTCATCAAGCACCATGTCATCTACCGTTTTGGGGTACCTCGGAGGATTATCCACGATAACGGTTCTCAGTTCATCAGCCATGTTTTCAGCAGATTCTGTGACAATAATCTCATTCAAAATATGGCCTCAACCGCCTACAATCCGGCAGCAAACGAATTGGTCGAGGCGTTTAACAAGACGATCGTCAGGCTACTCAAAAAAGTCGTGTCATCCAATAAACGCGACTGGAACGAAAAGCTCGGTGAATGCCTTTGGGCCTACCGCACAACGGTACGGACCCCAACGGGCAATACACCATTCTCCCTGGTCTACGGGATCGAAGCGGTACTGCCTCTCGAGATCCAGATACCCTCACTCCGTGTAGCAATCACATATCAACTCACAGAAGAAGACAATCAACATCGCCGTCTGCGAAAATTGGAGGCACTTGACGAAAAATGTCTCATAGCTCAACAACGCATCGAACTCTACCAAGCCCGTATATCATAGGCTTTCAACAAGAAGGTCAAGCAGAGGACTTTTCAAGTAGGCGACCTGGTTCTGGCAGTCAGGAGGCCGATGGTGTTGACTCACAAGACACCAGGAAAGTTCGAGCCCAAGTGGGAGGGACCTTTCATCATAGAGACGGTATACTCAAACGGTGCTTACCGCCTCGCCAAACCCAATGGGGACTTGTTCATGATGCCCATCAACGACAAGTTCCTAAAGAAGTACTACTCTTGACATCTTTCAGACATGTACTTCCACAAGGGAGTCTGTGGACCCAGTCATCAGGGCTCATATACAATTCCCTTCCACAAAATCGTACGCTTTCGGAACCCAGTTGTTCCGTGGCATTCTCCAGTAGAAGAACAACCACGTCCACATCACCTCTGAGTTGTTTCCCAACGCCCTGCAAAGCGGAATCTTATGCTCTGTAAGACTATGCTACCATTCATGTTTACCACGTCCATATTACCTCTGAGTAAACATCCCGTACAGACAACCCCTGCATTGCCGTACATTGATCGCAGAACTTCCACGTCCATATTACCTCTGAGTAGTTCCGCGTATCCCCCAGTCATTCCTACCATGTCCATAACACCTCTGAGTAGGAAGATTCTATCATTTGAATCCCATATTTGCTACGTCCAGATCACCTCTGAGCAAACATGTTGGTTCTCTCGAACTTATTATCTGTACCTAAAAACTAAGGTGCGCAAAAGATAATAGGTCCACACAAATCATCAAGTTCATGACAGCAAAAATGAACACACCACAAAAACTCGGTATTCTTTATTCAAAAGTAAAAGATTACACCCCCAGCAAGAGTTGTAAAAAAAAAAAAAAGACTACAATTCCTAAACATCCCCGGGGTTGGTCGAAAGCTCTTCAATCCGACGCCTCAAGTCTGTCGCCCGAGTCTCTACATTCGCCAGGACCCGGAGTTCGGCTTCTTGACGTATCGCTTCTATGGCCTCAGAAGAAATGTCATCCTCATGCTTCTCGTCCAACTGTTGTCGCTGCTGAGCCAGGGTAAAAGCCCGACGGATGAAAGCTGCTTCCTCCTCCTTAGATGCTATGTGTTCAGCCTGGACTCGTTCAGCATCTAATAAGAGTTGGGCCCGCTGATCTTCAAGGCGGCGAATCTTGGCATCAACCTCTGTGATGTTAGCATCCAACGCGGCTCGCAGCTCCACATTCTCCTGTATGGACTGAGATAACCTCTCCACCGCAGCCTCAGTTTCAGCCACTTCGCGTTCCCAGACACCCACGGTGGCCTGGTAAGAGGACACAGTCTCAGCGATCAACTTCTCCTTTTCTGCGTCTATCAGGACGGAGAGATCATTTCGCTGGATACACTGAAACTCGGAAAGCAGCTGGTCCAGCTCGGCCAACGAGGCCTCCAGAATCTCGGCCATATGATCATGGCCCTGGTGGGAACGTATCAGATTGATGTGAGGCAGTACCAGAGTTTTTGCCGTCGCGAAGCTCCCATTGGCATCCATCACTGCCGACACGCCTCTCTGAAGCATCTTATACACCGCCTTAACAATAAAATTCATATACTCATCTGCATCCGCCAGCACCTACGGCGTCATAGCAAGAGTTGGAGGAGCTGCTCTAGTTAGCGGACCGGAAGAGGACCCACCAGCTTCAACCCGCGAGGCTGGAACCTCGGCATCAACAGGCTCTTCCTCAATAGGGCTTGACTATTAGCCCGAGGAGCCAAAAGAACAGAAGGAGCCGAGAGAGGCGTCGATGTTTGCAAAAACAAAAGTTGAAGAACTTTATTGATACAAACTGTGTAATAAAGATTATAAGAATTCTAGAAAAATTACAACTATAGGAATCCAATCTAGATGACGATTGCTTTATCCCTTGGACGATGTGAACTTTGAAGACGGAGCCTTTGAAGTTGAAAACAACTCTGGAAACTGAAGGCAAAAGCCTCGAAAGTTGAAGGCAAAAGCCTCGGAAGTTGAAGGCAAAAGCCTCGGAAGTTGAAGGCAAAAGCCTCGGAAGAATGCAGCAGCACTTGAGCAAGAACTCCTGGACTCTCTGATCTCTGAATATTTTATCTCTGATCTTGATTCCCCTGAATGAAGACTTGAAACTCTATTTATAGAGTTCTGAAAATAACTAACTTTCAGTTATTCTGGACTGCACAGGATAATTTGTGCAGCAATTGGTTTGCGCAGCATTGGATTGCACAAGCAGTTGCTGGATCGTGGGCCAACTATCATGGACACATGGCATCATTTGATTGAAATGCGCATGATCGTGCATAAACAGTTGCCACGTAATGAGCAATTGATGGCATGAATGCCACGTATACTTTATCAGTTATGTTGATAGAATGTGCAGACTAAACTGCGCAGCCTTGGTTTGTGCAGACTCAGAATGCGCAGGAATGGTTTGCGCAGACTCAGTTTGTGCAAGAATGGATTGCGCAGCCAGCTGTCAGCCGCCCTCGAGCACTGTGCGGCGCCAAAAATGAACAGTCTCCTCGTTATCCGTGCTGTCAGTTTGTCAGACAGATTTGATTTGATTCAGGTAATGATGACTTCTGCCACGTCAGCCTGCGCAATTGGAAGTGTGCGCAAACCAGTGTGCGCAATCGAATTGCTGCACAATCTGTTGCCTGCATAATTCATCAAAATGATGTATATATTGATTCTTTGACATTGTTGATTGATGCAACTTGATTTTTTAGGACCTACAAGACCCCCTTCAAAGTTTTCGAAAGTTGATTTTGTTCAAAATTTCGAAATACTTTGAATTTTTAATTGTTGAATCACTTTGCGCATGATGCTGAGATGTCTGCGCAAAGCGAAAAGACCACCATTTTAGGCACAATCCGAGGCATCCGTTTTGTATTTCGAAAACTATAAATAACCATCTCTTCGTTTTCATTTTTTTACTTTGCAATCTTTCGAGCTCTTGAGAAGAAAATCTCAAAACCCTTACTGTTCTCCTCCTCCGACGATTGTCATGGCACCACGACGATCCAATGTTGCCGCCACCGCCGCCGCGAAAGGAAAAGCTCCGGCCGAGTCATCTGACAGAGTTGCACGGCGGGCATCTCGACACGAATCCGCGCACCCCGCTCTGAGAGGTAGTTGAACCGATCGAAAACCCCATTTTTAGGGTGATTCGACTTCCTTTGATCTTCGAAACTCATCTCTTTTTAGAGATGAGTTCATATTGCGCCACCCTTTTTAGGGTTTTTTTTTGTTGCATCAATCTGTCAGTCCTCATTTTTATGAAGGCTGCATTCCTGCGCAACTTGTTGAATTGTGCTGACAGGAATTCAGCGCAATCGATTGCTTTGCGCAGCGCAAACTATCACTTTGCTCATCCTTCTGTGATGCGCAATCTGTTGTTGCGCAAGTCATGTTAGCGCAATCTGTGGTTGCGCACTCTAATATTTTATGTTTTAAAACAGAGATTTTAACTTTGTACTAATATTTATCTGTCTATTGATGCAGTTGAGGTCAATAAAGACCCAGATTATGAACATTTTGTGGGAACCCTCTCAGAGTCTGAATATAAAGAAGATCTGTCTCATGTTCACTATCCTCAGTACGATCTGCCGGCTTCCCGTCAGGCTATACTGATTTCTCAGGATAATAAAACTTTAATGTGTTTGATGAATGGACAGCCTCTAGAATCAGCTGATGCTGTAATTCATAAGAAACCCTTGTTCCTATTCGGGGATGCCTTTGAGAAAGTCTCTCAGCCTAGGCCAAGAATGGAGGATAGAATAGTTCACCAGAAAGATAGATCATTCTTCATGCCAGACATTGCTCGCTGCTTGCCTTTGTCGCGGTACGCTCATGCGAGCTACCCAAGGAAGATGGAATAGAACATCACTCTGTTTCAGGATGCCCGTGCAGGAAAAATCTTCGTAAAGAAAGGGCCAAACAAGAGGGATATGTTTTATAGCTCCTCTGATAGATATAGCTGCTTATTGAGAGGCTTGAGACCTGGATGCATTCCACCAGAGAACTCTTCTATGCTGATGCCCGTTAGAACACCAATATTCGTAAATGAATTTGCGAAGGCTGAAGGAAGATATCCCGAACAAAACATTAGAATGACTGGATTGGTGAATCCAGACTACAAACGATGGAGCTATATTGCGAATTGGATCTTGACAACATTCCAAGACAGACTCCAACAGATTGATCTATATCAAGCAGTGCATGCTACTGTATACGGATTTGCTCCCAATCCTCATATGTTTTTAGCCTTAGCTGAAAGGTACAACTATAGGACGGGAACCTTCATGAACCCAGGTGGAGAGATGGGCTTTGCACTCTACGAGATGAAGTATATCTCATACTTGCCCATGGCAGATACTCCGTATGAGGAGTATGTACCGACAAATGATGAACTGAACAAGCTCCGAAAAGAGAATACAGAGATGGTGGCAGTGTTCGAAGAACTATTATGCCATTACAAAATCTGTTCTCTATATTACAAGAGTGCTACCGCCAACACTTGTTACTCTTCAAAATGGTTACCATATCTGTTTCTCAATCATATAGAAGAGAAGAAGACCAAGGAGACCGACAAATGCTACCCTACCTTCTTCAAACCTTTGAGCAGTGCAGAGGTTATAAAACTGATGGAACAGAGTGGTCACTTTGATAAAGAAGTAAAAGATGATCATGAGTATCCTCCTTTGAAGAGAGGGGACAATTTGGAGAGTTATTTAAGAATGGGCTATAGACCCATGTCCGAAGAAGCACAACTGGCAGGATTCCTAACATACTGGCTTCGGAGGTTTGTGGTTCCAGGATCCAGTGCTGTGGATCGTTTTCACCGCGGTGTTCTGTTTGCTGCTGTCAAGTTAGTCTTCGGTTATAAGATGGACTTGTTATCAGCAATGACCTGCAAGCTAAACGCCAGTCTTCGTTTATACGTCGACTTGATGCTGAAGACGAAGGGAGAGAAAGAGTTCCCTCGCTTGGAATTGCCATATACATATTTATTTGGATGGTTGCTTCTTCACTATCCAACCTTAATGGACCCCGGCATGGGACCAGTTGATGGCAGTTTTTTCCGAAGATATTCTGAAGGAAAATGGAAATACACTTCTTTGAGTGAGTGTAGATTCGGTTTGAATCTGAATAGAGGATGGAACTTCTGTTGTGCTCCTTTTCCTGTTGGGTACGATCGGATGCCCACAAATATGGTGGATTCGAAGATACAGCCTCTGACCCGTACAGCCTTTGAATGGTTGAAGACGATTCGACCATCACATCTGGTTTATCGGTTCGAAGAAGAGTGCTATTTAGAACCATATCTTCCCAGCCGATTTGCTCGACAGTTTGGGTATGATCAGTTCCATGTAGGGAACGCAATTGCTTGCCTCCAAGGCAAAGGTTATTTGATAGACGGGGCTAGAGCTTGGGCTTATTACAATGCCCGTGATACAAAAGCCACATTTTTGATGCCAGCAAGGAGTACTCCCCAGGGTCCTCGGATGCTCTTCACATATTCTGTATTTTACACATCCGCGAATACTTTTGCCGAGAATTTTAATCTCGCAGATAGTTTCGCTACTGCAACAAGACTGAGGAGAGGGAGGATTGCTCCATCGATCCCTGTAAATGAGGAGGTACACGAGCCGGTCGATGCCCCTTTGGAAGTTTCGAGGGATATGATGTTCCCTCAAGAAGTAAATACAGCAATGCATATTTCTCTGAGAGTGGGTAGATCTCCAGCGAAGAAAAGGAGAAGAGAGGAGCCTCCTGCTCCAGCTGCAAAGAAGAAATTGATTCTAGATCTTTCTTCTGAAAAGGTCACTACAAGATCCCAATCTCGGCAATTGGCCGAGACACATCAAGAAGCTGCCACTACTCCAACTTCTGTACAGAAATAAGCAGAGCCAGTAAATGTAGAGAGTCCTGTCAGACCTCTACACAGAAAGAAGAGAGTAGTCACCAGAAGAGTTTTGGAAGAATCTTCTTCTAGACAAATCCTGACTTCAGTAGATGCTGCAGCAGGAATTCTAATGTCATCTCCCACACCTATTTCTGAATCTGGGAGCAAAACTCTTGAAGAAGCTGAACAGAGGGGAGATCTTATCCCAAGAACTGAGATTGAAAAGCCTGGAGAAAACATCTTAGAGGAAGAACAAAATGTTGCACGACCCCATTCACCTGTCGTGGAGACTACTCAACCTCCTCTTACTCCCAGGACTCTTCGTGAAGAAGAAGACCGTGAAATGATCGCAGCTTTGGAGGATTGCAGTTATAGTCTGCAGGAGGATCAGACTGCCACTAACAGTAGGAATACAGCTGTAGAAGAAAGAGAAGAAGGCGAGGAGAGTTCTTCGACTGAAAATGTTGATGAGTATATACAAGATCCTGAAAAGGATAACGAAGAACATATATCTCTTGATACTGCCGATGATATTTCAGATCCTAAAAAGGATATTGAAGTGGAGGCATCTGTAGAAAATGTTACTGAAAATCTTGTTGAAAATGTTGAGATATAAATATCTCATGAAGAAGCAGCCGATGAAGGCGTGCTGAAAGAAAATCCCACCACCGACCCTCAAGGTATAAAACGAGATCTAGCAATCTTCTTTGTTAAAATGAAATGATAACTAAATATCTTCATTCTTGCAGATCTTGAGATTCTGCCAACACCTCCAACGAACCTGGCTATGGTGCCCATACCAACTGTGGTGGTCAGTAGTAGTCATCACTTATCTTGCAGTTCGGAAGCGGGCAGTAGCCAGGCTGTTGCAGCTGAGGCTACTTCTGTTCAAAGAGAGTCCATTCCAGCAAGGGATGTACTTGTTGTTAGACCAAACCAAGGTAAGATTTGTTTTTTTTTTGATCTTCTTGTTCATTAGCAAACAATTAGTAAAATAACAATTTTACTATTGCAGAGGATCAAACAGGAGGAGCGACCAGTTCTACTCTGGCTCCTTTATTTAAAGAGCCTGTTGTCCAACCACAAAGAATCGAGCAACCTGCTACCCCATCCTCAATAGGTGTAGCAGCGACTCCTGGAACTTTGGCCATCAATCAACAAGTTGTCCAGTCTTTTACCCGATGCTTCTTCGAGTCGTTGGGATCTCTTGTCCATAAAATGATAGAGAAAGAAGGGGCTGACTTCATTATGGTTAGGAAGCCAACTTCTTTCTTAATAAGAGCCATAAGAGACCAAGGAGACGAAGCTCAGGCCACTCTCCTTGAACACATTTTGAACGAATTAGAAGTCTCCATCAAGAAGTACAAGGAGCTCAAGAAGAAGGATATAGATTCTTTAATACAGGCTGAATTTGAGCGACTGGCTCAAGCTGCTGATATGGAAAGGTTAACCCTTCAAAATCTGTTAGAGGCTCATTCTGCAAAATCAGCTGAATACAATTCTAAAATAGAATCAGCTACTTTATTGGCTGAAAGCAAAGGACGGCGACTTGCTGAGTTGAAAGCAGAAATTACTCGCCTCCAACAAGAGTTTAAAGAAGAAATTGTTAATCACCAACTGATGATTGAACAATTCAATGCTTTAATTGAAGAGAGGAATGAGTATGAGACAACCCATGGTGCAGAAATCACCCACCGGACAGTGGATATGCTCATTTTTGATGAAGAAAGCGGGATGGAGGAAGCGAGAAAGATAGTAGCATCAACTCACGAAGAATAGCTGCAGACACTGAAGCAGCAAATTGACAATCTGATTGTCCCTCCTTCTTGAATAGAACTTTTTGTATTTTTGTGTTTTGTTGCTGTAGCTGCGTTTCTGTAATGCCTCATATTTTGATATAAAAGACATTTTGTTGTGGCTCTTATTATTTATTGCATATCTTATTCAGATATAAATAATAGAGATAGAAAATATATTCAGAGGTGCAAGACATGATATATTTCTTGTAGAAAATAATTATATTCATTATATCTGCTCAGAGGTAACATGGACGTGGCAGAATATATTGAATACTATTATTTCGATTTGACAACTTAGTCGAAAACGACGAGTTGTTGATGTGGATAATGAATGATGATGAATCGTCGTCAATGAATGAACGGGTAGACTGTCAAGTGATGATGAATGAACGGATGAACCGTCAAATGATGGTGAACGAACGGGTGAACCGTCTAGATGAATGAACGAACGGGTGAACCGTCAGGATGAATGTAATAAATGAACGGATGAACCGTCAGGAGTTAATGAACGGATGAACCGTCAGGAGTTAATGAACGGATGAACCGTCGGGAGTTAATGAACGGATGAACCGTCAGGATTTAATGAACGGATGAACCGTCAGATAAATGTGTCGTTTCGTTAGTTGAGGAACTTCTGCCTATAAATATAGCAGAAACCTGACAGGAACAAACACTTCTGCTCTTTTAACATAAAAATGTCGTCCGGAGAAGCATCTAAGAAGACTGGGATCGCCTCGCAGGTTGAAAAGGGCACTGAAGAACGCCCTGCCAATCCAGTTCAGCCGAAAGAGACAGAAGCAGGCGAAGGTCCGTCTGCACCCCAGCCACCATGGAACATTCTGGACTTCCTGCTCGAACCGGGAAGGACTGAAGAAGAAGAAGCCATGAGGATGGCCACCTGCAAGTTCCTCGTGGGTTCCAGCAAGGAGGTTCTCGGTTCTTTTGCTGATCACGTTTTCGAGAAGGACGACAGTGGCCCGCGTCCCAATGTAGAGAAAGATGATAGTGACCTTTAATTTCATGTACTATCATATAATGAAATAAAATTTGAATTTTATTTATGAACTTGATTTTGTCTTATGATTTACAAGCATTTACATTTATACATAATACTTCTTAAGGAACTTGCCATTGATAGGCATCATAGCAACTCGACCATCAAGTTCTGAGAGCTGATAAGCTCCATTTGAGAAGACTTTGCTTATAACATAGGGACCTTCCCATTTAGCATCGAATTTCCCTTTGCTGATATGGGTCATAGTCATAGGACGTCTGACCGCTAGAACAAGTTCTCCTTGCTGAAACGTTCTGACTTTAACTTTGCGGTTGAAAGTCTTCGAGATGCGGGCTTGGTATAACTCAATATGTTGTTGAGCCATTAATCGCTTCTCATCAAGTGCTTCCAACTCTTGAAGCCGAAGAAGATCGTTGTTCTCTGTGGTAAGCTCATTAGCAATGGCAATCCTTAAAGAAGGAATTTGCAATTCCAAAGGAAGAACAGCTTCACAGCCATACACCAAAGAGAAGGGTGTAAAGCCCGTAGGATTGCGAACCGTAGTTCGGTAGGCCCAAAGACATTCGCCAAGTTTCTCGCCCCAGTTCCGTTTGTTAGTGGATACAAACTTCTTGAGGAGTTTAATGATGGTTTTATTAAAAGCTTCAGCTAAACCATTAGCAGCAGGATTGTATGATGTCGAAGCAACATTGTTAATCCGATAATCATCGCAGAATCTGGTAAACTTCTGGCTGATGAATTGAGGTCCATTGTCATGGATGATTCTTCGAGGTACACCAAATCTATAGATGACGTGGTGTTTAACGAAGTTGATGACACTGCTAGTCTTGACTTCAGCTAGAGGTATAGCTTCAGCCCACTTGGAGAAGTAGTCGGTTATCGCTAATATGAACCGATGTCCTCTAGAAGAAGGAGGGTTGATAGGACCTATGATGTCCATACCCCAAGCTTCAAAAGGCCAAGAAGCAGCAGTCGGGTGTAGGAATTCCGATGGTTGATGAATAAAGTCTGCATGGATTTAACAAGCACGACGTTTCCTTGCATATTCAATTGCATCTGACACCATAGAAGGCCAATAACAACCCATGCGTCTAATGCGGTCCTGTAGTTTAGGACCAGGTTGATGTGCTCCACAAACACCATCGTGAGCTTTACGCAAAACTTGTTTAGCTTTGTCACCAGCGAGACAGCGTAGAAGAAGACCATCATAAGTTCGTCGATAGAGGGTCTTGGAAATTTGATTGTAATAGAATCGGAGAGATCGTCGACGAACGCTTGTAGCCTCCTTAGGATCTTCGGGAAGTATGTCATGAACCACGAAGTCAATGAAAGGAGTTCTCCAATCTTCATCGGTAACCTTGACTTCAGCAAAGTTGCTGAATTCAATATTACGATTGTTTTCGATGCAGAACAGTTCTCGGTTGGAGATAACCACGACCTGCTGTCTTTTGATAGGGATGGCTAAGATAGCTGCAAGATTGGCCAAAGCATCTGCTTCGGTATTGCAAGCTCGTCGAACATAGTCGATGAAGAAAGCTTTGAATGATATAGCTATATTGATTGCTGCTTCATGATAAGGCACTAGATCTTGATGACGGACTTCATAGGTTCCTCTAACCTGATTAACAACCAGCTTAGAATCACCGTAGACTTCGAGATATTCAACATTCAATTGTTTGGCTAACTGAAGGCCGATGAGTAGAGCATTGTACTCCGCTACATTGTTGGAGCAAGATTCATCAAGAGAGTAGGCTCTTTGAATAGTTGATCCGTCTGGAGAAACGAGGACCACTCCAACTCCTGCTACAATAGCACCATTAGGTCCAATTCTCGATGCACCATCAAAGAATAAATGCCATGTTAGAAATTCTTCGGAGATCATGTTGGCTTCCAATGTCTCGTCTGGAATTTCGTCATAGAGCTTAGATGTCTCAGGCACAGGATGAGCTGCTAAAAAATCCGTCAGTGCTTGACCTTTAACAGATTTTTGTGGAACATACACCATGTCATATTGAGCTAGTAGGATTGCCCACGTAGCCAGACGAGAATTGAGTATACTGGGGTTCTTCATGAGTACCCGAAGAGGATTAACTCGGGATATGACATGAATAGTTTGGCCAATGATGTAATACCTTGTCTTTTGCACAGCAAACATGAGAGCCAGGCATTCTTTTTCGACCGGACTATAACGGTGTTCAGCACCAATCATAGTACGGCTAAGATAATAGATGGCCTGTTCATGACCTTCTTTATTCTTTTGGGCAAGTAAAGTACCCAATGAATGGTACATAGCATGGACGTACATCAAGAATGGAATACCAGAGATAGGTGGCACCAAAACTGGTGGGTTCATGAGATAACGCTTTATATCATCGAATGCTCGTTGACACTCTTCAGTCCAAACGAAAGATACACCCTTTTTCATTAGTTGAGTGAATGGTCTGCAGCGTCCAGACAAGTTCGAAATGAATCGCCTGATGTACACAAGTCGGCCTTAAAATCCTCGTAGCTCTTTTAGGTTGCGTGGAGGATGCATCTCTTGAATGGCTTTGATCTTCTCGGGATCCACGTGTATACCCTTAGAGGTAATGACGAAGCCGAGAAACTTGCCACTAGAGACACCCAAGAATGACTTGGTGGGATTCATCTTAAGTTGATATTGGCGCATGAGATTGAAGATTGTTCTCAAATCTTGGATGTGATCTTCTTTTAGACGACTTTTGACAGCAATATCGTCAACATAGCATTCCACAGTTTTGCGAAGATGGTCTTTGAAGATAGTACTCATAGCTCGTTGGTAGGTTGTACCAGCGTTCTTGAGACCAAATGGCATCACCGTGTAGCAATAGACACCACGAGGAGTGCGGAAAGAGGTATGCTTTTCATCTTCAGGATTCATCTTGATCTGATTATATCCAGAGAACCCATCCATAAAGGATATTCGCTCAAACCTACAGGTGTTGTCGATCATGACATCCGTGATAGGTAGAGGAAACTCATCTTTAGGACATGCTTCGTTAAGATCCCGGAAGTCGATGCAGACTCGAACTTTGCCGGTTTTCTTTAGAACTGGAACGACATTGGCCACCCAGTCAGGATGTTTTTCTTTTCGAATGAAACCACAAGCAATGAGCTTCTTGACTTCATCATCGATTGTGTCCATCATTTCTGGTTTAAAATGCCGTTGTTGTTGCTTAACTAGTTTTGCATTAGGCAAAATGTTCAGTTTATGTGTAGCAATCTTGGGATCTAAACCTGGCATGTCTTTATAACTCCAGACAAAGACGTCGATGTATTCTTTAATAAGAAGAATTAACTCCTGTTTGTCTGCTTCTGGAAGATTCTTGCTGATGAAGATTGGACGAGGCAACTCGCTTTCCCCTACATCAACTTAAACTAATTGATCTTCAGTAGGAGGTTCACGTTGTTCAAAGCGAAGTACCCATTGGTTATCTATATGTTGAGCCCAAGGATCTGTTTCAGGATTTTCTTCAACGTCTTCATCATAGCCTTCTGGTAGTTCAGCGAAGACCATGTTAGATGATACGATCAGCCTGTGAACTTCACCAATGCTAGTATCAGAATCCCAAGATCTAGAATCAGATGAATTAGAGCGTTCTTCACTGTCTGTGTCAGAGAATGCTGGGGATAACAGTGGAGGAGAAGTATATCCGAGACCTTTCTTAGTCCTGTTGTAGTACATTTCTGACTTTCCTTCCGGAATAGTCGTGCGGATAGGAATTCGTCTACCTTTACCGTAATTGAGGCCACTTTTGAAGTCATAGCCCATTTTTCGGATGATGTCTTTTGATTGTTGACTATAACGATGGAATTGAAGACGTCCCGTATCGTTAGGTTTGCTATCATCCGTATAACTGAATTGTTTTTCTGGTCCTTTACTAAAAAGTTTTAGACTTTCACCTTTCTTTAGAGAAGGGTGAATACGGTAAGAATTATCTGGATCTTCAAGTGAGACTTCTGTCTGAAGAGATTGTACAACTCCCATTATAATTGATTGGAAGCTATCCAACATATCCAAATAGCATTTAGTATAATAAATAACATCAGTATACTGGAAAGTAGGTGCTTTTTCATTGATTTGTACATCAGTATTTACAACAGTTGATTTGTACATCAGTATTTACAACAGGACCTTTAGCCTTAACAGGCTTGTTACGACGGAGGTCGATAACAAGTGGCTCAGAGGAGGTGAGCTCCCTTTTTTCCTTGTTGCGAGTGAGATCAACAACAAGTGGCTCAGAAGGAGTGAGCTGCTTTTCGTCCTTGTTACGACGTAGGTCGATAACAAGTGGCTCAGAAGAGGTGAGCTCCTTTTGTCCTTGTTACGACGTAGGTCGATAACAAGTGGCTCAAAAGAGGTGAGCTCCCTTTGATCCTGATCAGCATCAACTGATTTCTTTTGAATTGGCAAGTGAATAGCCAGTGGTTTAGAAGACTGGGAATGTAAAACTCGCCCTTTGACAGGTATGATAAGAGTATCTTTATGCATTGCTTCTTGTTCTTCTTCAGTGTCTAAGGCTAACACAATCTTCATGAATTCATCCTTGTACATCCGAGCGTCGTTGCAGTATGCTTCAACGCCTTTGAAGGGATAAAGATCCGCAACTTCGTTATGGACCTCTCCCTTATCATCAACATATTTGAAACATTGATGAAGGGTTGATGGAACAATATTATGCTCATGTAAGAATGGTCTCCCTAATAGAGCATTATAAGAACAACCATGATTGTCAATGATATAGAAGGTAACTTTTGTGCAAAGATTGCCTATTTGGAGTTTTAAGCGAATCTTGCCCAAAGGTTCACTCCTTTCCTGATTGAATCCAAGGATGGTGGTGATTATGGTGGAGAGACTATGTACAGGAATTTTCAGAGCATCGAGCATTGTTTTCGGCATGATGCTGAGAGCAGATCCCGGATCTATCAGGATACGATCGACTTTCATTGAATCAACATATCCTGTATAGTAGAGAGGACGATCATGCCTATTGTCCTCCATCAACATGTCATCTTGTGTGAAAGTAATGTTCGGAATCAACTCCATAACACTATGACAATGTAGACAAGAGACTGGTTCTGCTTCTGGCTTCTTGAGAAAGGCTAAACAAGTCTCAGCTTGCATAAGAGCTTCACTTAAAGTTTCTCGCGTCTCTCTGGAAAGATGCAAGAGCTCAAAGATAGATAGCCTTGCTGGGGTATTAGCTAGTTGAGCCAATATATCAAAGTTGTAAGGCTTCTCAAGCCCTGTTGGGGATGATTTCTTCAAGGGTTTATCAAAGCGGACTTGTTTGCCTTTATCAGCAGCCACTGGTTTGGGAGGAATAGGAACCACAACTGGTGAAGACGTAGAAGGAATTTCTTCAATAGCAATAGGTTGTGCTAGGACAGGTTCAGAAGAAGAGGCAGGATTCTCTTGAGATTCAGAGTAATCTTTCAGATAAGTTTTTCCTGATCTGGTGCCCAACAGAATTTCTTTATCAACTATGGGGTCAAAAGACACCATGTTGCAAATCTTTATCTTGCCTTTAGAGCGACCTTTCTTCTTGGAAGAAGAATCCTCGAACTCTGAAGTAAGATCGGGATGGATCCACATAACCTCGCCATTGTCAAGAGACAAAGGAACGAGACCTTCGTTTGGTGGATAAAGAAGATTTTCAATCTCGAGAGTAGCCTTCGGAATAGGAATGACACCATGCTGTATCATCTGCGGGGGAAAGTCACCGAACTGGACTGAAACCATATTGGCAGTAACAGTCTTCTCATCTTGTTGTAGAGTAACAACTCCATCATTGACAAGCTCTTGAATCTTACCCTTGAGCACATAACATGCTCGAGTAGGATGTCCAATGAATCGGTGGTAGACACAATACTTAGGATGATCGGTCTTACCGACTTCATCAGGCTTCTTTGGGTCTGGAAGCTGAATCTTATTGCTTTTGAGTAAACACTCAAAGATGCTTGCTGTGTCATTTTCCTCAAACGAATGCTCTACCTTAGGGTGAGGTTCCCTCGGTTGAGGTGCAGCAGGAGTAGAAGTAGATGTAGGCGGAGCTACATTGACAGCCAAGGATTCTTTGCTTTTTAGGTTAATGTTTAGAGTTTCCTTGTTCTTGCGGTTGTTCTGACGATTACCGCCACCTGATGATTGATGTTCATCCCGATCAGGGTTAGACATCTGTACCCCCAGCTGTTTGAATTTTTCAGCACTCACTTCAGCTGCTTTGGCGTTGACAATAAAGGATGGCCAGTCTTGGAACTGAGTTGAGCCTGTCCACATACTGATAATAGGCAAGAGATTTGCCTTGCAAGTGTCTATGGTAATAGCAGCAGGAGTCCCCGGAGGCATTTTCAAGGCTTCTCGACGGAAACGTTCGATGAAACTCTCAGCAGTTTTATTATATTTTTGTTTGATTTTATTGAGGGCAGACATAGTCATGTCATTGAATCCCTCATAGAATCTTTCCAGAAAGATCTGCTTAAGTCCTGAAAAAGAAGTAATACAACCATCGGGTAGACTTCTGTACCAGTCGTATGCTACGCCGGCTAAACAACCGACGAACATCCTGGTAAGAAGAGCATCATTTGGTTGGAGTTGAACAGTCATTACCTCGAAGTGATTGATGAACTGGCTTGGTGAGGTACTGCCGTCGAAAAGAGAGATTGTTGGAATCTTGTATTTGGGAGGAAATGGAACTTCCTTCCATTCAACTGGGTATGGCTGCTTGATTCCCAACCTTTGCAAATTATATTTCTCTTTGAAAGCTTCGAACTGAGTTCACAAGAGTTTAACAGCTTCATTGGTGTCTTCAGATGATGAAGAAGGAGCCGGCGGAGTCAGAGTAGTAGGAGGAGGAACAACATTGTAAGCACCACCCCCAGCGGACTGACTAGGTGTAGTTTGAACTTGCACTTGTACATGAGGCATTTGAGAAGGCATTACTCCCAACCCAGCATTGACAGGTACTGAAGATGCTTTGATCTCCGGACTTGCGGTAGGTATAGTTGGTGGTGTGGCATGTTGGGCCACAATGATAGAATGCATGCTAGCGACCATTTCAGCCATGGTCTTTAGCTTGTCTTCAAGTGCAGCGATTCACTGTTCTTGATTTGCAGACGTTGAAGCATCTTGATCATCAGTGACAACATAAGATGTCACTTCTCTTGGTACAGTGGAAGACACTGTCTGTTCAGAACTTTTGCTGTATGCATCATAGTCGGAGAAAGAGTCATCTCCTGACTGAGAAAGAGGGAAATGACCAGAAGGATCTTGAGGAAGATTCCTTTGACCGAATGTATCTCGGCTTTGGGAATGGGTATGTTGGAATACTCCCTCAGAAGATTCTTGAAGTAGATCCAGATACCGTTGACTTGGTTTACGAGGTTTGTCGTGCTTAGAGCATCTTCTACCCCCAGTGTCTCGAGAAGTCATGTTAACAGAAGCATATAGGACTTCATCTTCATCCTCTGACATTGGTTCAGTTTTAGCAAAAGTCAAACAATCGAAGACAGATCGTTTTGTTGTTTGACAACAACATTGGATGATGACTTTATGATTGCAATGATGATCAGATGATTGAACTAAAGGAGTTGAAGCACTATCTCGTTTTTGCTTGAGATGTTCTCGGAGATCAGAAACCATGCCAGGACGAGGAAAGGTTCGAGGAATATGTTCTTTAACAACATTCGGAACATGGTTCCGATTCTTCAAATATTTTATCCCCTGTGTGTACAAGGAAGTGCTCACCTCATTGGCATAGGTATCAGAATTTTTGTTCCTGGAGGTTTGTCTTTGAGGCTTGACCTTCGGCATAGGTTGTTTACGTTTTGCCGAAGTTGGCCTGTTAAGATATGTTCTTAGATCTGCAAATTCACCCCCAGGGGTTTCTGTTTGTGATACCAACAGTTTTCCCTGTTTGGAACGGGATATTTTGAATGTCGGAAGGTCTTGGAATTCTGCTACTGGGGTAGGCAGAATACCTCTTTGATCAGTACATGTTCCTTTGTCATGAAGGAAAGAAGAATCCTTGTTTGTAGGAGTTCTTGTATTGATAGGTGCCGAAACACGTTCAATTTGATCTTCTTCAGTAAAGATCGAGGAAGACTGAGAAAAGACCAAAGGGCCTTTTCCTTTATTTTGAGAAGAAGGGTTAGCTAAAGAGCGTTTCCCTCTGTTGTCTTCCAAGTCATGAGACAAGGAAGTCTGAGAAAAGACCAACGGGCCTTTTCCTTTATTTTGAGGAAGAAGAGGAATAGCCAAAGGACTACCCCTAGTAGATTGTGCAGGAACAGCAGAGTGTTTAAGGGGAGGAACATAAGTTTCCCTTTTGTTAGAAGAGGAGAGTTTAGCCAAAGGGCTGTTACTCTTGGATTGCGCATACTTGGTTTGCGTATGGGCTACTTGTGCATTAGAAGCTTTGGCAGAAAGTGCATTGGTTCTAACCACAGAAGCTATGGTTTGCGCATCAGGAGTCCTTGCTTTAGGGTGCTTAGAATGTACTTTGCTGGCTGGAGTATTAGTTTGCGCAGGAAAAGCCACTGCCAATTGCGCCAGAGTCATATGAGTCTTGTGTTTTGACAAGGCAGCATATGAAGTAGCCTGTGCAATAGTTGCAACAGATTGCGCAGCATTGACTGCAACAGATTGTGCAGCAGTTGTTGAGATAGACTGTGTAGCAGTTGGCACAGCAGATTGTGCAGCATTCTGACTAGCAGATTGTGCAACAGAGTGTACAACATCTTTGGTGGCAAAACTGCCAGATTGTGCAGCAGTCTTGGAGATCCATACTGAGCGCACTTTGCTCTTGGCAGAAGTGGCTGCAGTACGGGGAGTGGTCTTGGAATTGAGCATCGCCTCGTAGGCTGTCTGGTTGACCTTAACAACCAGCGTCTTTTGCGTCTTCCCGATAGACGCTACGTCACATTGAGTTGCTACTTCCTCGTCGGAGGAGAAAGTTGTCCCCAGCAGAGTCACCATTTTGTTTGCAAAAATAAAAGTTGAAGAACTTTATTGATACAAACTGTGTAATAAAGATTACAAGAATTCTGGGAAAATTACAACTATAGGAATCCAATCTAGATGACGATTGCTTTATCCCTTGGACGATGTGAACTTTGAAGACGGAGCCTTTGAAGTTGAAAACAACTCTGGAAACTGAAGGCAAAAGCCTCGGAAGTTGAAGGCAAAAGCCTTGGAAGTTGAAGGCAAAAGCCTTGGAAGTTGAAGGCAAAAGCCTCGGAAGAATGCAGCAGCACTTGAGCAAGAACTCCTGGACTCTCTGATCTCTGAATATTTTATCTCTGATCTTGATTCCCCTGAATGAAGACTTGAAACTCTATTTATAGAGTTCTGAAAATAACTAACTTTCAGTTATTCTGGACTGCGCAGGATGATTTGCGCAGCATTGGATTGCGCAAGCAGTTGATGGATCGTGGGCCAACTATCATAGACACATGGCATCATTTGATTGAAATGTGCATGATCGTGCATAAACAGTTGCCACGTAATGAGCAATTGATGGCACGAATGCCACGTATACTTTATCAGTTATGTTGATAGAATGCGCAGACTAAACTGCGCAGCTTTGGTTTGCGCAGACTCAGAATGCGCAGGAATGGTTTGTGCAGACTCAGTTTGCGCAAGAATGGATTGCGCAGCCAGCTGTCAGCCGCCCTCGAGCACTGTGCGGCGCCAAAAATGAACAGTCTCCTCGTTATCTGTCAGTTTGTCAGAAAGATTTGATTTGATTCAGGTAATGATGACTTCTGCCACGTCAGCCTGCGCAATTGGAAGTGTGCGCAAACCAGTGTGCGCAATCGGATTGCTGCGCAATCTGTTGCCTGTGCAATTCATCAAAATGATGTATATATTGATTCTTTGACATTGTTGATTGATGCAACTTGATTTTTTTGGACCTACAGTTGATATCGTACCCCAGGTAGAAGGAGCGACAGAGGGTCCCAGCAAACCCTTGTTCTTCTCAAGCTTGGAGGAACCACCGACGTCAGCGGCTACCTCATCCGTCCCCAACGCACTATCAGCAGGCGGTATGGGACATCCCCCCTCCGGCAAAGCAGTAAGATCAACACTTGTCTCCTGACTCGACTCCCTTGGAGTCAGGATCGGCGGACGAGTCTCATTTTCACCATCAAATCCCTCTGCAGGGATAGAACCTGTCGCTACCTCTCGGTCGGCAGCCACCTCAGCCTCCGCTGCTGAGTCTGGGGTAGGGCTCGGCAATGTTGTAGTCGACCTCCCTTCATCTTGACAAGGAGAGGAATCAACCCTCTCCTCTGTTCCAATCACATCTGTTGCCCCCGCAACAGGCTCACGCATCTCTGGAGGAACGTCATCTGAAGACGAAGAACTCCACTCTACTTCCTCACCTGGAAGCCCTATCTCCGCTGGACCCTCATCCAAAGTCTCCACGACGGTTTGCACCACCTCAGGAGCTGCTTCAACCTCAGCTTCCCTTCCAATATAATCTGGAGATACTAAAATCATCGCAGAAATGACATTATCAGGATTCTCCTCCTCGGGAGACATTACAATCGGAGGAATGCGCTCATCAGAAGAGTTCGCCACCTCCTTCGGTTTACTGACGCCCGGTTTTGAAACCCGGGTCTTCTTCTTCAACGGTTCCTACAAAATGAAAGCATATGTCACAAAAATGACAGAAGGAACCAGATTAGGGAGAATGTCTTTACCTCGGCAAGAACTGATACTATTGGCGTTACAGGCGGCACTCCCGTAGCCTTTGGAGTCATCGTTTTTCTCGGCCTTTTTGGTACAGACAAACCGGCTTCTGCGTCAGCCTGCCTCTTCCCAACAGGGGGATCTGCCCGATTACCTCTCACTGGTGCTACAGCAGTAGCCCGATATCCCGCCAACTCTGGTGGACGATATGACCGAGCCGCCACCAACATATTCGGCGTAGCCTCTAGCTGAGTTCCAATGATGAAACTGGTCTCCCTATCATAATCATGAGACACAGTATTCATGGTGCAATACAGCTTAACTGCCGAATACAGGATCTGTGGCCGAGGGTTACGAACTGGCATAGTGAAACGAACACCAATGCACCCGACATTGTAATATTGCCAACCCCGGGCTCCATCCAGTAAACTCCCAGCAAACCCCAGACTGTTACTGGGATTCCGTAACATTAGCTAAGTGTAGCCAAACTGGCGAGCAAACCGGCTTGGCAGATATGGCTCCAGATAGCAGTTATTCTGGTTGCGGTAGACCAAGTGGAAAGGCTGGATACTTTGCGACCAACGAAAACCCCATTTCGGCAGAGTAATCACATCCTCGCCAGAGTCGTCCAAATCTTGGTCAGCCTCGAAATCTTTGAAGATGGGACCGACCTTGACGATCTCCCACCCCTGAAGATAAGACAAGACTCTCCTGCAAACGGGGACGCCAGTGTGCAACCACTTCCTCTTATATAAGCGGCAGATAAAAGCGTCACCTTCAACGTGATCCTCCTCTGGGCCAGGACTCATCACGTTCAGATGATGTAGAATAAACCATCCCACCAGATAATAGAATGGTAGCTCGGCCCGGGGAAATTTATCGTTCCTACCTCTCCCATGGATCACATCCTCAGCAAAGGTCCTCAAGCCCCGCAACATGTTACACACCATCGCGGAGAGGAGAGCAAAGGGCGACCAAAAGCCAATTTTACTGCTCGCAAAATGAGGTTCCGGTGTACCCTCTCCACAGAACCAGATCCGCCCACGAACACACAATTCCGGAGCCATATCATCAAGTATGCCGTCAATACTGCCTTAGATGATATCCGGTGCACACAGTGCCAGAAGCAGCTATACGTATTTTTGCCACTCTCATTTGAAAGGGGAGCCCTCTCGTCTAGCCGGCTCATTTCGGAAGTCACTTCCGCGGGTTTCAGCCCTTGCGGAGTCGTAAATCGGATCTTCGAGGAGTCCGCCAAATCCTGCTTGAAGACAAAATCCCTCCAAGCAGTCACATGAGGCTGAGTCCTGCCTTTGTCCTTTCGTTGCATTAGATAATGATGGCTCGCCACCTCTTTGAAAACAGCCATCATCGCTGGGTCCTTCTTTTCCAGAACAAGGATCTCTTCATTCGACGAGAAATATTCCTCGTACGGTTCCGAGCCCCAAGGAAGCTTGGACACCTCATACATCTCATGGAGAGCCAACCCCAACTGCTCCACTAGAGTAAAGAAAGTGCCAGTCTGGGCATTGAACATTTCCAAGAATGCAAGGAACATATGCTTATTGAGATCCACGCCAGCCTGTGTGGCACGGATAGCGGCCGTCAACCCAATCTCTTTAAACTCAGCCTTGAACTTCGACAACACCCAAAGGGTCAACTCGTCCCACTTCGGCATGTGGTGACACCAACCTTCAATCCTAAAGCTACCTTTCGGATAAATGACCCTCGATGTTAGCATCCGATTTGTAAAGGTCGAAGCACTGAAGGCAAAGGTGTCATTAGGGACCTCACTATAAAGACTCCTAGGGCGCAAAGTTCGACAACTGAACGAGGGTCCAGCTTGCGAGGCGGCCAAGGTATCCCTTTGATTCGAAGTAACATTAATCGAAAGAGTACCCCCCTAGTGTCCCTCCTTGAGAATGAGTAAGTTCCCAGGGCAACCTTCTCTTGGAAGCTAAACGGTAGAAGGCCGTCAGCGGCAACTGGCGTTCAAGTTGTCGCATGTACAGAACCATGTCCTTCGCAGAGAAGAACCAATCTTCTTTGATCTTCAGTATCTTCGCCTCATTGGAGATCAGTCAGTCACCGAACAAAAAGGCAGGTTTTAAGAAGGTCACGTCCTTGGACTCAGCAGATTTCAGTTTACCGCTCTCCATCATAGTCTAGAGGAAAACCGGCGACTGATTCTGGATTTGCAGCATTCTCTCAGGAGGTTGATTCAGTAGGATAGCATCCTTCGCTGGGTTAATAACCTCCTCATCGAAATCAACTCTCATTTGACAAAGAGAAGCATCCAAAAGGACTTCATTTAGCAAAAGGATAGTCATCGACACTGACACAACAAAAACAAAAGTCAGGCAAGAAGCTTTAAGAAGACAAAGTGTGTCAAGCAGCCTGGCGCATCATTAGGGTCTAAACCCATGCACATCAGCAGTGAAGCTTCGGCGCATCATCAGGGTGTAAACCCATGCGCGTCAGCAGTGAAGCCTCGGCACATCATTAGGGTGTAAACCCATGCGCGTTAGCAGTAAAACCTCGATGCATAATCAGGGCCTAAACCCATGTACGTCGGCGGAATAAGCCTCGACGCATCATCAGGGCAGAAGTCCATGCGCGTCGGCAACAAAGAGTTAGAGCACACCAACTCAGCCGTGTGATTCAAACTCGTCTAAGCAAAAAAAGGTGGAAAAGACGACACCCACCCGTCACCGCAGGCTGAACGTCGGCCGGAGTCACAATGGTGACAGGAGCGTTCTCCTCGGCGAACTCCGCAGGCTCCTTTTCCTTACCAGCACTGCCGCGAGGAGTCTTGGGAGCCATTTCTTGAAAGAAGAAAGTTAGGGTTTTTCAAAGAAGAACTCTAAAAGACAAAAGCAAAGAGATGAAGAACTCTCTCTCTTCACCTCACGCCTATTTATAGGCTCAGTAGCACGCGTGAACCGATAAAGTGTGACCTCAGCCGCCGCCTCGGGTTCTGCGAGGAGATAACTGTAAATAAATCCAAAAAAGATCATCATTAATCTTCTTGGTTGTTGAAGCGTTATCATTTGCATTAACTGAGAGGAGCATGCGCCCAATCACTGATGCGCGAAGTATCCATGCGCCCGAACAGTCATGTGCCCCAATCACCATGCTTCTTATTCAAAGTATTCCAAAACTTGACAAAAAAAGTTTTGAAAACTTTGACGGGGGTCTTGTAGAAGCATAGAATTTCAGGACCAGAAATCCTATGCGCCAAACACTACATGCGTCAGGGAGCTCAGATGAAGTACTTGGCACAGCAGCAAAAGAATAAACATTAAAAGAGGATTTTTATTTCATATAAAAGTCTATTACATGTCTAGAAAAGACTGTACAAAGGAGAACTTCTACAAAAAGAAAAGACCCTAAGTCTACAACCAGGAGCAGCAGCCACCATGCGCTCTCAGCCAGGCGCATCTCACCATACACTCTCAGCCAGGCGCATCTCGCCATGCGCTCTCAGCCAGACGCATCCCTTCAGCAGCTCAGTTATGTGCATCCCTTCAGCGGCTCAGTTATGTGCATCCCTTTAGCAGCTCAGTTATGTGCCGCCCTTCAGCGTCCCACAGGCGCATCATGAAGTGTCAGCATATGCGCCATCAAATGCTTCGACTAATGAAGCATTTATTGAGCAGAACGAGGGTGGCAATCAACCCTCTAGCTGGAGGAAGAGCTCCCCAAACCAAGGAAGAGGAGAGCACCGCGATCGACCCATGGCTAAAGGAGCAGCTTTCAACCCAACCAGAATGGGCAACACCCACTCTAGCGGGAGGAGGAGCTCTCCCAAAGCCCAAGAAAGATGATCGGGGCACCGAATTTCGATCTGCGGCTCTTCCAGCATAACGGAGACGAGGCTCGAGCATCCCGATCTTTGGATACAACAGGCACCTTTCGCCTGCCTCAGAAGCCTCGACTCCGACTTTTGGATGTAACAGTCATCTTCAAATGCATCAATGAAGACAGTACGTCGCATCTTCACCCTCGGGAGCATCTCATCAACAGAATGTCCTCGAGCAAACAAATTCATTTCGGAAGGACGTGAGAGAACGAGAAGCAAACTCTCTCCATGCTACTATTTATAGGCCGGGCAAATCAAACCCATGCGCTAAGTGGCTGGCTCTCCGAATCCCGTGCAATAAATTTGCATTAAATGGTGATGAACCTGACGCTTCGAATTCAGCCAAGTAAAAAATGGCTATTTAAAGCACTCGAAGAACGTAACAGTCGGACCAATAAAGACGCATCATGTAAAGCAGATGCGCCGGTCGGACCGCGCATCATACAGATGCATCCCTCAGCACCAAGCGCCTTACAAGGATGCGCCCCATGCGTCCCCATGCGCCTAGTGGAATGCCGATCAATACGCCCACTCAACAGCCATCACCTGTCAAGAACATTAAATGCTGAAGTCTGACAGAGTTGGCAGCACGTCGCCCGAAGACTGCACAGTTGACAGCTTTTGCAGAAGACGAAGCATCACCAACGTCAGCATCATCATTACTTTACTCCGACGGTTACAGCTACGTGGCCACCCAACCATCTTGCATGCGCCTCCGCAGCCATGCGCCCAAATCTCTGCATGCGCCTCAAAAGCCATGCGCCTCAGACTTTTCTCTGATCCCTAAAGACAGAAGTAAAGTCACTACTGAAGCCTCGCATGCGCCTCAAATGCCATGCGCCCCGATTGGTTCGTGGCTCCTAAAGGTTACGAGTCAAAGCCTCCTCATACGCCCAATCCCGGGCACATACTATCATATCACTCCCTACCAAATCCAAGATCTTCGAGCCATGGACCTACGACACGTGTTCTTTGACTCGATTCAGCCTATGAAGGGGTGCTAACCACCCAAGATCTCAGCAACAGAAAGATCCTCTCCCCTGCTACGTGCCAGCCCACAACAGCAGCATGAAGGATTCAACTCCTCAATCAAAGCGCATCATCCATGCGCCTCCATCAGCAATCACCACGTAGCATTCCCACAACCAGGCGCATCCGATATATGTACGCATGAGCAGCCAGCCTATAGACTATAAATAGAGGGATCATTTCCTTCTTCCACACACATCATATAAGCACCGACATACATTTACAGAGGCAGACCTGCGAGCATACACAGAGAGGTAGATACAGACACTCAACGTCTTCCTCCTCTCAGCAAGCTCCAGCACCCAGAGCAATCCAAACCTTCAGAGAATCGAGAACCGTCGTCAGATCGTCAACGGAGTCAACGCATTACCACTCGCTCCATCGGCACAAAGGACCCAGATAAACAAAAGTGTACTCCTAGGACTACGTCTAAGTCCTACATTGTAACACTGTTCTGTTTGTATTGAAATTTGCAATAACACAATTTTAATGGTAAATAATTTCTACCCTAGCTTTCGATTTTGCCATCCATTTTTTGTATTTACAATTATTCCTAAGACTCATTACAGACTCCAGATATACTGTAGCAGGTGTAGAGTTCTTCAGAGTCTTGAAATAATGATGGCATGGCTTGGCTTTTTTCTTTGGCGGCAGCTGTCCAAAGATATCCAGTTTGTGAAAACTGAATACCTTTCGGGGGGCTTCGCCCCTGAACCCCCGATGAGGGGCGCTGCCCCCTCGACCCCCCATCCGCTGACCAGGCAGTGGAAACCCCGGGTGCGTGGCTCCGGAGATATCGTCGGGTTGTTCAGAGAAATCTTGTGGGATCCGTCGTCTTTGGCCCACCATGATTTCTTCATTATATATGTCCACATAGATCTTGCTTATTGCTTTTCTGCATGTACATGTTAGACGAACAAAGCAATATACATAGTAGCAAGTATGATAAGTTTAATACACATTAGGACAATGCTGAGTTTAAGTATAAGTGCTAAGGTGATAGCATAAATGTTAGTGATATCATAATGATTAAACTTAATTGAATGACCACAATGAAAAACATAGTTTTGATTTTGGCAACTCGATTAAATTTAAGATAGATAAGCTCATATCACTAAGATGTAAACCAATAGGCACATATCACCAAAGGTATAAGTATAATTAGAAATGCTATAGCGATAGTATTAAGATTAGTGATAATGAAATGCTAAACTTAACAGATTAACCATATTCAAAAACATGATACAATCATTGGGCCAACAATCTCCTCCTTTTTTATTATGGCAAATCGGTTAAGTTTAGTATGGACACAATAGATGTATGTATCACTAATATACAAAATACATATGCAATATCACTAAAAGCAGACTACTTTGATCACTTATAAATACATACTTAAACTTACTTCTCCCCCTTTGACATGATCAAAAATAGGCTCTCCCGTACTAAGAGATAAAATAAAAACAATCTCAAGCATAGAAATCAGAGCATGGGAAAGTCATAGACAAACATGATCAAGATATACTAATGAAAAATAATGGGAGAAGGGTGTAATGACAAGTTTATAAAGCTACATAGCCAATGTAGAACATTAAATTTTTAAAAGAAGCATGTCAAAACACAATATAGTTGGTAAAACAAATAAAATTGAAAAACAATCAAAAAAATAGTTTTACCAACTTGAAATCCAAGAAAAAAACTCCAAAACATAATATTGTATGAATTAAAACTCTAGTTTTGGAAGGAAGCGATATACCAATTGAAATAAAAGATTTCAATCAAGGATTTCAGTCAAAAGCCCATGAGGATTAGATAATTGCAAAGTAATTGATATAAAATAATCTCTTTATTTGCAAAATCTATTTGCTTACCCAAGTTAATGCATTTGAACTCAATTACCTTATCATGTTATGTGAATATCCTTTAGATAAGCATGAAGGTAAAGAAGAAAAATACTTGAGAGAGAGACATACAGTCGACTTGAATGCTCCCCCTCAAAGTATTACCAATATAGATAAACAAAAATTTTAGGTAAGTCCTCAATAAGAAAAGCCAAATCAATTATACATATAAGGAAATCCAAAACAATGAAAGCATAATAGTCATCAAGATAAGATATGAAAGTTAATATTAACAAGAAGACCTATTTAATCCATATAAAAGAGGGAGATAAATAATAAATACACTTGCATACACTCTCATAAATCCTTCACAAATAAAAATATCATGACCTCAATTAATAGGATATGAAATAGAAGAAAATACGGGTCCAAGATGAACTAGGTATACGACATATTACAGGGTATAAATGAATTGAATCAATTAATTTACTCCCCCTCAAAATATGCGTCTAGTTCCAAAGCACTTATAGCATAAAATATATATAACTAAAGGATTTGGAGGTAAATCAACTATGAATTTCTCCCCCTTGCTCAATGAATATAAGGCAACAATATCGTCAAAAGACGAATAATGTCATCTTTAGTCAAGAGAAGATGTCCAATTAATAGCCGCTAAAGATGAAAAATCAAAAGAATATTCTAATTAACCACATATAATCAAAAAATGGCATACATTAGTCTATATTGAAGGATCTCATACTTAAATATGATAGATCAATGTATGTTATCCTTTGAGAAAATGTCATCATGAAAAAGAATAGAGTCAATTAAGAACAATCATGATGATAGACAGAATATAGCTCAAAAATAAAATAATGATAAAACTCAAACATCATGTCCATGATTATCTATTTAAGAAAGAATCAACCAATTTATTACTTTACATGGACTAGGTATGTTTCACCATATATGTACCCATCAACGGGTAAAATCCAAACCTTGCTAATGGTAAATAATAAACCATAAAGGTCAAATAGCAAAGGCCCATATGTGGAAATCCATGAGTAGTCAAGGTAGAGTAATAAATTAGTTTGATAATTACATAATAAGATAATATAGGACTACTCAACCATTATGATCTTTTATCAATAAAAATAAACAAGTTAAACATGATCCAACAAATCTCATAAAGAAAATTCTAAACCCATATTTATGATAAGATCTCATAAATCAATGAAAAATATGGAAAAGAGTCATTCTCATTTAAATGATTGCAAATATAATCAAGAAAAGATGTAAATGATAATACGATAAAATCATGACTCAAAAGTGAGAGAAATTTAAGAGATACTTGCTAATGACTAATAAGGAAGGAGACTTAAAGAAAAGAATCACAAACCTCCAAGAGACAAGATCTAATCAAGAATTTGTAAAACTAGTTTTAGAGAACAAACATATGTATCTAAAATATGATACAAATTACATTTAGAAGAATCACAGATCTTGTTTATGTAAACTAGCATATCATATATAGATTGAAAAGAAAAACAATAGCTAGATGAGTGAAAGTGAACCAAATTATATAGCTTAACAATATATCATAAATAAGCAAGCTACATAACTAACTAGAATTAATGAGGTAGGCCATTAACAAGATAAATGTGCTCATTTAATCTTAAGTCACTAACACTAAAGATACTTGCTCAAGTATAGAGTTCACAAAGAGGGCAATACATTTTGAATGAACAAAATGATTTAGACTCTTTACTAAGCAAGGATAAGAGCATAAGATGACACATAAATGAATTAATCTCTTATCAAGTATAGGCCAAAAGAGATATTCACGAAAACATAATAAAATAAATCTCTTTGCCAAGTATTGAGATTAACCCAAGATAATGAAATGATAGATTGATCTAGAGAATGCAAAATACTATAGCTATTATAAAATAAGTGTATTCTCTAGAAATGGGAAAATCTTAACACAAAAGTGTTTGCCATTAAAATCTTTTGATTGTAAATTTTAATTACAAACAGAACAATGTTATAATGTAGGATTTAGACGTAGTCTTAGGAGTACACTTTTGTTTATCTGGATCCCTTGTGCCGATGGAGCGAGTGGTAATGAGTTGACTCCGTTGACGATCTGACGACGGTTCTCGATTCTCTTAAGGTCTGAGTTGCTCTGGGTGCTAGAGCTTGGGGAGAGGAAGAAGACATTGAGTGTCTGTATCTGCCTCTCTGTATATCGGTGGTTGTGCGATGTGTATGTCGGTATGTAAGAAGGAAGTGATCCCCCTATTTATATCCTGCAGGTTGGCTGCTCAAGCGCATATGTAGGATGCGCCTGTACGCGGGGACGCCACGTGGTGATAGCTGATGGAGGCGCATGGACGATGCGCTCTGATTAAGGAGTTGAACCCTTCCTGTTGCTGTCGTAGACTAGGGCAGAGCTAACACGTAGCAATGGAGAGGATCTTTCAGTTACTGAGATCTTGGGTGATTAGCACCCCTTTATAGGCTGAATCAAGTCAAAGGACACGTGTTGTAGGTCCATGGCTCGAAGATCTCGGTTTTGGTGGAGAGTGATCTGATAGGATGTGCCTGGGATTGGGCGCATGGGGAGACTTTGGCTCGTAACCTTTAGGAGTCACGAACCAGTCGGGGTGCACGACTTTTGAGGCACATGCGGGGCTTCAGTAGTGACTTTACTTTTGTCTTTAGGGATCAGAAAAAAGTCTGAGGCGCATTGATTTTGAGGCGCATGCAGAGATTTGGGCGCATGGCTGCGGAGGCACATGCGAAATGGTTGGGCGGCCACGTGGCTTGTAACCGTCGAAGGGGAGTAATGATGATGCTGACGTCGGCGACGCTTCGTCATCTGCAAAAGCTGTCAACTATTCATTCCTCGGGGGACGTGCTGCCAACTCTGTCAGACTTCAGCATTTAATGTTCTTGACAGGTGATGAGCTGTTGAGTGGGCGCATCGATCGATGTTCCACTGGGCACATGGGGACGCATGGGGGTACATCCTTATGAGGCGCTTGGAGCTGATGGGTGCGTCTGTATGATGTGCGGTCTGATCGGCGCATCTGCTTCGTATGATGCGTCTTTATTGGTCCGACGGTTACGTTCTTCGAGTGCTTTAAATAGCCGTTTTTAACTTGGCTAAATTCGAAGCGTCAAGTTCATCACCATTTAATGCAAATTCATTGCACAGGATTCGGAGAGCCAGCCACTTGGCATATGGGTTTGATTTGCCCGGCCTATAAATAGTGGCATGGAGAGAGTTTTCTTCTCGTTCTCTCACGTCCTCCCGAAATGAATTTTTTTGCTCGAGCACATTCTGTTGATGTTGATGCACTCGAGGGTGAAGATGCGACGTATTATCTTCATTGATGCACTTGAAGGTGACTATTACATCCAAAAGTCGGAGTCGAGGGCTTCTGAGGCAGGCGGAAGGTGCCTGTTGCATCCAAAGATCGGGATGCTCGAGCCTCATCTTCGTTATGCTGGAAGAGCCGCAGATCGGAATTACGGTGCTCCGATCATCTTCCTTAGGCTTTAGGAGAGCTCCTCCTCCCGCTAGAGTGGGTTTTGCCCATTCTGGTTGGGTTGAAAGCTGCTCCTTTAGCCGCGGGTCGATTGCGGTGCTCTCCTCTTCCTTGGTTTGGAGAGCTCTTCCTCCAGCTAGAGGGTTGATTGCCACCCTCATTCTGCTCAATAAATTTTTCATTAGTCAAAGCATTTGATGGTGCATATGCTGACACTTCATGATGCGCCTGACTGGGACGCTGAAGGGCGGCACATAACTGAGCTGCTGAAGGGATGTACATAACTGAGCCGCTGAAGGGATGCACATAACTGAGGATGCACATAACTGAGCTGCTGAAGGGATGCGTCTGGCTGAGAGCGCATGGCGAGATGCGCCTATTTGAGAGCGCATGGCGAGATGCGCCTGTTTGAGAGCGCATGGTGGTTGCTGCGCCTGGCTGTAGACTTAGGGTCTTTTCTTTGTAGAAATTCTCCTTTGTATAGCTCTTTTTTAGACATGTAATAGATTTTTATGTGAATAAAAGTCCTCTTTTAATGTCTATTCTTTTGTTGTGCCAAGTACTTCATCTGAGCTCCCTGGCGCATGTAGTGTTTGGCGCATAGGGTTTATGGTCCTGAAATTCCATGCTTCTACAAAAAGCTCAAACCATAGTAGCTAAAGTCATAAGAAATATGATGTAACAATTACATGTATGCTTATGTGCTACAAAAACCATTGGGCAACAATAATTCAAAAAGAAGTCTAAACCCAAGGAATGAGCAAAGAAAGATCATTAAGATCATGAAAGCTAAATGCTAAAGATATCAAGAAGTATATTTTTCAAAGAGCTTTCATAGTGCACCCATAGTAAATTATAAAGATGCAGACTAGAAAATATGCATTAATTAAGGAGATAAATTTAACATGCAAGGTAAAACACAACTATGTGATCCTTAATAGAACATCCATAATTAGTCATGAGCAAGACATTAATAAATATTTTCTCTCAACATCCTAACTTAAAGGTATAAAACAAATAAATATCAAAATTTAGGAATCACTTATATATATGAAACTATATATAACACGAATAGGCATACATGAAAAGATCAAAAATTAATTAAGAACATGTATCCATAATGCCAACCAAAAAGTCAAGAAGATATCATCAAAGGAAGACTTTAAGGAAGAAGCTAATTGATTCAAGAAGAACAAATTTGGTCAAAGGAATCAATAGCTAAGGTATGAGATAAGTACAAGTTTGAAGGTAACAAGTATATTTAAATACTCTTCAAGTCAATATAAAACTTTAGCTTAACTCATATGCCCACATAAAGATATTTATAATAAAAAATATCAACATAAGAAATACATGATCTACATGTAAATGGAAATTTTAATGAATATAGTCATGTATCCTTAATGAAAGTTTAAAAAATTTCACAAATTCAAAACACATATAAATAAGCTTAATTAGGCAAAGACATAATTGATTCTCAAGAAGATAATCAAAATAAAATGTGAGAATCAATGATAAATATATTATTCAAGCACAAGGTTAAAATAGAAGTACAAGTGTATACTTGTCAAGTGATAAGAAGCTTGTGCTAACCACATATATTCACAAATACCGATTAAGATAAATGTGACATATCGAATACAAATCGGCAAGAAGTAACTATCTCAAAAACTTTAAAGGCGGAGAGTTAAAATCATATAAACTCAAATCAAAACCAAGCTTCTATGGACTAGAGTGATATACATGCTTTATAAATAAAGATTAAGAAAAACGAGCATGCATATATAAATGTGCCACACTAATAGAAAATGAGTGATAAACTCTATAGTGTGAACTAATCATTTAAGCTGAGCAACTAGTCATACTAGATAAAAGAATTAATAAGAAAATTAACTAAGCATGCTAGTATAAAATCTCACATTGATTTATATAGAAGACAACTAAAGGATATCAATGAGAGCTAGTAATAAGACATCAAGAGAAACATGCTAGATTCTACAAATATAAACAATTTAAAGAAAATCGTTTAGCATGTTACCAAAGTGGCTCTAGTGGCCATGCTTGTGTTGGTGCAATTGCTTGGAAGATGATATTTGAGCTTTGCAACCACCAACACGCTCCTCGGTGCTATGTTTCGATACAAGAAGCTTCACCTACAACATTAGATGAAGACTTTGGTATCCAAATAAACTTGGATCCACATTTATTAGCTTAATTTAGGGACCCATATAGCACCTACTCTAGCATTGGTAGTAAAAGTCCTACGAATAGGGCATGTAAAGCTCATGTGTCCAATACGAGAGCAATAAAAGCACCTAATGCTAGTGTGTGCACATGTATCAGAATGAGCATGGTTATGAACATGTGACATACTAGAATGATGAATATCTCTAGAGTGAGCACGAGAAGATTTTATTTTAAGAATATTATGTTCTAATAGCAAATCATCATGCAAACAAGTAAGAGAATCAAATTTAGCATTTAAAGCATAATTCTTTTTTTCAAATAAAGCAATTCTAGAAATAAAATCATCATTTTGTTTCTTTAAAGAATCAATAGAAGAATCGTGCAAAGAAGTTAACACAAGCGTTTGACTTTTAAGATCTTCTATAGATGAGGAAAGAGATTTGATTTTCAAGATTAAAGCCTCATTCAAACTCTTTAAAGAAACATATGATGAGTTTTGAGAATCAAGTCTAGATAATAAATTATTATTTTCATTTCTTAAAAAATTATTTGTTTCTTCTAAATGAATAACCTTTTCAGAAAGTTCTTCATTTGTAGATTGAAGGTTGTCAAGAATCTCTAAGGATTGTTTAGCCATGGCTTTCCACTTAGAGCATTTCTTGCATCTAGAAGAAACATGATTGTCTATGCTACTAGAAGTAAAACTCTCTTTATCGGAGGAGGAGTAGGAGGAATACGATGCCATAGAAAAATAACAATGATCTACTCTAAGGATGTTAAGCCTAACAATAGAGTCCTTGCTCTGATACCAATTGTAGGAACCCTAGGGGGTGAATAGGGTCAAGCTAACTAATCAAGCACTAAGCACAAGCTAATGGGCAATTTAAAAATATAAGTGCAAGAGAAGAAGCAATAACAATACCGACACACGATATATCCTGGTATCCTTCCAAGAGCCACTCCAGTCCTGGAACTCTCTCCAGCTTTAATCCACTATTTGAGTAAATAGTTACACACGAGTTTAGATTCGAAGAACTCGCCAACTTCTTACACGAGAGCTTTAATCCAAAGGCCTCTCCGATTTCAACCGAGAGTTTGGATACGAAGACTCTCCAACTTCAACCTTTCACAATATGTTTTTATCTTCTTATACAATAAGATGAATATCTTACTTTTCAACTCAATAACTCTAACACAATTTGTGGATGGCAAATGAAAGCTTTGTAGAGTTGTTTGTGGATAGGCTTTGGTGGTTTAGAAATTTTTAGGCTCAAAGCATCAACCTTGAATGAAGGGGTTCAAGGCTATTTATAACCAAAGCATTGAAAAGAGCTCAAAGGCAACTTTTCAGTCAGCGAACCGGTATACCGTCGGTATGGACCGGCATGCCGTCGGTATACCAGTCTGGAATGTAACGGCTAGAAATATAGCCGTTGGGATTATTAAACGCTCGAAATATGACCATTGGAATTTCAAACGTTACTGAATCGACATACCGTCGGTATGGACCGACATGCCGTCGGTATGCCGATTTTGTAGATAGAATTTTTCTGTAAATAAAATCGGTATGCCGTCGGTATAGACCGGTATACCGTCGGTATGCCGATTTTCATCCAAAAATGATCCTGTGCTAATTTCTACCATAGCTTTCGATTTTTCCATCCCTTTCTTGTATTTATAATTATTCCTAAGACTCATTACATACTCCAGATATACTGTAGCAGGTGCAGGATTCTTCAGAGTCTTGAAATAATGATGGCATGGCTTGGCTTCTTCCTTTGATAGGTGTTGGCTTTTTCCCTTGGCGGCAGCTGTCCAAAGATATCCAGTTTGTGAAAACTGAATACCTTTCGGGGGCTTCGCTCCCGAACTCCCGACGAGGGGCGCTGCCCCCTCGACCCCCCGGGTGCGTGGCTCCGGAGATGTCGTCGGGTGGTTCAGGAAAATCTTGTGGGATCCGTCGTCTTTGGTCCACCATGATTTCTTCATTGCATATGTCCACATAGATCTTGCTTATTGCTTTTCTGCATGTACATGTTAGACGAACAAAGCAATATACATAGTAGCAAGAATGATAAGTTTAATGCACATTAGGACAATGCTGAGTTTAAGTATAAGTGCTAAGGTGATAGCATAAATGTTAGTTGTTGTATATTTTATTGATTGGCTACTCCACTACTTATAGGGAGTCTAGCTCCTCTTCATACTACATTTTCCAATGTGGGACTAAATCCCTTATTAGTTCTCAACAGATATCATAATGATTAAACTTAATTAAATGACCACAATCAAAAACATAGTTTTAATTTTGGCAACCCGATTAAATTTAAGATAGATAAGCTCATATCACTAAGATGTAAACCAATAAGCACATATCACCATAGGTATAAGTATAAGTAAAAATGCTATAGCGATAGTATTAAGATTAGCGATAATGAAATGCTAAACTTAACAGATTAACCATATTCAAAAACATGATACAATCATTCGGCCAACATATCTCTCATTAAAATATGTGTTTCTCATAGACATGTCTCTCATTACAGGTACAGGTACATGTCCCTCATTAAAAGTAGATGTATCTGTCAAAGTCTACTGGCTCTAGTGGTCAGCAGGTGGAGACATAGCGCATTATGGTTGAGTGAATTCTATCCCATGGAAAAGCGGATTATTTTTTCCAATTATGATGGGAGTTGCAAAACAATTGCCAGCTCAATCATTTCTTCAAACACTCGTACTTACTTTACTCACATATGGGCCAGGGGACCCATGTCCTATACATCCTATTTGGCCCACTTGTCTAGTTGGCAGGGCATGTGATCGAGGAAAACAGTTAAAAGGACATGTGATTGAGGGAAGTATTTCACACGTGTCAACTAGGACCGCCTAAAATGTATCTCATTAAAAATATAGAAGTTTTATAGTAGTCAAAATGGTTCCATCTATCAACTTTGCCTAAATTGGAATAATAAGTTGTTATAAGGGTTATTTACACTAACTACCCCTAAGTTTTGGGTTTATAACAAAGGGTACCCCTACTTTTAAACTAATTACCACCCCTCCCTTTAGAAAAAAAAAATTAAAAATAAGGGGTTGTTAGTGTTATAACTTTTTATTTTTATCTTAAAGTAGGGGTACCTCGTGTAATAAACATAAAACGGGGGTAAACAGTTTAATTAGTTTAAAAATGGGGGTACCCCATGTTATAAATCCAAAACTTAGGGAAAGTTAGTGTAAATAATCCTTGTTACAAATACTTAGTAAAATAAAAATCTCCATGGGTATAATAATATATATAACCACATATCGGTCATAAATATTGTTGGCTGATTTAGAAAATGCTTAGAAAAATGATACGAGATATGTAGCATTTTATTCTATGTTACATGAACGTGAATATGGCATGACATGGTATGGACATGATGACATGGACAAGGAACCAATTTTGACATGTCCTAGTAAATTTTGGAGTTGTTATGTCATGTATGGAATAAGAATCCAACATGATAAGCTACAGACACGGTATAACTTTTGGAGTGGTTGTGCTTCCTAGATTCTATTAAGGCCAATCATAACTACCAATTCAGATTCTTCCCCAGATGAAATAAGTTCATTCATCCATCCAATTCCTTATATCTATGTTACCTTAATAATCTATTCAAATTATTCTCATCAACTAAAATCCATTATATAATCCCAGTTAGATGCACAACATGTAGAATTACCAATCCTTCTTAAATTTTTGCATAAACGTAACTTTTTCTTTAAAGAATTATTATTTTTTGGCTACCCGGAAACTGACGATGTGTTTGGAAACCTTTTTAAGAAGAGAGAAAAATTTGAGAGGAAAGAAGTTGAAGGTAAATTTATTTTTTTTTCCCTTCCTTGTTTCGATGACCAAAATGTAGGAAAAATTTAAAAACAAATTTTTGTTTGTTTGTCGATAAATATATAATTACTATTTAGTCCTTGGTTTTCACAAATCACAATTTATAATTATTTTTAAAGGGTACTTGGGTAAATTCTTCCAAAATCCTCTCAACTCTCTCTCTATTTTCCTTCCAGTTTTAGGAGAAAAATTTTTGAGTGACGCCCATAAGATTTTTCCTCTCAAATTCTCCTCCCCCTTCCCAAACACCACCATTTTTTTTATTTTCCTCTCATTTTCCCCTCAATATTTTCCTCTCTTCATTTTCCTCCCTTCCCAAACATGCCTGAAACTCCGACACTACTACTCGAAACCCCTATAACCAAACTCACAAGGAGGGCCCAAAACCTTAATATCTAAATGAAGCTACTAATCTTATAAATCTCTATATGGTGCAAAAAAATATTGTCTTAAAAGAAAATCTTAAGAGCATGTAGGAAATAATAATGCCTTATTTGCGTTGATGGGGGCTGATTATAATATATATAGTGTCTACATAATTGGGCTTATGGGCCATATTTACAATAGTTACAAATATAATCTAACACCCCCCCTCAATTTGGAGCATGCAAATCACAAATGCCTAACTTGGGAAGGAAAGAATCTAACACATGCTTTCCAAGGGGCTTGGTGAAGATGTCAGCCAGTTGAGTAGAAGTAGGAACATGCGAGGCTATTACGGTGCCATCTCTAATAGCATCGCGAACAAAATGCAAATCCACCTCAATATGCTTACTGCGCTCATGAAATACCGGGTTCTGAGCCAGGTGCAGGACTGACTGACTGTCACAATACACCGACATAGCAGACTCCTGGCGAACGCCCAAACACACCAATAACTCCTTCAACCATTTCAACTCACAAACAAGTGCAACGAGAGATCGGTATTCAGCTTCAGCGGAAGATCGGGAAACAGTTGGTTGCTTCTTGGTCTTCCAAGAAATAGGAGACCCCCCTAGAAACACCAACCAGCCTGTAACAGATCGGCGGGTCAAGGGACAACTGGCCCAATCGGAATCACACCAACCAGAAAGACGGAGATCGCAATCAGCTTTCAAAAGAATACCCTGTCCCGGTGCATGTTTGAGATATCTGACAACTCTCAAAGCAGCATGCCAATGATCTTGTCGAGGCTCCTGTAAGAATTGAGACAAGATATGCACAGCATAGGCTAAGTCACGGCGAGTAAATGATAGATAAATCAACCTCCCAACCAGCCTCCGATAAGTCTCTGCATCCGCGATCTTTGGACCAGTCGATGCTGCCAGCTTGTGATTGGGCTCCATGGGAAAGCCAGCAGGTCGAGACCCCATCAAGCCGTATTCTGAAATGATGTCCAAAGCATACTTTCTTTGACACAAGGAAATTTTTTCTGCACTCCGAGCCACCTCTATGCCAAGAAAGTACTTCAACACACCAAGGTCCTTCATGTGAAAGCAAGAACTAAGGTACTTTTTGAAAGCATCTAAAGCACCTGAGTCATTACCAGACACAATCATATCATCCACATAGATCAAAACATGCAGATCTACCTTTCCTTTAAAAAGAGAGAAAAAGGAATAATCGAAATGAGATTGAATAAATCCATAGGATATCAGGGAAGCAGTAAGCTTAGCAAACCAACAACGTAGTGTCTGTTTCAATCCATATAGAGACTTACGCAGGCGACACACTTTGTTGGGTTCACTGTGCAAAAAACCTGGCGGCAACTTCATATACACTTCTTTTGTCAGATCTCCATGAAGAAAAACATTGTGCACATCCATCTAGTGCAATGTCCATCCTCTCACAGCTGCAACGCCAAGAACGCCCTAACTATAGGCATCTTAGCTACCGGGGCAAATGTCTATGAATAATCGATCCCCTCAACCTGATGATTACCGAACACAACCAGCCGTGCCTTTAAGCGCTCAATACTACCGTCGGAGTTGTACTTTATTTTGTACACCCATCTACTTCCTAAAGCTTTCTTCCCAGGAGGCAAATTGTCACGCCCCAGAACCAGAATACTGGAGAGCGGGGGCAGACATAGCCAGCTACGTATAATAAAATAGAATCCACCTCTCTATACGGTCATGGCTGTCTAGATATATGAGGGTTTATCTATAATCCATCAGTCTCTTAAGGTCATGAACAGGCCTAGTGTCTCAATCACAAGCAAGCAATTAATTGTTACAAGATGTAAGATAACCAAATATACAATAGTAAGGCATCCCAAACATTACATATTCAGCTGATCATGAAGCTAGTCATTATAAAATGTGAGGACTAGCAAGAGTTTTAGTCATACATGATCAACCCTAGGTTGCCAATCATGTTACAGCCCGTAGGCAGACAGTAAATAAAAATATACACGAGCTAACACTTACTCGGCGGCTAAACGCCTCAAAAGAATAATTTTACAATAGAGTGAAAGAGCCAAAATAAACCCATTCGTTGCCAGGATTCCGTCTAGTGGTCACCATCTGGCTGGAAAACCGATAGATCCTCTGGAGTTGCTCCGGTATTTGGCCATACAAAACCAGCTGGGTCAGATCCCAGAAAGTGCAAGTGCCACAATGGAGGCTTCACTTAGGAACTAAAACCAGCAATTAGCACAAAACATAATTACATAAAAGACAGTAATGAAAAGGCTTGATAACAACAGCAAACTGAGTACGAAGAAACCATTCAAGTAGCCAGGTCACAACCCTTAAACCAAACAAGGACCGGGATTGTAACCCTTCGTCTGAATAGAACTCTGTCTCCCAAATCTTGTTGGTAAGGTAAAACGTATCAAGCATGACAAGTGACGTACGATAAGATAACCATGGGACTATTCAGATAACCAGGTTACAACCCGTAAACCAAACAAGGATCGGGGTTGTAACCCTTCGTCTGAACAGAACTTGGCTTCTTCCACCATTTATCGGTAAGGTAAATATAAGAAATCAGGACATGTAACAATCTTGTACAGAATCAAGACAAGAATAGACTGGTAAACTCCATCCAACAATCACGGCCAAGCAATAAGTATGGCTTGATACTTTAACTAACTAGGGTTATCACAGGCCTAGTTACTAGCAAGATACAGTGAGATTGTTCCGTAGCCACAAGCCCTGCAGACCATCCAGGTTATCCAGGCGAATATTAGTACAATAAGGATGTAACACATGACAGTGTGCTGGAAGTGTGCCCTACTCATCGGCAGGCTACAAATCCACAAGCGCGCCCAGGTAACGGGATTGCCTGTAGCTGGAAAATCTCTTCATGACTACTGGATTATTCTAGTTGTTAACCTTAGTCGATTTCAGTGGGTACCCCTGACTGTGGTACTCAGGGATCCCTGTCCTAGACATGATGCAAGATAAGACAGGTTCATTTGTACAAGCACAATCGTCCACGGTGTCCAAGTCATTCATACTGGTCATGTCAGGTTAGCCATCGCAACAATATTTCGAGAAGTATCATGTCAGGTTTATTTGTCAAGAGTGTGCCACGGTGGGCCACTATCAAGAATTATCATGTCAAGTTATCATGTCAAATTTGTCAGGTCAAGTTATCTTGTCAGGAGTGCACCACGGCGAGTCACTATCAAGTCATGTCATTTATCAAGGAGGGGAGAAACTCGCATAAATAAATAATAATATATTATAATATATATTCTTGAAGCCAAGGAGAAACTCTACAACTTTCATGTTGGGAGTGGGAAGAAATTCTGACCACAATTCAGGCAAATAAAATATTTAAACAATCAAAGTGGACCCCATACGGCCCAAAAGTGGGAGAACATACATGCGGCCAAAGAGAGTGGGAAGCCACCCATGCGGCCAGCCAAAGCTTATGCGGCCAAAAAATAACTGAAGGGGGCCATGCGGCCAGCAAGAAATATTCATGCAACCGTAAAAGACAAGGAGAGAGGAACCCGCAATAAATGCAAGCTTCCACTCAAGCAAAAGAAAAGGGCATGTGGCCACAAAAGGAATGGGGCCATGTGGCCAAAAATTAAAAATGGCTATATGCAAATAATTAAGTAAAGCCATGCGGCCAATCTAAGTTGTTGAATGCAACTAAAAGCTAAGGGCCATGCGGCAACTAAAGTGCTGGGCCAGGCAGGCAATTTAATGCATGCAAGCAATTAATAAATTCCCATACGGCAACAATTAGCATTTGCAAGCAAATACAAATATATATGAGATTAAATAATACACCACTATATAGAGCCATGCGGTTCATTACTGTGTGTGCATGCAAGCAATGCATGCGGCTACACTAGAATTCCATGCAAGAATGCGTGCGGATGAAATGCATCAAAATATGCATTAAAATAATAATGCCTATACGGCTCACTACGGGGTGTGCCTGCAAGCAAGGCTTGTTATCCCATGCATTTCATAATGCATTAAAGAACCATGCATTAATAACTTGCCAGCACATGCATTCACATAATGCATTAAATGGAATGCAACTAAACTTGGCATTAAATGGACTTGCCAGCACATGCATTCACATAATGCATTAAATGGAATGCAAGCAAACTTGGCATTAAATGGATTACATAATGCATTAAATAATGCATTAATATGCGGCTGACATTTGCTAATGCATGCGGCTGAATGGATTATTATCCATAATCCATGCGGCTGAATGGATTATTATCCATAATCCATGCGGCTAGCTTCTTTGTAAGGCCATGCCAATGCATTTAATGCAATTATTATAAGGCCATGCGGCTGAATGTTAGTTGTTGCATTAAATAATGCATATGAGCTAAATGCTTGCTATTGCATTCATAGGCCATGCGGCCCAGATAGGTTGGCCTATGCGGCTCATTTCCCTCCATGTAAGCAATTAATATAATGCAATGTAATATTAAAGTAATATTAAGAGAAAGCCATGCGGCTCAATTTCTAAATGCATTTGCTAAGTGCAAAGCAATAAAAGGCTAGCTAATGGCCTATGCGGCTCAGCAAGTTGCATGCAAATGCATGCAAGCTTGCAAGCAACTAAAATAAAAGGGCCATGCAATTAAGGCTCATGCGCCTCAGAGTGCAATTAATGGCTCCCACGGAGAACATGTCCATGAAAAATACCATGGCCTCCATGCTCCTCCAAACAACATCAGGAACCCAAATCCAAACTCCCGTAGGTCAAATTTGGACAAAATGAAATTCTCTACAACATGGAACCATCAACTAGCAAAAATATATAAGCTTGATAGATCAAAACTCATGAGAACCGAAATACCATAAAACTAGATCTACAAGAAATTAACCACAGAAATGAAAATTTTTAAGTACTAAAGTGGACTAGAAACACATGAGGAAGACAATGGAACAAAAAAATGGGGTTCCTCCATGAAGCAAGATGTACTTGCCTAAGCTCTCCACTCTCTCAGGTTGGTAGAGAAGTAATGGTGGGGAAGAAGAAGAGTTAATATGGAGAGAGAAATGGGAGTGGGATATTTAATGAAGAGGGTGGTGGAGGTGGAAGTGGTTTGGTTTACATAAAATCAAGCAAAACCGAACCAAGCCAAACAAACCGAACCGAACCAAGATAAACCCATCAATGAAATGCTAAAATAAATCAAGCAGGGAGACATGCAATGCGGGTCAAAATACGTACACGTATTCCAAATACGTAATACGAGATCTGGGCATTACACAAATCGACAAGACTCCATGTCCCATTATCTTCCAGAGCCTGTATTTCAGTTTGCATAGCCGTGCGCCAGCCTGAATCTCGTGAGGCCTGGCGATATGAAGTAGGCTCAACACCTGCAGTGATAGCTGCAAGAAAATCTCTGTGTCCAGCTGTAAATATATCATAACTTAGAAATTATGTTAGAGGATAGTACCTGAAGAAGTGACAAGAACAGATGAACTGTGGTGAAGGGGGGACTTTTACTTCGAACAGCATTCGTCACAAAATCCTGTAATCATACTGGCCGTCATTTCTTTCTCATTCTTCTTCCCAATACTACCTCGTCGGGCACCTCTGGCAATACTGTATCTCCTGTATCATCAGTAGTATCCGCATCACCCCCAGCAGACTCTCATGTCAATACTTCTGTAGCTACCTGTGCATCCTTGCCACTCGGTGCCGAGCCGTCAGTAACCACTTCGGCCTCAGCAACCGCAACCGGCACCATCCCAAAAACCTCGATATCATCTCCCGGCACCCCAACAGATGTATGACGTGTCACAGAAGACATCTCGCTAGCAGAGCCACACCCAGAAAATTCTTTTTCATAAAAAGTAACATCACGGGACACAAAAAATTCACCAGTCTCCAAATCATACAGTTTACATCCCTTTTTATCAAGGGGATACCCAACAAAGATACATTTTCTACTCCTGCTAGCAAATTTATCATTTCGGGATTTCAAATCATAAGTATAGCACAGACAACCAAAAATACGTAGATTATCATACGAAGGAGCCGAACCATATAAAACTTCATAAGGAGACTTAAACTGCAAGATACTAGAAGGTATTCTATTTATCAAATAACATGCACCCAGAACACATTTCCCCAAAATCTACAGAAAGAGAACCCTGAAATCTCAATGCCTAGGCTACATTTAAAATATGTCGATGTTTTTTTCCACCCTTCCATTCTGTTGAGGTGTCACAACACAGGATGTTTGGAACAATATACCTTGAGATGAGAAATAATCTCGTAAACAATTAAATTTAGTGCCATTGTCACTCCACACACGACGTATATCAGCCCCAAACTGACGCTTCACCATAGCAATGAATTTAAGAAACATAGAATAAACAGCACACTTATCCTTCAATAAAATAACCCAAACAGCTCTAGAAAAATCATCCACCAAAGTCAAAAAATATCGTACCCCATTAGATGACGGAACACGATATGGTCTCCACAAATCACAGTGTATAAGTTCAAAGCATCTCAAAGCACGACTACTACTATCAGGAAAAGCATCACGAGTCTGTTTAGCTTGATGACAAATATCACAAGCCTTATGAGAAAACATACTACTATCAGAGAGAAAAGGTAAAGTCTGCATTACTTTATCTGAAGGATGCCACAGTCTACTATGCCAAACCTCGGAATCACTCCCTTTGCATGCCAGGATCACCGAAGCCAAAGAAGCTGGAACCTCCCCCAAGAAGTAAAGTCCACCCCTTTGTTCACCTGTTCCAATCACCATCCTCGTACTTCGGTCCTGAACAAAACACAAATCAGGAGTAAATAACATATCACAATTTCTGGCACCAATCAATTGTGAGACAGAGATCAAATTGCAAGTCAATGTCGGAACATAAAGAACATCCGTCAACACCAATGAAGCAGTCAAAAATACTTTGCCTCTCAGAACAGCCTCAATAGTGCTCCCATCAGGTAAAATCACAGGACAGACAGGGCCCTCAAAGCAATCAACTAAACAGTCACGAGAACCTGTCGCATGAAGAGTAGCCCCAGTATCGAATATCCAAGTAACAGAAGATTTCTTACCCATCAGACGATCAGAGTTTGAAGAACCAGGGTTGGAAGGATTGTCGTTACCCAGCAAGCTTATCAGTTTCTGCCATTGTTTACCTGAGAGTGGCGAAGGATACCCTCCATGTATCATATCCGCCGAACTTCTAGCAAAACTAGTAGGGACACCATGACCAGCAGCGACGACATGATGAACAACCCCTGTACCACCAGCCCCGCGTCCCCCATCACGTCTCTGCTGTGGTGCCGGACCTCTGCCACCACCAGCACCACGTCCGCCCTCATGCCGAGGACGAGTCTCCCACCACTCTGGATAGCCGATCTTGGCAAAGCAAGTTGCAACATCATGACCTATTTTATTGTAATGAGTACATATCATACCTGATTTATCCCTGGAATCTGAGGTCCTACTATTAGAAGTAGTAGAAGGACGAGGTGAAGTCTTGATAGCCAGCGCCAACACCTCCTCAGCAGCGGATTGGACCTGAGATTTTCGTATATCCTCCTCCTCACGGACTGTCTGGTATGCCCGATCTAAACTTGGCTGAGGATCCTGAGCCAGAAGATTAGATCGGGTATGACCATACAACTCAGCATTCAACCCATACATAAAGTCCTGAAAGTGGTCTTCATCCCTCATAGCCTGTAGCTTTACAGCAAGTTCACCACAGGTACAAGTTGTCACGCCCCGATCCCGCTAGGGTCGTCCGTCTTGCTTGGATCCCTGCGGGATCGATCGTCCTCGCTAAGGCGTGATGCCGTGCAAGCCTAAGTTGCGCTTGCACAAGGCTATGTACCTACACAAAAACAACTAGTCAAGCAAAAACATACGCACGCACCCATTAGTTAAGCAAAACACACGCACGCACCCATTCATTACAGAAAACCAAATATTGGACACAGAGATTTAAAATAGAAATACTTATTTTATTGATAGCTTGATAGGAATACAAGTACAAAGTTTTGCGAACTCAGATTTGCCTTATAATTTGGCTACATGATTCTCTTTGAAACACTCTTTTGAAATTAGCTACAATGCCCATACATGATATCCCTTTATTACAAGCTGGAATTGAAAGACACCTTCAAAGGAAATGAAAACTGGAAACTTGTAATTGACTGAAATGAAAGTAGCTTAGAGGCAATCCACAGCTCTACTGGGCTAGACGAGCTTCGGTGCCTCACTTAAAATCCTCATGTCTCCTTTTGCTTTCTGAAAAGGATGCCCACAACGTGGGTCAGCACACATCATGTACTGGCGAGCGGCTCTTCGCCGAAACTCACAAATATCTGTACTAATTCAATATGTGAAGCTACATATTTACTAGTGCTCTTTCTGCTTGTCTAGGTTCTTTTTAACAATTCATAAGAAACAATAAAAGTAGAATAATCATAACCAACTTACCAACGCCGACAGTCATCCCTGCACAAGACAGGTTAGCACAATTTGCATATGATGTAAAAGCATACTGTTTGAATTCTGCATCTTTTGTTAGGTTACAATGCACTCTGATTTCATAAATGCACCTAACTACATGTTGGTCCATGAGGTATCCTCATGATTAGCCGCTGTGATACATGGGTTCAGCTCGTCGCTATGTGGACATTGATTCAACACCCGAGGCCCTTGCACCTCGTAGTGTCTAGACAATCTCCCCCAGACCGAGCGATTCCAGGTGCCCCCAGTCCCGCTCGAGAGATCTAGTTTCCTTGTATACAAGTTGTCTAGGACCTATGCATACTCTGTAAGGCTACTGTTAGGCAACACATATATCTATGCTTTGCTTTGATATATGACAGAGCATATAGCTCCTAGCTTTGGAACAATTCTCTTACTGTGATAATGCATACAAGTTCGTCTGTACACATCTAAATATTTGAAGAATATTCATAGGCAACAGATGGAGTGGCAACATATAATCCAGCATATGATTCAATTCAGCCGCAGCGGACTAATGCTCGTGTCTATAATCTATCCACCTTGCTTGATCCAGAAAGTGGAGGTGAGTTTGTATCTTAAGTTTTGAGGACAAAACTTTTTCTCAGTGGGTTATTATGTAGTACCCCGCTTCTCGCGGTCCACTATGTAATACCTATGGCTTGCTGACTCAGTCTTGAACTGAGTATTTGGGGAAACTTTTGCCGGTATCGATTGATCACAGATGAAATGCAATAAACCTTTCCAATTGATGGATTGACTTCTATTGAAATGAATCCAAGAGTTTTGTTAGATGTTTTCTTTCGCTGCTTGGTTTTGATGAATGCATTTTCGTATTGGTTTTCGATGATTGGTTTTCATTGTTCGCTTTCATCACATTTCGCATTCATTCCGATTCTTGAGAGAAAGAGACGAAGTATGCTAATCAACTGTTGGTGCCAGTGTAGGCCGCGTGAATTGTTCGTGAACGGCGCGTGAAGTCCCTCATTCTCTCAACTAAGATCCATCTTGGTGAGTTGCTTTAACCGGGCTTGCATTTATTTGTTCGTCCTAATAAAAAATGATCTCTAGTCCACTCTGTTGCCTTGTCCCTGTGATCAACGATACCTCAATAACAAAAGATAAAGAGTAGATAATGAATTAAATCATATGCTGGATTATATGTTGCCACTCCATCTGTTGCCTATATGCTTCAAATGTTTAGATGTGTACAGACGAACTTGTATGCATTGTCACAGTAAGAGAATTGTCCCAAAGCTAGGAGCTATAAGCTCTGTCATACATCAAAGCAAAGCATAGATACATGCGTTGCCTAACAGTAGCCTTACAGAGTATGCATAGGTCCTGGACAACTTGTATACAAAAAAACTAGATCTCTCGAGCGGGACTGGGGGTACCTGGAATCGCTCGGCCTGGGGGAGATTATCTAGACACTACGAGGTGCAAGGGCCTCGGGTGTTGAATCAATGTCCACATAGCGACGAGCTGAACCCATGTGTCACAGCGGCTAATCATGAGGATACCTCATGGACCAACATGTAGTTAGGTGCATTTATGAAATCAGAGTGCATTGCAACCTAACAAAAGATACAGAATTCAAACAGTATGCTTTTACATCATATGCAAATTGTGCTAACCTGTCTTGTGCAGGGATGACTGTCGGCGTTGGTAAGTTGGTTATGATTATTCTACTGTCATTGTTTCTTATGAATTGTTAAAAAGAACCTAGACAAGTAGAAAGAGCACTAGTAAATATGTAGCTTCACATGTTGAATTAGTACAGATATTTGCGAGTTTCGGCGAAGAGCCGCTCGCCAGTACATGATGTGTGCTGACCCACGTTATGGGCATCCTTTTCAGAAAGCAAAAGGAGACAGGAGGATTTCAAGTGAGGCACCGAAGCTCGTCTAGCCCAGTAGAGCTGTGGATCGCCTCGAAGCTACTTTTATTTCAGTCAATTGCAAGTTTTCAGTTTTCATTTCCTTTGAAGGTGTCTTTCAATTCCAGCTTATAATAAAGGGATATCATGTATGGGCATTATGGCTAATTTCAAAAGAGTGTTTCAAAGAGAATCATGTAGCCAAATTATAAGGCAAATCTGAGTTCGCAAAGCTTTGTACTTGTATTCCTATCAAGCTATCAATAAAATGAGTATTTTCATTTCAAATCTCTGTGTCCAATATTTGGTTTTCTGCAATGAATGGGTGCGTGCGTGTGTTTTGCTTAACTAATGGGTACGTGCGTGTGTTTTTGCTTAACTAGTTGTTTTTGTGTAGGTACATGGCCTTGTGCAAGCGTAACTTAGGCTTGCACGGCATCACGCCTTAGCGAGGACGATCGATCCCGCAGGGATCCAAGCAAGACGGACGACCCTAGCGGGATCGGGGCGTGACACAAGTAGGCAATGGGAAATAAGCAGCTTGTTCATCCCACAAAGACTGCAAATTTTCAAAGTAGGTTTCCACAGTCATCGAAGCCGTTTGTTTACACTCAGCCAAGGCCACCTTAATTTGTTGCTTTCGAGTGCAATTACTAACAACAAATCTTTTCTCCAACAAGTTCCACAATGGATAAACCTCCTCAAAGTACGACAAAGATTTCTTCAGAGACGGATCAATGGTATTAAGAACCCATTGAACCAATAGCGCTTGCACACATCTCCAATCAAGCAATTTACTAGCATCATTAACAGGTTTGATTTCAGTACCTTCAAGAAAAGTGATCTTTTGCCTAGAGATCAGAGAGAGACGTATCGATCGAGACCACTCAGCATAGTTCGGTCCACGAAAAATAATAGAAGTAATGATATTTCCTGGTTGATCAGCAGAACTCAGAAAATATGGATCCTTCGGAGTAGGATAATTTGGGTTGTGTGCACCGCCACCGCCAGTCGCGACGGAGTAGCTGGACGCAGTATCATCAGCCATCGCGGATGTCGGGTGTACAAAATTTTATACTACTCCGACGGACCGACCGAACAAGATCACAGAAGTCGGGTGTACAAAAGTTTGTACTACTCCGACTAAGTGAATCGTCCGCTGATGGACGGGGTCGACGGCGAATCGGCCGCTGTTGTACGGGGTTGGCGGCGAATCGGCCGCTGAATCGGCGAATCCGACAAATTGGCATGGATCGAGAAGATCGGGCGACTCGGGCCGTGCGGATCGGGCGGATAGGTCAGCCGCCGGACGGCTCAGTCGGAGCCGGGAAGCCGCGAGTGGATCGACACGGTCAGGCACGGGAAGCCGCGATTGACGCGATCAGGGGCGAACGGATCAGGCTGGCACGGGAGCGGTCGCCGGAGCGTGAGTCGTCACGATCAGGCGCGGGAGTGGGTGCCGCGGTCGGTGCGCCGAATCGGGCGTCGGCGCGATCAGGCGCGGGAGGGGTCGACGGCAGGCGGCGAATCGACCGCAGCGAGGATGGGGAATATTTCGGCTATGGTTTTTCTGGAGGCTCTGATACCATGTAGAAAATAATAATGTCTTATTTGCATTGATGGGGGGCTGATTACAATATATATAGTGTCTATATGATTGGACTTATGGGCCATATTTACAATAGTTACAAATATAATCTAACAGAGCAGGAAATTTCACTGCTCGCAATCCATCCTAATGTTGCAACACCAATAAGTGATCTCATGAACTTTGAACCCACGATTCCACAAATAATATATTGAATAAAGTTCCATCAACAATTGGGTAAGTAGGCTATGACCTTCAGACCTCACCTATAAACCACAACAAATACTTGTGCAATTTTTAAGAAAAATTGGATATTTGTAATTATTAACAAAACTCTTCCAATAGTAGAAAGCACCAAAATATGATCATTACGATGTTATGTACTAAACAAATAAATTCAGTGATAAAAAATGTGACAATAATAATAATAATAATAATAATAATGCCATCATCAACAAACTAATTACTGTCCCTTGCTAGCTACTACAGCATTAGTCTAAACCCTAATTTATTCAAAATTAAGCTATTTCTCCTCCAAATTATGTAATTACACCCTAATTTGTTCTCTTGAAATTCGATCTGAGAGGAGATTTAGGGTTTTCTTTGAGATTTCGTAATGCTTTGAATCAAAAATCCCCAAAACATTTCGATAATTGTAAGAATACGAAACAAAGAATTATGAGTTTGTAGCGTACCTTTGCTTCCCTTCTACGTATGTTGACTACTGTCCATAATAAGCAAACCTGAAAATTGCTAAAATACCCACTTTCGGGGTGGGTGTTTATGAAAAACTCACCCGCAAGATGGATTTTATAAAATACCCGAAATTATGTATTTTCACGTTAAATATTTCAAGATTTCCTTTAGATGCTTTGTATTTATAAAATTGTCATTTAGATAATACCATCACTACCCCTTCGCACAAATTTGGTCATATATATGTATTTGAATTCACAAACTAAGATTTTGATTGTAATTTCATCTTCTTATTCTTCACGAGAGATCTGAATTCCATTGCTCTCATCTTCAACAGAGATCGCAAAGATCGTTCGTAGTTCACTGTGATTTTCTTCAGTCGAACTCCGATCATCGCTCATCATCATCATCTTCGTGGAGAGATTTGAAGTTTTTCGACGATTAGGTCACTATGCTCAGTTGTTTGCACTGATATAAAACAAACAACAATGAAAAGTATGATATCAATCAATATATACTTTAAAAAAAGGGAAAAAAATATCATTCTTCGTGATCTTAACACGGGAAATGGCCATTCTCCTGCATTCTAAAACGGGAAATGGCCATTCTACGTGATTCTCCGTGATTTTAACACGGAGAATGACATGCATTTTTAACACGGGGAATAGTCATTCTCCGTGATTTTAACACGGAGAATTGTATTTTTTGTGATTTTAACACGGAGAATGACTATTCTCCTGCATTTTAACACGAAGAATGGCCATTTAACATGGAGAATGACTATTCTCCGTCAATTTAACACGGAGAATGGCAATTCTTCGTGATTTTAACACGGAGAATGACTATTCTCCTGCATTTTAACACGGAAAATGGCCATTCTCTATCATTTAACACGAAGAATGGCTGTTCTCCGTAATTTTAACACAAAAAATGGCCATTCTCTGTCATTTTAACATGGAGAATGATAATTCTCCGTAATTTTACAACGGGTGTGAAGATTGCGAATGGATAGTCACTGACAAGTTTTTGAAGTAAGGTTTGAAGATTTTGGAGGAGAAAACCTAGAGTCGAAAGTTAGCAGCGTATGGAAGAAGAGGAAGATTCGAAACGTTTTTTTAAGAATAGATTTCGTGGGTGTTTTCAATAAATTAGAAGGGCAAAAAGATTATTTCGTACCCTTTTTATATATTTTTCACTAATTCTGGGCACGCGATAAAATATTATTTTATGGTGGATTTTTCATAAAAACTTTTGCGGTTTTTTGGCATTTGATAAATTTTCCCTAAGCAAAATGACATGTCATTTTACATAAACCACCCTTATTTTATCAGGCAATATACAAGTGCTTTTGTGATTTAATATGTATATATATTAGAATTAGAAACATCTAGGTTAGGGGATGTAATAATCATTCTAAATGACGGTCGATATGACCACCTAGACGGCGCCTAGACGCTATTTGACCGTTCTCCGCACCGCTTTTGTTGTAGGCGGAGGAGTGTACGGCCATGGGAGGTTTGACGGCGTAGACGGAGGTGAGACGCGGAGGCGGACGTCTAGACAGAGCAATATCTGACTAAATCTTTTGGTAAAACAGTTTTGCAAACATTATGGACATATGGTTCACTTTTATAAGACTGAAACTTCATTAATCTTTATTCTACAACTTAGTCATGCATAAGCGATATAGGCAGTAGGCAGATCCTCTCCACCGTGCACCCACCTACCGTTGTTTAGAACCTTATCAAAAAACATCTTCTCCACCCACTCATTGACACGTGGGCCACGACAAAATTTTGGTCCATAAGTTGCACCCTAGGGAGTTTGCCAATACGAAACGATAGAATGATGTCCTAATCTCTCTGACACATGAACAATAGAATTAGAATTGTAAATTGTAATCACAAAATTGATACTCCACCTAGGGGTGTCAACGGATGGTTATCGGTACGGATATGATAGTATCTGTATCCGATTCGATATCCGAACGGATATCTCTTTTGACACATTGAATTCGTATCCGTCTAATTTAGCGGATATCGGATAATATCCGATATGCTAAACTTTTTGAATGTTATTATTCGAATATCCGAATCCGAAAATTGAAATATTAAAAATTTAGTTGTTATCCGAATATCCGAAAATTAAATCTGTTTGAGCCCTTTCATCTTCTGTTAAAAATTTCAAGAATGCTCAGCTGACTTGCTCTACATATTGCTATATTAGAACTATTTCATCTTCGTTGAAAAAATTTCAAGCATGCCCAATTTGAGACGGCCATATATATTGTTCTACATATTTGAGCACTTCCATCTTCTATTATAAACTATAATTAATATATATTACTATTATATATACATTTTATTATAATATAGTGGTAGAAAAGTAGTAAATGAATTGAATTATGTAAAAGTAAGTTGAGATTAAAATCCTTTAATCTTCTCTAGTAATTATTATATATTATTTGTAATTTAAAGTCGGATCGGATATTAATGGATTCGAATACCTTAATATCTGAATTCGTATCCGATAAAAGATATTGTCCAAAAATTATTCGGATATCCGAATCCTATATAAGAATATTTGGATAATATCCGAAAATTCGGATACGGAATCGAATCGGATTCGAATTTTCGACTATCCATTGACAGATCTAACTCCACCAATTTACATTCTTAGGTCTCTTCACTAGCATGAGTCAGACTAAACCATTCATCCTTCATCTCGGTAGAATATAAAATTAAAAAAAAAGAATTATACCTAATTATTTCATCACCAATTTAGCTAACTTTCCAATTCCTTGATCTCCACATCTATAAAAGCCTGATGTTTCTCGTGTCTATTTATGTCTATACACCATCATCAAGATGTCACGTTCCAAAACCAGAATGTACACAATGGCAACAAGACAACAGAAGTTGTTGTTCCATTAGTGCTTATTGTTAGGGTTATATACTAAAAGCATCACTTTTGTAGTAACCTTATTTCCTTACATTTTGAATGAGAATCATATGGGCAAATGTTTGCATATTGTATTTGTTGCAAGTGTTAATAAAAATGTCTAATATTCTATATTGTAGATAATATGGTGTGTGGTGTCACACAGAAGATCATATTATCAGTTCCCTATGGAGTATATAAATAGTTCACAACCTAGATGGACTTGGACAATCTATTGGAAATGTTGTAGTGCAATATGGTATTAGTCTATCTTGACTATAGGTTTACACTAGTACACTTTGTGTGTATTAAACAGGACCACTTGAGGTTGTTCTCCTCGTACTGACTATATAAAAGAACAAACACCTCTGTTATTATGGATGCTTGTGCTCTTAATCCGGATATAATAACGGACATGTATATGCAGTGTGCATTACTTTGACTCATAAAAGTGTGAGATTCATTATGGATCAACAACCTCTATGAATTGGGTAATAACATTGTATGTGTTGAGAATTAATAAGGGACTTTTAGTCCCACATCGGAATATATAGTATATAGAGGAGCTAGACTCCCTATAAGTAGTGAAGTAGTCCATCAATAAAATCATCCAACCATTATTTTCTAAATGGTATCAGAGCCATAACTCTCTCTCTCTCTCTCTCTCTCTCTCTCTCTCTCTCTCTCCACAAAAAAAAATTAGCCGACCCCCCCTCCCCGAAGTAGCAGCCCCCCCGACCCCCCCACCCCCCGACCCCCCCCGACCCCCCCCCCCGAGGCAGCAGCCCAACCCGACCCCCTCGACCTCCCCCCCGACCCCCCGACCACCGGCGCCCCCCTTTCCGACCTCCAGCGGCACCCCCCTTCCCAAACCCTAACCCTAGCCACCACCATGTCTAACCCTAGCCTTTCCATCTACTACAAACCCTAGCCGTCAAAAAAAATGGCATATTTCGAAGACAGACGGTTGCCAAATACTTTATTTGTACCAACTCTGATCCTCACTTACGCCGTTTAGAACTAACAAATGCTTTATTTGTTATTCCTTCTTCACATTGGAATCTCTACATAGACTGATCATGTCTTCTCTAGTGACCTGACGTGTTTACTTTACATGCGCGCGCCGGTGCTGGCCAAGGTAGTAGCGCATTCGTAAAGTCTATGCCGTCGAAAAAGACGACGAAGACGAAGAAGACGACGAAGTTGGGGAAGTTGCCGACTCCGACGTCGAAGAAGCCGAAAAAGACGACGAATAGGGTTCACATTTGAAGAAGCCATGGATTCGATCAGGGGCAAACTGACGGCCGAAGAGATGAAGGCCTTGGTTGATGATATCTTATCAAAAAGATTAACCGAGGCAACCCCACGTGTGATCCATACTGATGTGGATCCGTCTCCTTACAAAATAGGGAAATTTGAGAAGCTGGAGACGAAGTTGGAAGGGACGTCCAACTACTTGAAGTGGTCGCGGCAGGCGATGCGGACACTGAAGGGACGTGGCTTGGTTGGCTATGTCACTGGCCAAGCCAAGGCGCCAGTCGATCACTCCGCAAAGGAGTTTGCTATTTGGAAGATTGTCAACAACGTCATGGCTGGATGGTTGACTGCCTCATTAACCGACCAGGTGTCGGACAATGTCGAGGCAAAGGAGGCTGCTACTGATATATGGCAAACTCTAAAAGATATGTATTCTGGCTCCGGCAACCCTATGCGAGTCTTTCAACTGCAAGATGAACTCGATAGGGCGGCCCAAGACGAACGTACCATCTCTGAGTACGCAGCCCTGTTGAAGAAGTACTGGTCTGATCTGGATCATTATGATCCTCTTGTGATGGAATATGCACAAGTCGAACCGGCATTCGCAAAGTACTTTCAGACGTTCCTGGCTTATATTTTTCGGCAGCGTATAATAAAATTCCTGAAGGGACTACACCCTGTATTTGAGCAGATACGGAATATCCTTCTATCCCAACCCACGCTTCCGACCTTGGAAGAAGCTATAGCCGTCATGACACAGGAAGAAGCTCGAATGAAGTTGATGCCCAACAAGGGCTCCTATCAGGGGGAATAAGCCACGGTTGAAAAGTTTGCCCTTGCTGCCTTCAATCAACCCCCATCTATGGGTGGTGTTTGCCACAATTGTGGTGACTCCGGACATTACATCCGATTTTGTCCAAAACCCTTGCACAATCAGTCTAATGATCGAGGACGGGGTCGTGGAGGCCGACGTGGTAGTAGAGGAGAATATGCTGGTAGAAGGGGCGGACACAAATCAAATCTGGCGGAGGAAGGGGGAGAGAATCAACTAGCTGAAATAACCCCGCTTGAGCGGGAGTTCCTTGAGAAGTTGCGAGGCACAAAGCTGGGTTCGGTCGACAGTCCTGGGGCGTCTTCGACCTCGGGAGATCACATCACTTGTTTTGCCCAAACCAGTACCGGTAATTCTGTACGTGCTCTTGCATCTGTCTATCAGCCAGGCTGGATTATGGATTCTGGGGCATCTCGCCATGTCACGGGGTCCCGTGGTGCATTTCAGGACTATACTCACCTACCATTGCCGGAGAGTATTCAGACCGCTGATGGTACATCCAGTCCTGTAATGGGTAAAGGCACTGTCGCATGCACCCCTTCCATCACTCTAACCAATATTTTACATGCTCCGTCTTTTCCTGTCAATCTTCTATCAATTAGTGCTATTATACTTGACCTTAACTGTACTGTTTCCTTTGACATTCCTACGGTGACTTTTCAGGAGAAAGGGACAGGACGACGACTTGGGACTGGCACATGGCATAAGGGGCTGTGGTATTTAGACAGGACTGGACTGGACTGGACAACGCATTGGCATCCTTGGTAGCAGACGCACCACCAGAAGCTTCCTGTTGCAGTGTTGAAGCCGACTTGCTACTCCACCACCAGCGTGTCGGTCATTCCTCTTTTAAAGTTATTAGTCGAATGTATCCGTCCTTATATCAAAGGGCTAATAAAGAGAAGTTATTTTGTAATGCTTGTGAGTTGGGAAAACATACCAGAAGCTCGTATGTGAGCACGGGGAATAGTAGTTCAGCTACTTTTGACATGATACATTCGGACGTTTGGGGCCCTTGTCCTACAATCGGAATTATCGGCTTTCGATGGTTCGTCACCTTTATTGACTGTTATACCCGTGTGACATGGGTCTACCTTATGAAGAATAAAAGTGACGTCCTTGAGGCCTTTCGGGACTTTCATCGACGGGTGGAAACATAATATGGCGCTAAAATTAAGTATTTTCGGTCTGACAATGGGACGGAGTATACTAATAAGCGGGTTGCTGAGTATTTTTCCACTCATGGAATACTACATCAAACTTCATGTGCTTATACTCCGGCACAAAATGGTGTGGCTGAACGAAAGAACCGACACCTGCTGGAAGTCGCACGGACGATGATACTGGCTATGAATGTCCCGAAACACTTATGGGGGCAGGCTATATTGACGGCCTCTTATCTCATCAACAGAATGCCATCTCAAGTATTGGACTGGAAGACACCGTTGGAGATGCTTACTGGGGCAACTACATACACTGTTCCACCGAAAGTTTTTGGATGTGTGTGTTTTGTCCAAGATAGTAGGCCAGGCGTTGGCAAACTGTATCCTAGGGCAATTAAATGTGTCTTTGTCGGTTACACGGCAACTCAGAATGGATATGCATGTTAGAGTCCAGTCGAGCGGAAGATGTTTGTAAGCATGGACGTTATCTTCAGAGAACTCGAACCATACTATGGTTCGGATGAAGGTTCAGCATTTGGTGACACACCTAACACAGATGGTGTTAGATATGAGGGGAAGATAATAAGCCCAAATGTGGTCGTCGAATCGGTGTTTCACTTAACAAAATGCCTGGAAAATTGGCTTTTGAAAATAAAACAAGAAAAAGTACAAGAAGTACAAATTTGATTCTGGGAAAGTATTGCTGTGGAAGTTTGATCTGTAAATGATCACTTTGTTCCTTGGACCATACGATGATGATGAAGATCACTGCTTGAAGATGAACAGTTGGAAGAACTAAGTCACCAAAAAGGTATCGACGTACTTGGGCACTGATGGCGAGGCCGAATGCTTTCCTGCTTTGCTTCACTCTGTTCTGAAAGAAAGGTTGAAGAAGAATGCTCTGGAGAAAAAATCTCTGAGTTCTAATCTCTCTGTTTTCTCTCCTCCTGTCTCTCTCTGTCCCTCTCTATCTCTCTATCTCTCTCTCTCTCTCTCTCTGTTATGTGAGAAAAATAAGTCTATTTATAGACTTGGGCTCTTGTGCGTAAAAACTCAGCAAAAGTTCCGTCTTTACGCTAACAACTGTCACCCATGACCGAGGTCATCTTCTGCATACGTTGATACGTGTCCCATCATTTCAGTAAGAATAGGATGCACGTACATATGTTCTTCGAAATATGTGGCATGAAAACCATGTGGGCAAACCACGTTCCAAATTGGTCAGAAAGAATAGGGCGTAAAAACAACCCAAATATACTCTGAGCGTAAAGCAGTAGACTAGGCGTAAAATAGCCCTGACATGGACTTCCCGCGTAAAGTGGTTGTTAAATAAACTTGAGCGTAAAAGTAGCTCAAATAAACTTTATGCACACGTCAACTTTCGAGCGTAAAAACTCATATAGTCTCCATGCGTAAAAGAAGTCATACTGCGAACGTAAAATAGCTCAGTCCACATACTAAACGACAATATTGGTCTCTGTGTAAAACAAATCCCTTCGAATTCTGTGGTATATGCCATCATTAAGTCTTCATGTCAGACTTTGCATTAAATGCAAGACTTGACAGCTTTGTCCCGCGTAAAAGTGGTTTAGCATCTCTGGCGTAAAACCATTGGCTTAGACCCGAGCGTAAAGTAGCTAGCCTCTCTTTGGCGTAAAATAGATCATTTTGAGTGGAATGACCCATCTCTTTGACCCATTCTATGAAGCACTTTTTACGCTCCTACAAGACCCCCTTCAAAGTTTTCAAATATCCTCAAAATTTGAAACACTTTGAACAGAAGCGTAAAAGTCAGGATTTGACCAATCAGCGTAAAATTTGGGATACGCAACAGTTATCCGCGTAAAAGTGGGGATATCCAACAGTCGGCATAAAATCTGGAATTTGAACCGTTTTGAAAATTCCCTATAAATAGGGTTCTTCGGGGAGAGAGGGAACTTTACTTTGTTTCTTTGCTCTCATAATCCCAAACCTTCTCGAACTCTCTTCTTCCTCTCGCATTCCATTTGATGGCCCCCAAGAAGTCCATCGTCGGCAGTAGCAAAGGCAAGAAGCCCGCCGCCGATTCTTCCTCGATCGACCGCACACAAACCCTTGTCCGGTCATCAGCCGCATCTCATCAAAGTCATCCCTCCGTGGCTCCTCCAATGAGGGGTAAAGCACTCCCTTATGGCCGTAGAATCCTCATCGGAGAAAAAATAGACCAAAGATCTTTTGTTTCACGTCCACGTTGTACGTGTTGGCGTAGAAACTGAGATAATCAAAATACGCCCACGTTATACGTGTCGGCGTAGGATTAAACAAAAATATGCCCACGTTTATACGTGTTAGCGTAAAATATGCTCACAAATGTGCTAGCGTAAAAAAATGAAATACGCCCACATCTAATGTGTTAGCGTAAAACTGAAATACGCCCACAAATGTGCCAGCATAAAATTTGAAATACGCCCACGTCTAATGTGCCAGCGTAAATCTCCCAAATGAAAAAGACAAAAGACTTTTTACATTTTGGAAACTCTTTACCTTTTATATGTAAAATTCAGACCAATTTATCTGCATCAAATTAGTTTTTTACTAACTTGATTTTTTTTTCTTTTTGCAGTGGACTTGCAAATTCACCCTCTTGCAGAAGTCTTTGGCTCATCGGTTGGCATGTTGGGTTCAAATTATCTGGAGAATTTGTCTCACGTATCATTTCCTCAATCAAACCCTGATTACCCTATAGAGAGGGCACAATTGATAGCAGCTCAAGGGGATAGGATGTTACTATCCATGATAAACGGAGAATTGTTGAGTTCACTAGATGGACAACAATTTACAAAACCGACCTTCTTGTTTGGGGATGCAATTGACTGTAAGTCCCAGACACACCCCAAGAAGGAGTCTTGGGTATTCAAATTTGGAGATAGGGTCTTGTATCTTCCGGATATGGACAGAGATTATCCTTTGTCAGCATTCGTCCATGCTACCCACCCTCGCCAAATGCTGTGGAATTTGACTCCCAGCAATCATGGAAGACCGGGTAGAATTGTTTTCAAGAGGGAGCATGCCAATGATATGGGATATTTTGCTAGTGTTCCCAATGGCGGTGTTACTTCTATTTTTGGCCTCATGCCAGGATCTAATCCTAGTGAAGATTCGGGTTTAATTCAACCAGTACAGACCCAGATGTTCGTCAACAAATTTATGAGGGCTGCTGTATTATATCCCCAAACAAATCCCAGACTGCCGGGATGGTTGACTCCATTCAACCAGAACTGGATCTAGATAAGTATTTGGATGATGAAGAACTTCGAGACAGAGCTAAAGGACATTGGCTTATATGAAGCGATAGCTTCCACCAGTCAGGGTATTCCCCCGAATGGAAACTTATTTCTGGCTTTGATGGAGATATACATAAGTTCAACTGGAACTTTTGCAACCCCGAAAGGTGAAATGGGCCTTGCTCTTCATGAGATGCAGTTTATCTCGAAGCTGCCAATGGAGGAAGCCCCATATGAAGATTGCGTTCCCTCCAACAGGGAACTTGCTGAAATCAGAGAAGCTAACCCTCAGTTGATTGAGGTATATGAAGAATTGATGTGTCACTACATGATTTGTACCACAATGCATGAAAGTACATCTCATTTGGCATACATCAACAAGTGGACGACTTATCTCTTCTTCCATAAGGATAAGATATCCAAGGAAGACAAAGAAAGGTTTCAGGAAAACAAAGCTCCGGTAATCAACATAGATTCGACAATCCCCTCTAACAAAATTCGGGATATGATGATTGCCTACAAATTCTCGAATAAATATCTGTCTACAAAGACTGGGGAAATTCCCTGCCGAAACTGAAGCCTTGAGCTTCCTTAGATACGGTAGTCAGAAAATCTCTAGGAGAGCTTTGCTGGCAGGCTTTCTTTCTTTATGGCTGAGAAGATGGGTTGTGCCGGGTATTGGTACTGTTGACAGAATCCACCGTAGCATACTATGGCCAGCAGTACGCTTGATTTTTAAAGTCAGAATTAACCTGTTATCGGCCATGGTGTGCCGAGTAAATACAGGTTTAAGGACTTTCGGTGAGGAGATAATCAACAATGCTCCTCATCGGAACGTTTTCCCCAGGGTAGAAATGCCCTATACTTATTTGATGGGCTGGTTGTTGCACCACAACTGCAACCTGTTGCCACCAGGCCTGGGAGATAATGAGGAGGTCTTCCTCCAAAAATTTAGCAAAGCTACATGGACTGCTACAACTGCGACAGATACCCGGGCAGTTCTGAACTATTCTTATGGTTGGAACTTCTTCTGTACCCGGCCGCAAGTTCCAGCAGATTGCTTCGGCATTCAGTTTGAAGATGAAGTCGAAGGAAGAGTTGTATTGCCACGATCAGTCTTTAGATGGCTTCAGTGCATCAGACCTCTCACCTGATGTACAGAAATGAAGATAATTGTGCATTTGAACCATATCTACCCAGTAGGTTCGCTTGCTAATTTGGGTACGACCAACTTCATGTTGGTAACCCTTCTACTAATTTCCGTCACTATGGGAAACTACTTGAGGGTGCTAGGGGTTGGAGATATTTCAATACTGCTCGGACTGGTGCTAAATTTAGAGTCTCAACCGCCTCAGGGGAGTTCGCCAAGGGGACCCACTCTCCCCAGCTTTATTCATTCTTGCTGCTGAAGTCCTCTCGCGCAATCTGAACTTACTGCTGCAGAATAAGTCTTTCTCTCACTATTATGCCCCTAGCGGTTGTCCAGAGATAAGCCATTTGGCTTTTGCCGATGATATATTGATATTATCCTCAGGGGATGTCCAATCCGTCCAGTTGATTCATGGCCTCCTGCGTCGATATGAGAGTGTCTTGGGACAGCAGATCAACGCGGCCAAATCATCCATCTATGTGCCTCAAGCATTTGAAAGACAGCAAGAACTTAGAGCCATTACGGGGTTCGGGATTGCTACTCTACCATTCACATATCTTGGTTGTCCGATGACGGTGGGCATGAGGAGTGCTACCATATATGATAAACTTATCCAAAAAGTAAGACGACGTCTCGAAGGATGGCAGCAAAAGACATTATCATATGGAGGTAAATTGACACTCATTAAATCGGTTTTGACTTCAATCCCTATGTATACATTAGCGGCTTGCAATCCGCCACAAACTGTACTTAATCGCCTTGAGGACATGTTCATAAGATTTTTTTGGGGTTCAGTAGAGGGATTTCAGAAGCATATATGGTCAAGTTGGCCATCCATGGCGAGGCCTATTGTTGAAGCAGGCCTTGGAGTACGAAGCTTGCAAGAAACGATGAATGCATTTACTGTCAAGTTGTGGTGGAAACTGAAAACTAGAGATGGACTGTGGCAACGGTTTATTCTTGCACGCTACTGCAAATTTCAAACCTTAGAGGAGGCAGGCGCTCCTCAGAAATGTTCTCATATTTGGCGTCACCTCCTTAGGGGACGTAAACTTTCTGCATATTACATTGTTCAAGCAGAGAATGGGGATTGGCTTTGGACGTCTACCAACTCGGGTAGGTTCACTGTCTCGGCTGCTTGGGTGGCAATACGGATGCCAGCACCAAATCAGGAGCAGTTCGCGCATATATGGAGCTCGTGCATGCCTGTGAAGTGGTCCATCCTACTTTAGCGTATCTTGTATGGGAAATTGCCAACAGATGACAAGGTACGTATGATCGGTTTTCATATACCATCCAAGTGTCATTGCTGCGTGCAGCCAGTGGAAGAAACATTGGAACATATTTTCCATGAGGGTAAACTCGCATCGATGGTCTGGAGTATTATTAGTTCTTATTTCGGGATGCCCATGCAGAACCTGACTTTGCTTCAACGCTTTGGCGCTTGGTGGAGACCACCGAACTTACACTTGAAGGAAGTGGTGGTTGGAGCAATCATGTGGGTACTATGGAAAAACAGGAATAAATAGCGTTATAAGGAGTACAAGTTCACAGTGATTCAACTGGAAAAAGAGGTTCGAAGACAAGTGTCGAAGGCGCTACAAAGATGCAAGCACAAGATAGATGTTCCAAAGAATTTCATGTAGCTTTAAATGCTGTACTTTTGACTTTTGTTCCCTCTTATTCAATAAAGTTCTCTTTTAATATATATATATATATATATATATATATATATATATATATATATATATATATATATATATATATATATATATAGTGTATATATGTGGTTTTGTACATGAGGTATATCCTAGTTTAGTATCTTGGTATCTAGCCTATGTTATGAGATAGTCTAAGAATGACCTAGAAATTGAACCAATAGGCCTATATAAGTATGTTGACTAGAGTTTGACCAAACCCTAGACAGTTGACCTAGTTAGCTAGACAGTTGACCTAGTTTGACTAGAATATTGACCAGAGTTGACCAAGAGTAGATTTTAACCTAGAATGACCTAGAATCATGTAGATTGTATTGTAAACTTCAATTATCATATATTGAACACATTGTAACCTGTCTTGCTCTAAATAGGACTCAGTTACTCCGGTTCGGACCTCTGTATTCACTAGTTGCTCAGGATATCAGGTGAGTACATTCTCTGATCGTTTCATACTTGCTAGAATTTATATTCTTGCTCTAGACTACATTACTTGATGTTGACACATTGTTATCACGGATTGGTACTATATGGATCTTTTCTTGAGATGTTATCCCCCTTAATGGGTGCATCGGGTACTTCATGTCATGTGTTTCATGTACATCATGTGCTCTATGCATTCGTGTTATTCATGTACTCTCATATGCAATTATGTACGTTCATGTGCTGTCATATATGCTATGTTCTCACATGTGCCTCGTGTATAACCAAAAACTCATGTACATAACGTAACTTGACTGGATCTTTGTGTATTGATTAGGGATAAGGGTGAGTATAAATGGTTATGTGACCTTTTTCCATCATGTGCAATCATGTTACTTATTCATGTGCAACTCAGTTAACTTAGGCATGTGCAACCCAAGCCGACTACATAACCATCTTGTGCTCTAAATCACTTAGTCACTTACAGTTCTAACTTACCATATAGATATCTCCAGTTTATAAATATCTCTATTATCTTTCATGTACATTTCTAACAGCACTTCATGTATATATTCTTTTGCTTGTTTTATATTTTCTGCCATAATATGAACTGCGTGAGAGTTATGAGCTCTTTCCTGTCCTGACTGGACCTATTAAAAATATTACATATGACACCGAGGAGTTCTGTCCTATTTATTATGGAGCAGGCCTAGATGACACCTATGACTTGGACCCACTGGAGGATCCAGCTCTAGCTGAGGAGATCACCCCTATAGTCTAGACTGGATAGCTAGGCTTTATCTTATTTCATTATGCTATTTGTATTTGACATCTGAGTTGTATTTATTTTTGGATGTTAAGAAGTTATGTCGTTTGGACACTTAGAATTATTTCCTTCTTTTTGTATGTTCTCTTTTGAGATTTCATATATATCTATTCATACTATTTCTAGCTTAGAATTATGATTGAGTTGTACCTTCTGTATTGTCCTCCGATTGGAGAGTATATCTTGTACAGGTACATTTATACTATTTTAGATGTATGTGACCTAGGACAGTATTCTACCGCCGATAGTGCAGCATAGGCTGGACGTACCCACTTCTCGTGCCCCTACACTAGGTGCAGGTCGTGACATATTTTTAGTGGTGGCCCATGCAGGTCGAGAGTCGCAACTAGTACGATTTCATAGTGGTACTCGAACTAGAGTACCACTACAGCCTGCAGTAGGATATAGGATATGGTTTTGGGGTACTCAATCACATTTAGGAAAAACTCTTATTTAATTTCTGTCATCTAAATTCTTGCTAATATTGCTTTTCTTTGAAATAAACTGTCCTCCTTTGATTATTTTGCTTTTTTTCAGTATTGATTTCCTTGTTTGATCTATCTCCAGGATGGTGCAGACACGATCTCATCGTTCCGGCCTAAGGGATACCACCGAAAGGTTTGCCACCTCTCGTTGGTTCAGCAGGGCCCTGGGGCCGCAACTCCTCCTGTACCTTCTCATATTGGAGCATCAGCCGCATTCGAGGGTGCACCTCCACCTATTCGGAGGCCGACCCCAGTCATCCCAGATGTGTTCCAGCAGCAGCCATCTTCGGGATCGGTCGATGTCGCTCAGCTTTTTGCCTTCTTCCAGCAGATGATGGAGGCCCAACAGCGCCAGTCTGCTAATTTCAGGTATGGCATAGACAATGCCCCCCAGCTGGCTATGATGACAGCGGAGAGGGTTACCTCCCAGCCACTGGAAAGGCAGATGCAGCAGTATCAGCCAAGGTCCTCGGGCATCCAGGACTTCCAAAAGATGTGACCACGAGACTTTCGAGGTTCCGAGGGGATTCTATATGCCGACGACTGGATCGAGCATATAGAAGAGATCTTTCGACTGGCGTAGATACCAGCCGGGATTCAGATAGAGGCGACGGGCAGCCAGATGCAGGACCATGCCCGCATATGGTACCAGAGAGACTCTAGAGTGGGCATAGAGGGGCAGACATGGGGAGCTTTCAAGAAGCTCTTCAAGGAAGAGTTTTTCCCGGATACAGCACTCGGTGCCTTGGAGACGCAGTTTGAGAGTTTAGTTCAGGGGAACCAAACTGTGGAGGAGTATGCCGGTGAGTTCTGCCACCTGGGCAGATTCGTTGAGGGCCTTAGTGAGACGGCTACAATATGAGAGGTAGTCTAAGGTGGCCAAAAGAAGGAAATATTGAGGAACCGGTTGTAATGACCCGCTCCGCCCTAGCGGAACGCCGATTCAAACGGCAAGTGCAACGGCTCAAACGAGCCGTCGACCCGAAGAGTTGGCATCGACCTGATGAAGAATCGATACAAGGCTTACATTGGCCCGACAAGATGAATCCAGACTTAGACTATCGAAGGCGCGCTCGGAGTATCGCTCGGCCAATGCGAACATCACTAAGGTGGGTGGCTCCGATGAACCCGTCTTTGCTTAGCCTAGACACATAACAATACGGACACTATCACTGAAATCGTTAGGCGATAACACCGCGCATGCTAATAAATGACTCAACGCAACTAGCTAAGGGATTAATCCCATCTTGTATGCTTGTATAGAATATAGAAAAGAACATGGAAAATACGAGAACTCTCGTACCGCGCTCCACGCTCGTGCTAAGGCACAAGCTTGCATTCAACAATGAAAACAATGAATGGTTTACAACAATAAAACGGGAAGACTATCAACATAGTCGTTCCTAGTAGAGTTTAGCAACATTGAAAGGCTATGGGACCAATGGGTCGCCAAGACGACTCCCGCACAGAGAGTTGCAAAACGTATGAATGAATAAGTGAATGAATGAATCAACGAAAAAAATGAACGAACATGTGAAAGAACCAATGAACGAACGAACAAAGGAAAGAAGGAAAGAAAGAAAGAAAAGAATGAAGGAATGAAAGATAAGAAAGAAAAGAATGGTTAGCGATAGGTGTGACGGGCACGTGCAACGGGGCTCGCTACCCGCGCTGCACGGACGCCAACCTGGTCGATAACGTAAGAAGGCTAAGGGTTAGCCTACGGCTCAGAGACAGCCGTTAAGTTAAAAAGACAAGTTAATACGAAATGGTCGTGGACAAACGGTACGAGCGAGTGGTGGCGTATGCTGTGCCGTAAAGAGAAAGGGATTCCGCGGCATGGTCAATGTGTGAAGGACTTGCCGGTCCGGACGGAATCAAAAGGGGCTTACGGACGACCTGGGTGGGGGCTTGGCCACAACGGGAAACATAAGTGCGGGGTATTTTTTAAGAGACTATCAGGGTGTACCAGCCGCACGCCATGATAGGTGAGAAAATACCAAGGGAAATATGTCCAGGATGGCTTGTGATGCCAGCGACCGATGCATATAGATTAGGTAGGCTTTGCTGGTGGCAATCCACGTGCAAGTCTTTGCATTAAAATCAAAGTAGTCTAAGTTAAATGAACAAGTGCCTACTGAATGACTTGAAATGTATCACTCCAAATGATAATGAATACGTCGTACAAAAGAGTTAAAGAACACGCCTACGACGCGCTAGGACCCGAGACAGGGACTCGCACTTGACATTGAAAGTCCACATGAGTTACGTCTCTTGATATTGAAAGTTTATATAAACTGTTGTCTAACTTGGTTTACTTGGAACAGGGAAGGCCGGACGGTAAGTATCGGTAAGTCGTGCATGTATTTCCATACGACACTCTGAAATCGGTAACACGAGATAGGTTATGACATATGCCATGAAAATGACCCTAAGACAAGATTAGAAAGACAATGAATGATAGAGATGAATAAAAGTAAATGATACGTGTTTGGTAATGATAGCATTGTGGGCGAGCTAGCCTCCCCACCAGTGCATAACAATGTACTGATAACCCCACAATCTACTTACAGGATGCAGGTATCGTCGGCGGGTGCGGAGCTTCCATCAAACATGCTAAGGCACGGAGCTATCTCTGGAGCCTTGAAACGTTGCAAGGAGCTGAAGCACCCTATACAGGACATAATGTATCGGAACATCGCCATGAATCATTCCATCTTGTAAGCCACTTGGCACGCCTTTTATATTTTAGAGAGAGAGAGAGCTTGAGCGATTTGTAATATCGGCCTAGCGCCGCTTGTAAACTTCTTGAAAATCAATAAAAGAGTTTGAATTCGCTTCAACTTGTGTTCAATTACTTTCCGCTGTAAATGGGGACACTCTGTGAGACTCTGTGGCCTAGCTCAAATCGGCCATTTTTGGACTTGGCCTTGCACGGGCGTAACCTAGGCCCGTGCGGCATCACGCCTTAGCGAGGACGATCGCTCCTACGGGAGCGGGGCGTGACAGATTGGTATCAGAGCACGGCTTCACGTCCTTGGACTTTATTTCGATTTTCTCAGTTTTGAAAGCTCGTTGGATACAAAAGAAGTATGCGCTCTCTCTCGTTGTGCCTTGGGATGTTCCATACAATAAGTCTAATACTTTCAAAAGCTCGTACGAGTGCTCGGTTGAACGGGATCGATAGACAACGGCCTTTGTGCCGAACGATGTTAAACTTGACTCGATAGAGAACACATGCAAAGTTAACATGTCGCGTGCATGCCTAACTAGTCCTACGATGACCCTAGCAATTGAGCGTGCAAACTCGGAATGTAGTCCGCACAAGATGGTTATGCGGTACAACTTAGTCCGTGTGTCGTGCACCTCGACTTTTGGGTGCAATCGGGTTGCGAGCGATATCAAGTATCGCTCGATCGAGAACGGAGATACACTTTGAGTGTCTATCGATAAGAATGCTATCGAGTTAACGCTTAGGCGTACCCAAAAGATTGGCTTGGATTTTGAGGATTAGTGCGAACGACTTAGTACGTCGAGGCGACGTGAGCGATTACGCTAGAGATTCGTCAAACGAATCTGAAGGATACCTTAGCGCATGACGCGAACGTGATTGAGGACTAGATTGTATGGCTTGAATCCGAGTGGTGTATGTGATAGGCTCGGAGAAGAATAAAAATGAGTGTCGCTGACTAGTCGAGTGGCTCGAACCCTGAGTGGTGTATGGACGTCATAGAAATTGTTCGAGCGAGACTAAAGGATTTACGGATAGAACGAGTATGTTGGCGAGGCGATGCGATCGCGCAAAGCCTTAGAACGTGTCACGCTTAGTTGGTTGTGACTTCAAAAGTCCTGAACGAGATGTCGTTGGACAACTTGTCAATGGACAACGCGAGTTAGAAAATGGTTCGAAATAATGAATGGAAATGAATGGTCTTGATCGAGGAAACCTAGAGGATCGTGCGTACGATTTCGGATTGATTCAAAGAAAGTGTGACTTGGGTTTAGAACAACGATCTTGAAATGAGCTTGAGGAAGAGCGACGGAACTTGATCTTGAATATTAAATGAAATTGTGGAATATCCAATTCGGACAACGGCGTCGTCGCACGACTCGAAATTGTTTGCAAAGGAAGATCGTCAGGTTACGCATATCGTCGATGGTATTAAGGCATATCAAAGATCGATATGCGATAACTCGGGGGCACTCTGACTCGGCGAATGACGGCCGTGCAAATGTCATTGTTCCGTTGGATGCTATACTTGGGATGTTAAAAATGTGTCGAGGAAAAGATAGACTTGGCTCGAGGATTTTCTAGTTGAACGTATGACGGTCGGACTATCGAATAGAGATCTTGGCTTGGAGGAAATGGAATGTTTGGATTTGCTTCGTCGATAACCACAACGTTGACGTTCTTGTCTTATGCGAGCGCAACTTCAGCCTCGCACATGCGTCACGTCGACTAGGGCTATCACTCCGCATGAGCGCTGGTATGGTGATTCGTACAGCGGGAGTGATCGGCACTTGCATGGCATGGCAATTTGTATGCTTCGACTTGTGGTTTGACGCGAAGGTGGACTCGAGAATGAATTTATGTGCTTGAAAGATTGAACTTGAAGATAGAGTAGGTCCAATCCGCGTATCGAGAATGGGTTAGTCTAAAACTCAAACAAGAGTTACGCCCCGATGAGAACGATTATTCCGCGGGAGCGTGCATGGTGATTCATGAACCGCCGTGGATAATCGGACTCGCGTGAGATTGGGGTACAATGTATTGACGAGCTGGATGACCTCGTGATCGAATACATGAATTGGTTAGAACTGGTGATTGAACGAAATTGAGTATGTGCAACATAAGTCTTGATGTAAATTAGGTGATCGTGTTCGATGTTTAGAAATCTGAGTGACGCGAGCTTGGGTAGAAACACCCGTACAAGCAAACAAATGGTTTGACCATAGGATTTGGGGCGAGCGTCGTGCAACGACCTTGCACGATGAGCGACGGACTTGACTTGTAGCTATGACCTTGTGAGCTGACCTAGCGGATAGGCGGACGACCCTATGCCGAGTGATTGAACCTGTGCGATGGCATTTACAGTATCATCTGGACGGACGATAGACTTGGGACAATAAGAATTAGAGTAGGACGGGGAACAGGGAGTGTGCGTGAACGACAACGAGAATGGCCCCAAACGATAGGAATGGATGATGTGCAAGTAAAGTTGGAATAACGAATTGAATCATCGGTCAGAAGACGTACTCGATGATAGTGTAATACTTGGTCTCGAATCGGACGGGAATTACTTAGACTTGGCCGACTCCGCTAAGAAGAAATCGTATTGATTTCGTTGACAAGAGCGCTTGAGAAGCGAATCGAATCGTCTCGAGGACCGAGATAAACGATATGTGATACACACATGAGTTCGGTTTTAAATCGATGTTAGTGAAACGATCGGCAAATCAAAACTATTACAAGTAGCTTGTCCGACTTCGCTAATCGCTAAGCTTGGTTGAAATGTACGTGTTCGGGGGACGCCTTGGATACGTGCACGATCCAAACTCAGCGATTTGATGAACTCGAATGCAGCTGCAAGTGGGTGTTGCGATGCGCATGAACGAATGAGTGAGTTAGCCTCAACCTACGACTCTTGCATTTGACGAATTTCAACGCACCTCGTGCGACCGTTTCAGTCCCGTGATACATCAAAATAGCAACCAAGTCGAAGAAATGTGACAATTGAATAAGTACCATCAACTTTAAAATGAATAAAAAGTTACTCAATAAAAATCGACCAAACGTATGCGACAAGGAACTTGGAAGGTATCGAGTATAGTTCGGTGCCATAGAACGATAGAGCCGTTCGATAGGGATTGCCTAAGAAACACGACAACGCGAGTTAAGGAATGGTAGGATGACCTGCACTCAGGAAGTCTCGAGGACGAGACTTGTTTTGAGTGGTGTATTATGTAATGACCCGCTCCGCCCTAGCGGAACGCCGATTCAAACGGCAAGTGCAACGACTCAAACGAGCCGTCGACCCGAAGAGTTGGCATCGACCTGATAAAGAATCGATGCAAGGCTTACATTGGCCCGACAAGATGAATCCAGACTTTGACTATCGAAGGCGCGCTCGGAGTATCGCTCGGCCAATGCGAACATCGCTAAGGTGGGTGGCTCCGATGAACCCATCTTTGCTTAGCCTAGACACATAACAATACGGACACTATCACTGAAATCGTTAGGCGATAACACCGCGCATGCTAATAAATGACTCAACGCACCTAGCTAAGGGATTAATCCCATCTTGTATGCTTGTATAGAATATGGAAAAGAACATGGAAAATACGAGAACTCTCGCACCGCGCTCCACGCTCGTGCT